>JBBGZY010000965.1:2250000-2877311 GCA_037952925.1 Lithobates clamitans | reverse complement strand
TTTCACTTAAGAGGAGATAAGGGCGGATGTGATCAAACATGTATAAAATACATACGTGGTCCATATAGTGAACTTAGTGTAGAATTATTCACTTTCGGGTCATTGTAAAGGACAAGTGGCACTCATTAAACCTTAAGGAAAACAGATTTAACCTCTACATATTGGAAAGGCTTCTTCACAGTAAGAGCTGTGAAAATGTGGACTAGACTACCTGAAGAACTAGCTCTGACCAGCTCAGTAGATTGTTTTAAAAAGAGCTGGATATATTTTGTGCATTTAGGAATGTAACTGAATACTGACATTTAGAGGTAAATACACCAGGGGTAGTAGATGCAGGAAGTATCAGATTGCCTTCTGGGGATCAGAAAGGAATTCTTTTCCTACACTGGAGTGAATTGGATCATGCCTATTGGGTTTTTTTTTTGCTTTCGTCGAGATCAACTGTGGGTATAGATTGAGTATATGAAGGTTTTCTATTAGTTCGTTTTTTTTTCTATTGGTTAAACTAGATGGACTTGTGTCTTTTTTTCAAATTACTTATGCAACGTGTTACTTTTGTAAGCACAAAGGTTTGGTTTTAGTTTCCCTATTAGCAACTGTGCTTCTCTAGGTTGCAATGCCTTTGCTTGTTCATTGCCACTTCGAATTCTTCTTCCAGTCTCAAAAAAGCCACTAGACTGTCTGAATACCTGCATGGCAGAGATTTCATGAACTAATTAATGTGAATTTTATTTTATTCAGTTGTCAGTGCACTCACACATAAAGCTTATCCTTTTATCTGATCCTTTATCCAAAGATTCTTATTTTTACCTGCCTGTTCTCTGTATAACTACCACCTTTCCTCATACTCTATATTTTATAGAGTAAAAAAAATTTGGGGCAATGAGCATCTCAGCGTTTCCATAAATACATTTACTACCAACCATGTCATCAGTCTGTAAGGCCCCTTTCACACATGCTGTCTGTCCATTTGTTCTTTTTTTATCTATCCGTTGCATCTCTATGGAAAAATGGATGTAAATGGATGATCATTCATTTACATCAGTTTAGATCCGCATTCGCCATCATCCGTTTTTTTTTAAACTGATTAAAGCTCTATTTTTCTTCCGTTAAAAAACGGATCTGACGGAAAACTGATGTAAAACTGAAAATGGTCAGTTTTTCATCCGTTTTTGCATTGGTAGTGGATGTAAAAAGAACTGATGAAAAACTGATGAACATGGATGAAAAACTGACGAGCATGGATGAAAAATTGATGAATACTTCATCCGTTTTGACGTGACTGAACTGTTCAGTCACACTGACAGCGCGGCCGTGTTAGCAGTAAAGCGCCGCTAGGTTTTTTTAACATCCTGCCAGCGCAGCGCCCCAGTGTGAAAGCCAGAGGGCTGATGAGGCATTTTTCAGGCACTTCACAGGTGCTATTTTTAGCGCTAAAGTGCCTGCAAAAATGCCTCCAGTGTGAAAGGGGTCTTAGGCATGCTGAGCTTACAAATAGGAAAGCACAGCACTGCCTTCATCTTTGCTGACAGCCTGTGTATTACAGATGTTCAGATGAACTTGTCTTAATTAGGAAAGAAAGGAGTAGTGTGTGCCTCCTTTAAATCACTCGGCAGCAGTGTATAAACGGTTCCCTGTTATTCAAGGTGTGCTTCACAAAAGTGGCTAGTATTCTAAGCCTGTAAAAATCTGTTCTCCTTGGAAATAGAAATATACTAGCTACAGTTGGTAAATATAAAATATTGCAATTTAACATTTTACATTAACCCAATTTAACATTTAACACACACCTATGTTTGGCCTGAGACTTGTGTGCGTTTCAGCAGAAAAGGTGAATGGGAATGCGTCATCCAGGAGGGGTGATGAAGCCAACTCATTCTCCTCAGTCTAAGTTTAGATAAGAGGTAAAAAATCACCAAATTTAAAATGCTCACACGGAGAACGTTAGATACAAAATGGCAGGGGTTACTATAATAAACTGAATAAATTCCAATCCCCCTGCCTATAAAACCACATTATGTGCTACACCCTGCAGATTGTATTAAAAGCCTGGAACTGGTGAGAACATACAGGGAAACCCTGTTTTGCCTTATTCACATTGGGTCTACTAAGGGTCCATGCTTTGCCCATCATGGTGGGCATACCCCTAAGGGGTCCTTCAGGGTCTGGCAAACCACAGAAATGGACCATGGCCCTGGACCCTACAGCAAACCACACACGTTGGACTACATGCCAGGGTGAACACCTAACTCAGAAACTAGAGCCCGAAGCAAACATTACAGGCCGGCCCCACATAGTGGGTTGTGGTTACGGTCCCCAAGTTTCACACCGAGGGTAACTAATCCAAAAGCTGCAAAATAGCCCAGTGCAATAAAGCAGTCAGATCTTGATAGAGACTTCAAAGAAAAAAATGTAAGTGGTTAAAAAAAATAAAAAAAAAATCTTCTCCTGAGGAAAAACAGGTCCATTGTTTAGGGACAAAAAAACTGGAGTATCACAGAGTGGGTGGGGTATAAGAGTATGCTCTAGGGGTGGCCCTAGCAAGTTTTCTGGCAGTGTCCAATCACCGTAGTCTGTATAAAACCTATGCTCAATGAATATAAGTACTGTGTGCTGACTGTAGCATTAAAGCCAAACTCCAGGATATTAGCAACCTCCTCTATATAACCTCTAGTATGAGCAAAAAAATAAAAACGATTCAAATGCCTAGCTTACCTACCCGAAGCTGCGGTCAAATAAAGATCATTTTCTCTTCTGTTTACTCCCTAGTGTTCCATCTTTGGATGTCCATATCACTGCTTGCTTGATATGCACATCTCCTATTGGTGGCCAAGCCCTCTCTTGTAGGCTCTAGAGGCAGGAGAGCTCACGGGGACAGTGAAGGGACCAGTGGCCAAAAAAATAGTGAACAGGGAAAAAGTCTAGTCCCCACATCAGGAGATGTGCTTTTCTTATAGAGGAAACTGTGACATTGATCCATTACACCATAGAATGGCTTAGGAAGAGGTGTTTGGAACCAAGACTGAGGAGTAAAAGATAACTGATGCACAATTTAAATTACATTTTTTCCTAGAGTTGGGTCTTAAGATATGAAAGGTTTATCTTCCCACTTATACAGATGCGCTCTCTTGTGTTTCTTTCTGAAAGCAGCAGTACTCAAAATAGATTTTCTTCTATAATTCTCTGTATAGGTTTCTCTATTCCAATGCTCTACTGTTCATTCTCATATGAGACGGACTCCGATCATACCTTTCATAATTTTTTAACAAAGTTTTCTTTCTCATTCTCTTCCAAATGGATCTTATCTTTTTGTACTTTATCTGTCTAGGACTAGTCAACATATTTTAGTTTTATGCTTCATATCTACATGCACTATCTTCCTCTTTTCTATTAACTCTACTTGCTCTTAATCTCTCTTCCAATCTCATTGCCTCAAAAACATTTCCAATGTAGAACTGCTGCTTACAGCTAATTATCTGGCTCCCAAACAAATGGTTAAGGTAAAAGGAAGAAACCACTTTGTGGAGAAAAGAGCCCCTATGCCTGAAGACAACCTTGTCTCAGCATAGAACGAGAATTTAATTTTTTTTTTTTGCAAGAAAGGCACCATGAACACTTCAGCATCCTCACACGTCATCATTTCTCTGACGAAGACATGCCAAACATATAAACATGCTAAGCATGGGTTTTTTTCTTTTCTTTTGTTTGTATGCAGTGGTTCTCAATTGGAATGCGAGAGAGAGAGAGAGAGAGAGAGAGAGAGAGAGAGAGAGAGAGAGAGAGAGAGAGAGAGAGAGAGAGAGAGAGAGAGAGAGAGAGAGAGAGAGAGATTAAAAGCAAATCGAGGAGTAAATAGCAAAAATAAAAGTTAAAAGGACAGAAAGATAAGCTAAGAGTTTGTGAGGATGGTAAGAAAAAACAGTAATCCAGATGTATGGCAGTGGATAAATACAGATCCAGACTGAAGAGAGGGAGACAGAAAATGTAGATATAAAGCATATCTTCCACTTGTCCTTACCCATCTGTCAGACTCAGATGCACGGGTAAATCTATACAGCCCCAGCCTGGGTACAGCTCAGCGCTGCTTCGCACATATAATCAAATGGCTCTTCACGCTATGCCCAGCCTCTGTGTAAATAAGCCTTTACACTGCTGCCTACAAAAGAAATCAACACTAGGCACATTGAAAACTGAAGGCCCTTGAGAATATAATCCCTCCCACTTGCTCAGTTGTAGCAAGCAGTCTTCAGACTTCAAGAAAAAAAAATTTAAGTAAAAAAAAACAGAGGAATTTAGAATTTTGTAAATTCCATATCGTAGAGCACAGAACATGACACAGGCAACTTATTCATACATCATGGGTTATAGATTCGTACCTTCAGGTGATTGGACACTAGCAAGCTTTTGAGGACATGCGTGCCCCCCCAACCTCCCCTCCCACTTCAGGAGTCCTCAGTTTTGTTTCAAGGACTGAAGAACAAGGAGATTTTAGGAAGGGTGGCCTGTGTCCTGTACTATTAAGGCTCCTTTTACACATGCGGGCCGTTCATTTAATCAGTTTAGTCACGTCAAAACGGATGAAGTATACATCAATTTTTCATCACTTTTTTTACATCCACTACCGATGCAAAAACGGATGAAAATCTGACCATTTGTCATCTGTTTTTTTAAAACGGAAGAAAAAAAGAGCTTTGATTAGTTTAAAAAAATGGATGATGACAGATGCGGATGTAAACTGATGTAAATGGATGATCATCCATTTACATCTGTTTTTCTATAGAGTTGCATTGATGTCCCTTTTCATCCGTCAGTGGATGGATGAAAAATGGACAAAAAAACAAAAAACAAAAAACGGACAGCATGTGTGAGAGGGGCATAAAAAAAATTGAGTTTACGAATAAGATCAGAGGGATTTTGACTTATCAGTACAGTACAGAACACAGGAAACCTATTCATATACCACGGGATATTCCCAAGCAATGAATATAAGTGTGGGATAACAAATGGAAAGTATTCTACTAGGCAAATAGAACTATGCCAACAGGCCCCAAAACAACAGAGGTAAAAGACCTAGGTGAGAAGGGTGGCTGCAAGAACCTTGCGGTCGAAAACTACATCCACAAAAGGTTGAACATCCACCTGGTAAAACTTTGAAAAATGAAGAAAAGAAGGCCAGGTGGCAAATTTACACAGGTGCTTGGTGGCCAAAGGCTGAAGATACGCCAACATATCTGGTGGAGTAGGCACGCAACAACGAAGGAGGAGGTTTTTGTTTTTTTGAGCAAAAGCTCTTGTAATTAAATTCCTTATCCACTGTGTAAATGGATTTTGAAACAGGGTGCCCCTTGCGTGGACCCAAGGTAAAAAAAGAGCTTTTAAGAGGGTTTCACATTTTTTTTGTCAGCAGAATATTCAAAAGAAGGAATATCTTCAAAAGCTACAGTTAGGTGTTTGTTTAGGATAGAGATGGCAGGGTCAACCACAAGAAAAGCCCACTCTTTTGCAAATACCACCCATCCAAGAAGCCTCAACACTTCCTTTTAGTTTTCTTGAAGACTACTAGCCAGCACTCCCACATCTATCATGTGGACACCAGTGTTTTTTCTGTGGATGTTTTTCTAATGGGTATGCAGCCTTTTGCACATTTACTTTGTTTATAATGACCAGAATATGGATCTATATAGGTCATTTGTTTTTTTTTTCCTTTTGGCCCTTTTTCCTCATTTCAATTCACACCAATTTTACATCATACGTTTTTCATGTGAGAGGTACCCACACAGGAGTTTTTGGAGTGGCAGTTGTTTTACATTTTTAGCCGACCCCACAGACATTACAAATTTGCTACATTTTTTTTTTTTTTGCATGAGCATATGTTTGCAAATTTGAATATGCCTGCGTCAACTCAAGGACATGTTGGCGGGATTCCCTTTACTGTTTCCACTGATGGGCGGATACTGAGTTGCAAGGGGTAGCTAGGCAACAATCATGCCACTGCCAATTGTTTTGATTTACCTCATCATCCGCAAGTTTTGAGGTACCTTTTTTACTGTTTGCTAGTTTAGATGGTTTATTTCTTTTTATATACAGTATTACATTTTTTGAGCATAGCATTGTAGTGTTTTTGAGGTTGGTATATGTCACCATAACATCACTCAACATGCCATTAGGTGTAAACTTTCTACACACAAATATTATATATATATATATATATATATATATATATATATATATATATATATATATATACACATATATACATATACATACATACATACACAAACACACACACACACACATACATATACAGTACAAACACACGTATTACTGCATTTCGAGCTCCAACTTTGTCAACTTGAGAAAATATGTGGCTATGTTTGTAACGGTGACATCTCGTTTTACTGTGATTTATGCAGCACCATCTGCTATTTTCACTACGAGCACTCATCTATAACCAAGGTTGAAGACTAAACGGAGTGCAGTCCTCATACTTTGACACACAAAATCAGAAATTACATTTCAAAGTGCAGAATTTATCGAAGTCTTCCAAAGTCTTCATTGTGATAGCCACTCTGGAGTGCTAAGTTAGAGATGAAGACGAACCAGAACTGCTGGAAAGAACTTGGTGAGCACTCTCAGAGCTAAGGCAAGGCTGAGGGGATGGGCCAACAACTGTTGTTGTTGCCTACAGCAAAGCAAACAAATATCTGATTACCTGGAAAGATAAGAATCTGTGAAGACACATCTCTTAAACCAAAACTCCAGCTTTGCTTTAACTTTAAATATTTTTTTTTGGGCCAAGCAAACCATCTCCTTCACTAATACATGTGGCCACTGTCGGCGCTGTATAAATTGTATGTAGCACCAGCTACATGGAGTATGCAGCATCCTGTTCTGGCAGCAGTATAGGGACTTCCTATCCTGTTCCTGGAACAAAATTCATATGGGCTGAGCGCTGCCCAGTTATTCAGGAGAAGCCTCATTTTTATAAATGAATACAAGGTTTCCTATCAATGGTTGAGGTGAAGAGGCGGGCAGATAATGTCACAATCCCCACCTCGGAGGAAGCCTTGTATTCAATGATAAAGAACAAGGCTTCCTGTGAATAGCTGACTAGCACTCATCCCAACTAGATGATTGCTAAATTTCTAAAAAAGAAGTCTGTCAGATAATGCTGAGACAAAAGAAAACACAAACCGAAGAAACGTGGACAAAGGTTAAACTCTATTTAGTAGGCTTCGGATCCTACCTCTAGAAACCATATATGTATGCAAGTATGGAAAATATGTGAGCTTCCCAAATGTTCTTGAAAGCCATCAGGCATCCTACCCCCACCTCAGATGGAATTGGTGAGAACAGACATTTATGCAGTGAATCCCTTGGACTGTCAGAGGCATAGAACCCATTTGTGTTTGAGGGGGTGGATGAAGAACTGAGGGTCCGGGAACTGGAAACTGACTTGGAGCAGGAAAGGGTCAATACAAGCTAATAATCCTTAGCTTGATGAAAAGACATTTTCTCAAGAAGGGGAGGTGAAGCAAGGCCTTCTTACACTGTTGAATCACTGACCAATACTTAAGCCACAGTACCCTGTGGATCTGAATATAAGAAAGGGATTCCCAAGGCAGCATCCAGCACCACTTTGCTCACAATATTCAATATAACAGTCATCTGGTCAACGCGATCAAATAGTTGAGTGTCAATGTCAACAGCTGCCAGGTCCCTACCTAAGTGGAAAAGATTTTCCCTCTTGTGGGACTTTATTGGCCCTAGTGATTGAAAATAATCAATCACCGAGTGTACGCACCACAGTATAAGAAGAGTATTTAGAAAAATATAATTTTATTTATACAAATATATAAAAGTAGATGTATACATGTAAACACAAATAATGGCTGAACATCAACGTGGCATATAAATGGCTGTTATACTCATAGGTCCCCGGACTACCATGATAGAGTAGTGGAGTCCAGGGGCCACACCCAACGCGTTTCAGAATCCCTTCTTTCTTCAGGGGTGTATTTATAGATGAAAAGTATTAACACTATAATATAGATGGATAGGATTTAGACAGATAAGAAAAAGAAGTGTATATCATATAAACATATACAGCAGCCATTGCCAATTTTGATGTTTAAAGCAAAACAGATTTACGTGTTGACAATGATTTATAAAAAGATAATCAGCCACAGACACCATAAAAACAGCAAAGTCCATCCAGAGAACACCAAAGAACCAAATTACCTCACCGCACGCATATTATATATATATTTATTTATATTTATATTATATATACACACACACACACACACACACACACACATATATATATATCTATATACATATATCTCCCTGTTGTCTAGAACAAGGGGTGATAAAAATCCTGACCAAAAGACAAATACCTGACAGAAGGTGAGCTCATTTGGAAACACAGGGAAAATAAACCATCATATTAATCCCCAAGTCTCAGGCATGCACAGCAGAAAAAAAAAAAAACACATCAAACAGAGATTATATGAGAATGCTCACAAAAGTACCAACCAAGAAATCTGCTGGTGCAAAGTGTCCCATAGAGGGGCGGTGTGAACACACACCCTGAGGTTCAGAGGAATGGATGGCAAATGCAGGAGCTAGGAAGCTCCTTACATATACCTGCGGCCGGATATGCATACGCCGCTGAGCAGCGTGAAAAAAATCATGCTGGGGTGTTGTGTGTTCCACCTAGTCCCCGGGAATGCGGCGCAACCACGTCCAGAGAGGGCGTGACTGCGATATACGCCCACCGACGCACGAATGGGCGGGACCATGGCCACGTGACTTCACATCCCCGGGCCGCCGAGCAATACTTACCCGTCATACTTACCTGTAAAATCCTTTTTCTTTGAGTACATCATGGGACACAGAGTCAGGCTAATATTCATTACCTGCTGGGTTATACTTAATCTCCAGGTGAATGGACACTGGTAGACCAAAGATCTTTAGACAGGAAGTGATCCCCTATATAACCCCTCCCGTACAGGAAGCACTTCAGTTTTGTAGCAAGCACTGGATCCTCAAAAAAGAGGGGAGGGATCTCTGTGTCCCATGATGGCAGTATGATCATTTTGGATTTTAGGTGCTGAAAGCGGTACAATTATTTTGCATGGAAATTTGGCGTTTTATATTGTAGGCCTGTAATTCTTAACAATAACAGACTTAAATCTGTCCAAACAAGAGTCTAGTAGATATCCCGGGTATGATGAAGTTTGAAACACAAAAACATAAATTATAATATAATAAATACATTTAAAAAAATAATATAATAAAAATAAAATACATTTCCCCATGATTCACTATCGCTCAATTCTGCAAGTGTTCTAATTTACTATCGCTGTTTTCTAGCTGGTCTAAAGCCACTTTTGACATAAAAGGGACACTTTTTGGTTGCTATGGACAATCTCCAGTCTCCAGGCAGAAAGAACAGTATATATAACATAAAACTGCATGCAGGGCATGGGCCAATGCATTGGGGACAAAAGGGATGTGAAATAATTTCATACAGTACTGTAATCTGTAAGATTACTGTATGTGTTATGATTTGTACTTTTTTTTATTTTGCCGCCAGGCTCCGCCCCCATACGTCGCGACGCTCGCAGGGAACGGAGCCTGCCACAGAGAGGCTTTGGAGGAGACAGAGGCCGAAGACACAGCGTGGGACATCGCAGGATCCTGGGGACAAGGTAAGTAATGCCGCACCAGGATCCTGCAATGTAATCCTGAGTGTGGCTCTGGGTTACCGCTAATGGGACTGAAATTTAACCCCGAGCCACACTCGGGAGTACCACCAGGGAGGTTAAAGAAAAGGATTTTACAGGCAAGTATGATGAAAAAATACTATTTTCTTTTTCATACGTCATGGGACACAGAGTCAGGCTAATATGCATTACCTGCTGGGATGTCCCAGAGCAATAGCCTTGAGGGGAGGGAGACACGCTGCCAAACAATAGCCATCAGAACTTATACGGCAGCCCACAGTACACTGCGGCCGAAAGCCGAATCCTCGGCTGCTCGAACATCCACTAAAAATTTTGTGAACGTATGCACTGAAGACCAGGAAGCAGCCTTACAAATCTGAGCCACGGATACCTGATGGCGAAAAGCCCAGGAGGTTCTTACACCCCTGGTGAAATAAGCTCTCATCCTAAAGGGAGGAGCTTTACGTTTTAGACCGTAGGCCTGAATGACCAATTGACAGACCCAATTGGCAATGGAAGCTTTAGAAGCTGCCTGCCCTTTCTTGGGTCCTTTTGGTAAAACAAAAAAGGAGTCTGATCCTGGGATCTCCGCAGATCTAGACAATTAAACCTTAACTGCCCGGACAATGTCCAAGCAATGCAGTCGTCTCTCTTACACCTAACGAGGCTGAGGGAAAAAAGAAGGCAAAATAATGTCCTGATTGAAATGAAAGGCTGACACCACTTTTGGCAAAAAGGATGTAACATGTCGTAACACGACCCTGTCATGGTGAAGGATCAAGACGATTCCCTGCATTAAAAAGGGCCGCCACCTCCAACACCCTTCTAGCTGAGACGATAGCCATCAGGAAGGCTAGCTTGTGTGACAGCAAGTCTAATGGAATTTCCTTGCTAAGTTCCAATGTTTTTTTCTGTAACACAGACAGTACCAAGTTCAAGTCCCAAGGACACATAGGAGACCTAATGGGGGGGAGCAAGCGAGTTGCCCCCTGCATAAAAGTTCGGACCAGTGAATGGGAGGCTAAAGGCCTTTGGAAGAATACTGATAGGGCCGAAACTTGACCTCTGATTTTACTCAAAGCCAATTTGATTTTCACAGCTGTTTGTAGAAAAGAGAGAGAATTCTCCCAATCACCGATTTCTGAGGATGCCATTTTTTGGCTTCACACCAAGCAAAATAAGTCTTCTAGACCTTATGATAGATCTTCCTTGTGACAACTTCTATAGCATTCACTAGGGTAAACACCACTGGTCCCGAGATGCCACGGTCCTTTAACACCCTAGCTTCAATAGCCATGCCATCAAATTTAGAGACTGTAAATTGGGGTGGAATGTAGGACCCTGAGACAGTAGATCAGGGTGACGTAGAAGCGTCCATGGCCCGTCAATTGTCAGTCTTACAATCTCCAAGAACCAGGGCCTTCTGGGCCAGGCTAGTGCCACCAGAATGACTGCAACCCCCTCTCTCCGAATCCTGCGCAACAAATGTGGAAGGAGAGGGATCAGAGGGAAAGCATTAACCAGGGAGTACTGGCTCCATGGAACTACCAGAGCATCTGCTCCAATTGCCAGAGGATCTCTTGTTCGAGACACAAACTGCTGTAGCTTGTTGTTGAACCTGGATGCCAGTGGGTCGACCTCTGGCCATCCCCAACGTTGGCAAATTTCCTGGAATACCCCTGGGTGTAGGGACCATTCCCCCGGGTAAATCTGCTGGCGGCTGAGATCATCTGCCTTCCAGTTCTCTACTCCCGGAATATGGACTGCCAATACAATCGGCACCTGTCCCTCTGCCCAGGCTAGTATGTGGTTCACCTCCTTCAGAGCTGAACGACTCCTGATACCGCCTTGGTGGTTTATATAGGCCACTGCAGTGGCATTTTCGGACTGAACCCTGATAGGGCAGCCCTGAAGCTCCACCGCCAATGACTGTAGGACCAGTTGTACTGCCTGTAATTCCAAGACGTCGATGGGCGGGATCTGTTCTGTCCTTGACTATTTCCCTTGAGTTGTGAGCCCCTCTAGGGTCGCTCCCCAGCCTGAGAGACTGGTATCTGTAGGCTGAGGCTGAAAGATAGGTACGTGTAAATACGCGTCTTTTATATTGATGGAGGCTAAAAAGTCTTCCATCTGGAGCGAGGCTATAATTGAGCGGACAGACTCCATCCGAAAAGGACTGGATTAGTAGATACTGGTTCAGGCATCTTAGGTCCAAAAATGGGCCTTATGACCCAGTTTGGATTTTAAACCGTAAAACAGGTTCGCTCTTTCGGATACAGGAACCTGTACAATAACTCCTTGATGCACTAAATGATGTAGTGCCTGAAGCAATAAGTCTCTTTTTGGAGGATCCGAGGGAACGCTGGAACCCCCTGCAACTCCAGCTTGTAACCACGAGATATAATTGAGGTGACCCACTCATCCTGAATTATTGTTCTCCAAATGTCCGCAAAGTGCAGCAGCCTTCCCTTACTCGATGGAGTGGGGGCGTCCCCTCAAAAGGAGGGCTTGGTGCTGGGTTTATAAGAATTTTGGACCCAGGGCTTTTTCTGGCCCTAGCGCCCTGTTGGCGGCAGAACCTTGGCGCTGAGACATTTGAGGAAGCAGTCCCTGACGTTTTAAATTAGGATCGCCTGGTCCTTTTCTTCACAGGATGTAGAGAACTCTTCTCTCCGGAAATCTTTTGGATATATATTTGTCCAAATGATCACCAAATAAACGTTCCCCCATGAAAAGGAAACCTGCCAATAACTTTTCACAAGGAAGCTCGGCTGACCAGTTCTTAAGCCAAAAAAGTCTGCGCATACGTACAGACAAGAGAGCTAAATAAGAAACCTGCTGTATTGAATCCTTTTAAGGCATCAACAGCAAAACACAGCGCTCGAGGAATATGTCTTATTTTCAGGCAGATCATCCCCCTGGTTAGGCCTATCAGGCCTTTTTACCTGATCCTTTATGGACTGGCAGATACCAATTGCTGCAACAGCTGGCTGAATAGCTAAACTGGCAAAAGAAAAAGGAAGCCTTTAATAATTACTACAATTTCTTGTCAACAGGGTCTTTCAAGCCCTGTGCTTTATCTACTGGACAAGTTAAGTTCTTGTTTAAGGAAGAGACTGCTGCATCTACGGCTGGCATGCTCCCTTTTTTAAACAAACTTTTCATCCATGGGATATAAAAAGGGAAAACCTCTTCAGAGAGGAACAAAATCCTGTCAGAATGTTCCCAATCAGCATACACCGCCTGTTCCAGCAGGGGGTGTAGGGGGAAAGCCTGTGCAGCCTGAAGAGGCCTCAGGGATCCCAAGAGGACCAGGTGGGGTCAGTCACCTCATGCACAGTTGATAAAACACATTTGCATAAAAATACATGTTTTTGCATAAAGATACATGGTTATAAATATTTGCATAAAGATACACAATACATATTGATACAGGGTTGCATAAAGAGACATGTTTGCATAGATGCGTGATGCGTAATATATGTTGCATAAACGCATGCTTGCTTATTGTGTAAATGCATGTTTCCATGGGAACGTATTGCATAAATGCGTGTTTACATGGACACACACATTCATGTTTTTTGCCTAAACGCATAGTTGCAAACGCACATGCTTACATAAACGCATGCTTCCATAAATGCATACATATGTGCTTAGTTGCCTGGGACTACATGCATATGTGCTTATTTGCCTGGGATTACATGCATATGTGCTTGTTTGCCTGGGACTACATACATGTGTTTGTTTGCCTGGGGATATATACATATGTGCTTATTTGCCTAGGACTACATACATATGTGTTTATTTGCCTTGGGATACATAAGTATGTGCTTATTTTCCTTGAGCTGCATACATAAATGCATGAATGGCATGAATACTTGTATACCTGCATGTTTGCATAACTTGGGTACCTACAGTATCTCAAAAAGTGAGTACACCCCTCACATTTTGTAAATATTTTATCATATCTTTTCATGTGACAACACTGAAGAAATGACACTTTGCTACAATGTAAAGTAGTGAGTGTATAGCTTGCATGACAGCGTAAATTGGCTGCAAGGTAACTCAAAATACACCCATTAATGTCTAAACCGCTGGCAACAAAAGTGAGTACACCCCAAGTGAAAATGTCCAAATTGGGCCCAATTAGCCATTTTCCCTCCCCGGTGTCATGTGACTTTTTAGTGTTACAAGGTCTCGGGTGTGAATGGGGAGCAGGTGTGTTAAATTTGGCGTTATTGCTCTCACGCTCTTATACTGGTCACTTGAAGATCAAATATGGCACCTCATAGCAAAGAACTCTGAGGATCTAAAAAAAGAATTGTTGCTCTACATAAAAATGGCCTAGGCTATAAGAAGATTGCCAAGACCCTGAAACTGAGCTGCAGCACGGTGGCCAAGACCATACAGCAGTTTAACAGAACAGGTTTCACTCTGAACAGGCCTCGCCATGGTTGACTAAAGCAGTTGAGTACATGTGCTCAGCATTATATCCAGAGGTTGTCTTTGGGAAATAGACGTATGAGTGCTGCCAGGATTGCTGCAGGAGGTTGAAAGGGTAGGGGGTCAGCCTGTCAGTGCTCAGACCATACGCCCCACACTTCATCAAATTGGTTTGCATGGCTGTTGTCCCAGAAGGAAGCCTCTTCTAAAGATGATGCACAAGAAAGCACGCAAACAGTTTGCTGAAGACAAGCAGACTAAGGACATGGATTACTGGAACCATGTCCTGTGGTCTGATGAGACCAAGATAAACGCATTTGGTTCAGATGGTGTCAAGCATGTGTGGCGGCAACCAGGTGAGGAGTACAAAGACAAGTGTGTCTTGCCTACAGTCAAGCATGGTGGTGGGAGTGTCATTGTCAGGGGTTGCATGAGTGCTGCCGGCACTGGGGAGCTACAGTTCATTGAGGGAACCATGAATGCCAACACGTACTGTGACATACTGAAGCAGAGCATGATCCCCTCCCTTTGGAGACTGGGCCGACAGCCAGTATTCCAACCTGATAACGACTCTAAACACACCTCCAGGATGACCACTGCCTTGCTAAAGAAGCTGAGGGTAAAAGGTGATGGACAGGCCAATCATGTCTCCAGACCTAAACCCTATTGAGCATCTGTAGGGCATCCTCAAACGGAAGGTGGAGGAGCGCAAGGTCTCCAACATCCACCAGCTCTGTGATGTCGTCATGGAGGAGTGGAAGAGGACTCCAGTGGCAACCTGTGAAGCTCTGGTGAACTCCATGCTCAAGAGGGTTAAGGCAGTGGCAGAAAATAATGGTGGCCACACAAAATATTGACACTTTGGGCCCAATTTGGACATTTTCACTTAGGGGTGTACTCACTTTTGTTGCCAGCGGTTTAGACATTAATGGCTGTGTGGGGAGTTATTTTGAGGGTACAGCAAATTTACACTGTTATACAAGCTGTACACTCACTACTTTACATTGTAGCAAAGTGTCATTTCTTCAGTGTTGTCACATGAAAAGATATAAAAAATATTTACAAAACTGTGAGGGGTATACTCACATTTGTGAGATACTGTACATAACGGCATGCTTACATACGTAAGGGGTTGCATAGCAGTAAACCAACATGTTTTAGGCCTGCATCCTTTGTGAGATACTGTACATAACGGCATGCTTACATACGTAAGGGGTTGCATAGCAGTAAACCAACATGTTTTAGGCCTGCATCCTTGGAGGATTGTGTATTAGGTTGGCTAATATAGTTGCTACATTATTTACCTGTTATACCAGTTAAATGGTTCCAGAAAGAAGAGGCAGCCGGGGGAGGCAGGTGCAACGCTCTCAGGTTCAGTGATCTGGCGGTGTCCACATCCCTCAATGGACAGTGGTGTCAGAGGCGTCTGAGCCACTGTGGTGTTTGGCATTGCAGTATTTTCCTGACGCATTCATTTTTTATCAGATGGACTGCGGCCGCATCACCTTGATTATGCCTGATCTCTGTTGATCGAAGGCTAAGCAGGATCAAGCCTGGTTAGTATATGGATGTGAGACTGCCGGGAATACCAGATGCTGTAAGCTTTTTCCCACCTGGGTGAGGGAGGCATCTGAGGCTGCTGTGTTTGAGTGTAATCTCAGGCCAGAAGATCTTAGGGCAGTCTCTGAGGTGGTTTTGCTCGATCTTTAGCCAGCAAAAGCTTGATAGGTTAGGTATGCCTCTTTTGGCCTTCGGGGTCTGCCAGGGAGTCGTCAGTCTTTTGCCTTGCATTTGACTCTTGGAGCAGAAGGTATGGGTTTATTTAAAAAAATAAAATAAATAAAAACCCTCAACCGGTAGCGGTCCCAAAACCAAATGGGAACACAAGGTCTAGCTTAGATCTTAAGCCGCTAGACATCCTTCTGTTTAGATAGGCTCTGTCCATTAAGTGTTGTCCTTTCTACAAGAGGTAGATTTCAGGTTCCATAGTCATCAATGACGCATATCTTCATGTGCCATTTTTTTCCAGAATCATGTTTTTTTTTCAAATCCGTCTTTTCATTTTTGTGACTCTGCTCTTCGGGCTGGCCACAGCTCCGAGGGTTCACAAAGTTCCCACTCCAGTACTGGTCTTACTGAAAACGCAGATGTGCCAATCTCAGTTCAGGAAATAGTCTGTTACAGATTTTCCTTTGATACATTTCTGCAGGAGGAAGTCGTAGCTAGGTCAAGGCACATTCCCTACATACAGTCCTACTCCAGGTCTTTGGTAGAGGATCATTCTCTGTCTGGAACATGAAGATCCAGGCATTGGATTGCCAGAGGGCTCTGTTACTGGGGTATTGCATAGCTAAAATTGGTGGTTGATGGTTCGAGATTTGGAGAAGGGATGGGCAAGATAACCACTGATGCCTGCTTCTCCAGTTGGTTTGAAGGTGGCTATAGTTCAGTGGACTTGGTCTCCACAGGAGAAAATCTTGCCTATCAATATCTTGGATTTTTGGCCAGTACGCCTTGCTCTGGATTTTGGGACAAACCAGTTGTAGGTGTAATCCCGAAATGCCTATGCAGGCATATATATCAACCACCAGGAGTCATGCAGCTCAGGAAGGTGAACCACATTCTGTCTAACACAGTACAACAAGTGCTGTCTCTATCACTAATACATACTCCAGGCATAGAATAATGGCAGGGGGAACTCTGCAGGTGGATCTACTAGATTCGAAGTTCTACAATAAGTGGGAACAGGTTGTGTCTGGGACGAAAGTCCCACCAGCAATAGGGGCAGATGAACTGGTAACACCTTAGGGACCGGTTCTCCCTTATTTAATGCTTTCCCTCTTTTTCAACTTCTCCCACATCTTTTGCAAAGAATCTGGGAGGTGGCAACACTGATAATAGTGTTAGCCGAATCAGCCCAAGAGGGCTTGGTACGCTGACATAGCAATGCTTGCGGGGGTCGCTCCTTGAACACTCCCAGTCATAAGGTGATGTTGCGTCCTAATCCATCTCCATTGCCTAGAGTGGTTTCTAGTTTTCACTTGAATCAGGACAGTGTCTTGCTTTTTTATTTTGCTTCTAATCCACAGTCGGCAGGAGAAAGATCACTACCTACTCTTGAGTTAGTTCAGACGCTCAGTGTCTACTTGAGTTGTCAGCACAGGTCAGGAATCCGGATTTGTGCAGTCAGAAGAGCCCAGGAAGGGAAGGCGGCATCCAGGTCGAATGTTTAGCAGTGGATCTGCCAGTTTATCAGAGATGCCTACGATTTTAATGAGCAAAATCCCATTTTTTTTTTTCTGGGGAGAGATTCTCTACCAGGTGTTTGGGAGTATCTTGGGCCATTAGGTGTCAAAGGTCCAGGTGTGCAAGACCGATATTTGGTCTTTAACCGCTTCAGCCCTAGAAGATTCTACCCCTTTGCTGACCAGAGCACTTTTTGCGATTCGGCATTGCAGAGCTTTAACTGACAATTGTGTGGTCGTGCGACGTTGCACCCAAACAAAACTGACGTCCTTTTTTTCCCCCACAAATAGAGCTTTCTTTTGGTGGTATTTGATTACCTCTGCGGTATTTATTTTTTGCACTATAAACAAAAAAAGAGCGACAATTTTGAAAATAACGCATTTTTTTTACTGTTTTCTATAATAAATATCCCCCAAAATATATAAAAAAACAATTTTTTTCCTCAGTTTAGGCCGATATGTATTCTTCTACATATTTTTGGTAGAAGAAAATTGTAATAAGCATATATTGATTGGTTCGCGCAAAAGTTATAGTGTCTACAAAATAGGGGATAGATTTATAGCATTTTTATTATTATTTTTTTTTTTTTTTACTAATAATGGTGGTGATCTGCGATTTTAATCATGACTGCGACATTATGGCGGACACGTCGGACAATTTTGACACATTTTTGGGACCATTGGCATTATTGCAGCGATCAGTGAGATTAAAAATGCACTGATTACTGTAAAAATGTCACTGGCAGTGACGGGGTTAACACTAGGGGGCAGTGAAGGGGTTAAGTGTGTCCTAGTTTGTGTTCTAACTGAAGGGGGATGGGGACAGTGCAGGGAAGGTAACAGATCACTGTTCATACTCTGTATGAACAGACGATCTGTCAGTTCTCCCCTCAGAGAACCGGAAACTCACAGTTCTGGGTTCTCCGTCTCTCAGTGGCGATCACGGGAGCCCGGTGGTGATCGAGACTGCCGGGCAGTCGCACCGGAGCGGGTGGTGCGCACGCCTCCTAGTGGCCACAGAGCTACATAACGTCTTTTCGCCCAGCCGTGCCATTCTGCCGCAGTACAACTGCCGCGGCTGGTCAGCATGTAGTTAAGTTTACACATCCACAGGGTTTTTACCAGGTGGATGTCAAGAACGTGGAGGAGACTGCCTTTGGTCTCAGCGTATTACAAACAGTAATAGTGGCAGTTTCTGCAATGGTGTCTCCCCTCCCCTCAGGGGCATTGCTTGGGGACCTCCCATATAGTAATGACTGCTGTGTCCCATGATGTACAATAAAGAAAATAGGATTTCTTCTACAGCTTACCTGTAAAATCCTTTTCTTGGAGAACATCACGGGACACAGAGATCCCTCCCCTCTTGTCTGGGAAGTTTATTGCTGGCTACAAAACTGAGGTACTTCCTGTGTAGGAGGGGTTATATAGGGGAGGACTTCTTGTTTGATTGATTTACCAGTGTCCATTCACCAGTAGGTGGCGTATAACCCATATAGTAATGACTGCTCTGTGTCCTGATGGACTCCAAGAAAAGGATTTTACAGGTAAGCTGTAGAAAAAAAATCCTATTCTTTGTGTTATCATTCATATTCTCTGAAAAAATGTCCAAGAAATCATAATCTCTGCCAGGGTATGTAAACTTATGAGCATAACTGTATATATAAGGAGCTTCCTAGCTCCTGCATTCGACATCTATTCCTCTGAACCTCAGGGTGTGTGTTCACACCGCTCCTCTATGGGACACTTTGCACCAGCAGATATCTTGGTTAGTACTTCTGTGTTCATTCTCATATGATGTTTTTTTTTTTTCTGCTGGGCATGCCCGAGACTTGGGGATTAATATGATGGTTTACTCTGTTTCCTCCTTTTTCCTGGAGCCCATTACGCACAAATGAGCTCACCTTCTGTCAGGTATTTGTGTTTTGGTCAGGATTTTTAATCACCCCTTGTTCTAGACAACAGGGAGATATATGTATATAGATGTATGTCTCTATATATATACACACACACATATACTATATATATATATATATATATATATATATATATATATATATATATATATATATATATACACAAACACATATATATATATATACACACATATATACACACATACATATACATATACACACACACACATTTATGCTTGTATGGTCTAGGATCAAGTCCATTTGCAACCTTTGTTGCTGGGCTTTTATGTGTGCATATTTGGATGCACAAAGGTTTTTATTTATACTTTTTCGACTGCTGTTTTTGCAGTTTGCATAGATCTTTTACTGGACACAATACAAACCCTCTGCCGCATACCTGGCTCTTTTGGGGGGGTTTCAGTACCTGGTCTTGCTGGGCCTCATCGATATCCTGCTGGTGCGGTGAGGTAATTTGGTTCTTTGGTGTCCTCTGGATAGACTCTGCTGTTTTTATGGTGTCTGTGGCTGATATTTTTTTATAAATTATTGTCAACACGTAAGTGTTTTGCTTTAATCATTAAAATTGGCAATGGCTGCTGTATATGTTTATACGATATATACTTCTTATTGTCTGTCTAAATCCTATCCATTTATATTATAGTGTTAATACTCTTCATCTATAAATACACCCCTGAAGAAAGAAGGAATTCTGAAACACATTGGGTGTGGCACCTGGACTCCACTACTCTATCATGGTAGTCCGGGACCTATGAGTATAACAGTCATAGATTGTTCCTGCTTATCAGCCATTATTTGTGTTTACATGTACAGTGGGGCAAAAAAGTATTTAGTCCGCCACCAATTGTGCAAGTTGTCCCACTTAAAAAGATGAGAGAGGCCTGTAATTGTCATCATAGGTATACCACAACTATGAGAGACAAAATGTGGAAACAAACCCAGACAATCACATTGTCTGATTTTTGAAAGAATTTATTTGCAAATTATGGTGGAAAATAAGTATTTGGTCAATATCAAAAGTTCATCTCAATACTTTGTTATATATCCTTTGTTGGCAATGACAGAGGTCAAACGTTTTCTGTAAGTCTTCACAAGGTTGTCACACACTGTTGCTGGTATGTTGGCCCATTCCTCCATGCAGATCTCCTCTAGAGCAGCGATGCTTTGGGGCTGTCACAGGGCAACACGGACTTTCAACTCCCTCCGTAGGCTTTCTATGGGGTTGAGATCTGGAGACTGGCTAGGCCACTCCAGGACCTTGAAATGCTTCTTACGAAGCCACTCCTTCGTTGCCCGGGCAGTGTGTTTGGGATCATTGTCATGCTGAAAGACCCAGCCATGTTTCATCTTCAATGCCCTTGCTGATGGGAGGAGGTTTGCACTCAAAATCTCATGATACATGGCCCCATTCATTCTTTCATGTACACAGATTAGTCGTCCTGTTCCCTTTGAAGAGAAACAGCCCCAAAGCATGATGTTGCCACCCCCATGCTTCACAGTAGGTATGGTGTTCTTTGGTTGCAACTCAGCATTCGCTCTCCTCCAAACACGACGAATTGTGTTTCTACCAAACAGTTCTACTTTGGTTTAATCTGACCATATGACATTCTCCCTATCCTCTTCTGGATCATTCAAATGCTCTCTAGCAAACCTCAGACGGGCCCGGACATGTACTGGCTTAAGCAGGGGGACACGTCTGGCACTGCAGGATCTGAGTCCCTGGCGGCGTAATGTGTTACTGATGGTAACCATTGTTACGTTGGTCCCAGCTCTCTGCAGGTCATTCACTAGGTCCCCCGGTGTGGTTCTGGGATTTTTGCTCACCGTTCTTGTAATCATTTTGACCCCACGAGGTGAGATCTTGCATGGAGCCCCAGATCGAGGGAGATTATCAGTGGCCTTGTATGTCTTCCCTTTTCTAATTATTGCTCCCACAGTTGATTTCTTCACACCAAGCTGATTGCCTATTGCAGATTCAGTCTTCCCAGCCTGGTGCAGGTCTACAATTTTGTTTCTGGTGTCCTTCGACAGCTCTTCACCATAGTGGAGTTTGGAGTGTGACTGTTTGAGGTTGTGGGTTGTGGACAGGTGTCTTTTATACTGATAACAACTTTGAACTTGTGTGAACAGGTGCCATTAATACAGGTAATGTGGAGGACAGAGGAGCCTCTTAAAGAAGAAGATACAGGTCTGGGAGAGCCAGAAATCTTGCTTGTTTGTAGGTGACCAAATATTTATTTTCCACCAAAATTTGCAAATAAATTCTTTCAAAATTCAGACAATGTGATTGTCTGGATTTGTTTCCACGTTTTGTCTCTCATAGTTGAGGTATACCTATGATGACAATTACAGGCCTCTCTCATCGTTTTAAGTGGGAGAACTTGTACAATTGGTGGCTGACTAAATACTTTTTTGCCCCACTGTATACATCTACTTCTTTTTTATATATTTGCATAAATATAATTATAGTTTTCTAAATACTCTTCTTATACTGTGTTGCGTACACACAGTGATTGATTATTTTCAATCACTAGGGCCATTAAAGTCCCGCAAGGGGGAAAATCTTTTCCACTCATCCATTCCAATGGGATGTGGGCCCACCTATAGTTCGACCTTTTTGCAACTTCTTCTGTCTACTTAAGGATTTGACCAATAGCCAATGTTTGTGAAAAGAATAAGGCAAGCTTGGTTTTAAAGGCAGGGCTCACAAAAGGCATAGATTGATCAGGAAATTACTTTCAATTTCTGGTCAGTAGGGACCATGAAAGAAGAAGCATCCCAGATGGGAATGGTCAAGACCAAAAAGACAAAAATAGGTCCACTACAGAATGGGCAAACCAATTACTTATTGTGTTAAATAAAATCCTGCGCAAGTGGTAAATAAATGCCAATAAGCACTTAGGGACAAGCAATTATTTGTCAAGATGTTATTCAATTTGCAGAAGCAGTATACCAGTCACTGAAATCAAGAGCAGGCCCCTACACATAACAGCATGTGGCTAGTAAAAACAGTCTATAGCAGGTCATCAGTGAAATCTGCAACACAGATTTCCACACACTGCACCCAAAACTGCAAGAAATCCAGAGTACAGGAGGCCAGACACTGTACCCAGAGCACTTAGCAAGCAATAGGACACTGCAGGAATTTATCAGCCTCTGCTTGCAGACTTGCCTAACCTTTCCTATGAGGCTCTGGCAGAACTGGGAGTCCTGTAAAAATTATTGAAGTACAGCATAATCTAGCATTCTAAGTGGAACAGATAACTACAGTCTAGAGCAGGAGTGCCCAACCAGAGGCCCGATCTTGGATGGCTGGTTGGCAAGCCCAGATCGCGGGTTGCCAACCCGCCATCCCAGAGCTTTAGGGTTGTTAATGAGGTCAGCGATAGAGGAAGCATGAGCGGAGCAGAGCCACAAAAGCTGATGCTTCCTGTATAGCGCCGCCTCCTGTCACAGGCAGAGTGATACCAAATGCACTCTGTTTAGGACAGCAACAGCTGGCGATACTGGAATGGAGACTGTTATTAAAGGTCAGTTTATTACTAAAATCACAGTGTATATATGGGCATGTCTGTTCTGCAGTGGTTACTAAGCCGCTTTCAAACTGATCCGCAGGTGCAGTGCAGTGAACTTGTGGGTTACCTGCACTGAGCCATAGACTTCTGTTATTACCTGTGTGTTTGGTGCCCTTTCAGAAAGCGTACCCTATACCTGCAGGATATATTGGAAGTCTATGGCAAAGTGCAGCTAACCCACAGAAAAGCCACAGGTGCACTGCGCTGCACCTGCTGTGTGGGTAAACCGCAGCATAGCAGTGTGAAAGCAGCCTTAGGCCCCTTTAACACAATCGGTCCAACCCAATCGGACCCTCCATTTACCTCCAATTCAATAAAAAAAAAAAACAGAAGAAGGATAAAAGCTTCCCCTGCTATCACAATGCAACCATACAAGGTGCTCAAAATAAACCAAAAGCAAGCAGCTCTTTCATGTATTATATAATGGGATGTGTAGCGCTGACAAAACCAATAGCAAAGTCCAACATGAACCATATGTGTACTACATAACTTGTAAATAAACTTCATTTAAAAGTCCATGTTCCCAAAGGATGTGTCTAGAGGTATCAACTTATGAAGAAACCGCCACCATCACCCACCAACACCCTTCACAAGTTGATACCTCAAGACTTTGGGAATATGGACTAAGTTTATTTACAAGTTATGTAGTACACATATGGTTCATGTTGGACTATTGGTTTTATCAGCGCTACACCACCCATTATATACAGATTTGTGCTATCCTTGCATATTGTGTTAGCTGCTTTTATACCTATCATTTTATTGTTTGTGTATGATCCCAGCGCAACAAATGTGGGTTTTTCTACTTTCTTCTTTTATATATTAAATGTCCATAATGTACAAATAGTGCAATATTGAAACCTGTATATAAAACAGAAAATAGCCCATATAAAGCAGAAGTGTTGAAATAATCAACATAATTAACTGCGGTGTAGAAATTTCTTCTCCAATGAAAATCACCACATATGCCGCCACCTTGCAGCATCACGCTCACCACATATTATGACCTCCTGGTTATAGGAAGGTTAAATGCAGCATATGATATGACTGACGAGAATTCCAGGATGTCAATATATGACCTAAATCTGAACCTACTTGTTGGTAGCAGAAAATCTTCCCAATGAGCAGAAAACAGCAGAGTTTAAAAAAAAAAATCCACTCCCCTGAGGACACTAAGCAACAGTAAGCAGGTGGGAGGGGACACTAGGCACATTTCTCTGTGCCTAGTGTCTATTTCTTCAGTAGATGGCACTAGATTGCTTACAATCATCAATCCTCCCTCAATGGATGACAGAGAAAATGATAGAAAATCCAACCTAAAGTATAACTAAAAAGGCAAAACTTTTTTAAGTTTTAGATGGAGGACAGAGGGATTAGAACACTTGCCAGTTTTTATTGCTGTATGTCCCTGTTAAAATCTCAAATTTTGGTTTACCCCCAGAAAAGTAATAGAGGGGAAATCTTCTAATGGGGACACTAGTTCAGGTGACCTGGGGGTCCCCAAGGAATTCCCTTTATTTGCAGGGATTCCCTCTCACTTCCTGCTTGGCTATGGGACAGGAAGTGAAGCGAAATCTCAGCAATGGGCCGCAGATGACGAAAAAATATGCGACAGGGGTTAAAACTCTTGCTTGCTCTATCCAAAATGAAAAAAAAAAGTTTTGACTATAGTTCTACTTTAAGAGTCCTAGTTTAAGGACTTGACCTCCCTGTAAAGTGAGCCAAGTGATATAAGGATCGAAAGGATGCACATAAGATTTTTTTCCTGGATAACAAGGAAACAGTAGACCTACACATTTTCCTCAGCACAGCTTTGTGTTCATCAGTTAAGTGATTTGCTCAAAAAAGGTTACAAAATGCATATTCATGAGCAGTTTTGTGCCTATCTAGTAATAGAGATATTTTATGTCCCCAAATCATGAAAAATCAAATAAACTTACTTTTTAATTTGTGGTTTTATTTCTGCTTCATCCTCCAGCCACTCTGCCATTTCCCACATGCTTCCTTTACCAAATTGCTCCTCTGTAGGAGTTGGAGACTTTCTGAAAAGAATCAGTGCTTAATTGTAAGACAAAACCTACTGAAATAGAGGAGGTCCAGTAAGATAAAGCCTTTACTACCTGGACTGGGGAGAATCCGGATGAGGGTCAGGTGTTGGGTTGGGTGTGCCTGGCCTGCGGGGTTTCAATGGGCTGTATGCTGGCAGTGGCTTCTCCCCACTAAGACGGTCCTGCAAGAGACTTTCTCTGTTCAGGTTCACTTCTGAGTATGGACATCCGACAGCACTAAACAAAGGTAAAAATAAAAGATTATTATATAAATACACATGCGGGGAAATAATTATTAACTTAAACAAAAAGCTACTTGCGTATAATGTGTGCCATATCGTGGTCCCCGCACATGTCCGATCCCTTTACAACCAGGGATAGGACAGCCCTGTCCAGGAATTGCAGCTGTGTCTCCAACACCTGAAAAAAATATTTACTATCCATAAATGAGAGTTAATCCCTTTATCACATTACACTATATCTAGTCACTTCTTTTAAAATGGAGTAGAAAAAAGGGCTATATAACATGCTATTCTGATCAACCATTTTGTCTTACCTGGCGGTAACTGAAGAGAGTGGCTAGTCTTTGCACACCAACCTACTGGATGAATATCTGGACTGTCTGCATCTACCCAATAGTCATAGAATGAGCTCCAGCCATCGAAATGTAGCTGAAACAAATTATGTATTTCAGGTTATCCTCTAAAAGGCATTTCCACCATTTCAAAACATTTAACTATTTTGTCCTATCAGTTTTAAAGGCAGTTACCTGAATACGGTTTTCCTCTCTCTGAACAATAGTGCAGACCCGAATTAACATAGGATTCCTTTTATCTACAGCTTCAAGTTTCATTTGTGGTAGGAATCCATGTGCAGGTCGCTGAAAACATCATAAACAGAAGAGAAATATGTAAGAGTTTTCTGATAAAAAGCTACACATCAAGGATTTTCGTTTGCTATTCTTATGCCGTATTAGGGATGTGGTGATTTCTCCAATTTCCCCACTAAAATGTAACTATTCTACATATACCGCATATATATACTGCAGCAGGGCGGCCCTAAGTGGTTAAGAAAGAAAATCTGCAAGTGGCATAAATTAAAAACAACTGCTTGTTTGTCAAGAACTGGTCAGCTAAGCAAATTTAACCAAAAAAGCAGACAGTTTAAAGCTAATAAAATTCTACAAGAATCCCAAAATTTCATCACAGGGTATTCCGGTATGTTTTGCAACATTTTGGGTCAAAGTGCATGCATCTACAAATCAGAAAACGATTACACCAATTCAACCTGCATAAGGAAATGCCTTTCATGTCCAAAGAGAACATAGGAGCAAAATCACAATTTGCTACTGAACATATACAGTGGCTATAAAAAGTCTACACACCCCTGTTGAAATGTCAAGTTTCTGTGATGTAAAAAAATTAGACAAAGATAAATCATTTCAGAACTTTTTCCACCTTTAATGTGACCTATAAACTGTACGACTCAATTGAAAAACAAACTGAAATCTTTTAGGGGGCAAGTAAAAATAAAATAATGTGGTTGCATAAGTGCAGTCAGTACACACCTGCCGTCATTTAAAGTGCCTCTGATTAACCCCAAATAAAGTTCAGCTGTTCTAGCAGGTCTTTCCTGACTTTCTTAGTCACATCCTACAGCAAAAGCCATGGTCCGCAGAAAGCTTCCAAAGCATCAGAGGGATCTCATTGTTAAAAGGTATCAGTCAGGAGAAGGGTACAAAAGAATTTCCAAGGCATTAGATATCCCATGGAACACAGTGAAGACTGTCATCATCAAGTGGAGTAAATTTGGCACAACAGTGACATTATCAAGAACTGGACGTCCCTCCAAAATTTATGAAAAGATGAGCAGAAAACTGGTCAGGGAGGCTGCCAGGAGGCCTACAGCAAAATTAAAGGAGCTGAAGGAATATCTGGCAAGTACTGGCCGTGTGGTATATGTGACAACAATCTCCCGTATTCTTCATGTGTCTGGGCTATGGGGTAGAGTGGCAAGACAGAAGCCTTTTCTTACAAAGAAAAACATCCAAGCCCAGCTAAATTTTGCAAAAGCATATTTGAAGTCTCCCAAAACCATGTGGGAAAATGTGTTATGGCTTGATGAAACCAAGGTTAAAATTTTTGGCCATAATTCCAAAAGATATGTTTGGTGCAAAAACAACACTGCACATCACCAAAAGTACACCATACCCACAGTGAAGCATGGTAATGGCAGCATCATGCTTTTGGGCTGTTTTTCTTCAGCTGGAACAGGGGCCTTAGTCAGGGTAGAGGGAATTATGAACAGTTCCAAATACCAGTCAACATTGGCACAAAACCTTCAGGCTTCTGCTAGAAAGCTGAACATGAAGAGGAACTTCATCTTTCAGCATGACAACGACCCAAAGCAACACATCCAAATCAACAAAGGAATGACTTCACCAGAAGATTAAAGTTTTGGAATGGCCCAGCCAGAGCCCAGACCTGAATCCGATTGAAAATCTGTGGGGTGATCTGAAGAGGGCTGTGCACAGGAGATGCCCTCGCAATCTGACAGATTTGAAGTGTTTTTGCAAAGAAGAGTGGGCAAATATTGCTGAGTCAAGATGTGCCATGCTGATAGATTCATACCTAAAAAGACTGATTGCTGTAATACAATCAAAAAGTGCTTCAACAAAAGTATTAGTTTAAGGGTGTGCACACTTATGCAACCATATTATTTTAGTTTTTATTCCCTCCACCTAAAAGATTTCAGTTTGTTGTTCGACTAAGTTTTACAGTTTATAGGTCACATTAAAGGTGGAAAATGTTCTGAAATGATTTATCTTTGTCTCATTTTTTTTACATCACAGAAACCTGTCATTTTAACAGGGGTGTGTAGACTTTTTATATCCACTGACAAAGACCAGGCCTTACGAAACAATGTACTAAACACTGATCAAACAAAAGAAAGAGTTGTTTGGTCACATTTAAATGGCAGGCATTTGCTGCAAACTGAAGACAGTATTTCAGGGGCAGAAACCCATAACTGTTTAGCATGGCCATGGAAATGTTATGGTTTGGGATTGCTTTGCTGCTTTAGGGAGTAGGCAGCTCACAGTCTAAGTCAACTATACATTCTGCATCATACCAAAGTGCATTTGATAAGAATGTGAAGCAATCTGTCAAAGTTGAAAGTTGAGTATAAGTCCTAGTGTTTAAGTGGTTATACTGGGGCCACAGCTGTACCCGCAGTCATGACCCCGGTATCTTTTTGCAGGGTTTTTTTAGAGCTGGCAATGTTTTTTAATGTAAAGTAATCCAAGCAGCTATACAGCCAGTGGAGCACACAGCGTCCCTGCTTCCTGCATTGTATGTTTGCGTTTACATTGCATATTGCAATGGAATTTTTTTTTCATGATTTTTAATAAAATCATGACGAACTTCACTATGGGAGCCTTTTTTGCCTGTAATGCAGCCTTATGGTGCTGGACCCTGTGAAGTGTTTGTTCTGACCAAGGTGCTTTCCTGCTGGGTGCTATACAGGTCCAGGGGAGTGGACCCCTCATTAAGGGGGACCCAATCTCTGAAGCTCTTTTTATGGCAAAGCTCGAAGTGATGGTTGAAGATTGAACTCCTGCAGCAGGAATGGTAAGTCAAGAGAGATCGAGAGAGAGAGAGATCAGTCTGTTCTCCCGGTGACCACTGGGGGCAGTGTGTGTGCTGTTCAATCCTTATATGTACTTTTTAGTCATGTCAGCTGCAGTTTCTCCTCCAGCCACCGGAGGGCGAAGGCTTGCTCAGTAGGGCCTATTTTTTTATAGGCAGGATGTGGCAACAGGTTCAGTATGGCCTCTGGAGATATAGCAGCAGCTCATGTATACTAACAAAGTGTGAGTACTTACTATGGGAGAACTGTGTGTCATGATTATATGCTGCATATTTACTGCTTATCCGAGGGGACTGTACATAAGTTGATACACCCTTGGATGGTTAGCAGTTCACTTTAAAGTGTGTATATAAACATTCCCTCAGTATGGGCGCCAATACCAGGGGACATTATTCTACAGAATAAGGATATCTGAAATGAAGAACAAAAATGTATTATATTGCAGCTATCAGTCCTTAGATGTGGTAACTGATTTTAACATTTTTAAAATGACAAAGAGAAAGTCATGTGTTAAGTACAGCTACAATCATGGCTACCTTTATAGATACCTGGTAATCTAATCCACTGTAAGTATAAAAGGGAAAAAAGAATAATACAGCCACCTTATTTAAGGACAAGTTAGCTGCAATATATGACATTCTGGTTTTGGAGTTTAGACACGTTTTAAAGATACAGCACATTGGTGAAGCAACCTGGCATTCGAGAGTGCACACTTACCACTTTAAAGGCTCTTGATGGGGCTGCTTGAGCACCTGTCTTCTCCAAATAAACCTCCCAGGAGAAACTTTTTGGGTCTTTATATTCTAATACAGAAAACGAGATTACACCTAAAAATTAACTGCAGAGATATACCTAAATTTGACTTGGACTTCCTAGAATCCCCTGTACCACTGAACTCATTAGGTGTGAGAGGCACCAAAGGCCAGTCAGGCACTGCTGCATACACATGAGCTCATAAAGAACATTCTGACAGGAGGAGAGAGCAGAGTGATCTGAAAGATGAGCAGATAAATATGCTGCAGATTCATATCTGTCCAATCAGAGGCTGGGGCTACAGCAGAGAGTCAGCTTACCAACCTGGCACTATATCAGGGTTGTGTAAACATCAGGGCTGGCTGGACAGAATAACAAATTATTTGGCAGATATGCTCAGTCCAGGCTCCATGCACACTAGCAGCTGTAAATAATGCCAGAAAACAGCCAGAACAAAAACACTCATATTTAATGTTTTTGTTCTGCCGCTTAGCACTTTTTGTGCCACCATTTAGCATTCTCTAGCGGGTTGTTAGGTAGTGGGCAGTCGCCGTGTCCTTAACAACTGATGACTCATCAGCTATCAGCAGGATTCCC
Source organism: Lithobates clamitans (assembly GCA_037952925.1). Classification (NCBI taxonomy): domain Eukaryota; kingdom Metazoa; phylum Chordata; class Amphibia; order Anura; family Ranidae; genus Lithobates; species Lithobates clamitans. The sequence continues at coordinate 2,847,340 of JBBGZY010000965.1, read as the reverse complement.
CACTGACAGCTAAACAAAAGAATGCTGTCTTTTTAGTTTTTTTCAGCTCTTAAAAGCTGAAGCTTGAAAAACGTCTCTAGACTAAAATTGTGTGTGACACATAAGATAACACTATTTGTTTCTAATGGCAGAAAAAAAAAAAAAAAAGCTTAAAAAGCAGAAGTAAACCCTTCCATTTAACCGTTTCAAATAAGTTACATTTCCGGCAGGTGCCGGGAATTTAAACACTCCCATTGGTTGTGCTCTCAACCAGACTGTCAAACCATCCAATGGCTGGTGTCATAACTGATCACATGTGCAGCATCATGGCAGTTGCAGAGTAAACAGAGGCCAAGATGGCAGCTTGCTTGGCTGAAAACAATAGGGGGGTTTACTTCCACTTTAAAAGCTGCTGCTACACACGTCTTTTTTAGGCTAGTGTCCATGGAGCTGTACTCACATGCTTGCCTGGAGCTTTTACCCTTTAACTGCCAGGCCCTGCATTCTACTTTTAACCTTAGGTGGCTTGACTGTATTTGCAATGTTTTACTGTTATTATTCACTTATAGCTTTCAGGAATTTTTCATTTTATCAAAAAATAAATAAATAATAATGCATTTTCTGAAAGCACAGGACCGATGGGAACACCATTTTTTTTTTTATTTATTCTAATTTAGGAGGTCCCAAAACAGTTTTTTATCAAAACAATAATTTCAATAAAAACACTAAAATTATTATTACTAGCCCAGACAAAACACAACATAACTTACATAATTTCTACTAAATTCCTACTAAACATAAATGATAAAACTTTAAATTTGAAAACTTTAGTTCATAATTCACAAATATTTATACATTTTAAATTGTGCCTTTCTTTGCAAGATGGTAAAAACCAAAAAGGTACACTGTAAATAAGCAATTTATGCTAAAAATCTGGAGGTTGGCCTTACCTATGCGCTGAGGTAATGCCCAATGCCATGTGTGAATTGTGTTGAGAAAATAATGCAAACATTTTATTGCAGTGCACTGATGTTTACTATGTTATGTCTGTTATTAATGAACACAGGGTGCCATGCACCAGTGTTAATTTTGGCATCAGATTTAGGCACAGTCTTTTGATTAAAATGTCATTTTAGTTTTAGTTGTCTGCAATTGTTTTTAGTCATATTTAGCCAACTAAAATCTGCAGTACATTTTATTAGTCTAATATATCCTACATTTTGGTTGACTAAAATGTAATGGGTTTAGTTAAGGGGTTACTAAACCCACAACAGTAAAATCTGTCTGTATATGCAGCATAGCATGCTTGTTATACTCACTGTGGAACTTAAGGGGTTAATTCTCTGCATTGTGTAAAAAGGCAGTTTTATCCTGTATGCATAGATTCCCCCCCCCCCCCCCTCTTCCTCCTGCACTATCTGGGGCAGGCCAGCTAACACAGGTAGAGTAGCCGGCCTGCACATGTTCAGTTGTGTCTTTTATGCTGGCGAGAACAGTTTCTTGTTCTCAAAGCTAACCAGGTCATATGATATTGACATCAAAGATGTGGCCATGTATACAGGCTGCAGTGAAAATCTCCTCCTTCCTGAACTCTCAGCACTGAAGAAACTGTGCAGTTTATTATGTAACCGTGGTATACAGATCATCCAAAAAGGTATTTCTGTATCGTACATCATGGGACACAGAGCCTTAAGTAATTACTTAATGGGTTATAGGCCACCTTCAGGTGTTGACACTGGTAAACCCAATCAAGGAAGTTTACTCCTCATATAACCCCTCCTCCTTCCAGGAGCACATCAGTTTTTTCGCCAGTGTCTAAGGTGTTGGTCACGAGTGAAGATGTGCTCTGAGGAGCTCCAGGAGGGATCCATTCTGCATTTAAATAGCCTCCATAGACCAGATCCATCCAAAGTGCCATTAAGGCCTAAAAGGATAGTACCTGGAGCCTCGTATCCGAAGCCTGTAATGCCTCTCTTTGTAGGGCTGGACCCCAGGGCTTAGGTCTTGTTACATTACCTAAACTTCCTGATGGGGTGCTTTTTACAGGTCCAAGGCAGTTGGAACCCCATTTTAGGGACCCGGTCCTTGAAGGTTTGCTAAACGCAGCCCGCCGTGATGAGTGAAGGTTGGATTGTCTGTTAATTCAGCAAATCCTGCGGCGAGGATAAGGTAAGGGAAGAAACTTGGGTATTAAAAACATTATGCATTCTTCCATTAGGGAAAAATGTTGTCATGCCTTAATTCTCCACTAGAGGGAGTCTATGCACATACCTTACCCTGTTGTCTTTACTGTAAGCTCAGTCCGTGTCTGGTTGCAACAGCGTGTGGAGGGAGACTTTGCAAAGTAAAAGAAATCTGCAAAAATGGGGGTTAGGGGGACAGCAGGGGGGGGGGTTCGCAATTAGGTCCCACTAATACCGCCAGATGTTTTACTGTAGCTGTTTTCTACTATGTCTGTGCCTACTGCTGGATGGGTCTCTGCCTTCCCCCCCCCCCCCTTCATGTTGGGTCTTGAATCCGGAAAAACACTGCGCACAGGCGTGGGAACATTTTAAACAGAAAAAGGGGTGGAATTTTTTTCTTGGAGGGGCGGGGCCTAAACGCAGTGCCGTGAACGTCCATGAGGACGCACGGCAGGCTAAAAACAGATAAATACCACAGCTGTGACAATCTCTCCTCGGCTGATGAGGAAGAGACAAGCAGCCTGCAACACAGGGACACAGGAGCTGTGGGTCTCGTATGGGTTGCAAAACTGGCAATCCTAATACAGGAACGACACTTTTTTCCCAGCACTAGGCTGAACTTTATAGCGGCTTTAAAAGTCATGACTATTTTCAGCAATTAAGTGCAAATTTGTATAGTGCCTCTGTTTTTGTACTTAGCCTGCCAAAAAATACACCACAAAAACCAAAAAGATACTAAAGGTTTCATCCCCCGGCATTAGGATTTCGAGTCGCATTTCCACGCTGTCATCCTCGCCTGAATTACCAGTTATGGCCATTGGAACAAATTGATGGTGCAGCTGCTTCTCACATCTCAGCCCCTGTATACGTGACTGAAGATGCCCTTTCCTCCTCCCTGCAGGGTCTGGAAGAAAGATTAGCAGCTTTACTCGCATCCTCCATTCAAATGGATAGGAAGCGTGCCCCTACTTCAGAACCTTTGCAAGGGGAACAGTGGGCACAGGATACGGTGTTACCCTCAGTCGATCAGGAGGACACAACGATAGATGAACCTTTTTCAGCCTCTCAATCTGAGAATTTGCTAATATAAACTCTTACGGAGATGGTTCGTTCTACTTTCATGCTACCCCTAAGGAGTCTCGGCTTCCTCCTTGGGTTCCTTAAAACCTTCTCATCCTTTGCATGCGTTTCCTGCACATGCATTACTAGAACAGCTTTTTTTTTTGCTTAATGGGATCACCCGGATAAGCATTTTCTCCCTCCTAAGAGATTTTCAATTCTCTATCCTCTGGAAGAGAAATTCTCCAAAAGATGGAAAGTACCAGCAATTGACACTGCGATTTCCAATGTGAATAATAGCCTAACTTGTCCTGTAGACAAGATGCTTAAGGATCCAACAGATAAAAAGTTGTAATCCCTGCTAAAGTCTGCCTTTTCCTTGCCAGGTGCCGTTACTCAGCCTGCAGTCGCTGCAATAGGAGTCTGCCAAATTAAGCTGACAACAGAGATTGTTATCTTAGCGCCTTGAGGCGATTCAGTTCGCATTTGCTGCGCTTTACAAATCATTCATTCATTCATTCATTCATTCATCCCTAAAGGACCAATTTAAACAGGCCCTTAGAGAGCTTCCTGCACAACAAGCTTGGGATTTGGCTGAACTACCAAAAGCATTATGCTTTGCCATAGATGCCATTAAAGATTCTATTCACCAGGCGTCCCGCCTTATGCTTATGCTTGTGCATCTGCCTAGAATCCTGTGGTTAAAAAATTGGTCAGCTGAAGCACCATGTAAAAACCTTCTAACTGGGTTCCCCTTTCATGGGGAGCGATTATTTGGAGAAGACTTGGATAAATATATCCAAACAATTTCTTGTGGGAAAAGTACTCTTTTGCCAGTCAAAAGAAAAGTATAAAACACCCTTCATTTAAAGGGGCCCTTTCCCCTGCGCCAGGGGCTTCTGCCTCTAGGCAGTGACGATGGTCTCCACCGTTAGACTCTAGAGGAAAACCTCAGGGTCAAACCCAGGCTCAAAAGAAGTCCTGGGGTCGGAAACCTGCAAAGCAGAATCCTAAAGCCTCATCATGAGGAGGCAACCCCCCTCACCAAGGTGGGGGGGAAGACTTCTGCAGTTTTCAAAAGTCTGGAAAGAGGAAATTCAGGACAGATGGGTCATCTCCACAGTAACACTGGGGTACAACAAGCTGGAATTTCAGGACTTTTCCCTGTCTCGCTTCCTGAGGTCAAGCGTTCCCAAAAATCCAGAGAAGACACAATCTCTGTTTCAGACCAATTAATATCTCAAAGGGTGATCATACAGATCCCCACAAAAGAGCAAGGTCTGGGGTTTTATTCAAATCTTTTCATGGTACCAAAACCAAATGAGACGTCAGACCCATTCTAGATCTAAGAAATTTAAATCAGTTCCTGCAGATCCGCTCCTTTCGCATGGAGATGATTGGGTCAGTAGTGTCTACCCTTCTAGGAGGAGAACTTCTGGCATCAATTGACATCAGGGATGCATATCTTCATGTCCCTATATTTCCCGCTCATCAAAAGTTTCTGCGGTTCGAGTTAGAACAGCAGCATTTCCAGTTTGTAGCCCTGCCCTTTGGGCTAGCCACAGCACCCCGGGTGTTCAAAGTGCTGGCCCCACCTCTAGCCAGGTTAAGGGCACAGGGCAGAACAGTCGTAGCGTACCTAGACGATCTATTGCCAATAGATCAGTCGGTAGCTCGTTTGGAGCAAAGCGTACACACAACAACCAACTATCTGAAAAGTTTGGGTTGGATTCTCAATCTAGAGAAATCTTCCTCAATACTGCTAAAAAGGCTGGAGTACTTGGATCTGATCAGAGACACAGCCCAGGAAAGGGTGTTCTTGCTTCAGTCAAAGATCAACTCCATAAGAGAGCTGGCGCGGATGGTCAGGTCAAATGGCGATCCCTCCATTCGCCTTTGCATGAGGTTACTAGGAACCATGGTGGCTTCATTCAAAGCAGTTCCCTATGCCCAGTTTCATTCAAGACTGTTGCAAAACAGTATCCTGTCTGCTTGGAACAAAACAATCCAAGCTTTGGACTTGCCAATGCAGCTGTCCCCAAGAGTGTCCCAAAGCCTCACTTGGTGGTTACTAACTCAGAATCTGCTAAAAGGAAAATTCTTCAGACCAGTCATCTGGAAAGTGGTAACGACGGATGCCAGCCTTTCAGGCTGGGGAGCAGTACTAGAAAAAAAACTGTCCAGGGACAGTGGTCAAGAACCGAAAGAACCTTGCCCATCAATATCCTAGAGATTCGGGCAGTACGTCTGGCTCTAAAGGCCTGGACTTTCAGGTTACGGGATTGTCCTGTCAGGATTCAATCCGACAATGCCACAGCTGTGGCCTATATCAATCACCAAGGGGGCACCAAAAGTCTCTCCGCGCAGAGAGAGGTGAACCATATTCTAACTTGGGCAGAAAGGAATGTTCCGTGCCTTTCGGCAGTCTTCATTCTGGGAGTAGAGAATTGGCAGGCGGACTACTTAAGTCCCCAGCAGTTATTCCCAGATGCGTTGGTGACCCCATGGGATCAGTGCTCACTGATCTATGCATTCCCCCCTATTCAGTTGCTGCCACAACTTCTTTGCAGGATCAGGCTGGAAAGAAAGCCGGTAATTCTGGTGGCACCAGCATGGCCCAAAAGGTCATGGTATGCAGAAATCGTAAAGATGGCAGTGGAGAGCCCATGGTACCTCCCACTACGGCCAGATCTGCTCTCTCAGGGACCGATACTACATCCTTCCTTACGGTCTCTAAATTTAATGGCTTGGCTATTGAAACCCACATTCTGAAGAAATGTGGGCTTTCCAGGTCAGTTATCTCTACCCTGATTAATGCAAGGAAGCCAGCTTCCAGAACTATATATTATAGAGTCTGGAGGGCTTATGTTTCCTGGTGTGAATGCAAGGGTTGGCACCCTCGGAGATATATCATAGGCAGAATTCTTGCCTTTCTACAATTAGGGGTAGAAATGAAATGAAATTGGCCTTGAGTACTATTAAAGGCCAAGTCTCAGCTTCATTCTTTAGTCCGGGGTTTTATACAAGGGGTAACGTGGCTTAATCTGCCTGTCAAACCTCCCTTGAACCCTTAGGACTTGAACTTAGATTTGTCTGTGTTACAAAAACAGCCATTTGAACCGATACAACATATTTCCTTAGTCCTTTTGACAAGGAAGTTGGTATTTTTGGTTGCTATATCCTCAGCAAGGAGGGTTTCGGAATTGGCTGCACTTTCTTGTAAAGAGCCATATTTGATTTTTCATGAGGACAGAGTGGTATTACGCCCTCGTCCTGATTTTTTTTATACCAAAAGTGGTCTCAGGTTTCCACCTGAACCAAGATATTGTCCTGCCATCGTTTTTTCCAAAACCATGTTCCAGGGAAGAGAAGTCACTACATTGTCTTGATGTGGTTAGAGTAGTGAAAATCTATTTAAAGGCAACTGCTCAGATTCGTAAGACTGATGTCTTATTTATTCTGCCAGAGAGTCCTAAGAAAGCACAAGCAGCGTCGAAATCCACTGTCGATTCCACAAGTGATAATTCAAACTTATGATTTAAGGGGTAAGATTCCCCCGTTTCAAGTTAAGGCGCACTCTACCAGGTCAGTTAGTGCTTCTTGAGCAGTGCGTCACCAGGCCTCCATGGCTCAGATCTGTAAGGCCGTAACTTGGTCTTCAGTGCATACATCCACAAAATTTTATCAGGTGGATGTAAGGAGGTATGAGGAAATTGCCTTCGGACGCAGTGTGCTGCAGGCAGCAGTATAGATCCTCAAGTCTGGGGGTACCCTGCGGGTTGTGTCTCCCTCCCCTCAAGTAGCATCGCTATGGGACGTCCCATTAAGTAATTACTTAGGACTCTGTGTCCCATGATGTACGATAAAGAAAATAGGATTTTTATAACAGCTTACCTGTAAAATCCTTTTCTTGGAGTACATCATGGAACACAGAGGTCCCTCCCCTCTTTTTTGGGATTTATGTATATTGCTTTGCTACAAAAACTGATTTGCTCCTGAAAGGAGGATGGGTTATATAGGGAGTAACCTTCCTTGATTGGGTTTACCAGTGTCAACACCTGAAGGTGGCCTATAACCAATTAAGCAATTACTTTAGGCTCTATTGTGTCCCATGATGTACTCCAAGAAAAGGATTTTACAGGTAAGCAGTTATAAAAATCCTATTATACTGGCAGTATTGTAATGTAAAAAGAAGATGTATAAGCTGTGGGCGCTGTGGGGTGGATTAACTATTTTCATGTTACTGGGTCTAGTTAAATTGTTTAAATCTAAAATCTAAATTTAAATCTAGTTTTAAATTGTAATGCAGTATTTAACCACTTGCTTACTGGGTAATTAAACCCTCCTCCTATCCAGACCAATTTTCAGCTTTCAGCACTGACGCACTTTGAATGACAATTGCGCGGTCATACAACACTGTACCCAAATTACATTTTTATCATTTTTTCCCCACAAATAGAGCTTTCTTTTGGTGGTATTTGATCACCTCTGCTGTTTCTATTTTTTGTTAAAAAAAAAATGTAAAAAGACTGAATTTTTTTTTTTTATATTTTGTTATAAAAAATTTAAAAACAGGTAATTTTTCTCCTTCATTAATGTATGCTCATGAGGCGGCACTGATGGGCACTGATAGGCGGCAGTGATGGGCACTAATGGGTGGCAATAATGGGCACTGATCAGTTACACTGATAGGCAGCACTGCTAGGTGGCACTGATTAGCACTACTGGTGGGCATTGATAGGTGGCACTTGTGGGCACTGTTAGGTGGCACAGATGAGGCAGATGTGCCCCTTCCACTTCGGAACCGATGTCCCTCGCATCACGCTATCAGCGCGAGTAGAGAAAAAAAACACGATTACCAATCTTTTCTTTACATCATGTGATCAGCTGTCATTGGCTGACAGCTGATCACATGGTAAGGGGCTGGGATCAGAAGCCTCTTCTAAAGATGATGCACAAGAAAGCCTGCAAACAGTTTGCTGAAGACAAGCAGACCAAGGACATGGATTACTGGAACCATGTCCTGTGGTCTGATGAGACAAAGTTAAACACATTTGGTTCAGATGGTGTCAAGCATGTGTGGCAGCAACCAGGTGAGCAGTACAAAGACAAGTGTGTCTTGCCTACAGTCAGGTATGGTGGTGGGAATGTCCTGGGTCTGGGGCTGCATGAGTGCTGCTGGCACTGGGGAGCTACAGTTCATTGAGGGAACCATGAGATCCCTTTCACACCGAGGGCGTTTTGCAGGCGCTATAGCGTTAAAAATAGCGCCTGCAATCCGCTCTCAAACAGCTGCTCCATTGTCTCTAGTGTGAAAGCCCGAGGGCTTTCACACTGGATCAGTGCGCTGGCAGGACGTCAGGAAAAGTCCTGCCAGCAGCTTCTTTGGAGCGGTGAAGGAGCGGTGTGTTTACCGCTGCTCCCCATTGAAATTAATGGGGCAGCGCGGCTATACCGCCTGCAAAACGCCGCCATTGCGGGCGGTTTTAACCCTTCTCGGCCGCTAGCCCATGCTGGTTTATGTATATTCATATGCATACCAATTTACTGCATTAAGTTTGTCTGCACTTGCAGGGTCCTTTTGACACACACATACTCTTTTGAATACTTTTCAGCAGTCATTCATCACTTCTAGGGACACTTGCACCCATCAAAGCCATGTCAGTTCCCTGGTTGTTCCCCTATTGGGGTTGCCTGTTGCTCCACCCCCTCAGCCTGGATGTCTGTTGCTGCTGCCGGCTGTGGAGTCAGTGATTGTTGACGTGGCCCAGCCCATTGGTGAGTATGGGGTCCCACATTCAGACCCCTACGATCACTCATCTCTCTGCAAAGTTTGTGCAACATACATTTATTTAGTTTACTACCTTTATTGCAGATATATTAAAGCATCTACCCCTGAAGAGCGAGCTTGGTCTTGCGAAACGCGTTGGGTACTACTGATGCCTGGATATAATTCTGATACCTGTACAATGTTTTTTTCTTGTATACGATTTATCAATGTATGTGGATTGTTCTTTCATACTGTTTGTATTCCTCATCAGCCTGCATCTACTGCTGTTGTGTTGCACATGCACGACAATTTGCAATAAATCTACTTTTTATATACGATATGTTTCTTGGCTAACCATACTCACCTCATTTAAAGTCCCAGGGCGAATCCTTTGTATATATGTATTGTATTGGGAATGGAGGTGATGTTGGGGTGACACCAGACCTTTTATTTTATTATGTTTGTATTCCAACATAAGTGACCCCAAACACACCTCCAAGATGACCACTGCCTTGCTAAAGAAGCCGAGGGTAAAAGGTGATGGACTGGCCAAGCATGTCTCCAGACCTTAACCCTACTGAGCATCTGTGGGGCATCCACAAATGGAAGGTGGAGGACCGCAAGGTCTCTAACATCCACCATCTCTGTGATGTCATCATGAAGGAGTGGAAGAGGACTCCAGTGTCCACCTGTGTAGCTCGGGTGAACTCCATGCCCAAGAGGGTTAAGGCAGTGCTGGAAAATAATGGTAGCCACACAAAATATTGACACTTTGGGCCCAATTTGGACATTTTCACTTAGGGGTGTACTCACTTTTGTCTCCAGCGGTTTAGACATTAATGGCTGTGTGTGGAGTTATTTTGAGAGCACAGCAAATTTACAATGTTATAGAAGCTGTACACTCACTATTTTACATTGTAGCAAAGCATCATTTCTTTAGTGTTGTCACATGAAAAGATATTCTAAAATATTTACAAAAATGTGAGGGGTGTACTCACTTTTGTATGATATTAAAGTGAATCCTATGGGCCACTTACAATATCTAGTATCTGGAATGGGAGACTTTTAGTGAGTAAAATAGAAGAAGTAAAAGTGCTTTTGAGAGTTTCTGCCATCCAGTGCTTCTTGAGGACCAGGATTTTGAAACCCATCAAGTGCATGTCCTGGAGTGAAAACGAATTGTTGTTTTTTTTTTTAATTGAAAATCAGAGAACACTTGAGTATAGAGTTAGGCCCCAGGTATTTCAGGAGACAAAGTTTGTTCGACACTGATGTATCAGAAATATGAAAACCTTAAAAATATAAAAATCAGGGAAATTTTATACATATAGCAAACAGAGATGCAACCTAAAGCCTATCACACCCTGCTCAATAAACAAAACTTAAATCTGTAAAGAGTACAATAAACATGCAAATAGTGACATCTACTGGTACAATGAAAATGCGCACTCATTAGCAAAAGAGTTTTAAAGGATAAGTTCACTTTCAGTAACATGTTTTACCCTTATTGAGAGTGCAACATAAATGTTACTATGCAGTACGCCCCCACTTTGTCCCCCTCAATGCCCTGTGACATGGGGTGGGGCATCCTCTGCCTGCACCCACTTTCACGTTTTGTAAAATGGCACGGCTGTGCTGGTGGATAGACATCACAGGAAGAGGTCTATGGGTGTGTAAGAGGTCTTCGGATGGCTGTGTATGCATGTGAGGTAAGGAGATTATGGGCTTCTTGGGGGCAGAAACTAATGTGAATGTACAATGAATATGTAAAGCGATGTGTAAATTGTCTGCGCTATACAGTATCTCACAAGAGTGAGTACACTGTTCACATTTTTAGAAATATATTATATCTTTTCATGTGATAACACAAAGTAAAGTAGTGAGTGTACAGCTTGTATAACAGTGTAAATTTGTTGTCCCCTCAAAATAACTCAACACATAGCTATTAATGTCTAAACTGCTGGCAACAAAAGTGAGTACACCCCTAAGTGAACATGTCCAAATTGGGCCCAATTAGTCATTTTCCTTCCCCGGTGTCATGTGACTTGTTAGTGTTACAAGCTCTCAGGTTTTAATGGGGAGCAGGTGTGTTACATTTGGTGTCATCGCTCTCACACTGGTCACTGGAAGTTCAACATGGTACCTCATGGCAAAGAACTCTCTGAGGATCTGAAAAAAAGAATTGTTGCGCTACATAAAAATGGCCTAGGCTATAAGAAGATTGCCAAGACCCTGAAACAGAGCTGCAACACAGTGGCCAAGACCATACAGCGGTTTAACAGGACAGGTTCCACTCAGAACATGCCTTGGCATGGTCGACCAAAGAAGTTGAGTGCATGTGCCCAGCGATATATCCAGAGGTTGCCTTTGGGAAATAGACGTACGAGTGCTGCCGGCATTGCTGCAGAGGTTGAAGGGGTGGGGGGTCAGCCTGTCAGTGCTCAGACCATACGCTGCACACTGCATAAAATTGGTCTGCATGGCTGTCGTCCCAGAAGAAAACCTCTTATAAAGATGATGCACAAGAAAGCTCACAGTTTGCTGAAGACAAGCAGACTAAGGACATGGATTACTGGAACCATGTCCTGTGGTCTGATGAGACCAAGATAAAACGCATTTGGTGAGGAGTACAAAGACAAGTGTGTCTTTCCTACAGTCAAGCATGGTGTTGGGAGTGTCATGGTCTGGGGCTGCACGAGTGCTTCCGGCACTGGGGAGCTACAGTTTATTGAGGGAGCCATGAATGCCAACATGTACTGTGACATACTGAGGCAGAGCATGATCCCCTCCCTTCGGAGACTGGTCCGCAGGGCAGTATTCCAACACGATAAAGACCCCAAACACAACTCCAAGATGACCACTGCCTTGCTAAAGAAGCTGAGAGTGAAGGTGATAGACTGGCCAAGCATGTCTCCAGACCTAAACCCTATTGAGCATCTGTGGGGCATCCTCAAATAGAAGGTGGAGGAGCACAAGGTCTCCCAACATGCACCAGCTATGTGATGTTGTCATGGAGGAGTGGAAGAGGACTCCAGTGGCTACCTGTGACGTTCTGTTGAACTCCATGCCTAAGAGGGTTAAGGCAGTGCTGAAAAAAAATGGTGGCCACACAAAATAGACACTTTGGGCCCAATTTGGACATTTTCAGTTAAGGGTGTACTCACTTTTGTTTTGCCAGTGGTTTAGACATGAATGGGTGTGTGATGAGTTATTTTGAGGGGACAGCAAATTTACACTGTTCTGTACACTCACTACTTTACATTGTAACAAAGTGTAATTATAGTAGATATAACAAAATATTTTACAAAAATGTGAGGGGTGTACTCACTTTTGTGAGATAGTGTGAGTATATATATATATATATATACACACACACACATATATACACATACACACACCCCAATAATGTCTGGGTGGCCTTGAGGCTCATGGGTAGGGGCAAAGGCAATATTGAGGAAATTTTGAAAAAGTCCATGCGCAAAACCCTATTATAAGATGATGTATGGCACTTCGCGACCTTCATTCAAATATGCATTTCTTCAGCTTTGCATAAAAGTTGCTAGAGAACAGCATGGGTGTGACAATGATGGGAAGAGAGTTTAAAAGAGAACACCAACATATCATCCAAATATACTGACACAGACTTGTAGAGCAGATCTCTGAAGATGTGGTTAACAAAATGCTAACAAAGATTGTTGATAATGTACTCTTCCATGGCTTTAGACTCAGGGATTGGAGTGGAGATATAAGTGCATTCAGGCCCAACCATTAGGTATCCACTAGGGCCTCACTGTTCCAGGACAGTTTTGAGGAGAGGTTGTGGAATTGTATTGGCTGACAATGGTAGTAGTGGAGTAGACAAGCCCTGTCAGCAGAGCCCTATTGTAAATGAAGAAGAGCAGCGGCAATATAGATGGTTCAGCCAGGTCTAGCAAAAGTGTGTTTGAAGGCCAGTAGGAAGAAGTAATGGGGTTCGTGCTCTGCCAGAGGAGTGAAGCCCAGTTAAAAAGAGAATGAGATGTATGCCATTTAGTCTGGCCCATGGAAAGTTGTTCATTTGCAATCTGAAATGTATGTATGTATGTACCCACAATTTGAAATGTATGTAGGAACCCTCTGTAGGAGGATGGATCCCCAAGAATAGCATGCTGGAGGCGGCATATGGAGAGTAGAAGAGGCATATCCAACTGATGAGCCAGAGGCAGTGCCTCGGGGGGCTGAATGCGAGCATGCCACCTGAAGATTCTGGTGTACTTGGTTAAGGGCGGTTGGAAAGGCTGCATAAAAATGTCATAAACTGGATTTAGCTCATATGTCATGCGCCAATGTCTTTAACATGTATATATTTGAATCTTTATTATCTATATGTACATGATCTGTGATCACATACTATGTGGTCAAATTTGTCAACGTCCCATTAATAAAACTTTTGGTAAAAAAAAAAAAAAAATAATAATCATGTGATTGGGAAGTCTATCCCACATCCCAGCATTAAGACTACACATAACAGCCAAAATGGGATAACAACAGTTTTATATTTATTACATGTTCTTATGTTACCAAAATTGAAGTTTTTCTCTGCTATGCAATGGTAAAGCGTAGTTCCAGAAATGAAACTTCCGCTTATGCGGGTCCCCCCCCCTCTGGTGTCACATTTGGCACCTTTGAGGGGGGGAGGGTGGAGGAGCAGATACCTGTCTAATACAGGAATTTGCTCCCACTTCCGGCGAAAGATCGCCGCAGTATTCGCGGTGATCTACTCCATGTCCGGCCCCTCCTCCGCCCCAACAACCCCCCCCCCCGCTGTCTTCTGGGAGACACACAGATCCCAGAAGACAGCAGGGACAAGTCAGAACGCGCAGCACGACTTGCGCATGTGCAGTAGGGAAACAGGAAGTGAAGCCTTGCGGCTTCACAGCCTGATTCCCTTACTTAAGATGCCGACGCCTCCACCTCTGCCCAAGGCTTGTTCTAAACAAGCACCAGGAAAGGTAAATGGGATCACAAAAACATATAGTGTGACTGCAAAAGTGGAAATGCCCTTTAAATTATGTATTTGAGTGTACATTGTTTCCTCCAAATAGCCTGACAAGATATACCCAGAATATTTTACCTGGTGGGGGAGTCAAAGGTATCCCAAATTCTTTACAGTGTCCAACAGGTCTGATATATGGACTGCTAGCATCACACCTGGGAAATAAAGATATTCAGTGAGATCCTCTCAAAATGAAAAACCCCATCATAAAATTCATATTATTGTAAGAGCTCCGCCATGAAATATAAAAAAGTCCACAAAAGGACTGTAAATTTAGGGGTCACTAATCATGAATTACACGTCAGTCTATAAAAATGTTTAATTCATACATACATGCAAAAGGTTTGGGTGGCAATCATTTTTATTTAACGGGCAACTCCACCTTCGTGGTAAAAAATAAATAAATAAATAAAAATATATCATCATATACAACTGCTGCACAACCCATATTGTAATAGAGTGTTATTAAATTACGTTTCCTTTTCAATCTGCAGCACTGTAATTTTTGGTAAATTCAATGCAATATGGAAACATGGAGGCATTCCGTACAGACACCTAGAAATGTAACCCCCCCCCACAACCGCACGCAATGCTTGCATGGTGATGCAGCAACATTTTGCCTCTTCACCACCTGTCATATGCCTCCGAAAAGCAATCTAAACATGGATTGCTGTTCAGAGCAGCAGCAGCTCTGGCTGCCATTATGAACGAGCCTTAAAAAAAAAAAAAAGCAGTTCTGATTGATAGTACAGAATTAGGGACCACGAATAAAAAGGAACACAAGTACATACATACAGTATCTCACAAAAGTGAGTACGCTCCTCACATTTTTGTAAATATTTTATTATATCTTTTCATGTGACAACACTGAAGAAATGACAATTTGCTACAATGTAAAGTAGTGAGTGTACAGCTTGTATAACAGTGTAAATTTGCTGTCACCTCAAAATAACACACACAGCCATTCATGTCTAAACCGCTGGCAACAAAAGTGAGTACACCCCTAAGTGAAAATGTCAAAATTGGGCCCAAAGTGTCAATATTTTGTGTGGCCACCATTATTTCCCAGCACTGCCTTAACCCTCTTGGGCATGGAGTTTACCCGAGCTACACAGGTTGCCACTGGAGTCCTCTTCCACTCCTCCATGACGACATCACAGAGCTGGTGTATGTTAGAGACCCTGTGCTCCTCCACCTTCCATTTGAGGAAACCCCACAGATGCTCAATAGGGTTTAGGTCTGGAGACATGCTTGGCCAGTCCATCACCTTTACCCTCAGCTTCTTTAACAAGGCAGTGGTTGTCTTGGAAGTGTGTTTGGGGTCATTATGTTGGAATACTTCCATGTGGCCCAGTCTCCGAAGGGAGGGGATCATGTTCTGCTTCAGTATGTCACATGTTGACATTCATGGTTCCCTCAATGAACTGTAGCTCCCCAGTGCCGGCAGCACTCATGCAGCCCCAGACCATGACACTCTCTTCTAGGGCTGCAACTAACGATTATCAATTATTGATCGATTAATCGATCATAATCGATTAATTGGCCGATTATTGTTTCGATTAATTGGTTAATAACCTTAAAAAAAGTGTGGTGTATAATTTAGTTAATATGTAAAGTTTAAAAAAAGGAAATTTATTCCTAAATATCTCCTATCTGCAGTGGTAAATATAAATAACCAACTATATGGTTAGGGAGTAAAATCTTTAATCCTCTCTGAGAATAACAGACAGAAGAGATATACTGTATATACTATTAGAGGTTTAAAGAAAAAAAGTTAAAGACTGTTTTGCAGATTTTCAAACAGAACTGTTATATAATATGCTGGCCATACAAAAACAATGTCTTCCTTAAAAAAAAAACAATGTCATTTTAAGAACATTCGTTCGATTTTCTAATCGTTAGTGGGGTCAAATCGACGGGAAAATTTAGAAATAATAGAAAACTTCTTGGTCAAAGGAATTTCCAGACAGTGTATGTGGTTTTCGTTCAGAAATTACAGTCATTTTAAAACAGAATGTTAAAGAGGAAGTAAACCCTGATGAGTTTACTTCCTCTTTGTTTCCCTGCAAAGGTAAAGCATAATGGGCTACTATGCATCGCTTAGTAGCCCATTATGTATCACTTACCTGACAAGGGAGCCTGTGATGTCACCGCTGTCCCTTCTCCTACGAAGTGTCCATCTTTCCGGGTAATGCGGCTCCGGCGCTGTGATTGGCCGGAGCCGCGATGACGTCACTCCTGCGCATGCGCGCTGGTGCCGCCACTAACGGCATGATCGCTGTTAGAGACGGCACGCTCAGTGCGCCTGCGTGCTGTTATCTACAGCGCATGCGCCACAGACATCGGTGCCTGTCTTTTGGAAATATCTCCTAAACCGTGTAGGTTTAGGAGATATTTCTTGCACCTACAGGTAAGCCTTAACCTAGGCTTACCTGTTGGTAAAAGTGGTCTGTAAGGGTTTACAACCACTTTAAAAGCAAGTGAAAATTTCACTCTTTCATTCAGTGAACAAAGATTTTTCGCACGAATATTCTCGCCTGAAAATTGATCCGTGTGGCCAGCATAAGGCTCGGCACACACCTATGCAGTTTGCTTTTGATCAGTTTATGCAGTGCTTTTTGCTGTACATGTTGATTTTTGCGCACGTGATTTTGCTGTGATTTGCGTTTTTGCTTTTTTTATGCCTTTTTTTGGCCAATTTGATGTTGGGCAGATTAAAAAACACAAATTGCTGCAAAAAACGCACTACATGCTTTTCTGCAACTTCTCCATTGAAGTATATTGAACCAAAAAAGCACACAGTTTTGCGTTGAAAAAGGTCCTTGACCCTTTCCAAATACGCAGCAGCTGAAAAAAAAAAGCATAGATGTGATGGTTAAATGAACTATAGTGCGTTTCTGCAAAAAACACCAGGCCGAAGACATTTATTAACATAATAGAGTTAAAAAAAATGTATAAAAAATTAACCCTCATAGTACAAAAAGAGCAAATAATGGCTACTGTAAGGGGTTGGTTTTTTTACTGTGCAACAGTGAAAGTAATATTTACAGTAGCGATTTGCTCTTTTTGTACTATAACCACTTACCCACTCGGCACCCCCTTGCTAACCAGACCAATTTTCAGCTTTCGGTGCTCTCACATTTTGAATGACAATTACTCAGTCATGCAACACTGTACCTATATGAAATTTTTGTCCTTTTTTTCCACACAAATAGAGCTTTCATTTGGTGGTATTTAATCCCTGCTGGTTTTTTTTATTTTTTGCGCTATAAAAGAAAAAAGACCGAAAATTCTGTAAAACCAATGCATTTTTCTTGGTTTCTGTTATTAAATCTTGCAAATTAGTAATTTTTCTTCATATTTTGGCCAAAATGTATACTGCTACATATCTTTGGTAAAAATAACCCAAATCGGTGTATATTATTTGGTCTTTGTGAAAGTTAGGCCCCTTTCACACGATCGGACCGTTCAGGTCCGCCTGTCAGTTTTGATGGCGGACCTGAACGGGCGCTTCAGGTTAGCCTATGGAGCGACGGATGTCAGCTGACATCTGACCCGGTCTTATCCGCTAAAAGCATGGCCCTACGTCCAGGTCCGTCGCTGGCGGATCGGGTGAGATCTGATGAAAACGGACATGCTGTCTGTTTTCATCCGATCCCTCCATAGGCAGCAGCGGCGCCTGACAAGCCCCTCCCCGCTCAGTGAGCAGAGAGGGACCTGTCATCTGCCGGCTCAGCGGAGATCAACGGACTGATCTCCCGCTGAGCCGGCGGACAGAGGCAGACTCCGTGGAAGCGGAGTCCGCCTCGCGTGAAAGGGGCCTTATAGAGTCCACAAGCTATGGTGCCAATCTCTGAATATTACATAGTTACATAGTAGGTGAGGCTGAAAAAAAGACCATCAAGTCAGGGGCGTAACTAGAAATAGCAGGGCCCCATAGCAAAATGTTGAATGGGGCCCCCCTGCAAACAGCCCCACCCCCACAGCTGCCCTAGTGTCAATGCAGCGCGACCTGTGCCCCATGCAGCGCGACCTGTGCCCCATACAGCGCGACCTGTGCCCCATACAGCGCGACCTGTGCCCCATACAGCGCGACCTGTGCCCCATACAGCGCGACCTGTGCCCCATTCAGCGCGACCTGTGCCCCATTCAGCGCGACCTGTGCCCCATTCAGCCTCACCTGTGCAGAGGAAGAGGCAAGCAACCCGGATCAGCAGAGAGCGGGATTGCCCGCTGTATTAGCTTTCGTTTGAATTTCCCGTCTTCCTGGGGCTCATCATCACATAGCCCCACCTCTTGGCCTGATGCCTTTGATGACGTTGCACGTCCCGCATTAGATTGGCGTTCTGTCTATCAAAGGCGCCGGGCCAAGAGGTGGAGCTATGTGACGTGAGCCCCGGGAACAATGGAAGTTCTAATGAAAGCTATTACATCGGGCAATTCAGCTTTCTGCTGATCCGGGTGGCTTGCCTCTTCCTCTGCACAGGTGAGGCTGTATGGGGCACAGGCAGACCAGGCTGTATTGGGCACAGGCAACGCTGTATTGGGCACAGGTCACGCTGCATTGGGCACAGGTCACGCTGCATTGGGCACAAGTCATGCTGCATTGGGCACAGGTCACGCTGCATTGGGCACAGGTCACAGCTTGCCTCTTCCTCTCCTCTCTCTTCCCCTGGCTGGGAGACCATGCGGGCAGTGCTCTCATCCTCACTGGGCCCCACTTGGCTGCGGGCCCCATAGCGCCCGCATGGGTCGCTATGGTGGTAGTTACGCCCCTGCATCAAGTCCAACCTATGTGCGTGATCATGTGTCAGTATTACATTGTATATCCCTGTATGATGCGGTCAACATCTGATTTCTTGAAACCCTAACAAGCCAGGAAAGTACAAATACCCCCCAAATGACCCCTTTTTGGAAAGAAGACATTCCAAGGTATTTAGTTAGAGGCATGGTGAGTTTTTTTAAGTTGTAATTTTTTCTCACAATTCTTTGCAAAAATCAAGATTTTTTTTTATTTATTTTTGTTCACAAAATTGTTATATTATTAGCAGGTTTTCTCTCACACACAGCATATGCATAGTACAAATTACACTCCAAAACACATTCTGCTACTCCTCCTGAGACTTTTACACAGCTTGGCCACATACAGAGGCCCAACATGCAGGGAGCGCCTTCAGGCATTCTTGGAGCATAAATTACACATATCATTTCTTGACTACCTCTTGCACTTTTGAAAGCCCTGGAGAACCAGGACAATGGAAACGCCCCAAAAATGACCCCATTTTGGAAAGAAAACACCCCAATGTATAATCTATGAGGCATAATGAGTCTTTTGAACATGTCGTTTTTTCTACAAGTTTTTGGAAAATGTGTAAAGAAAATGAAAACGCATTTTTTTTTTACATAATGTTGTCCATTTACACAAGGGGAAGGAGTATGGCCGGGTACGGCTGAGTACGGCTGGGTATAGATGGGATGGCTGGGTACGGCTGAGTATGGCTGGGTACGGCCAATTATGGATGGGGGTGGATGGGATGGCTGAGCATGGATGGATGGATGAGTATTGCTGAGGATGGATGGATGGTTGAGCATGGATGGATGAGTATGGATGAGTATGCTGAGTATGGATGGGTATGCTGAGTATGCCGAGTATGGATGGCTGAGCATGGATGGATGAGTATGCTGAGTATGGATGGGTGAGCATGCTGAGTATGGATGGGTGAGCGTGGATGGATGGATGAGCATGCTGAGTATGGATGGGTATGTGGAGCATGGATGGCTGAGCATGGATGGATGGATGAGTATGCCGAGTATGCCAAGCATGGATGGCGAAGTATGCCGAGTATGGATGGGTGAGCATGGATGTATGGATGGATGAGTATGCCGAGTATGGATGGGTGAGCATGGATGGATGGATGAGTATGCTGAGCATGGATGGCTGAGTATGGATGGATGGCATGGGCACATATCAGCGCTGTGGGCACTACACATCCAGCCCACAGCGCTGCTGCCACCGATCTCTCCACTCTACCCTCGCACTGTACCGTTCAGTACAGAGAGGGGAGAGAAGAACCGGACGTGATGCCGGTTTGTTTACAAGTGATTGCTCCATCATCTGACGGAGCGATCACGTTGTAAACGGCCGCCATCAGCGGCCGTTTACCGTGATCCGTGATGTGCCGGGTACAGGTCACAAATATTGCCGGGTGCGCGCGAGAGCAGGATTCTGGGAGGACGTCAATGTACGCCCTCCCAGAGTTATCGAGCCGCGGCTATAGCACGGTCGGCAAGCGGATAAAGGGCTAATTTTAGTTTTTTTAACCCCATTATGTTACTGGCCAATTAATCGATTATGAAAATAGTAATCGATTAATCGATTAGTTGTTTCGGCCCTACTCCCATCACCATGCTTGACTGTAGGCAAGACACACTTGTCTTTGTTCTCACCTGGTTGCCGCCACACATGCTTGACACCATCTGAACCAAATACGTTTATCTTGGTCTCATCAGACCACAGGACATGGTTCCAGTAATCCATGTTCTTAGTCTGCTTGTATTCAGCAAACTGTTTGCAGGCTTTCTTGTGCATCATCTTTAGAAGAGACTTTCTTCTGGAACAACAGCCATGCAGACCAATTTGATGCAATGTGCGGCGTATGATCTGGGCACTAACAGGCTGACCCCCCACCCCTTCAACCTCTGCAGCAATGCTGGCAGCACTCATACGTCTATTTCCCAAAGACAACCTCTGGATATGACACTGAGCACATGAACTCAACTTCTTTGGTCAACCATGGCGAGGCCCGTTCTGAGTGGAACCGGTCTCCTGTTAAAAAGCTGTATGGTCTTGGCCACCGTGCTGCAGCTCAGTTCCAAGGTCTTAGCAATCTTCTTATAGCCTAGGCCATCTTTATGTTGAGCAACAATTCTATTTTTCAGATTCTTGGAGAGTTATTTGCCATGAGGTGCCATGTTGAACTTCCAGTGTCCAGTATGAGAGAGTGAGAGCGATAACACAAAATATAACATACCTGCTCCCTATGCACACCTGAGACCTTGTAACACTAATGAGTCACATGACACCGAGGAGGGAAAATTGCTAATTGGGCCCAATTTGGACATTTTCACTTAGTGTATTCACTTTTGTTGCCAGCGGTTAAGACATTAATGGCTGCATGTTGAGTTATTTTGAGGGGACAGCAAATTTACACTATTATACAAGTTGTACACTCACTACTTTACATTGAAGCAAAGTGTCATTTCTGCAGCATTGTCACATTAAAAGATATAATAAAATATTTACACAAATGTGAGGGGTGTACTCTCTTTTGTGAGATACTGTACATATATACATACATGCATATACAGAGTTTTTAAAAACTGCATTCACACTGCCAGGTACTGCCCTGTAGGAGAAGGCAGAGAGGTCAGGACTCCAGATGACTCCTCCCTCTTTCACTGCTCTGCATTTCCTGTCCTGATAGAGTTCCCGCTGTGCCGATGTATAGTTTGGCGGAGGATCAAGAGTTTGGTATGATCTGAATGCCTTTCTCCACCAGGAGAAAGGCATTCAGAACAGACCAAACACTCTCTGTTGTAGGAAGAGAGACTAAAGGAGTGAATGACGGCATTATGCAGACAAGAGCAAATGTTTAAAAACACAATCCAGCAGCTACTACTCCAATTCCTCTCCCCACAATAGCAGGCGGGCCTGACTCAGTTGCCAGAGGAGCGTGCTGCTAGCTAGTGTAGTGAGCTTGTCTTTTTCACAACACAAGCTCACTAGTACTGTAGTGGTCTCTCTCCCTAGATCAGCAGTAACCATTCTTCAGCCTGGGTGGAGCTACTGCCACAATAAGCATACATAAAATGTGCTTTTGTAGTACAATGTAGCCATGGATCAGAATAGGAGCGCGTGTTCCATGCAATTGGTTCACTGGAAGATGATATGTTTGGTATGTAAAAGACTAGGCTAGTAAAGCGTAATTGTATTTTAGAAGAGAGAGAAAAAAAAAAGATGGCTGTTACCAGTAATCATAACTGTGGTCCCAGCTATCAAAATGAATAAGTAGTCTGTTCTCCACAATATCTGAAATTGTAGCCACACACAGTAGTGAAGGATTCTTCCGATCCACAGCTTCCAGTTTCATACCCACACGGAAACCAGAGGGCGTTACTGGCTGTAAACAAATAAGTACAAAACATGAACTGAATAATGTTTACGACAAAAATGGTTGAACAAAAAAAATAGGATTTTTTAAAACAGCTTACCTGTAAAATCCTTTTCTTTCGAAGGACATCACGGGACACAGAGCCACAGTAATTACTGATGGGTTATATAGGGTATCGCTGGTGATTGGACACTGGCACACCCTATCAGAAAGTTCAACCCCCTATATAATCCCTCCCCTTGCAGGGATACCTCAGTTTTGTAGCCAAGCAATATAGTGTATTAGAAGGGGGGCGGGACCTCTGTGTCCCGTGATGTCCTTCGAAAGAAAAGGATTTTACAGGTAAACCGTTTTAAAAAATCCTATTTTCTTTCTTGAACATCAGGGGACACAGAGCCACAGTAATTACTGATGGGATGTCCCAGAGCAATGCTACCTGAGGGGGGGGGGGGGACCACGACCAAGTAGGGTGCAATCAGACCTGAGGACCCTGTACCGCTGCCTGCAGCACACTACGCCCAAAGGCGATATCCTCATCCCTTCTCACATACACCTGATAGAATCTGGTGAATGTATGGACTGAAGACCAGGTTGCGGCCTTACAGATTTGAGCCATAGAGGCCTGGTGATGCACTGCCCAAGAAGCACCAATAGCCCTTGTGGAATGTGCCCTGATCTGAAACAGAGGAATCTTTTGTTTCAAACCATAAGCATGAATAATCAACTGACGAATCCATTTAGAAATGGTAGCTTTTGACGCTGCCTGTCCTCTATTGGGACCATCTGGCAGCACAAACAAAACATCCGTTTTGCGAATCTGAGCAGTTGCCCCGAGATAGGCCTTGACTGCTCTTACTACATCCAACGAATGTAGAGATCTCTCTTCCGGAGAACAGGGAAAAGGAAGGCAGAACAATGTCTTGGTTTAAATGAAAATCAGAAACCACCTTTGGTAAAAAACTAGGATGAGGGCGCAGTACCACTCTATCCTTGTGTATAATCAAATAAGGCCCTTTACAGGAAAGGGCTGCTAATTCTGAAACTCTTCTAGCAAAAGAGATGGCCACCAGAAAAATTAACTTTCTTGTCAACAAGACCAAAGGAATCTGACTTATTGGTGCAAAAGGCTGTTTCTGTAACACAGCCAGGACCAAGTTCAAGTTCCAGGGGTTTAGGGGCGCTTTAACTGGAGGATTAAGACGCATCACCCCCTGCATAAAGTTTCGGACCAAAGAATGCAAAGCAAGTGGCCGCTGAAATAATACTGATAAAGCCGAGACCTGGCCCTTGATGGTACTCAAGGCCAGCTTCATCTCTAATCCTAATTGTAGAAAATCAAGAATTCTACCTATGACATATTTTCTGGGATGCCAACCCCTGGATTCATACCAGGAAACATAAGCTTTCCAGACTCTATAAATCATTCTGGAAGCTGGCTTCCTTGCATTGATCAAGGTAGATATGACAGGACCTGAAAGGCCACGACTCCTCAGAACGTGTGTTTCAATAGCCAAACCGTCAAATTTAGCGTTTGTAATGCAGGATGGAACACTGGACCTTGAGATAACAGGTCTGGGCGTACCGGTAGGGTCCATAGGGAACCCACCATCATCCTTACTATTTCTGCATACCAAGTCCTTCTGGGCCAAGCGGGGGCCACCAGAAGTACTGACTTCTTTTCCTGCCTGATCCTGCGAAGGAGTCGTGGCAGTAGCAGAATAGGCGGGAATGCATAAATCAGTGAGAACCGATGGCACGGAATCACCAACGCATCCGTCCCGCACGCAAGAGGATCCCTCGTCCTTGCCACAAATCTGTCTATCTTTTTGTTGAATCAGGATGCAAAGAGATCTACATCTGGGACCCCCCATCTTTGGCATATATTCCAAAAGACGTCGGGATGTAGAGACCATTCCCCTGGGAGTAGCTGCTGGCGACTTAAATAGTCCAACTGCCAGTTCTCTATCCCTGGAATGAAAACTGCCGATATGCATGGCACATGCATCTCTGCCCTGACTAAGATGTGGTTCACCTCATTTGAGCAGCTTGGCTCCGGGTGCCTCCCTGATGATTGACATAAGCCACTGCTGTGGCATTGTCGGACTGGATCCTGACCGGGCAACCCTGTAGCCTGATAGTCCAGGCCTTTAGGGCCAGGTATACCGCCCGGATCTCCAGAATGTTGATGGGTAAGGTCCTCTCGGTCTTGGACCATAGCCCCTGAATCGCAGACTGTTCCAGAACTGCTCCCCAACCTGACAGACTGGCATCTGTTGTTACCACCGTCCAGGTAACCGGTAGAAAGGATTTCCCCTTCTGCAGGTTCTCAGGTATGAGCCACAAATTGAAGCTCTGACGCACCGCATGCGACAGGTGTATCGGAAAGTCTAACGCCTGAACCTTCTTGTTCCAGGCCGACAGAATACTGTGTTGCAGCATTCTTGAATGGAACTGAGCATAGGGAACTGCTTCGAATGAAGACACCATCTTCCTTAGTAGTCTCATACAAAGGCAGACAGAAGGACCCTTCTTGGTCCTGACTGCCAGAATCAGCTCACTTAAAGCAGCGATCTTTGCCTGGGGTAGAAATACTTTCTCCTGGCTTGTATCTATGATCGGACCTAAATACTCCAGTCTTCTTACTGGTTTTAGGAAAGATTTTTCTAAGTTGAGGATCCAACCCAGGTGTTCCAGATACCTGACTGTGGTCCTCAAGTTTCCGTTCAAAGAGGCTACCGACCGGTCTATCAAGAGCAGGTCGTCTAGGTATGCTATGACAGCTATACCCTAAGCCCTTAATCTGGCCAGAGGAGGAGCCAAGATCTTTGTGAACACTCGAGGTACAGTGGCTATCCCAAAGGGCAGAGCCACAGACTGGAAATGGCACCCTCCTATCTCGAAGCGCAGAAACTTCTGATGAGCAGGAAAAATGGGCACATGCAGATATGCATCTCTGATGTCTATCGATGTCAGAAATTCTCCTCCCTGCAGGGTGGAGACTACTGTCCGAATTGATTCCATGCGGAAGGATTGAATCCTTAAGAATCGGTTCAGATCCCTTAAATCCAGAATGGGTCTGACATCCCCATTTGGTTTTTGGACCGTAAAAAGGTTGGAATAGAAGCCCAATCCCTGGTCCTTTGCGGGAACTATCATAATGACCTCCTGCGACAAAAGTCGCTCTAACGCTAGAAGGAGCGACTGCTTCTTCTCTGGGTCTCTGGGGACACTTGATCTGAGGAAACGAGGAGAGGGAAATTCCTGAAACTCCAGCTTGTACCCTAAGGTTACCATGGAGATTACCCATCTGTCCTGGAAATCCTCCTGCCAGAGCCCTGAGAACTGCCGCAGTCTTCCCCCCACTCGAGCGAGCGGGGGCGCCCCCTCATGCAGAGGTCTTAGTGTTTTGCCTAGTAGGCTTCTTCCCCCAGGACTTCTTCTGTCCCTGGGGTTAACTCTTGTCCCTGGACCCAGACGGAGGAGGCCGAAGCCCCAGGCGCTGGGGAAAGAGTCCGTTTGAAAGAGGGACGCTTACTCTTCTTCTTAACAGGTAAGAGAGTGCTTTTCCCACAAGAGATTCTCTTGATATAGTTATCCAAGTCCTCTCCAAGCAACCTTTCACCACGAAATAGAAAACCCAGCCAGGAGCTTATTACATGGTGCTTCGGCTGACCAATTTTTCAACCATAGGATTCTACGTATATGCACCAACCCCAGAGAAAGACGAGAGGTTTGCACGATAGAATCTCTGATGGCGTCAACAACGTAACATAAGGCTGCAGGAAGGTTAGCAAACCCCTGGGCCTGCTGTTCAGGTAATACCTTGATAACCTGCTTAACATGGTCTCTTAAGTATTGACAGGCTCCAATCGCTGCAACTGCAGGTTGAGCCACTGAACCTGCCAAGGAGAAAACATCCTTCAATAGGGATTCCACATTCTTGTCTACAGGATCCCTGAGCATCTGAGCATTGTCTACAGGACAAGTCAGACTATTATTTACAGAGGAAATGGCGGCATCAATGGCCGGTATTCCCCACATTTTAATAAACTTTTCTTCCATCGGATAAAGTGTTGAAAACTTTCTCGGCGGAAAAAAACGTTTGTCTGGGTGATCCCACTCAGAATAAATGAGCTTTTCAAGTAAATTATGAACAGGAAAAGCCTGTGCTGCTTAAGAAGGTTTCAGTGACCCCAAAGCAGAAGAGGATTCTTTAACAGTTTCAGGTACGGCAACTTAAATGTGGAGCGGACCAATCCAGTGAGGATCTGCACTAAGACTTTCTCCTCTTGGGAAGTCGCAGAGGGTCCCTCTCCACCTGATTCCTCCGAAGAGGAATCATCCGTCCCATCCTGATCCTCTGAAAGGGATTCATCTCCTTTATCCCTGAGCTCCTCTTCCTGAGGGTCTTGGGAAACAGAGGAAGGCCTAGTGCGTTTTCTTCCACTGAGTGAAGATGTAATCACGGCCAATAATCTTTCCTCTAAACCATTAATAGCTGAGGAAAAAACCTCCTGTGTAATATATACAGGGGCTGAAGTGCCGGAGGCAGGCATAGCCCCTGACCCCAATGGCTCTCCCTGGCTAGCCGTCCCTGGCCCCTCAGGGGGGGAGGGTGCTGCTGACAGGGGGTCCTCAGAACCTGAACGAGATCCCCTAGTGTCTCTGGTTCTGGGGGTGTTTGAACCTCTTCTACCCATAGTGCAAAGCAACAAGGTGGAGGTATCACAAAATGAACACTGACTGCTGAGCGATATAGTCCGGCTAAAAGCCCTGCTACCCAATGCTCAGTCTGGTGTTACTTTAGTAAATGCAGCCTAGGAGAATGCCTGTGTCCCACCTTACCTGCGACCGTCAGCTGTGTGTCCCTCCAGAAGGCTGTGTGCACCTGTACAGAGTGCTTTAATAGCCTGCAGCTGGCCTGAGTGGGAGTCTAAGCACCTGTGCTGACGTCCCGCCCCGCCCCCCCCCCTACCTCCCCCCCGCTCGAATTTAGAAAAAAAAGAGCGCTTCCCACGCTGGCCGGCCCTCCGGAAACACTATGGAGGAAGGCTGGGGGAGGGGGTGGAAGGAGAGAGGCCGGTAGTGAAGGGCCTGCCTGAAAACGGCAATGGCGGCGGTGCCCGAGCGGTATAACCGCTGTTTAGACCCCTGTGGCCTCCCCCTAGCCTGGGGGGAACATCAAACATGAGAAATCCCCCCATCCATCCTACCTTGAGCCGGCCGGAGACGCTGTGAAGCCTGAACACTGAGACCGACATCAGCATGACAAGGTTTGTGCTCTTGGCAGCCCCTGGTGGTCACAATAGGCATAGCATGCATTTACCTTAAAGGAGAAAACCTACTAGAATTAAAAAATTCTGTGGAATCTCCTCTTACCTTATTCAGCCGCAGGGTTCAGTTTACGCAGACCCAATCTTCACCTCTCACGGTGGGCTCCGTTTAGAAAACTGTCAGAGACTGGGGCCCCCTACGAATAGGGGGATCCTGCAGTTCTGGACCTGTAAAGCTCCCGGCTAGAAATTAGGCTAGAAAACCATTTTCTAATATGCGGGGTCCAGCTCTATAAAAAGAGAAGCGTTACAGGTAAAACCTTGTTTCTTCGGACACGAGGCCCGGGTACCATCCAATTCGGCCACGAAAGGACACTTTGAATGGATCCGGTCTGCCTGGCTTGCCCCAGTACAGGATATCGGATCTTCCCCTTGGAGCTCAGCACATGACATCTTTACACGTCCATCACCTAAGACACTGGCGTAAAAACTGAAGTATCCCTGCAAGGGGAGGGATTATATAGGGGGTTGAACTTTCTGATAGGGTGTGCCAGTGTCCAATCACCAGTGATACCCTATATAACCCATCAGTAATTACTGCGGCTCTGTGTCCCGTGATGTTCGAGAAAGAAAGATGAATGGGCAGAATACTTAAAGTGGATGTAAACCCAATGTCATCCTTTCTAAACTACTGCCAAAGGGGTTATCTATAAGGATATACATGCCTCCTCATGTATCTTTACCTGTCAAATGTCTCCCGGCTGTCTGTTAGGAGACCTGAAAAACTGCAGATTCTGTGGGTGGGTCTGTTGTCTGGAGCTCGGTGGGTGGAGTCATGATGTCAGTAGCCTCCCCGCCCACCTTTACATTCCCCTTGTCAATATGCATTTTCTCCTGTGTATTTCTTACATTGAACTTCTGCTATGATCTCTAACATCCAGTGAAAAGACAGGAAAGTAACCACATGACTTCAGCATGCCAAATCATGATGAGGTGCCAATCCTTGCAGAGCTGCTGAAGAAAGGAGTGGGGGTGGGAATTAAAACATAATGCATGTCTTAGGCTAGTGCACGAGAAATGTAAATCACCTGTCACTCACAGCACGGGGGAGGATTTGACAAAGTTTTTTCTGTTTGTCAAGTTTTATCTCACTGAACAATAAAAGAGGATTGCTCAGAGCTGGATTAACTCTGTGTGGCAAGACTGGGCTCAAATGATAGGAAATCTTATACGCTACATTATGACATCTCAAAAAAAAAAAAAAAAAAAAAAAAAAAAAAAAAAACGGGGGGTTTACATCCACTTTAAAGGTATTAATCTCATCAAAATAAAACCTGAATCCCTACTGGAGAAGTTCCTGCTGTGGACAACCTGGCTTGAGTTGCTTAGTAAGTATATGAAGCAGAGTGGTTCATAATCATGTCATCATAATATGCGTTATGACATAAAGAGCACATGCAAGCTAGAAAAATTTAGTTTCAGCTTGCATGGGCCAATGCAACCCAAACATAGCAGTGTTCCGCTGTGTACAACTGTAATTGTCTGACACTATTATATTTTTAAAAACAATAAATTAAATCAGAGGAATGCAAGAAAAAAAAAAAAATAATAATATTAAATAAAATTTCCTTTTCTGGGCCTGTTCACAGTACTGGAGCGGTTAGCACGCAGGCAGTTTTCAGTTTTTAACTGCAGTGAGCCGCAGTGAGGGGGTGGATGCATTTTTCAGTGTATCACAGTTTCCTTTGTTTTTTTTAACTTTATAAGAAACTGACACTTCATTCATGTCTCTACACAGCAGCATGGTGCGCTGTGCTGGGGTGACATGCGGTGCCTACCTGGGCACGGTGGTAAAATGCAGTATGTCTGCATTGTACCGCAGCTCATTGCACTTTCAGGCTGCGCTGCAGTGCAACAGGGCACATAGAAAATAATTGTTTTCTATCTGCCCAACCAGTTAATGGCATTTAGCCAGTGCGGAAAAAAGACAGTCTCTGCGCTGTGTGTGAACTAGCCCTTACTAAATGATGAAGAGAAAGTGAAGACAGTGCTTGGGTATTGTAACATGAAGACGATGTGTTGCGCTAATTAACTAAACACATTCCAGGTGCATCAAAACATAAAAAGGTATGCAAAGTCTTACAGTTTGTTTTTTTATACATCATGGGACACAGAGTCAGGCTAATATTCATTACCTGCTTGGACGTCCCAGAGCAATAGCCTTGAGGGGAGGGAGACACCCTGCCAAACAATAGCCATCAGAACTTATACGACAGCCCACAGTACACTGTGGCCAAAAGCCGAATCCTCGGCTGCTCGAACATCCACTTGATAAAATTCTGTGAACGTATGCACTGAAGACCAGGTGGCAGCCTTACAAATCTGAGCCACAGATAACTGATGGCGAAAAGCCCGAGAGGTTCCTACACCCCTGGTAGAATGAGCTCTGAGGAGCTTTATATTTCAGATTGTAGGCCTGAATGATCAATTGACGGACCCAATTGGCGATGGAAGCCTTGGAAGCTGCCTGCCCCTTCTTGGGTCCTTTTGGTAAATCAAAAAAGGAGTCTGATCCTCGGATCTCCGCAGATCTAGACAAATAAACCTTGACTGCCCGGACAATGTCCAATGAATGCAGTTGTCTCTCTTCTGCCGAATGAGGCTGAGAGAAAAAAAAAAGGCAAACTAATGTCCTGATTGAAATGGAAGGCCGACACCACTTTTGGCAAAAAGGATGGAACAGGTCGTAACACGACCCTGTCATGGTGAAGGATCAAGTATGGTTCCCTGCACGAAAGGGCCGCCATCTCCGACACCCTTCTAGCCAAGGTGATGGCCATCAGGAAGGCTAGCTTAGATGACAGCAAGTCTAATGGAATTTCCTTGATAGGTTCAAATGGTTGTTTCTGTAAAATAGACAGCACCAAGTTCAAGTCCCAAGGTCACATAGGTCACCTAATTGAGGGAAGCAAACGAGTCGCATCCTGCATAAAGGTTCGGACTAACGAATGGGATGCTAAAGGCCTTTGGAAGAATACTGAAAAGGCCAAAATCTGACCTCTGATTGTACTCATAGCCAATCTGATTTCCACAGCCGACTGTAAAAAAAGAGAGAATTCTCCCAATCACGTATTTCTGAGGATGCCATTTTTTGGCTTCACACCAAGCAATATAAGTCTTTCAGACCTTATGATAAATCTTCTTAGTGACCCCTTTTCTAGCATTCACTAGGGTAGACACTACTGGTCCCGAGATGCCACGGTCCTTCAGCACCCTGGCTTCAATAGCCATGCCGTCAAATTTAAAGACTGTAAATTGGGGTGGAATATAGGACCTCGAGACAGTAGATTTGGGCGACATGGAAGCGTCCATGGCCCGTCTATTGTAAGTCTTGCAATCTCCAGGAACCAGGGCCTTATGGGCCAGGCTGGTGCCACCAGAATGACTGGAACCCCCTCTCTCCGAATCCTGCACAACAAATGTGGAATGAGAGGGATTGGAGGGAAAGCATAAACAGGGAGTACTGGCTCCATGGAACTATCAGAGCATCTGCTCCGATTGCCAGAGGATCCCTTGTTTGGGACACAAATTGCTGTAGCTTGTTGTTGAACCTGGATGCCAATAGGTCAACCTCTGGCCATCCCCAACGCTGGCAAATTTCCTGGAACACCCCTGTGTGTAGGGACCATTCCCCCGGGCAGATCTGCTGGCAGCTGAGATAATCTGCCTTCCAGTTCTCTACTCCCGGGATATGGACTGCCGATATAATCGGCACATGTCCATCTGCCCAGGCTAGTATGTGGTTCATCTCCTTCAAAGCTGAACGATTCCTGGTACTATCTTGGTGGTTTATATGGGCCACTGCAGTGGCATTGTTGGACTGAACCACTATGATCTCGGCGATACCTGACGTGTGGTTTGAACACTGTTTTCATATGTGAGCGCTACTCACGTATGAGTTCGCTTCTGCACGCGAGCTCGGCCGGACGGGGCGCTTTTTTTTTTTTTTTTTAAATTTTTTATTTAATTTTACCTTTTATTTTTACACTGTTCTTTTTTTTAAAAAAATGGACACTTTTATTCCTATTACAAGGAATATAAACATCCCCTGTAATAGAAAAAAAAGCATGACAGGACCTCTTAAATATGAGATCTCATATTTACACTAAAATGCAATTAAAAAAAAAGATGTCCCTTTAACCACTTGCTGCCTGCCCACCGTCATATGACAGCGGGTTGGTGCAGCTGTTATCCTGGGCCACCATCATATGACGGCGGCCTTTCCAGGTCGCCCAGGGGACGCGCGCACGCGTCCGCCGCGTCACTCGGGTCCCGGTGCACGTGCCCGGCGGCCGCGATGTCCGCCAGGCACCCGCAATTGCCCGGTAACCGAGCAGGACTGTGGATCTGTGTGTGTAAACACACAGATCCACGTCCTGTCAGATGGGAGGAGACCGAGGGTGTGTTCCTTGTACAGAGGAACACCGATCGGTCTCCTCCCCTTGTTAGTCCCCTCCCCCCACAGTTAGAACCACTCCCTAGCAACATGATAAACCCTACAGCGCCCCTTCTGGTTAACCCCTTCATTGCCAGTCACATTTATACAGTAATCAATGCATTTTTATAGCATGGATCGCTGTATAAATGTGAATGGTCCCAAAAATGTGTCAAAAGTGTCCGATATGTCCGCCGCAATATCGCAGTCACGATAAAAAACGCAGATTGCTACCATTACTAGTAAAAAAAAAATAATAATAATAAAAATGCTATAAATCTATCCCCTTATTTTGTAGATGCTATAACTTTTGCGCAAACCAATAAATATACGCTTATTGTGATATTTTTTACCAAAAATTTGTAGAAGAATACATATTGGCCTAAACTGAGGAAAACATTTGTTTAAAAAAAAAAATAATTGGATCTTTATTATAGCAAAAAGTAAAAAATATTGTGTTTTTTTCAAACTTGTCACTCTTGTTATGTTTATAGCGCAAGAAATAAAAACCGCAGAGGTGATCAAATACCACCAAAAGAAGACTCTATTAGTGGGGAAAAAATGATAAAAATTTCATATGTGTACAGTGTTGTATGACCGCGCAATTGTTATTCAAAGTGCGACAGCGCTGAAAGCTGAAAATTGGCTTGGGCAGGAAGGGGGTGAAAATGCCCTGTATGGAAGTGGTTAAGAGCTATGAGCAGAAGTGACGTTTTGACGTTGCTTCTGCCCTGCAATGATATGGAGATGGGTGGGGGCCATCTCCCCCTCACTCGTCTCCATACCAAGCCGGGGAGCAGAACCGATTGCCTCCAGTAAGCGGCTGAGGGCACTTGAGCGCGCCTATCCCGCCGCCAATAAAAGTTATCTTGCGGCGAATCTGCTACAGAGACCACTTTTATCTGAAAACGGTCTGTCCACTAGCTGCTGCCATAACAACGATATTCCTCTTCAAAGTAGCTACGTAAAACAACGGCGGGCGGTCCATAAATGGTTAATAATGACTCCAATTTCTTGTCAACAGGGTCTTTCAAGCCCTGTGCGTTATCTACCGAACAAGTTAAGTTCTTGTTTAAGGAATAGACTGCTGCATCTACGGCTGGCATGCTCCATTTTTTAACAAATTTTTCATCCATGGAATATAAAAAAGGAAAAACCTCTTTGGGAGGAACAAAAATCTTGTCAGGATGTTCCCAATCAGCATACGCGCCTGTTCCAACAGGGGGTGTAGGGAGAAAGCCTGTGCAGCCTGAAGAGGCCTCAGGGACCCCAAAGAGGACCAGGGGGGCTCAATAACCTCTGCAAGAGGAAACTTAAAGGCAGAACGAACCATTTTGGTCAGAGTCAGGATCAAAAGTCTCTGCGACTGAGCCAGACATCAACTGGATATCTTCTTGTCCAGATTTCTCGGAAGCAGACCCATCTGCCGGGCCCTCCACAGAATCCTGAGCTTTAAGCCCTTTCCCATCCTCAACCCATTCCTGCTCCAGACTAGGAGGCTCTGGGAAGGGGGATCTGTCACATTTCTTGCCACCCTGCGGGATGGAGGCAATCATGCTAGCAATCCTGTGTTCTAACCCGGCTAGGGCCGAGGACAGTTCATCCTTAGTGATAAAGGGTGAAGCAACAGCGTTGACTGTAGCCACAATACCAGATAGGCGCAGCGGCCCAGATTGCCCGGGAGCCTCTGGTCCTTCAGGGGATACAACACTAGGGATACAACTAGGTCCATCAGGAACTACGGACGACATAGGTGTGCCCCTCCCTGTAGTGTTAGTCCCGCTCTACGTTTTTGAAGACATTTACCAGCCACAAAAAGAGTACTTGGGTGTAGTTATAAAACACCTCAGAAGGGAGACCCTTTAATAGGGCTCACCAAGCCCCTATTTAACAATCCTGCTAAGCACCTTTAGCCTGCCAAGCAGCACTTGGTGACTCATGTAACACGGGTAAGGAGAAATGAACCGCTGCAAGTGCCTGTTCAGAGCTTGCTCTGTGTCCCACAGCTGTATGGGAGGGGTTATATAAGGGAACACTTCCTGTCTAAAGACCTTTGATCTACCAGTGTCAGTTCACCTGGAGATGGAGTATAACCCATCAGGTAAAGAATATTAGCCTGACTCTGTGTCCCTGATGTATGAAAAAGGAAAGAATGTTCTCTGCCAGTATGATGCACTACCTGTGCTCTCAATAGGGAAGCAGTGATCTTTTTTTCTGAAACACACCCCGCCAAATCAAAGCTATAGGTCTGACTCTGTAGGGGGCATATCAGACATATGCAGAAAGACTTGTCTTTTAATGCACCTGGAATTAATTCAGCAAATTTAAACTTAAACTTTCAGCTGGACTTTAAATGCAGCCACAGGGACAGAGCCATGTGCTCAAACTACAAACTAGAAATGCATATCAGCTAAAGCATATTGGTGTATTTAGGTTATCTCACCGTGTTATAACTTTTAAATAATGTCTTTGGAGCAGCTTGTGACTTGCATTGCTTTAAGTAGGAAGGCCAGCTAAACTCTCCATCTTTATAACCTGAAAACAAAATGTAAGAAACCATCAAACATTAGTGTGAAATCTTCAAATACGAATGCATTTTTTCCCCCCTCAATCAAAGAGATAAATATTCACTATTGCAATTCACACAAAGGGAAGCAGAGGATAATAGTCTTTGGACAGTAACCACCCCAGGTGGAAGCACACAGAGGAGGGGGAAGGTAGGGAAAAAAGTGTGGGGGGAAGCAGAGGAGGTAAGGGGAGGAGTGTTGGGAATCTATCTGGGGGATCCACAGAGCAGAGCTCAAAGGAATCGCCGCAGCACAGAGAAAAGAAAGCCAAAGGCCTTCCCAAAGGCCACGGCATAACATTTTTAAGTACCCTGGGCATCTATCTGGGCTGACCAAAATTTTGCTGAATTTTCTTGGGTAATTCCTACTTTTATAAGTCAATTTGTACAGGAGGAGGACTCTGTGAATGGTGGGCTTCCAGGCAGCTAGGGTAGGAAGAGTGGCCAGCTGAAGTAAGGATTTCCCTTTGTGCATAGAACACAGTGTGGAAAATAAACAGCGTAACATATTGGCTCACCTCCAAATCAATCTTTCCTGGCATTAACATCAGGGGGTCTAGTCCCAGCTGTAAGTCACACACTTCACTAAAGCAGGCCATAGACAGTGCAAATTTCTTTCCTGCAACCACAGAAGCCATTCCCGCCAGGAGAAGACAGTGATTATTGCAAGCGGCTATAGCAGCCGTTAGCACTAATCGCAAGTAAATCAATCAATTAGTCACCGAATGCCACAGCTGCAGGTACCAGAAGAACATTTGGTTAGGAAGTGAAAATTTGGATTTCACTTCTTTATTTGCAGTAGCATCCCATCCACCATATGTTTCAAGGTGGTGACCCCTTTAACTGCCCACAGGTGGGGATCCGGCAACTGTGAAGGAAGGAGGGGTTATCCCTACAGAGTGTGATAGTTTGCTCTGGCACGATTCCAGACTCAAAATGTAGTGCCCATCATGTACTTGATTTTGACATTGGATCGAAGGCTACAGAACACCGGATTACTAAGGGTAGCACAAGAACCCATTATAGCTGCTTTAATTGTCACCACTGGATTATCCTTGGCCTAAGAGAACAACCTGACTGTGACCAACATAGTAATCATTTTGGAAAATAGAAATGGCAAGTCCACCGTGGAAAGGTGGTAGCTGAAGTGTTATCTTCCCCAAGCGAGAGAGATCACCATAAAAGTTACATCTTGAGCTAAGTTGTTTGAGTAATAGGTAGAGAATAACCACTGTTTGGGGGTTCCAAGTAATATTCTAGCACAGAAAATTTAGATTTTTTAAATATAAGTGAGAAGGGTCAGAATTAGCCTGGGAGACAAGTGGTTAATATCCAAGGGTAGGGTATGTGAATTAATCCAACCAACAAAAAGGAGTGCTCATATCAATCTTGGGGCAGGAAGGATATAGCGGGAATAGCACAGATTTATCCCAGTTAATTCTAACCCCGGGGTAGGAACCAAATTCTTCTATAATATTAAGGGACTGATGGAGAGAGGAAGAGGCATCACTACAGATATATGGAGAGTGATGGATGAAGGGCGCATGATCAATAGCTCACATCAAAACATATAAAATTTATTCAAAGGAAATTAGAAGCAAATAAAAGCAATTGAATATACCAATACTACGTATCATGTAAACAGGTAACAAAATATAAAAGGCATGGAAAATTAAAAATGGGTTAAAAATATATCATGAGCCCATGTTGAGGCGGGTGTTTAGAGTTGGCTGACGCGTTTCGAGGATAACCTCTTCATCAGAGCCTTTTGAGAACCAGGGCGCAGTCTCTATATGCCAGTAGGCCAAAATATGTACATCAACATAATGGTTAGTTGGAAAAAACGGCCTGAAATGGGAAATACGATTTTCTGTGTTCCATACCAGTCCACGTTCAAGCGTTCTATGTGATAGTTGATGTTGTGT
The DNA here is from genome assembly GCA_037952925.1 of Lithobates clamitans. NCBI lineage: Eukaryota > Metazoa > Chordata > Amphibia > Anura > Ranidae > Lithobates > Lithobates clamitans. Next base: position 2,810,884 of record JBBGZY010000965.1, on the reverse strand, counting down.
GTGTTCTCCTTTAAATTTGTAGAGAAAGGATTGTGGGGTGGTGTGGACCTGTCACGGGCTGGGTGGAAGAGAGATTTTTCGACCTGTGTCCTCCTGGGAAAGTGCTGTCCAGTTTTTAGGAGGATGGAGGGGGGTGAAGATCTCATGAGAGAATATTGCAGCCGAGTGTGTCCGCAGCAGTCTCTCTGCCTCAGGTAAAGCTTTACCTGAGGCAGAGAGACTGCTGCGGACACACTCGGCTGCAATATTATGCAATTATGTTGATGTACATATTTTGGCCTACTGGCATATAGAGACTGCGCCCTGGTTCTCAAAAGGCTCTGATGAAGAGGTTATCCTCGAAACGCATCAGCCAACTCTAAACACCCGCCTCAACATGGGCTCATGATATATTTTTAACCCATTTTTAATTTTCCATGCCTTTTATATTTTGTTACCTGTTTACATGATACGTAGTATTGGTATATTCAATTGCTTTTATTTGCTTCTAATTTCCTTTGAATACATTTTATATGTTTTGATGTGAGCTATTGATCACGCGCCCTTCATCCATCACTCTCCATATAGCCTTACCTGACCACCCCGGGGTCAATTTCTGGGCAGCGGGACATGCAACACCATCTCTTTTAGCTTTGCTACAGTCCACAATACTACTCTTCTCAAGCAGACCCTCACAAGCGCAGGAGTAATCTTTCCTTGTCCACAATTTGCATCACTACAGATGTCAGATACAAGAGGGTTTCCTCTGCATATAAGAAGAGTTTGTCCTCTAGTGGGCCAATAGTAATACCCCTCCGTAGAGGGGTTCAAACCCCAGTTGAGAACGAGCCCAGGGAAAGAGGACACCCCTGCCTTGTAACGAATCAGAAAGGGAACAGTTCAGATAGGATCTATCTTCCACACTCAAGCTGTTGGGGCTGGAATACAGAAGCTTCACACCCACAAGATAAATTGGGGACTAAATTCAAATTCCCATAGGACGCCCAGAGTTATGTCCACTCTAAGGTGTACAATGCTTTTTCAGCATCCAGGGAAGCCACCACCGCCAGGTGGTCAGGGGAAGCCAAAGCCAAGTGCATGAATATTCTACAAATATTGTCAGTAGCCCGACCTAACATGATTCTGAATTAGTAAGCATGTAGCAAGGCTGTCATAACAAAGTTCATGCGGCACTCTAGAATCTTTCTGAGGAGTTTAGCGTCCACATTAGGAAAAGAAATTTGACAATAAGAGGTGCAGAGTTCTGGGTTCTTACCAGTTTTGAGCACCACAACCACAATTGCTTCCTACACGGAAGCCAGCTGAGAGCACACCTCCAACAAATGTTGCAGCATTGCGTGGAAGCGTGGGGCTAAGTCCTCAGTATATGTCATGAAAAGTTCTGCAGGAATCCCGTCCGATCCAGGTGATTTCCCAGACTGGAAGGAGACCACTGTAATCTGTACCTCTTTCAAGTTTGTCTCTAGCTAATTATGTAGCTCTAGTGATAAGAGCTGGAAAGTAGATTTTCTCCAGATCACTTGAAGAGCTTTAAAGAGACCGATAGCAAGAAGCAAAACTTCGGTTAATCTGTATCACATCTGTCAAAATAGTCCTGAAGGGTCAGCTATACATCGAATGCTAGCAGAGGGCGAACACTCATTTGCCAGCCATGCCAACAATCTACCGTTCTTCTCTCCTTGTTCAAAGAAAGATCCTCTGCATCTGGTGTAAGAGAGTCTTCTGAGTCAAGTACATGCCGAGTAGGATATTGTCCCTATGCAAAGCACAGAGGCCATCATAGTCGCGAGGGTCACCAGTCTGGCCATATGTCTGCTCTAATGTCATAGCGGCAGCCTCTGTTTCCAGGTCCACCTGTTCCTCTCTGCATACCCATCCTATAATGGACTGATACTGGCCCCTGGTAAAGACTTTAAAAGCATCCCACACCTGATAAATGCATTTTTAATTTCTGTTCAAACTCAACTAACTAGAACTACAGTAATAAAATACAAAAGAAATGTTATAAATTGCATTTTTTTCTTACCCTTAGGGGGAGTAAGTCTGTGTCCAGTTTTTTCACACCATCCTACTGGATGTATATCCACAGAATCAGCGTTAACCCAAAAATCATAGCAATCTGGATATCCATCAAAATGTAGCCGCATTCGATAACCTTGGACCTTTTTAAAAGCAAGATATGTAAAAATCAAATCTTTTAAGTCTTTTATGCAAGTTGTTTCTAAATGGTTTTGACAGGTGCCCGCTCCCACTTCCGCTCAAATCGCTTAGTTCTCCATCCCCCTCCTTAACCGCAGTCTTTTGGGCCGCATCACAGGTCCCAGAAGACTGTGGGAAAATTCATAATATGCAGTGGGCACCTGACTGTGAAGTTGCAAGCTCTCACAGCTGGGTTCCCACAGTTAAGATGCCGCCACAGGGGACTGAAACTGGTGGAACAAAGGGCTCAGGTAAGCACAGTGCTGGATCCTGGGACAGGTGTGAGTCTGTTTATTAAAAGTAATAAGCTACAGTTTTTGCAGCTGCTGGCTTTTTTTTGAAAAAATTAGGCCCCTTTCACACATGCTGTCAGTTTGTCCATTTTTCATCCATCCGTTGACAGATGAAAAACGGATATCAATGCATCTCTATGGAAAAACGGATGTAAATAGATGATCATCCATTTACATTTGTTTACATCTACATCCATCGTCAACCATTTTCTGAAACTGATCAAAGCTCTATTTTTCTTCCGTTAAAAAAACGGATCAGACGAAAAACTGATGTAAACTGACAAATGGTCAGTTTTTCATATGTTTTTGCATTGGTAGTGGGTGTAAAAAAAAAAAAAAACTGATGAAAAACTGATGAGCACGACTGAAAAATGGATGAATACTTTGTGACGTGACTGAACTGATGAAATGAACAGTCCCCGCATGTGTGAAAGGGGCCTTGGACTGGAGCTTCTCTTTAGGATGTGCTGAACATCTGAGCATTACTCTGCTTTTTGACACAAAGTTAAATGTTTACTTTAAATTCGAGATACCTGTAGCCAAACAAATTTGAAGCTAGGGACAATAAGGCAGTTAGAAGAAGCTGGTACTATGTAGGAAAATCATCCAGTTACGCAAATGCTTAATCCAATGCTAATCGCATTCAATGGATGCAATTCAAGCAAGACAGTGAACTGTAATGTTCCTGGCAAAGTGCATAAGCCATATTGAACTACCTCATTCACAGCAAAACACTCTCATCTCAAGTCTAATGCTAGCCATACACCAGTCAAAAAATCGTTCGGACGCATTTTTGAAAAACACAGTCATGGTAGCAAACGATACTGCCATCATGTAATGACTGATTTTTGAACAATAAATCATGACCATTGATTGATACAAATGTTTACCTTCCGGGTTAAAGTTTTTTTCACACATGCACAGTACCAACAGTTCGTTTTTTAACACATTAGAAACACATTAACATTTCAATTTATCACCTGTTTGGAAAAGGTTTTCCAAACTTTTCCTTTGATTTTTTCGCTCAAAAACCTCACAGCCAATTATCGATTTGTGCCCATTAACTGGACGAAAAACTGTCCAAATTGCGGAACTTTGAACGATTTTTCCTCTAGTGTATGGGCACCTTAAAGCAGGCCATACATTAAGCAATTTGTGTTTGCAGGATAGAAAATTGTTCGATTCCCTCATCAACACAGTCAGTGTATTCTGAGTAGGAGGTTCCCCAGCTGTCAGAATACAATAATCACTTCTAGCTGCTATAGCCGCCGGCAGTGATGGGAAAAAAGTTTGACGAGCCGATTGTAATGAAGTTGATCAAGGTATCGACTTTAGTACAACCAGCCTGCCCATACATGATACAAATGTTAAGAGTGGACACGCTTACCTCGACTGAAGTAAGGACGCAGTATAAAGATGGATGTTCAGGATCTACGCCTTCCAGCTTGTATCCCACTTTAAATCCATTACGTGACTGAGGGAAAGACTGATGCTGAAATAATAAATCAAAAAGGTATTGTAAACATAAAATATATACTGGTGGAGAACCAACGGAAGTAGAAGATTAAACCTTTCTTCAGGAGAAAGCGGATTAACTGCTGCAGGCAAGATGCTTTTCTTCCCTAGTTTTCTCCAATGGCCATACAAGGAACACTTATTTTCATCCTTGTTTAGGATAGGTGCTAAAAATGTTGTTTTTAGCCCCTTGTCTACCAAGGTACATTTATTAATGTCCTGGTATACAAGATCATGGCTGCTACTGCACACGTATTTGTAAGCATTAACTGCAACACATATGTGAGGTATCGCTATGAGTGGTGGAGTGAGAGCAAATAATGTAGGGCAGTAAATCATGTATATGTATAAATGTATATTATGTCAAGGGTTTTTAGAGCGTCACCTATGGGGAATTTGGGGTACCATCGTTTTTTTTTGTGGTTTCAGTGGCACACGCAATTTTAAAGACTTGACATGTATCTATTTACACAATGCAACCCCATCTTTTATATTATATAAAAAAATACTTTGTTTTATTGTGTTTGCACTAAAATTCATTTTAGTGAATTTTTTTCATAAAATATGCATTTAATAAACAGTTGAGCAAATATCATGCAACATAAAAAGAAAAAAAAAAAAAAGGCATTTACCATCGTTTTATTCCATAGTGTATCTGTTTTAAGAAAATATAGAATTGTCTGGGGTTATATGGTAATAAAAGCCCCAAAAAAGCAAATCTGTAAAATGGGATTAAGCCCTGGTTCACATTGGTGCGATTTGAAATTTCAAATCGCATGTCAAATCGGCAGCAATTGCTGGCAATAGCACTGTCCTAATTGGTGCGACACTGCATTTGTGGCGCCGCACCGATTCAAAAAGTAGTTTTTGTACTACTTTTTGTGATTTTCAGGTTGCGATTCACATTGACATCTGTGCAGAAACCTGCACAGATGTCTCTGAAATTGCGACCAAAATCGGGACTGACATGCGGGAGTGAAAATCGTGCGAGTTCAGCTGAACTCTCATGGCTTCATTCCCTCAGCTCAGTGTGAACCTGGGCTCATTGAGGGACAGGAATTTAAAGACTTGTGGGTTGTACCGCCACCTACAAGAGAATTTGTACACAGGCAAATAAAATGCAGTGACCAGTCCAGTTCTTTTCTGCTCCCCATGGCTCAGTTACTAGGCTGCTCAGTGCATCCATGTGAGAGCTACCAAACTCATTGATCATTTATACAAAGACACTAATTGCGATTTAAAAAGCCACAGATGTGTGAAATTAACCTTTAATTGACATTTTAAAATATGTGTTACCTTGTGTGTCTGTACCAAGGCCAAACATTCCAGGGTATGTAAACTTTTGATTTCGGTTATCATTATGATTTAAAAAGGAGTCAGGAAACTACATGATAATAAATGGCTTGATATGATCACTATCATTAAATAAAAGCCATTTTTTGGCATGATCAGTCACATTTTAAATATCAATGCCAAAATTTCACAGTTTCTAAAATAGTCTTAAACTGATCACAGATGGATTTTTTTTTGATCAGCCAGAAGGCTGATCAAAAAACAAAAAAGTATGGATTCCCCCATCCACACAAGGGAGGTGAATAGAGGAATCCTCACTGTGCTATTGTATTCAGACAGCAAGACTTGTTTTCAAAATACAAGATCACACGCGCCAAAATCTGCCCCTTGATGTTACTCACGAAAGACCATACAGAAAGTTTCTTCTCATTTAGCATTGTGGGAATCTGGGTTTCAAGAGCCATGCCATTTAAAGCCAGCAAATGTGAGGCAGGATGGTAAACCGCTCTTTGAGATTTTGCTTAGGAAAAATTAACATTTCTAGATAACATAGCAAACATTCACTTTTTGAATTCAGTGCCACTTTAACTGGTTAAGGTGTATAGGGTTTAGCATACAATTTTGTCATCAGAAACATTTCCCAAGTGCAGATTATTACAGAAGTTACCTCTTTGAAGAGTTTTAGAGGAGCTGCTGGCATCTTCTCTTCTTCTAGGTAAGAAACCCAGTTCCACGATTTCTTCTTGGCCGTGGGTGCTAAATGTTAAAGAATCATAATAAAGAATTACAAATAACATATTGTGCAATCATCTATAACAAGCACAGCTGAACCAATTCAAGTTAAAAAAAAAAAAAGAAAACCATACAGTCACCTTAAAGTAACCAAAGACACCAACAGATGGGAAGATTCTGACAAAGAACTGCTCGCTCAGGCAATCATCTCATGTCTATGGGTACCTTTAGAATATTGTCATTAACATCACTGGCCCTTCTACCATACCTGATTTTGTTTGCTTGGAAGGTTTTCGACCTTTGTGGTGGACTCTGACTTTATCCTATTAGTGAATAATAAGCATAAAAGTGACAATGTTTAAGGAGATCTATAGTTACAGAATACATTTTGAAAATTACATCAGCATTGTAATATCAATACAAATAAGTTTTTGACATTCCAATATAAGGCCTTGTTCACATGGGGGTTACTAAAGCATATGCCTGTGGGGGGCCGTGTTTACCTGCAAGGGGATGCAGAGATGATCTGTGTGCCCCTGTGCAGGCAGGCCTATCGACGGGACACAGCCACTGCTCCCAACCTAACATCTGTGTGGGTGTGTGTCCCCAAACTCAGTGTGCGTTCGGGGACATGGCCCTCTATGTGCGTATGCTTTTGTACGTCCTGTGTGAATGAGGCTTAAACTTACTTTAAAAATCGAATGTCATGTTGCGATTGCTGCCCATCTGCTAGCAATCTCTGTCCACAACTTTCTGAATTCCCTGCATGCTTTGCACCTTTTTCTTTGCTAATTCCTTTGGTTTTCTACATACTACTACATAGTACTATATATCCCATGGTAACATGCCGCCTGTAGTAAGTGTTGATGTTGCATGTTTACTGTACTAACTTTGCCTCCTGAAACCCCTCCTCTCAGCATTTCTGTAGTTCAAAAGGCAGGCTCTGTGAAATGTGTGACACACAAGTGCATAGTGAATAAGTATTACAGCAATCAAGGATTTGAAGATCTTACAAAGTAATAGCAGTAGGCTAGAAATAATTGAAATTCAGTTTACAAAACAATATGTTTATAAATGTTGACCATAGATACACTTTAATACTTTGCAATTTAAACTTTTAAATGTTTTATACCAGAGAATGACTATTCTTTTTTCTTAAAGTGGTTCTAAAGGCTTAAGGTTTTCCTTAATGCATTTTATGCATGAAGGTAAAAAAACCTCTGTGCAGCAGCCCCCCCATACTTACCTAAGCATGATCTTTCTCCAACGATGTACATAGTTGCCTCGGCTCTGCTGGGTCTCTCCCTCCCCATTGGCCCCCACTGCTGTCAATCACAGCCAGTGAACCAATGAGAAAAAAAGAGGGGGCAAGGCCAAACCACGGCTACATGTCTCTTGTACAAAAGGGTTTTTATTGGACATATAAATCAACATAATGGTACATATAGACAATGAAGGACACATCATGTATACATGTTTGCGTAGATTATAAATTTCAAAAAATATTAGTCTGAAATAGTAGGATTTGCACTAGATCCCAAAATTACACTAGAAATCTTATAAGATCGACACATACTAGTAGTATAGCGAAATGCTAAGTTTCACTATTTTGCAGATATAGTTGCAGAACTTTATATAACAGTTGTGGTAAGAAAAGAAACAAAAAGATAAATGTAAAACATAACTCATCAACGTGGAATTAAAGAAGGGCAAGATATGTTCGCAAGTTGTTTCTCATCATGTGCCCGAGCCCAGCAGAACCTAGCCTGTGGGCTAGAGAGACATAGAAAAGAGAACTTAAAAAGGAAGGACTAAGAAGAGAGAGGGCCAGAAGAAGGGTGAAATAGGTGTGTAGGATAAAGAACAGAGAGAGGAAGAGAGGAGGAGAGGAGAGAGGGGAGTCCACGGGGTGGGAGGGGTGGAGACATGCTAGAGAGAGAGTAGTGTTGGATCAAAGCGGGAAGGGTGGGAATACGCCACCCATGGTTGCCAGGTCCGAAGAAATGTATCATGTGTATCTGATAACACGGCCGTCAGCGTCTCATTAACCATGATCTCATTTACGTGATTTTTAACTGCCTCAAAGCTGAGAGCCACAGTTTTCCCAAGCCTTTGCTATGGTTAGTTTAATTGCAGTAAAAATATGAGATGCCAATTGGCGTTCTGGTCTTAGTAATTCTGTGATCGGTTTCCCCAGAATGGCTTCAAAGGAGTCCCTCTTTATATTGGTGTTGAAAAGGTTACGAAGCAATGCACAGACTCTAACCCATAGTCTGCATACCCTGGGGCACTGCCACCAAATGTGTGCCATCGTACCCTCCCGAGAACACCCACGAAAACACAGGGGGGGAATATGTTGGGATAAAACTAGCTAATCTGGCCGGGGTGTATTACCATCTATAAAGCACTTTATATGCATTTTATAAGAAAAGAACATTCTTGGAGCATTGGGACAATCCAATAGTCATGACCTGCCAATCCTCTGGGCCCAATCGCTTCCCCAGTTGCACCTCCCACTGGAGATGGTATGATCTCAAGGGTGGTCTTTTGGAGCTTATTATAGCTGTATATATTAAAGAAATCAAACCCAAGGATTGGGGTCGTGATCTACAAAGGCTTTCGAAGGGGGTCACGGCTACATGTCTGAATTGACACACAGAGCAGCGGCTCAACTCGGGTGCTCCCATTGCAAGCTGCTTGCTCTGGGGGCACTCGGCAGCAGGGAGGGGCGAGGAACACCAGCGGGGGACCTGAGAAGATGAGGATTTTGACTGTTCTGTGCAAAACCGCTGCAAAGAGCAGGTAAGTATAACATTTTTTTTTTTTTAAATAAACAAGGAAGGAAGGAAGCAGCATTGCCTTTATCATAACTTTAACCAAATGTACCCATATATTCACAGTTGTATTTGTTATCATGGTAAAAGGTTTGTGCCAAGCGCTACACTGTTCCTAAACAGCACAATGTTAACAATCCAGTGTTCTTTAGTGCTCTTTATTTGGGTTTTCCTATCAGACTCTTAGGCCCCTTTCACACTGTGGCGGTTTGCAGGCGTTATTGCGCTAAAAATATCACCTGCAAACCGACCCAAAACAGCCGCTACTGTTTAATCAGTGTGAAAGGCCGAAAAAAAAAACTCCTGCAAGCCGCATCTTTGGAGCGGTGTATTCACCGCTCCTGCCCATTGAAATCAATGGGGCAGCACGGCTATACCTCGGCAATACCGCGGCTATAGCCAAGCTATGCGAGCGGTTTTAACCCTTTTGCGGCCGCCAGCGGTGGTTAAAACTGCACCGCTAGCGGCCAAATACCGCCGCAAAAACGACGGTAACGCAGCGCTAAAAATAGCGCTGTTTTACCGCCGACGCCCCCACCGCCCCAGTGTGAAAGCAGCCTTACAGCACAAGGAGAGTAGACAGAAAAGTTTTTTTGGTTACATTGTTTTATCAGGTCTTTTTTATTCATTTTTTTTTTTTATTAAGTCTCCTGCTTTTTTAAACCCACTTTAAGACCAGGCTTTTTCTGGCACTTTTTGTTTATAAGTTTAAATTAGTATTTTTTGCCAGAAAATTACTTCTAACCCCCAAACATACATTTTTTTTAGCAGAGACCCTAGTGAATAAATAAGGCTGGCTGACCGGGGGGAGGGGGGGGTGTTTGTTTGCTGCTCCCCCCCCAAAAAAAAAAAAAAAACACCAGCCGCCCCTGTATGTGATCCTGTCTCCTCTGATCCCCCCCATCTTTTACTGTCCCCAATACATCTGCTGATAGTACAGAGCCTTGGAGGCACTCTGCACATGCTCAGTTTGTTGTGCATTGCTAGAGAATTTTTTTCTTTTTTTGGGAGGGTGCATGTAATCAGCACGGGGCCCATCAGCACTGTACAGACAGAGAGTCGGGGGTCATGCAGCCTCATAGGACAGTCAGAAAAGAATGCAAACTCCTCCTACAAGCTTTAACCAGACACTGATAGAAGTCACAAGACTGCTATATACTGCTGATGAGAAAAGGTATTTAGCAGTTTATATTTACTAAAATAATTGCATTTCCATATTCTGTGTACTGAGACCAGATATAGTGAATGCAGGGTCCTGGGTTTAGTAACACTTTAACGCTAAATTCCTTGAATCATGAATTTATTTATTTTTCACATTGCGCAGAAGGCAAATGGATGTATTGGAACAAAAGTGAGCAGGAACACCTTAAACTTCCAAGTGGACAAAAACTGATAGCAGAAAGATCCAACTGTCAGGCCTCATTTACACTTTCGAATGGGGCTTATCGCTGGGAACCCCCACTGGTCTCCCAAATGTAATTGCTAATGGCCCCATTTGCAAGTGTGAAGAAGTCAAGAACTGGCTCAGCCCACTAGACTCCACCTACCACTAAGATATCACTTTTGAGTGAAATGGCCCTAGAAATAAAATACTGTGTTATGGCTGTTAAAATTCTAAAGACACACAACCTACATACAGTATGTAAACAATCAGGGTAATATAAAGTAATACAATCTACCTCTTCTTCATCTATAAAATCCTCTTCATCACCAGAGTCCAAAAGCAGCTTTCTCTTTTTTCGCAGTCTCTGAGGACGCTCACTCTCTGTACTGGTCACTGGGGCTGTAGGCACTGTGAGTGGGGATGATGTATTTGATTGCTCCTCTATAGGAGGTGGCATGCTTTCCCTACAAAACATAAATAAAAAGTTATTCCCTTGTAGCTTACATAAAGAGTTTTTGTTATGGATTATGTAGGTTTTAACCTCACTATAGTAAAGCAGTGGCCATGTGCAAATAATTCACACATAAAAAATTATAGGTCATACAAAAAACTCAGGAGAACATGTCCTAAATATTGTAGGCCAGGGGTGTCCAACCCACGGCCCATGCATGGCTGTAGGAATGCCGGGGATGCTGTGCACTGCACAGCAGCCACAGCGGAGGCTGGCATGGACAAGTCAGGCCCATATAAAGGGATGCCAAGGATGCCATGTTTGGCATAGCACTGGTGGTGGCAAATGCAGGGACTCCCCAGGCAAGTGCCAGATCTTGGGGGCTTTGTGCACTATTTACCTTACTAAAGGTTCTTCTTGCAAAGAAGCAAAAGTGTGCCAGTTCAAGAACAGGCAATGCTGAAAAAGGTTCATGGTGGGCAGTATGTGCAGCAGAGCAGTGCAGAGAGCATGACAGCAGGTAGTATGTGTAGGGGGGGGGGGGGGGGGGCCTGTACAGGGTGCAAATCTTGCAGTTTACTTGTGATCAGCCTGACTTTTTTCTGCTCATCAGCTTTCCTTAAGATGAGCACACACACAGTTTTTTTTTTTCATTCAACTCAGCAGGCTGAACGAAAAAAAAAAAAAAAAATGGACAGATCACCGTACTAACAAAATCAATGTTAGTGCATTGATCTCCCATGTAGTGCTATTGTGTCCTGAGGAGGGGGATGGGACAGCCCCCCTCCACCGGGGGGGGTGGGGGGGTTGTGGTGGGTAAACCTTTGACCTTCCTGGGTCACATTGAATGAAGAGGAATTGTCTTGGGCCACACATAAAATACACTAACAATAGGGGTGCAACGGATCAAAAAAAACTTAAGATTCGGATCGTTCCTCGGATCAGGAGTCACGGTTCGGATCAACAAAAAAAAAAAAATCTCCCCCACTGCAATATCCACAATCTCAATATTGGCAGGGTGTGGCAGAGTATTGGCAGAGTATTGCAGGGTACTGGCAGGGTATATTGGCAGGGTATTGGCGAGTATATTGGCAGAGTATTGGCAGGGTATGGCAGAGTATTGGCAGGGCATGGCAGAGTTTTGGCAGGGCATGGCAGAGTTTTGGCAGGGCATGGCCGAGTATTGGCAGGGCATGGCCGAGTATTGGCAGGGCATGGCCGAGTATTGGCAGGGCATGGCCGAGTATTGGCAGGGCATGGCCGAGTATTGGCAGGGCATGGCCGAGTATTGGCAGGGCATGGCCGAGTATTGGCAGGGCATTGCAGAGTATTGGCAGGGCATTGCAGAGTATTGGCAGGGCATTGCAGAGTATTGGCAGGGTATTGCAGCAGAGCATTGCAGAGTATTGGCAGGGCATTGCAGAGTATTGGCAGGACATTGCAGAGCATTGGCAGGGCATTGCAGAGTATTGGCACTGCTGCCATCCGATCTCTCCCCTCCACTGTACAGATCAGTACACAGAGGGGAGAGAGGAACCGGTGTCATGACATGACGCCAGTTTGTTACAAGTGATCGCTCCGTCATTTGACGGAGTGATCACGTGCTAAACGGCCGCCGGGTGTACCAAGATGGCCACCGCTCCGGAGCTAGGCCGAAACCGTGGCCTTTCCTATGGCCGAGGCCAGAGCGCTCCACGGATCGCGGGTGTCCCGTACGGATCAACCTCCGCGGATCACGGATCGATGACAATCCGTTGCACCCCTAACTAACAATAAAGCCTTGTACACATGATCCGAATATCGGCTGGTTCAGCATGAACTGGCCAACGTTCTGTACGTGTGTGCAGCTACCTGTCTGACAGAAGCCGGCTTCTGTCCAATGCATGTTTTTTCTGGCGGGGGGGATGGGACAGCCCCCTCCACCAGAATACATGCGTTGTAGACAGTAATGAAAATTGTCTGGTGGCTTGTAAACTAAATATAGAATACTCACACACCTGCTCAAATTAGCCCACCCAACACCTGGTTTTATTACAGGAAAACTGCAGAGAGAACGATGCAAGCTGCCATTGCTTCTGAAAATACTGGCTGTCCTGCTTTTCATAGCCATGAAAAAAGTATATAGGTCAAGGTTTTTGCCTTCACTAACTGAATGCTTGATTCAGGTCTGCGACTCAGAATGCATTAAACCAGAGACAGTCGGGCAACCAGCATTACTAGAAGGACAGCCATGGCAGTCAACATAAGTCTATCATTACGGGCTTCTTTGTTTAAAAGAAACTTTTACTTTTACTCATAGAATTACAGAGGCAGGCATTACCAACTTCCTTCTTTTCAGAAAGGGAGGTCGGCAATGGCAGCCTTCTTAATTAGGGCAGGTTTCCTTTTTTTACTTATTTTGATTTATATCTTTGTTTCTCCATTTAGAAAAAAAGTCTCTCTCTGGTTGTTTGCTCCAGCTAAGGAAGTAAAGCATCTGTCTTTTTTTTTAACTTACCCCTCCCCAGCTGTCTCTTTTTTCTCCATTTCTTCAAGTTTCCCCTCACTGTTGCTTTTACTCTCTAGAAGAAATCGTATTAAAAGTCAAGGTTGGCACAGCTGGTGGAAACACATTCAAACATTTACAGATGCCATATATACATACCCCGTTTAAAGGCTACGCAAGTGATGCTTGTAATGGTTTTTTCTTGATTTTGGGTCTTAGGAGGAGCGAGAGTAGTGCGAGAATCTGTAACGATTTCCAGGGTGCCAAACTCACTGAGCCGAAACTGGGTGCAAAGATAGCAATGAAGGTTCATAATGGTACACTGTCATTAAATGGTATTTACAAAAGACCTCAGTCACATCACATGGGCTTTGCATTAATTTCTGAACATTCGCATCAGTTTTCACAAGTCCAACAAAGAATAAACAAGTAAAAAAAAAAGAAAAAAAAAAAAAAAAGGAGGCAGTCCTCTACCTTTCAAAATGTAAAACCAAGATTTATTGATGCACTCAAACGCAGTCCTCAAGTCAACAATGTAAACCCATGTATAAAATAATCTGCACTCCTTTGGAGCTTGAAACTTCATTTAGGAGGGCATAGACTAGTCGTGGCAGGCTTGAGATGTATATAACCTGTACTCCGCATTGCAACCCCAAGATTACAGTTACCCCTTGCACTTCTCCAACTGTTAAAGGCTAACTCCACCTCATGCATAAAATGATAAATGCAACCATATTTGCAGAAAAATAGTGTCCGTTTAATAGTTTTTTTTTGCCAAATTGGCCTGCAAAGCATTGCAACCATGATTAGTGTATAATAGATGCAATGGTCAGACTTCTACAGACTCATGCTGCAGCTCTTTGTCCATATCAAGGTATGGACTTACAGTTACAAAGTTGAAGAAAGTGCCAATGAACTACAAGTGTGGTAATGAACACACTTGTGTTCCACTGAGAACTACAAGTCCATTTGGCCACAGTGGCAGATGGGACTTGCAGGTCATTCATTCACAGATTGTAAACAAATGATGCGGCTGTGCGAGTAGAGCCCTGTACAGAAGTGCAAAATTCAAAAGTGACAGCTGCCATTTGGAAGAAGAACCCATGCACATTGAGGGGGTAGTCCGCTTTCTTAAATATAGGTGAAACATGTAACAAGTGGCGTTAGCCTCGAATCTTACCAACAGACACGAGAAAGTGAAACCCCAAGGTGAAACAGTCAGAGCTAAAGCTCCAGCTCCACCTGAAAATATCTATCCTCAGAATCACTGCTGTAAGGCGGTGGTTCTGTACATAACTGCCACAGCCTACCTGACCACAGGGCGACTCGGGACTCGACGAAGCATATACTGAGCTTTAACAGTACTGAGTGTCAGCTGGATCTACTGATTTGGACCAATAAATCTCCTTCATAAGGACTAAACATTCACGTGCCTTAAAAAGGGTGGAAGAAGTGGATGACTGCCTCAACTCCCATGCTAAAGGCATTGCTGAGCTCCAAGATCAGGAATGCTTTTCAGCCCTCTACAAGATCAAGGACCAGGAGAATAGAAATAAGCTCAATAACTTGAGAACTAGAGGGCTAACTGAGTCCACTTAAAATGCAAATTTGGCAGACAGGGCATGGGGCATCTTCAATACTCTCTTGGAAAGGCCACACACCTCTCCTTTGAGGTTTGACAGAACACATCATACCCTACACCCCCCATGGGCAACAACCCAAGAAACATCCTCGTCAGACTACATTACTATGAAGAAAAAAACCTTACTTATGGACAAACTGAAGTTCTCCTTGGAAATGGAATTTGATGGTACCAAGCTGCAAATCTTTTGTGATCTGGCCACTGAGACCCTCACTTGCAGATGAGCCAACAAGCCCTTACTGGAGCGATTACACACAAACATCCAATGGGGCTTTCTGGCCTGCATAATCAGAAGGCATGACAGCCGCTCAGCCATACTGAGATTTATTGAAGATTTCCATGACTTCTGTGCCAAGATTGATATCTCTCCCCCTGCATTACCTGGATGGATCAGATTCCATAATGGACAACCCCCCCATTCCCTAACATTAGCAAAGGTCAAGTCCTAAACACTAATGCTTGAGACAACGATCCACCGCCCTAGGCTCCCTAATGGCCTGGTAGGACACGAGATCACCTACACTGTACCCAAGATCCAATGTTACCAAGCAGCATGCATCAACACTAGGCCACTGAAATCCCTCAGCAGCTTGATGCTTACAAAGTTCAGCTATTAACGGTTACGTTTTCACAGTTTGGGACTTCTCTTTGCTACCCTTCCCAGGGTTTTATTATATGGTCAGGACTAAAGTTTTTGGAGACTTACCCAGGCATAAAAACAGTTTTATTATTGTAACAAAAGCAAGTGCTTTCAAATGGGTAGTTTTATAACTTTGGATTTGTACTGTTTACACAAAGGAGATGCACCTACAGAATATATTTTGAGTTATCTCCATAGGATTTTTTGGCTACATCATTCATGAGCTGCCATGCAAGCCGAATAGGCTTCGACTCTCCATGCAGAGGTACGTGTGACAACAGATATGAGCAGATATCTCGTTATATGTAAAGGAACCCTGTGTCTTCCTGCCAGTAATTCTCCAGGAACTTAATATGGGGAACTTTCCATCCTCAAAGTACATTTGACTAAATCTAGAATACTAAATATTACTGTTCCTTATTCCGAGCAGGCCAGTATTAGCCCTCTCTTTTCTCTTTGTGTAGCAATCCAAAAGCATACGCTACCTGGGCATCACATTAACACAACCACTCTACCTGATCTGGATCACCATAACTATATACACTTGCGCAATAGAGTCAAATCTCTCCTGAACATATTTTCAATAAGATCTTTAAAAATTATATTAAGAGGATAAGCCTGCAAAGCCCTTTTTATATTTTAGATGCTACCAATTATTTTTGTTCTATTAAAAATGTAATGCAAGTTGTGGCACATGAAGAAATTTGGACACACCCTTAAAGCTACCCTGTTAGGTTATAAAAAAAAAAAAATATTGCTAAAAAACTTTTCCACAAGAGAAGAGCTTTTATACTCTTCTATCTGAAGTCCTGTGTCTTCTTTCCTCTCTCCGTCACCGCACTACAGTCTCTGTAAGGATCTTCTGCCTTCAATACTTTCAGACGTGCCAGATGGTGTGACCCCTGCTGCGTGCCATGGTTCCATCCTCCAACCCCTATGTCACTGCTTAGTCCTGTACTATCCTAGGGGTTGCATGATGAAACCACAGCACACAGTGGGGTACACAGATATTTGAGATTTCTTTAGGTGTTGAATGCCAAAGAGTGTTAAGGAGGCTGCAACTAAAGAGGGCAGGAGATATGGGCTGCTAGAGAGGTGACCATTTCCCACCTCTGATGGTGTCAGGCAGGAGACAGGTCAGCCTCAATGGGACCCCAACATGACATTACTGAGCTGACAGGGAAAGAATACATATTTAGTTTAAGAGTACGTTAAATCATTTTGGACTAAAAACTGCCTTTAAAATGTAAATATGTAAATATGATTTTCTATAAAAATATAATAGTTTTATTTTTCACATTAAAGTGTTTTTAAACCCCAGTTTGTTTGTTTTTTCGGAAAATAACAAACATATTATACTTGCCTGCTCTGTGCAATAGTATTGCACAGAGCGACCCCAAACCTCCTCTTCTGGGGTCCCCTGCTGGTGCTCCAGGTTCCTCTTCTTCTCAGTGCACAACCTTAGGAAGCTGCTTCCTATGGGGGTGCACCTGCAGGCTTGATCCCAAGCTGAGCTGTGTGCATCACATAGTGCGACTCAGCCCCAATCCCTGCTCTTAGCTCAACAATTCTTGAAAGAGGTTTTTATCTGTGACCATGTGTTGGCAGTAGATCCATTAACCACATTTATTACGTGGGATATCATCTGTGACATTGGGTTTGATCCTGGCCCATGTCTTGTTATGATTATTAAATATTTATAATGTAGTAAGTTCAGATGTTCCCAGTTTCACTAATATACCAAAAAATGTATGTGACATAAAAAAAATAAATAAATAAAAAAACCACAACAACAAAAAACACAGGAACAGCTCCTATTACCGGTCATAAGCAGCTTGGTTTTGAATAGTATGTCAACTTGAGAGACATTTCGCATTTCTGCTCATGGCTGAGACAGTTCCACAAATCCCATCATATGACCATATGTGAGACAGTTTTAATTTTTTTTTTCAAATGTTCACTGCAGAGCTATGTTATGGCATAACGTGTACCCGTATTTCACTTCCAGGAAGAGTCGCAACACCGTTGCTCCAGTCCAGTGCATTCATAAGGTCAAAGTCTGCAGCAGGTCCTTGAGACATTTCCCGTTAACACCTGGAAATACAAAAAACAATATATAAGCAAATACATAATATTGTTTTATATTTTACATTTTTGGGTTGATCACACATTAGTTTCCATACATGGAAAATCATAGAAAACGTGTTTGTGTGTATATATATATATGGCATGTGTGTACTAGGCTTTAGTGTGAATGGACACCGAGTTGACCTAAATGCTTCGCCACCATTCAGGGGAAGCCTTGTATTTTTATCAATGAATACGAGGCTTTCTCTGATTGAGAGGTAGAGAGGCAGGTGGATAACATAACGACTTCCAACTTGGCTAATCGAAGAAAGCCTTGTACAGTGGGGACGCAAAGTATTCAGACCCCCTTAAATTTTTCACTCTTTGTTATATTGAAGCCATTTGCTAAAATCATTTAAGTTCATTTTTTCCTCAATGTACACACAGCACCCCATATTGACAGAAAAACACAGAATTGTTGACATTTTTGCAGATTTATTAAAAAAGAAAAACTGAAATATCACATGATCCTAAGTATTCAGACCCTTTGCTGTGACACTCATATATTTAACTCAGATGCTGTCCATTTCTTCTGATCATCCTCGAGATGGTTCTACACCTTCATTTGAGTCCAGCTGTGTTTGATTATACTGATTGGACTTGATTAGGAAAGCCACACACCTGTCTATATAAGACCTTACAGCTCACAGTGCATGTCAGAGCAAATGAGAATCATGAGGTCAAAGGAACTGCCTGAAGAGCTCAGAGACAGAATTGTAGCAAGGCACAGATCTGGCCAAGGTTACAAAAAAAATTCCGCTGCACTTAAGGATCCTAAGAGCACAGTGGCCTCCATAATCCTTAAATGGAAGATGTTTGGGACGACCAGAACCCTTCCTAGAGCTGGCTGTCTGGCCAAACTGAGCTATCGGGGGAGAAGAGCCTTGGTGAGAGAGGTAAAGAAGAACCCAAAGATCACTGTGGCTGAGCTCAAGAGATGCAGTTGGGAGATGGGAGAAAGTTGTAGAAAGTCAACCATCACTGCAGCCTTCCACCAGTCGGGGCTTTATGGCAGAGTGGCCCGACGGAAGCCTCTCCTCAGTGCAAGACACATGAAAGCCCGCATGGAGTTTTCTACAAAAACACCTGAAGGACTCCAAGATGGTGAGAAATAAGATTCTTTGTTCTGATGAGACCAAGATAGAACTTTTTGGCCTTAAAGCGGGGTTCCACCCAAATTTTGAACAATATCTGTATGTATTCTCTTCCTTGCCTAGATGCTGACATGCCGTTTAAAAAAATTTAAATCGCCGTAATTACCTTTTATTTTTCTATTCTTCTTAGCACTTCCTGGTTCTCCTCCCGTGGGAGTAGGCGTGTTTCTAGCCTCTCCCAGACTCCTGGGAGCTAGTCTCAGGCTTCCCAGGATGCCATTGAGCATGTGTGGGAACGAGCGGTGTATGCTGGGAGCACAGCATTCACCACATCCAGGAAATAAATGCTTGTGGGCTTCAAATGCCCACAATGAAGATGGAAACTGCCTGCAGTGAATAATATAAGTTATTCTTTCCGACGAAATCTGACACAGGCGGACATATTACACACAATATGTGAGTATGTAATGCTGAGAAGAAAAGTTTGTGAATGAACTCAAAAAAAAAAACAAAAAACGATAGATAGGTGGACCCCCCGCTTTAATTCTAAGCGGTATGTGTGGAGAAAACGAGGCACTGCTCATTACCTGTCCAATACAATCCCAACAGTGAAGCATGGTGGTGGCAGCATCATGCTGTGGGGGTGTTTTTCAGCTGCAGGGACAGGAGGACTGGTTGCAATCGAGGGAAAGATGAATGCGGCCAAATACAGGGATATCCTGGATGAAAACTTCTCCAGAGTGCTCAGGACCTCAGACTAGGCCGAAGGTTTACCTTCCAACAAGACAATGACCCTAAGCACACAGCTAAAATAACGAAGGAGTGGCTTCACAACAGCTCTGTGACTGTTCTTGAATGGCCCAGCCAGAGCCTTGACTTAAACCCAATTGAGCATCTCTGGAGAGACCTAAAAATGGCTGTCCACCAACGTTTACCATCCAACCTGACAGAACTGGAGAGGATCTGCAAGGAGGAATGGCAGAGGATCCCCCAATTCAGGTGTAAAAAACTTGTTGCATCTTTCCCAAAAAGACTCATGGCAAAGGGTCTGAATACTTAGGACCATGTGATATTTCAGTTTTTCTTTTTTAATAAATCTGCAAAAATATCAACAATTCTGTGTTTTTCTGTCAACATGGGGTGCTGTGTTTACATCAATGTGGAAAAAAAAAAAAGAACTTAAATGATTTTAGCAAATGGCTACAATATAACAAAGAGTGAAAAATTTAAGGGGGTCTGAATACTTTCCGTCCCCACTGTATCTATTGATAAAAAATACATAGTGTCGCCTAAATGGCACAGAAGCATTCAGGCTGAGTTTAGTACCCGCAGCAGACGGGAAGTCATCTTTACTGTTGCAGAATACAGCACTTCATACTTTATGTAGTGGAGGATATTACAGTATAGTACAGCACACCTAGTGTTGCTGCATCACTTAATAATGAAAATAGTATGTTTGGGCCAGCCTGACCCAAACTAACTATTTTAAACTGAAGTAAACCTGGAATTCCAGGAATATATACATCGAACTTCAACCAATTCTGTGAACAC
The DNA here is from genome assembly GCA_037952925.1 of Lithobates clamitans. Classification (NCBI taxonomy): domain Eukaryota; kingdom Metazoa; phylum Chordata; class Amphibia; order Anura; family Ranidae; genus Lithobates; species Lithobates clamitans. Next base: position 2,790,644 of record JBBGZY010000965.1, on the reverse strand, counting down.
AGCTAAACGAGTTTGCAAAATGCCAGGACAAACAAAGACATTCAGAAGAGCTGGGCAAACACCCAGTGTGCATGAGGCCATAGGCTTACATAGAAGTGCTTTGACAGAATGAAAAAAGAAAACTGCCAAACTCCTGTAAAAGCGGCATTAAGCCCAGTGTGCATGAGGCCTTAACATGTAGATTTTACTAAATATTTAAACACACATTTCTATAGTAGAATGCTTACTGCAGAACTAATGTTAAAATTGACTGAGGCTGGATTCACACCTATGCATTTTTAGTGCTTTTTGCAGATTTGTACTTCAGTCCATTTAACATGGTTTCCTATGGAACACGTTCTGTTGTGGAAATCTGCCAAATGCAAAAAGCACTAAAAATGCGTAGGTGTGAATCCAGCCTAAAGGCAATTTTTTTTTTATTAGTTTTTGGATAGAGTGGGGAAGGATTAGATTACTTGTCAGTTTTTATTGCTGTGTCTGTGCCCCATTAGAAAGATTCACCCCCTTTATTTGTCCTATTTACCATTATCATTGAAAGTGAAAATCAAAGAAAATCCAAAATTTTGGTTTGTCCCCAAAAAGGGGAAATCTTCCAATGGGGACACTTGTTCTGGTGACCTGGGGGGGGGCCCAATGGATTACTTTCATTCCCATGGATTTCCTTTCACTTTCTGTTTAGACTATAAGACAGGAAGTGAAAAGAAATCTTCCCAATGGGACACAGAAGGCAAAAAATAAATGGACTCTATCCAAAATGAAAAAGAAAAAAAGTTTTGCCTATAGTTCTACTTTAACTTTAAGACCCCTTTCACACCAGGCGCTTTTCAGGCATTTTAGCGCTAAACATAGCGCCTCTCAGCCCACCCCAGTGTGAAAGCCCAGGTGCTTTTACACTGGGGCGGTGTGCTTGCAGATGGGAAAAAAAAGTGGGGCAGCGCATACACCACTTCAAAAATGCCCTGCCCACTGAAATGAAATGAAACGGGCACTTTTAACCCTTTCTTCGGCCGCTAGCGGGGGTTAAAAGCACAGCTGTAACAGCGGTAAAGCGCCACTAATGCTAGCACCGCCCCGGTGTGAAAGGGGTCTATAAAGTGTTTGTTACCTCAACATTTCATATTCCTGATATGTGCCTGCTGTACCATGTACTTGTATGTGAAATGATTCTGTTCTCTTTGCATTTCTTATTTTGTGTGAAATCCCTGGTGTTCCAGCTAGTCCCCTTGCTTTCCTATTAAAAACTGATCACACTAAGCAGGAGAACACACAGTGGTCAGTTCTCCAAGTATGCTGGGAACTCTGTTGCCTGCCTGCAATGATCATATTTGTCCTGACACGCCCCCGCTGCACAGCCTTTCACTGGGAAGCTCAGTGTGCTGCTGCTTCACCTCCTCCTCCCACCAGTTCTTATGCAGCCGAGAACAGAGGGAAGGTGATCGTTTATCAAAAAGGGGAAAAAATGTATTTATAATTTTTTTTTAATATATACACAAATGTTTTGCCTTTCATTTCTATTTCAAACTGAGTGGGTTGCTTTACAATCGTTTACAATCACTTTCATACCTGAGCAGGGTGACTTTCAGGCATTTTAACCACTTGCCGATCGGATCACGCCGATAAACATTGGCAAAGTGGTTTGTTCCCGTGAATCGCCGCATGTGTATGTCTGTACCTTTAAGGACGATAGCAGGCAGGCGCGCGCTACGCGTCGAGAAACGCGATGCACGTGTGCCAGCGGGCGCGATCGCTGCCAGCCACCTGCAATCGCATGCACGAGAGCAGGAACAGGGATTTGTGCATTCACACACAAATCCCTGTTCTGCCAGGGGAGAGGAGACATATCGTTTGTTCCCACCGAGTAGAAACAACAATATGTCTCCTTCCCCAGTCATATCCCCCCCCCAGTTAGAAACACTAACTAGGGAACACATTTAACCCCTTGATCACCTCTAGTGTTAACCCCTTCCCTGCCAGTGACATTTACACAGTAATCAGTGGATTTTTATAGCACTGATTGCTGTATAAATGTCAATGGTCCCAAAGATGTGTCAAAAGTGTTCGATCTGTCCACTGCAATGTCGCAGTACCGCTAAAAATCTGAGATCACCGCAATTACTAATTTTAAAAAATGCCATAAATCTTTCCCATAGTTTGTAGACGCTATAACTTTTGCGCAAACCAATCAATATACACTTATTGCATTTTTTTTTTACCAAAAATATGTAAAAGAATATATATTGGCCTAAACTTAGGAAGAAATGTATTTTTAAAAAACATTTTGGGGATATTATAGCAAAATTTTAAAAAATGTTTTTTTCAAAATTGTCGTTTTCTTTTTTATAGCACAAAAAATAAAAACCGCAGAGATGATCAAATACCACCAAAAGAAAGCTCTATTTGTGGGTAAAAAAACGACGGCAAAAAAAAAAAAAGGAGTATGGTGGTCCCATCCCTGATATATAAACCAAGAAAAAAAAATACCCCCTAGATGGGACTTTAAAAGACCACCAACTCAATGAAGGTACAAAACTTTATTTGCATAAATATTAAAAGTACAAACAATTGACTAGTTGTAAAAAGACGTATAGCGTCTACAAATGCATACAAACAATCATAACAAAAGAAAACAAAAAGAAATAGAAATATACAATGACACTACCAGGGTATTTACCCATCAAAGATCACTAGTGTCATTGTATATTTCTATTTCTTTTTGTTTTTTTTTTATTATGATTGTTTGCAAGCATTTGTAGACGCTATATGTCTTTTTACAACTAGTCAATTGTTTGTACTTTTAATATTTATGCAAATAAACTTTTGTACCTTCATTGAGTTGGTGGTCTTTTAAAGTCACGTCTAGGGGGTATTTTTTTCTTGGCTCAGATGTGCACAGGGGCCATTGAAATGTATGGGATTTGGCTTATTGAGTGTTTTAGAACTACAAGCTTCAAGCTGAAAATTGCTCAGGTGTGAATGGGGCCTTCGGCTTCATGCACCTGCTTTTCCAGGTTTGTTTGTTTTTTTTCCAGTATGTAAAAGCACCTCTGTGTAAGCCTAGGTGTCCATGCACACATAGACAATTTGCAGGCATATTAGAAGAGAAGCATTTACAGGCAAAAAAAAAAAAAAAGAAGAGTGAAGAGCAGAAAAAATGCTGAACGTGCCTAAATGCTAGTGCGTGAGCATCAATGCACACCAATGGCCAGAATAAATAATATTCTAGCCAATGGAAAGCATGAATGCTCAAAAAACACATCTAAACTCATGTGCAGTATACAGCTTTTAGCCCTGGTTCACACTGGTGCGATTTGACATGTCAAATTGGCGGAAATTGCCAGCAATGGCACCATCCTAATCAGTGCAACGCTGCATTTGCGGCACCGCACTGATTTCAAAAAGTCGTTTCTGTACTACTTTTTGCGATTTCAGGCTGCGATTTACATTGACATCTGTACAGAAACCTGCACAGATGTTTCTGAAATTGCATCCAAAATCGGGACTGACATGCGGGAATGAAATCGTACGGCTTCATTCTCGCAGCTCAGTGTGAACCTGGGCTTAGATGTGTTTTTAAGCAGCCTTTCCTGCCAGAAGTTCTGACAATCAGAAGAACAAAGCAAACACCTTGTGTGCTTGAGGCCTTACAGCTTCACTCCTAACCCCCGCCAGAAATGTGAAGCTAAAGCTCAACTCAGGGCAAACAGCTAAATGTAGAATACCTAGGGGGTGATTTAATAAAGCTTGAGAGTGCAAAATCAGGTGCAGCCGTACAGGGAAACCAATCAGTTTTCAGGTTGTATGGTCAAAGTCTAGCTGAACAAGCTGAAGATAGAAGCGGATTGGCTACCACGCACAGCTGCACCTGATTTTGCACTCTCCAGGTTTAGCCTGGCCATAGATGTTCAATATTCTTGTACAAATTTCCTTTAGATTTACCGAAAACCATATAATATGAGGTCAAAACTAAACATCCAATTAGGCAGGCCCTTGCACTACATAGTTGAAGGTAAATCTAAAGAAAATTGGATAATGTATGACCCGCCTTAGTAAATCACCCCTCCCTAGTGTAAATGGCAGCTGCCTTATCTGATCTGCTAAAGGATTAGTATTTCTGTTCAGCTAGTCCTGCGATCTAAACCTTTCTTCCATACACTCCAGCCGGCCCGGTGCCCCAACTTTTCTCTGCTGCCGTTAGCAACGCAACTAAAGTCAGATCCCCGCCTGCAGCCTGTGATTGGTCAGCGAAGGACCAGTAATAGACTAAGCAGGTCATCTCACTGCTCTCTCCTCCAGTCTGAAAGGTCAGTGCTAATGCAATCTATTGGCAGCCCCGTGTACTGGGTTCTCAGTAAGCACTTCTGTTCAGGGAGTTTACAGGACACAGAAACCAAGTCCAATTCAGATGCATACACCATTTGTAAATTAAAATATTTCTAATAAATAGTATACTGCATGCATTGTTTTTTGTTTATTTTTTTTTATAACTACCTGCAGTTCAGCTTTAAACAGCAGTGTGTAGCAAGTCTTGAAATGATTAGTAACAAATCCGTGCATCCTAAAGTTTGAATAATAATAAAGTAAATGACATCTGGTAAACAGTTGTTGCAGTTCCTCTTGTGCTCACTAGAGGGCGCGTGTCCCTACAGGTGAGAAGATGGAGCAGTAGTGGAGTTATTCCTCAGTAATGGGAACACACACACACTTCCAGCGCTCATATATTCCAAGTATACAGCCGCCCTTCTCTGCACAGCCTGTCAGCTGCACCGGCACATTCCTGCTCCTCGCCTACAGGTCAGTTTTGGATTTCTACAGCCAAGCTTCCAGAGAGTTGGCTAAGCCCGACTTTGCCATAAATCCTGTCCCCAGCCGTGACTCCAGTCATAGTCCGCCCCAGGTGTATGTACTAGAAGCCTACTGCACTTCCCCACTACATAACAAACTCCCCTTCACTTTACACGGCATCACTTCTCACCACTCTGCCGTCCCAGAGCCGCCTCTTCCAGCATAAGATGGCGTCAAAGGGCGGCGCTATGCTTTACCCCGCCTCCTCTGCTCCTGTTACCACGGCAACCGCTCCCAAGCCGTCTTCTTCTAAATCAGCTGGCCCTCTGTGCGACCTATCAGCTTCCGGTGACGTGCCGGGGCTCGGCGCTGGCTCATAGCGCCTGTGTGCATCGTGCCCAGCTCACAACATATACCACATTGGAGGTGCCCTTTATACCTGGGAGGAGGACCGATTTGTAAAATGCCTTGCAACTATAGATGCATTCAAAATCTTCAAAAATAAAAGGATTTGATGAAAACAGATCACCGAGCGATCTACCCAAGATAGATCTGTGCCTATCAGAATGTGCAGGCTGCCTTATCAGCATAGTATTCCAAGATACAAGCAATCGACTTCTCCCACAATGACTTATCACTATAGCCACCAATTCATGTCACCATAGCCCCCAAACCAGCCTTTTCTATTCTTTACACACACTTCTCCAAGTTACAACTTTCTTTTCTTTCTTCTCTTTCTTTTCTTTCTTTTCTTTTCCTTCTTTCTTTTCTTTTCTTTTCTTTTCTTTCTTCTCTTTCTTTTCTTTTCTTTTCTTTTCTTTCCTTCTTTCTTTTCTTTTCTTTTCTTTTCTTTTCTTTTCTTTTCTTTTCTTTTCTTTTCTTCTTTCTTTTCTTTCTTCTCTTTCTTTTCTTTCTTCTCTTTCCTTCTTTCTTTTCTTTCTTCTCTCTTTTCTTTTCCTTCTTTCTTTTCCTTCTTTCTTTTCTTTTCTTTTCTTTTCTTTTCTTTTCTTTCTTCTTTCCTTCTTTCTTTTCTTTCTTCTCTTTCATTCTTTCTTCTCTTTCCTTCTTTCTTCTCTTTCCTTCTTTCTTCTCTTTTTTTTCTTTCTTCTCTTTCCTTCTTTCATTTCTTTCTTCTCTTTTCTTCTTTCTTCTCTTTCCTTCTTTCTTTTCTTTTTTTTCTTTCTTTTCTTTCTTCTCTTTCCTTCTTTCTTTTTTTCTTTCTTTTCTTTCTTCTCTCTCCTTCCTTTTTTTCTTTCTTATCTTCTCTTTCCATCTTTTTTCTCTTTCCTTCTTGATTTTCTTTCTTCTCTTTCCTTCTTTCTTTTCTTTCTTCTCTTTCCTTCTTTCTTTTCTTTCTTCTATTTTCTTCTTTCTTCTCTTTCCTTCTTTCTTTTCTTTCTTCTATTTTCTTCTTTCTTCTCTTTCCTTCTTTCTTTTTTTTCTTCTCTTTCCTTCTTTCTTCTCTTTCCTTCTTTCTTCTCTTTCCTTCTTTCTTCTCTTTTCTTCTTTCTTCTCTTTTCTTCTTTCTTCTCTTTCTTCTCTTTTCTTCTCTTTCCTTCTTTCTTCTTCTCTTTTCTTCTTTTTTCTCTTTTCTTTTTTCTCTTTCTTCTCTTTCCTTCTTTCTTCTCTTTTCTTCTTTCTTCTCTTTTCTTTCTTCTCTTTCTTCTCTTTCCTTCTTTCTTCTCTTTTCTTCTTTCTTCTCTTTTCTTTCTTCTCTTTCCTTCTTTCTTCTCTTTCCTTCTTTCTTCTCTTTTCTTTCTTCTCTTTCCTTCTTTCTTCTCTTTTTTTCTTTTCTTTTCTTTTCTTTTCTTTTCTTTCCTTCTTTCTTCTCTTTCTTCTCTTTCCTTCTTTCATTTCTTTCTTCTCTTTCCTTCTTTCATTTCTTTATTCTCTTTCCTTTCTTTCTTCTCTTTCCTTCTTTCTTTTCTTTCCTTCTTTTTCTCCAAGTAACTTTCTTTCCTTCTCTCTTATCTTCTTTATTCCCTTTTTCCTTTTTTCCTTTCTTTCTTCTCTTCTTTCCCTTCTTTCTTTCCCACATACGATTCTCCAACAACTTTCTTTCCTTCTCTCTTATCTTCTTTATTCCCTTCCTCCTTTCTTTCTTTTATAGTTCTCCAAGTAACTTTCTTTCCTTCTCTCTCATCGTCTTTATAGCTTTCTTCCTTTTTTTGTTCTCTTTCTTCTCCTCCTTCCTTTCTTTCTTTCCCACATACAATTCTCCAATATCTTTCTTTCTTTCTTTCTTTCTTTCTTTCTTTCTTTCTTTCTTTCTTTCTTTCTTTCTTTCTTTCTTTCTTTCTTTCTTTCTTTCTCCACTTATAGTTCTCCAAGTAACAATTTTATTTTCTCTCTCTCTCTCTCTTTCTCTCTCTCCTTCCTTCCTTCCTTCCTTCCTTCCTTCCTTCCTTCCTTCCTTCCTTCCTTCCTTCCTTCCTTCCTTCCTTCCTTCCTTCCTTCCTTCCTTCCTTCCTTCCCCACACACAGTTCTCCAAGTAACAACTTTCTTTCCTTTCCCTTTTTTCTTTTTTTCCTGGACTGCATATAGTTCTACAAGTAACTTTCTGTCCTTCTCTTATCTTCTTTATTCCCTTTCTCCTTCCTTCTTTCTTTCCTTCTTTCTTTCCTGTCTCCATAGTGCTGGAAGCACCCTATTTTTCTCTATCGGTGGACCCGATTGTACCTTACTGCCTCTAAGCCCTATGGAAATGGCCCATGATTCTCCAAAATTGCTGCAGGTGTAATCTACATGTTTAGAAAAATGCAATAAATAGTAAAAAAAATAAAAGGGCAAAAATGTAAGTTGCTCAACATAGTAAGACAGACCCCCCAAAACATGTTTAAAGCACATGCAACCCTTAACAATGAACTTCACTCATTTGCTCCATTTGTGATCTGTTAAATATTCAATTGAAAGCATTTTGATATATTTTCAAAAAAAGAAAAGCACACTGATCCTGACAAAAATCCAGTGCTCTAATGGAAAGAGCACCAGACCAAAGGGTAAAAAAAAAAATTAAAATTAATTTATTGGTTTACATGGAAAAACCAACCAACACGTTATCTTGATTGTTCACATAGATACTGCTGTTCAGTTACTCTCTCGATCAAGCAGTTAACTTCACACCATAGATTCATGCAGGAAAGTCCATTCAGGGTCCTGATGAAGGGGGAATTTTTTTCTGACCTCATAACACGGCTGCTTTTTAGTATAAACCAATAAATTAATTTGGAATCTTTTATCCTTTTTTTTTCTGGCGCTTCTTCTATTGGTGCATGTTTTTTTTCTGGTAGCCTGCTAAGGTATCCACAGGAAGGTAGCCCTGTCTGTTGTAAGCAGCCTATCTTGAGCCAGTGTCATCACAATACTTTTTATGAACTTATAGTTTCAGTGCCTTTTAAAAATCGTTGTTCTATATTGAAATATCCAGTGTTCTCTAGTGCATTCTACAGTGTTTTTTTTAACAATATCACCAGTCCTGCTCAGCTCACTTCTGTGCATTACAGAACATCTCCCCCTTTGTTATGGTATTGATGAGAGGGGGAGGTGTTTTTTAGTTCTAAACCATTTCCTGTCCTATGGTGACAATACTTTTATATACACAATTTGCAAGCATTGTGAGTATTGCCACCCTAGAACAATAAGTGTATGGATAAGTGTATCACTAAGTGAAAAGAAAGGGGGGAAAAAGCCAGAGAAAGGGAAACGTAAGCAAGATATAGACAGATCAGAATTGATCCGGTTTGGCAGGAACCAGACAAATTTTGACCCATCTATAGGCAGGCTGGTTGTACTGAAGTCAATCCATCGATCAACTTCAGTACAACCAACCTGTCTGATTTTTTTCATGTAAACACTGCCGGCGGTTATAGCAGCCGGAAGTGATCATTGTATTCCGCTAGTGGGGAAAACTATCACACTCTCCACTGGGAGAATACAATGGTGCTGCTAGAGGGATTCCCCTATCAACACTATGTTGATGGGGGAATCAAGCAATTTTCCCTTTTTCAACCCATGATTGAAGGAAAGAAAATTGCTTTATGTGTAGCCTGCCTTGGACAGCAAACACATTTAAGGACTGGTAAGCTTCAATATTTAACGTTTTGCTCTTGAAATTGAATACACTTTAGATGTAACCACAACATGCTATCAGCATTTAGCTTCACCTATAGAAGAATATTCAACTGAACTTCTAAAGCCTGAAGGTTTTTTACTTAATGCATTCCAGGGGTGTGAACATTTTTTTCAAAAAATTCTCGTCCATGGGACTAAATTGGAGTCCCAGTCTAAGCCCCCCGTTCACATTGGCGCGATTTGACATGCAATTTGACAGGTCAAAACGTATGTCAAATCAGAGCCTATTGCCAGCAATAGGGGTGTTCCAATCGGTGCGACGTCAACTTTGCAGCGCCGCACAGATTCCCAAATGTAGTACCTGCACTACTTTTGGCGACTTCAGAGGCGATTTTAATAGACATCGGTGCATGAACCCACACAGATGTCTTTCAAGTCACACCGGAAGTCAGATTGAAATACAGCTTTCAAGTCGTGTGAGTTCAGATGAACTTGCACAATTTCAAAGCCATGTTCAGTGTGAACGAGAGCTAATTGTCCCTCATGACAATTTACTTGTCCTGATTGAAACATTTTTTTTCCCCAGGATGGAAAATATTAAGGGTTCATGTTTTTTATTAGGCAGAGGTGCTTTTAACCACTTGACCACTGGGCACACCCTTAATAACCAAACCATTATTCAGCTTTCGGCGCTCTCACATTTTGAATGACAATTACTCAGTCATGCAACACTGTACCTATATGAAATTTTTGTCCTTTTTTTCACACAAATAGAGCTTTCTTTTGGTGGTATTTAATCACCTCTGGGTTCTTTATTTTTTGCGCTATAAAAGAAAAAAGACTGAAAAATGCATTTTTCTTCGTTTCTGTTATAAAATTTTGCAAATTAGTAATTTTTCTTCATATATTTTGGCCAAAATTTATACCGCTACATATCTTTGGTAAAAAATCAGTGTATATTATTTGGTCTTTGTGAAAGTTATAGAGTCCAAAAGCTATGGTGCCAATGTCTGAAAATTGATCACACCTGAAGTACTGACGGCCTATCTAATTTCTTGAGACCCTAACATGTCAGAAAAGTACAAATACCCCCCAAATGACCCCTTTTTGGAAAGAAGACATTCCAAGGTATTTAGAAAGATGCATGATGAATTTTTTGAAGTTGTCATTTTTTCCCACAATTCTTTGCAAAATCAAGATTTTTTTTTTCTTTTTTTTTTTTCACAAAATTGTCATATTAGCAGGTTATTTCTCACACACAGCATATGTATACCACAAATTACACCCCAAAACACATTCTGCTATTACTCCCGAGTACGGCGATACCACATGTGTGAGACTTTTACACAGCGTGGCCACATACAGAGGCCCAACATGCAGGGAGCACCTTCAGGCGTTCTGGAGCACCCAGGCCAATTCTGACATTTCTCTCCTACATGTAAAAATCATCATTTATTTGCTAGAAAATTACATAGAACCCAAAACATTATATATGTTTTTTTTAGCAAAGACCCTAGAGAATACAATGGCGGTCGTTGCAACTTTTTATCTCGCACGGTATTTGCGCAGCAATTTTTCGAATGCGTTTTCTTTGGAAAAAAAAACACTTTTGTGCTTTAAAAAAAAACAAAACAGTAAAGTTAGCCCAATGTTTTTGCATAATGTGAAAGATGAAGTTATGCTGAGTAAATAGATACCTAACATGTCACCCTTCAAGATTGCACACGCTCGTGGAATGGCGCCAAACTTCGCTACTTAAAAATCCCCATAGGCAATGCTTTCAAATTTTTTACTGGTTACATGTTTTGAGTTACAGAGGAGGTCTAGGGCCAAAATTATTGCTCTCTTTCTACCGATCGCAGCAATACCTCAAATGTGTGGTTTGAACACCATTTTCATATGTGGGCGGGACCTACGTATGCATTTGCTTCTGCATGCGAGGACACGGGGAAAATTTTTTTTTTATTTTTATTGTTCATTTTACTTTATTTATTTTAGTTTGACGCTTTTGTCCAAAAAATACATTTTTAGATCACTTTTTTTCCCATTACAAGAAATGTAAACATCCCTTGTAATAGGAATATGGCAAGACAGGTTCTCTCTACAGGGAGATATGGGGTCAATAAGACCCCACATCTTACCTCTAGGCTGGGAAGCCTGAAATAAAAAAAAAAGAAACAATCCTGGCTTTGATCGTAGCAGTGAGTCGGTAGAAGCACCTGAGGGCGGCGGGAGGGGGGACGTCCCCTCTTGCCTCCCGTAAGAACGATCAAGCAGTGGAACAGCCGCTATGATTGTTCTTATGGTGTAGGGAATCGCTGGCTGAAAAATCTGATATCTGAATGATGCCTGTAGCTGCAGGCATCATTCAGATATCCCCGCACAAAGTCAAGGACGTCGTATGACTGCCGGCGGGCGGGAAGTGGTTAAAACGCATTTTGTTTAACACAAAGTTGTCCATTTATACAATATTTCTAACACATAACATGTACATACCAAAAATGACACCCCAAAATAGATTCTCCTACTCCTCCTGAGTACGGCGACCCGTACATGTGTGAGACTTCCACAGCCTGGCCACTTACAGAGGCCGAGTACATCCAAGTATGGCTGAGCATGGCAGAGTATAGCTGGGTATGACTGGGTATGGCAAAGTATGGCTGGGTATCACCGAGTATTGCAGAGTATGGCTGGGTATGGCTGGGTATGGCTGGGTATGGCTGGGTATGGCTGGGTATGGCTGGGTATGGCAGGGTATGGCTGGGTATGGCAGAGTATGGCTGGGTTTTGCAGAGTATGGCAGATTATTGCAGGGTATTGCAGGGTATTGAGGGGTATTGCAGAGTATTGCAGAGTATTGCAGGGTATTGCAGGGAATTGCAGAGTATTGCAGGGTATTGCAGAGTATTGCAGAGTATTGAGGGGTATTGCAGGGCATTGCAGAGTATTGCAGGGCATTGCAGGGCATTGCAGAGTATTGCAGAGTATTGCAGAGCATTGCAGAGTAGTGCAGGGTATTGCTGAGCATGGAGGGATGGCTGAGCATGGATGGATTGATCTATGGATGTGACTGCACACGTCACAGAGCAGCGCTGTGGGCACTACACATCCAGCCCACAGAGCTGCTGCCATCCGATCCCTCCTCCTCTGTACCGATCGGTACAGAGAGGGGAGAGAGGAACCAGCGTCATAACACCGGTTTGTTTACATGTGATCGCTCTGTCATTTGGTCAATGGTCAGTGTATGTCAGGTAGGTCAGTGTAATGGTCAGGTAGGTCAGTGTGTGTCAGGTAGGTCAGTGTAGTCGTCAGGTAGGTCAGTGTGGGTCAATTAGGTCAGTGTGTGTCAGGTAGGTCAGTGTAATGGTCAGTGTGTATCAAGTAGGTCAGTTTAGTGGCCACTGGTGAGCCAGGCAGCAACCAGCAAGTGAGCCCACCCCCCCAGGGCCAGGCTCAGAATTTGGGCTGAAGCCCCTGTTTTTTTTTCCCACCTAGCAAAGCTCCTGTGCTCCACTATCTCTGATTCGGATATCCCATCCGATCGGGTCTCTGAACTGTTTTTTTTTAGACACTTTATCATGAACTGGGAAGTGGACTGATAGCGATGAGGAGAAATTGTGTGATATAGAGGAGGATGAAATTTCCTCTGTGCCAGCGGCTAGTGTCAAAGTTGAATTGTCTGCCAGTGCAGCTCCCTTCTTATGCATTACTAAGTCCTTTGAGGAGGATCGTTGGGCAAGTTGGGTTCCTAAAGTTACACTGAACAAACCAATTCCAATTGATTAAGTCTGATCGCAAGCCAGATATTGTTGCCAGATACCCAGTTCAACGTGCACCAGATGCACGGGTCCTAACCGGGTATGGAGACCCTAAAACACTGCCCAGGCTGTCCAAGACACAGCATATAATTATTAAGAAAGTGGCTGAGGAGTATGGTTGTCTGTATCCCTATATACCGGCCCATCCAGAGGAACAGATCCAGGACAAGGAAACACAATGGGGAGATGAAGCTGTGTAGAGTTTTCTTCGGATCCCTTTTTGGGTGGATTTCCAAAAGTTGTCGCCCAAGATAGCTGAGAGGTATACTTCAGTATTGCAAACCTGTGGCTATGGTCACAAAATTAACCCAGACCATGTGATTATCCTCAGGCCAAACAAGAAAGACATTCACCATTACATTACTACGGTAAATGCCAAAAGAAAAACCCTGAAGTTACCAGATCCCAGATACTACTGGTAAATGCTATTGAATTGTGTTTTTTCACTGACACCATACGGATTACAAATGTGTGCTTTGTGGAGTTAAGACGCTATGCTGAAAGGCACTCCACCTCTTGTACAGAAAGTGTTGCTAGTGGGGGGACATTCCTGTTGGCTGTGTTGCTGGGACTGTGTTGAACTGTGTGCTGCCGGCAGATTGAGGGAGTGCCCATTTGAGTCATGTTGGCTCGTGCTCTGGAATTGCCAGTGTGCCTCCCTTTGAAAATTAACATGTTGATCTGACATTCAGTGTGTTTGTTTCTTCAACCAATGAGGAAATTAGTTCTCAGTCCCCGGCTGTTGTGTGGACAGACTGAGATTACCACTGCAAGGGGACCTATGTCAAGAAGTGTGGTCTCTTGCACCATGGCCATGCTGCTTGTTGCCTGATTGCAGCCATGCCTCCTGTCCCCGGAGTTGTCCCCAGAGAAGAAGAGAAACTGCTGGGAAATGTTGTTTTACCCGAGTGAAAAATTGATGGACTTTGAGGATTACAGGAGAAAGCGGGGTGTTTAGTTAGTTAGGTAAAATAAGCTGTGGCAAAGGGGCAAGTTCTCACCTTACAATTTGAATGATGGACTATCAAGTGTACCAGGATTGTTTTTCATATGCTGGCTACCAGGTGGCTTGAGCCGTGCCAGCCTGAGTGAGCCCATGTTTACATTATGTACTGATCTGACAGAAAATGCTAAGAAAGTTTTTCTGTAAGATAGCTATGAAAAGGGGTTGCACCCTCGGATGAGGGTGGGGCCCAATTTTACCTGTATTTGTGCTTAGATATAGAGATCATTGTAGCTTAGGTATATTATAGGGTGTATTTACACTGCTTTACTGCTCTCGGCTGAGGGTAATTACCATTTACTCAAGATTCACTCATGTATATATTGCACTGTTTTATCACAGGGATAGGATGCATTTTTATTTTTTTTGCTGTCCATTTTTCTCTTTCAGGTGTTCCTGCACCTATTGCGTCTTCCTTGGACAAGGAGAGACAATGATTCGACGTGGATAGCAATGCTAACCTTTTAGGTCCCTCACTACTGTATATATTAGATATATTATTAGGATATAAGGCTATTGTTTGTATTTTTCCCTCAACTATTTGGGTTTTATGCCACACATAAATTTGTATATGGGGGGGGTCATTTACTATAGCGCTTATTACCGCAAATTAGCGCTAATCACGCTAAGTTCCACGCATGCTTGGAATCAAACAGAGCCGCACTGGCTATTGAACTTCATTTTTCTCGGCTCGTCGCACGTGTTGTACGTCACAGCATTCTTGACGTTCGGAAGTTCCGACAAGATTTGTGTGACCGTGTGTATGCAAGACAAGTTTGAGCCAACATCTGTCGGAAAAAATCCATGGATTTTGTTGTCGGGATGTCCGATCGTGTGTACGCATTACTTTGCTAAAACCTGGAGTAGTGCACATGAAATAATGTTTAGAGCATGATATAATTGTCTAAATGGTACTGAAATATGTGGTATATTATTTAAAGATAATCTGCTTTTAAACTGTGTGAAAAAGTGATTTCTACACTGAAATATCTGAGCCTGAGAAGAGATAAATTCCCCCATTTTTGTACAACTAGGTACCAACACAACTGAACATGCTCAGACCTGCAAATAGTTCTCATTTTAGCTCCAATGTCTTTTTTACAGGGAGCTATAGTAAATACCAAAATGAGCGCTATGTTAAAGAGCATTTTTTGGGAGTGAAAATCGGCGCTATTATAGTCCAATGCAAGTTTTAGCCATTGATTCAAATGGTACAATTGTAACTTTCCCAATGTTTTAATGTGGAGATGAAAGGTATCTTTCTCTGAAATAAATTTTCCTTTGCAACAACGTTGCTTCTACTTCAACTATTTTGTTTTTAGAGCAGAGTTCCACCCAAAAATGGAACTTCCGCTTTAAGAGAAGGTGACCCCCTGACATGCCACATTTGACATGTCATTTTTTTTGGGGGGGGGGGGGGCAGATACCCTTCAGAGGGTTCCAGCTCCCAGTTCCTTCTGGCGCACCCTCGGCACCGGAAGGAAGATCACCTCTCCCCCCTCCCCTCTAGGCAATCATCTGGGACACGTCACAGGTCCCAGATGATTGCGCAGCCAGTCACGGCGCGCGGCGCAGCTCGCACATGCGCAGTGGGTGCCCAGCTGTGAAGCCACAGCCGGGCACCCACAGCTACAATGCCGGCACCGCCGAGCGGAGGGGGAGACGAGCGGGGCTTCGATCCCCCGCATCGCTGGACCCTGGGACAGGTAAGTGCCTGTTTATTAAAAGTCAGCAGCTGCAGTATTTGTAACTGCTGACTTTTAATTTTTTTTTTTTAGGTGGAACGCTGCTTTAAGAGCGCTAGAATGTGGAATGTTTTGATGTTTTAGTAAAATATATTTTTCTCTGTCACTTTCACTTGTTACTCTCTCCATCTCACAACAATATTTACCCCAAACTCACACAGGAGTCTTTATAATCCACAAACAATACCATTGCTGATGCAAATTTAGAATGAGTCACAATTTTTAGTGTTTTTTATTATTTCCAAATAATCATAATTTGAGCCCAAAAATGTGATATGTGTACCAACATCAGAAATTAAAATGTAATTCCCAAAAATTTGAGGGTAATATCACTATTCTACACTCACCCACAAAGAGCCACCAAATATAACAGAATAAATCAAGAAGAATAACTCTTGAGTAACTCTTGAGTAATGTAATTCTATCACCTGTATGTCCAAACAAATGCAGTATTTATGTGTATTTATGTGTAGGGGGTTCTCACATGTGGCAGCTCCGTGGCTTAGGGGTTAGAACTTCTACTGAGCATCTGGGTTTAAATCCCAAACATTTCGCTTCATGTAGAGAAGTTGTCTCATCTCCCAGCTCCTAAAACTATGTCTAAATGTAGTATTTATGTGTAGGAGAGTTCCACCACCATTGTAAATCTTGCCAGATACACTATCTAGCCAAAAGTATTGCAACGCCTGCCTTTACACACACATATGAACTTTAATGGCAGCCCAGTCTTAGGCTGTAGGGTTAAAAATTGATTTGGCCTACCCTTTGCAGCTAGAACAGCTTCTGGGATGGGTAGGAAGGCTGTCCACAAGGTTTAGTGTGTCTATGGGAATGTTTCACCATTCTTCCAGAAGTGCATTTGTGAGACCAGGCACTGATGTTGGATGAGAAGGTCTGGCTCGCAGTCTCTGCTCTAATTCAGCCAAAAGGTGTTCTATCGGGTTGGGGTCAGGACTCTGTGTAGGCCTGTCAAGTTCCTCCACCCCAAACTCGCTCATCCATGTCTTTATGGACATTGCTTTGTGCACTGATGTGCAGTCATGTTGGAACAGGAAGGGGTCATCCCCAAACTGTTCCCACAAAGTTGGGAGCATGAAATTGTCCAAAATGTCTTGGTATGCTGATACCTTTAAGAGTTCCCTTCACTGGATCTAAGAGGCCAAGCCCAACCCCTGAAAAACAACCCCACATAATAATCCACCTTTCACTAAATGATTTGGACCAGTGCACAAAGCAAAGTCCATAAAGACATGGATGTGTGAGTTTGGGGTGGAGGAACATGACTGGCCTGCACAGAGTCCTGACCTCAACACAACAGAACACTTTGGGGATGAATTAGAGTGGAGACTGTAAGCCAGGCCTTCTCGTCCAACATCAGTGCCTGACCTCACAAATGCACTTATGGAAGAATGGTCAAACATTCCCATAGACACACCCCTAAACCTTGTGGACAGCCTACCCAGAAGAGTTAAAACTGTTATAGCTGCAAAGGGTGGGTCAAATGAATTTTGAACCCTATGGACTAAGACTGGGGTGCTATTACAGTTCATGTGCGTATAAAGGCAGGCGTCCCAATACTTCGGACAATATATCGTATATTTCTTGTGACAATGAGCATGGCTATGGACCTAGGGCTGGTTCACACCACAGAGATACAGAGAACATGTGTGAGGCTGCCCGCTGGTTAAATGGGTAGAAATTCTGTCTAGCAGCACTGGGGTTGCTGGTTCAATTCTCCAATATGCTAATGCTTGTGTTGAAGTTTATATGTTCTCCCTGTGTGGGTTTCTCACCACAATCCAAAGACATGCTGGGATATTATTTGTCTCCTGTTGAAATAGTCTCTAATGTAAGAAAGTTACTTTTGGACTTCAGATGGAAGCTCATTGCAGCCAGAGACTGGTGTTAACACTTCAATACCAGACACTTTCGCCCCTTCCTGCTCAGGACAATTTTCAGCTTTCAGGGCTATCGCAGTTTGAATGACAATTGCGCAGTCATACAACGCTGTACCCAAACTAAATTTTTATAATTTTCTTCCCACAAATAGAGCTTTCTTTTGGTGGTATTTGATCACCACTGGGGTTTTTATTTTTTGCTAAACCAACTAAAAAAGACCGACATTTTTGAAAGAAAAAAATGTTTTTCTTTGTTTCGGATATAAAATTTTGTATTCTCCTTCAATGACGGGCACAGATGAGGCGGCACTGATGGGCACTGATGAGTTGGCACTGTAAAGGTGGCACTGATGGGCACTGATGAGGAGGTACTGATATGTAGAATTGATGGGCACTGATAGGTGGCACTGATATGCAGCACTGATGGGCACCAATAGGCGACACTGATATGCAGCACTGATGGGCACTGATAGGTGGCACAGATGGGCACTGACAAGCGGCTGTGATGGGCACTGTTAGTGGCACTGATAGGCGGTACTGATTGGCACTGGCAGGTGGCACTGATAGGCAGCACTGATGATGAGGTACTGATGAGGTTTTGACAGGTGTTACTGTAGGGCACTGATTGGCAAAGTGATGGGCACTGACTGGCACTGTGATGGGCACTATATGGCACTGATTGGCATTTTATTGGTCACTGATAAGCGATCCTGAGGGGGCACTGACTGGGTACCCTTTTGGCACATCTGATGGGGCTGTGCTGATAATCAATGTGCTGATTATCAGCACAGACCCCCCCCCCCCCTGACAGGGAGAGCTTCGATCGGCTCTTCCTGTCAGCGCGAACCGAGCAGAATGCCATTTACTGGCACTTCCTGGTTCATGCGATGATCAGCTGTGATTGGTCAAACTATAAAAGACGCTTGATTAAAATCAAACATTAACATCGCTACATGTAAATAAACTTATATACATTGATGTAATAACATCTGGTGCATTTAGTTAAAACGTCTCAGGTGAGGAATGAAATAATCATTAAACAAGGAGTCCACTTTCAATCATGCAGTGCTCCTTCTCAACCAGTTAGAATAGGGGTAGACAGGGGCGGACTGATAACTCATGGGGCCCCCGGGCAATAGGAGATTATGGGGCCCCCAGGCAATCAGAGATTTTGGGGCCACATAGTATACACACACACAGTATACAATCACACAGTATACACATACATGTACACACAGTATACACAGACAGATGTAAAAAAAAAACAGATTTATACATACTGTCCCTGGTTTTACTGAGGCTGGCAACCCTGATGGGGCCCCCTAGTGGCCCAGGGCCCTCGGGCAGTGCCTGAGTGGCTCAATGGTCAGTCCGCCCCTGGGGGTAGAGACATAAGCACTGATATGTCCTTCTAAAATCAGTTCAAACTGATGCTTGCATAGAAGACAGATGAAGAGTGAAAATCCCAAGTCCACCAGTGCAGATCAGCTTACAACTTCTACACCTCCACCAGTCCACCTTGTGCTTTCCCCTTTGTGTGTGCGCTTACCAGAGGGGATTTGTAACTGAGCCTGTTACTAGCCTATGCAGCATGGGTCAGAAGCTCTCATGTTGACATGCTTCTGACCCATGCTGCATAGGCTAGTAACAGGCTCAGTTACAAATCCCCTCTGGTAAGCGTGCACACAAAGGGGAAAGCACAAGGTGGACTGGTGGAGGTGTAGAAGTTGTAAGCTGATCTGCACTGGTGGACTTGGGATTTTCACTCTTCATCTGTCTTCTATGCAAGCATCAGTTTGAACTGATTTTAGAAGGACATATCAGTGCTCATGTCTCTACCCCTATTCTAACTGGTTGAGAAGGAGCACTGCATGATTGAAAGTGGACTCCTTGTTTAATGATTATTTCATTCCTCACCTGAGACGTTTTAACTAAATGCACCAGATGTTATTACATCAATGTATATAAGTTTATTTACATGTAGCGCTGTTAATGTTTGATTTTAATCAAGCGTCATTTATAGTTTACTGTGTTTGTATATAATAGCGGCTGAAAGTGCAGTGAATATTTTCCATTTGAGCGCTGGAATCGGAACTAGTTTTTCTGATTTATTTTTGTTGTGATTGGTCAAAGCTGATCACGTGGTAAGAAGCCTCTAACAGAGGCTTTTTATCACGATCGGAGATGCGGCATGTCAGACTGCACTCACTTTCGCCACGCTGCGCGTCCGGCATGTTATCCTGCTGGACGTCCTATGACGCCCAGTCAGGATCTTTAATGCCTTTGATCTTTGTAACCCACCGGCATCAATTATCCTGACCACCATGGCCCTCTTTGATCACACCAGACGGTCCGGAGCCAAGCTTTTGTTCAGCCTTGATGGAGGCCTAATCGCTGAATATTCTGATATGCCACAAAGCTTTGATGTGCAACTTATTACATTCCAAAGGCCACCTGTCTGCCTCAACCAGGAAGTGAAACTCCAGAAATATGATATTAGGCTGGGTTCACACTGGTCCGCTCGGACATTGGGAGCCTATGTCGCATGACGTGTGAAATTCAATGTTTCCCTATGGGAGCTGTCCTAACTGGTCCGACACAAGTCGTTCCGACTTTAGAAATGCTCCCTGTACTACTTTGGTCCGACTTTGATCCTACTTCAGCCCATTATCGGATCCAAGGGCCTAGTATGCTCTTGGAGGGGGAACCCATGCCGGTTTTTTATTTAAAATTTGGCGCGGAGTTCCCCCTCAAGATTCATACCAAACACCATGCCTGGTGTTCTCTGGGATCCAAGTCGGATCCCCGTTCATTGAAAGTCGCACGCATGTCGGCTTCTAGTCGCAGGGCAAAGTCAGATCCAAAGTAAGACGGCTGTCGTGTCGCACCAGTGTGAACCTGGCCTTAAACCATGTTGCCTTCCAACAGGTGTTATCAATGAATCACATTAGGTTCCTTTCACACTTGGCCGACTTTTCATACAACTTGAGGTCCATAAGGCCTC
This sequence comes from Lithobates clamitans, assembly GCA_037952925.1. Taxonomy (NCBI): domain Eukaryota; kingdom Metazoa; phylum Chordata; class Amphibia; order Anura; family Ranidae; genus Lithobates; species Lithobates clamitans. The sequence continues at coordinate 2,770,322 of JBBGZY010000965.1, read as the reverse complement.
TTTGACAATTTTTGACAATTTTGCATCGCTTTTTGCCACAAATTTGATGTGATTTGAAGCAATGCCAGTGTAATCTTGAGGTCTTTGAACGCAGGAGTCGCAGGACAAGTTGAACACTGCTGTGCTGTCCAACATCGGATGGGATTTGCCCCACACTGTAAATCACATGCGATGTTCGTGTGATGAAAAACTCAGCCATACAGGTTGTATGGTTGAATTTGCATCGCATTCGGACCAAACTCGCACAGGACCCTTTTTTTGGTCCACAGGAGAATCGGATCGCATGTGCATTGTCTGAATTTGCAGTTCGCTCTGCGATATGCAAACTGATTTGGGGGTGTCCTTAGCTTTCTACTGACATTCTCAGCAGTTTGCATATGGCAGTGTGAACTGCCTGCGAGTTGTATGCGATGCGGGAACTGGCACTGGATTTGCAGGGTTCTCGCATCGCTCCAGTGTGAAACCAGCCCTGACCCTAGGTTCACACCTATGCATTTTTTAGTGCGTTTTGCAGTTTTCAGAAACACTCAGTCTATTTAACATGGTTTCCTATGTTACTTGTTAATAGCTATGTGTTTTGCGGCCAGTGCGTTTTTGGAAATGGTCGGGGACTTTTTTCACGTGGTTTTTTCACGTGGTTTGCGGGTAATAGATTTCAATAGAACCGCACCAGAAATGCAACTGTTGCGTTTGTGATTCGATTTTTTATGTGTTTTGTGGTTATTATTTTAACACTGTATATAACTGTTTGCTAACTGGGGGGGCCGGGAAGCCAGCTGCTGTGTCCTTAACAACCAATGAGTCATCAGCTGTCAGCGGCTTCCCCACTGAAAATAAAAAAAAATGCCAGCCGAAAAAAAAAAAAATATCACAAAAAAACTGCATGGAGTCCCCCCCAGGATTATACCAGGCCATTCGGGTCTAGTATGGATTCGGAGGGGACCCCCCATGCCAAAATATAACAAAAATGGCGTGGGGTTCCCCCCAAGTCTATACCTGGCCCTTCGGGTCTAGTATGGATTCGGAGGGGACCCCCCACGCTAAAATTTTTTAAAAAATGGCGTGTGGTTCCCCCCAGTTCTATACCAGGCCCTACAGGTCTAGTATGGACCCGGAAGGCACCCCCCCATGCCAAAAGTAAAAAAAAATGGCATTGGGGTCCCCCCAAAATCCATACCAGTCCCTTATCTGAGCACGCAACCTGGCAGGCCACAGGGAAAGAGGGGGGGCGAGAGTGCCCCTCTTCTTAACCGTACCAGGCCACATGCCCCCAAAACACCTTGTCCCCATGTTGATGGGGACAAGGGCCTCATCCCCACAACCCTTGCTCGGTGGTTGTGGGGGTCTGTGGGCGGGGGGCATATCGAAATCTGGAAGCCCCCTTTAACAAGGGTGCCCCCAGATCACGCCTCTCCCTATGAATGGGTATCGGGTACATTGCAACCCTACCCATTCACAAAAAAAAAAAGCAGTGAAAAAACAATAGCCGGTTTTTGACAATTCCTTTATTGTAAAATAGCTCTGAGTGGTCTTCTCCCCTGAGCCGTGTCTCCCGCCGTTATCTCCTGGTGCTGTCTCTCTTGCCGCCATCTTCTGTCGCCGTCTTCTGTCGCTGTCTCTCCCACCCCCGCCTACTTCTCCTGCTAATGTGTTCTTCCTCACCGCCGTCTTCCTCCGTTGTGTTGTCCCCTGCTGTCTGGCATCTGTTACACAGCCATGGGGCGTGACCATCTGTTGACGTCACACACAGAGCCCGCCTCCTTTATTTTCTGGAAAAAAGCTTTTCACTTTAAGGATTATTAAAATCACTGCTCCTGAAAAAACGTCCGTTTTTAAAAACATTTTTTCCAATTTACACTGTACATGTGCCCTGGGGCAGGACCCAGGTCCCCATACACTTTTTTATGGCAAAGAACTTGCATATAAGCCTTCAGTGAGAACTTTGGATTTTGCCGGTTCGAGCCCCATTGACTTCCACTATTTCCGCATATGTGATCTGATAAGCATTATCGCTGGCAATAGCGCTGCTTTCCATTTACATTAGCGCCCAGTTTCTAAGAGTTGAAGTCTTAATTGGCCTTAATTGGGCACTATTTTCCAGGACTGCAGGATCATTTAATCGGCACTATAGTAAATGTCCCCCACTGTCTGCTATTTATCTGCCCTTGTGTGAACTGCCACTTGCTCATGTGTACGTTATGCATGTTTACTTCATGTGGTACTCCACATATATTGTTATTTTTCTTATTGTTCCTCTCCTGTTTCCCCACCCATCCTAGTTTTTGCCAGGACATTCACTCTCAGGCTTGAGAGTTCAAATAATTTTTTTTCTGCAAACTCCGAGACATAATTTTCCTAGGCAGGGGGAGGATGTAGCACCCTGATATTTAGGCAGGGTTGCTATCCAATTTAGTTGCCAGGTGATAGTTGCCTTGGCCAATTATTAGGAGATCAATTGATTCCTCTCTAAATCTGGACTTGTTGCACCCTTTCTCTTCTGTCGCTAGGTGGCACTATACTAGTGATGTTCGATAAGACAGGGGCTTTGCAAGCTCAGACATGAATGGATCTGGTGTCTCAGCCTTTCTTTGATCCCTTGGCCTGCTGGGAGAGCCTATTTATTTGGGTGGAGTCATGTGATGGGGGTTCTGTGCCCCCTGGACGGCTGTCTGGGTGGACATGTGTTATGCTGCCCCGGGCTGCTAGGCCAGAAGCCTGAGGCCTATCCAGAAGCGGGAAAGCAGCATAGGGTTGGGACTACTGGCTTGTAGTCCAACCAGAAGTAGCAGTTCAGCCGGATGGGGAACCAGCTGTGGTCGGAGGTAGAAGGGGAAGCTGTCGCCACTACAGGACCATCCACCTTGTTACCTGAGACCACTGTGAACAAGCTGAAGCCAGTACCAGAGCAGTCTTCTCACCAGCCTGGGGCGGTGAAGAAGTGGGAAAACTTCAGTGAGTTCCAGGCCAGGGACCCAACGGGACAGCAGGGGTGACGCTTGAAGAGTATCTGTGAGTGCCAAGCCAGGGACCCAGCAGGGAAGCGGGTGTGACGCTTGAGGAAGATACTGAGTGCTAAAAGTGGAAGAGCTCAGGGGATCCAGTGGCCATTGGATCCAAAGTCTAGTGAAAGACTGGGAGTTCAAAGAGTGAAGATCCACAGTGAGTGACTGTGGAGTAAGCGGAGGACTGTTTGTGTTGCTAATAGTTTGAATACAACTACCCTTAGTAACTGCTACAAGATTGTTGCCATAGGAGACAGCGGTCCTACCTATACAGAAGTGGTGTTCGGCTGGAGGCCTTCACCTGTATAGCTGTCTTCCTATAGAAGTCTCGGAGTCTGCTAATTATCAATGCATCTACTTAAGGGTGTCTGGGCCCTAACCCTCTCTCCCACAGTTCTGTTCAAGAGACAATAAATCTCTTTGCATTCAAAAAGTGTCTGGCTCCCACCATTTCATCTAGCAGTATACCCACCATGCCTTGTAACCCACTCTACACAGAAGGATGTCAGCTTTCCCTAACTCTGGAGGTCATCATTAGGCCTCAAGGGATCCGGGACTTTGCTACATTAGTAGGGATAAAAAGGGAAAGTGAATGTATTAAATAACTTCTTCAACTCTGTGAATACAATGGAAACTCAAATTAAATACCGTATTTATCGGCGTATAACACGCGCCGGCGTATAACACGCACCCCAAGTTTAGGAGAGAATTTTAAGGAAAAAAACTTTTAGGAGGGAAGTTTAAGGAAAAGAAACTTACATTTAAATGCCCATCAATGCAGCCTCATCAGTGTTCATCTGCAGCCTTGTTAGTGTCATTGCAGCCTTTTCAGTGCAGCCTTGTCCCCAGTGCAGCCTTGTCCATGCAGCCTTGTCCCCAGTGCAGTCTTATTAATGCAGCCTTGTCCCCAGTGCAGTCTTATTAATGCAGCCTTGTCCCTGCAGCCTTGTCCCCAGTGCAGTCTTATTAATGCAGCCTTGTCCCTGCAGCCTTGTCCCCAGTGCAGTCTTATTAATGCAGCCTTGTCCCTGCAGCCTTGTCCCCAGTGCAGCCTAGTGTCCATGCCTCCTGCTCCTGCCGCCGCCGCCGCCGCCGCCATACACATAGTAGTTTTAAATATGGCGCCGCGGAGTTCGGAGAGACTCGGCGCCGGCGGAAGTGAACGAACGCCGCCGAGATACACATAGCCGAGGGTTCTCGGCTCTTTCCGGCGCCGCTCACAGTCCCGCCCAGCGTGGGCGTGACAGTGAGCGGCGCCGGAAAGAGCCGAATACACCCGACTATGTGTATCTCGGCTCTGTGATTTCGGCGGCGCTCGTTCAGCACCGCCGAGTCTTTCCGAAGTCCGCGGCGCCATATTTGAAACTACTCGCTATGTAAATGTCGGCGGCGATCGCCGACATTCACATAGCGATAGCGGGGATCGGCGTATAACACGCACCCACGACTTTCCCCTGATTTTAAGGGGAAAAAAGTGCGTGTTATACGCCGATAAATACGGTAAATTGATGGTCTGGAAAAAAGACAAAATAAAAGGTAAATAAAGCACATGGACCAATTGGATTACACCCACATGTCCTGTAAGCAGGGCAGCCATCAGAAATTTTTGGGCCCCTTACACAGCTTTAGGCCTGGGCCCCCTGCTAGGGTTGCCACCTTATCCCTTTAAAACCGAACACATATTAATTACACAGGTTCTATAGCTGATTAAGGTGGTAATTAAACTCGGTGCCTTATCTGCATTAAATAAGCCTCAGAACCTGTGTAAATCACATGTGTTCGGGTTTAAAGGGATGAGGTGGCAACCTTATCCCCCAACCCCCCCCGAGCCTGACCACCAACATTCCCCTAGGGCTTGCCTATGGGCCATCCTACCGAATCCGCACACTGGCCACCTGACCTGCACGCACTCAGCCTTGGGTTGCCACATCATCCCTTTAATCCAGGAAACACATTAATTACACAGGTTCTGTGGTTGATTAAGGTGGTAGTTAAACTCATTTGGTGCCTTATCTGCATTAAATCAGCCTCAGAACTTGTGTAATTCATATGTGTCTTGGATTAAAGGGATGATGTGGCAACCCTCAGCCCCCCTCAATCCTATATATATGTCAGCCCTCCTCACACCTGTATATAAGTCGCTCCCCCCCCCCCCCACACACACACACACCTGTATATATGTCAGCACGCCCCACACACACCTGTATATATAAGTCCAAAATGCAGCGCTTGAATTCACATGAAAGTTCTTTAAATAAACGGATCGAAGATACAAAGAACCCTTCACCAGCTTCTGTGTGTATGGAAAGGCACACCACACCCAAGTTAATCCAATCTGCTTACCAGAAGGTAATGACATATAGGCATATAATCATTAGTCACAGGAAATCGTGGTATCACTCTCCAAAGGATACTGATGAAACGAAAAAAAGAGGTCCAATCTTCCAATAGTATATGGCCACCAATATATCGAGCTCCAAAGCCAGAGTAGATATAATAACAGCTCACCAGTTTAGCATTACCCAAATGGAAACAAAAGGCAGCAATAGTGAAGCCCGTAAGGTTAAAAGGTAGTTATTGTAGTTCACTTACAGGTAGAATAGTAGAATACAGTCATCATGATAGTCAAATCTGCGCCTCTCAGCGTGCTTACATTGGCCAGCCTAAAGGACGCTAAGAGCCACGGATTTTACTTTATATCATGATCCCTGTCCATGTATACTTCACCTTTTTAATGACTGCTATCATTTTCGGGGTGGAGTCAGTCATGACACGCATGCAGTGTGTGTAGGAGCCTGGAGGTGGCAGGGAGCAACGCCCCTGACCAATGTGCACTCTAGCCCGGCACCTACCTTGCCTATAAGTAGCACCGGCCCTGTACAGGGGATATGCACACTGATCATCAGTGCCCTGACAATCAGTGCAGGCCCATCAGTGCCACCTATCAGTGCCCATTAGTGCCACCTATCAGTGCCCATGATGGGCACAGAAGGTGTACAGACCCGAGAACTAAGCACAGGGATGGAAGAAACCCCTCATAATAGGCACAGCAGGTATACAGACCCGGGAAATCAGCACAGGGATGGTGTGAACCCCTCATAATGGGCACAGCAGGTGTACAGACCCAGGAACTCAGCACAGGGATGGTGGGAACACTTCATGATGGGCACAGAAGGTATACAGACCCCTGGACAGGAGGGGGCAGCATTTACTAGAACTGATCGGCTGCAGGAAGAAAATACAGCCAGTGACTGCTGGTGGAAGGGAGAGGTGGAGAAGACAGCTTTAAGATGCTGTAAGTGGAGGAAAATACAACCCAGTTCTAGTAAACGCTGCACTAGTTTTAGCAGTAACCAGAAGAATACATAGGGACTAGTGGGCAGCAGCATGATCTGTAGGCAGTGTTTTTCACGGGTGGTCACCAGCAGAAGAAAAACATAAAGAGAGCAGACACATTAACCGCCCTGCACAGTACTGATATCAGCTCCAGTCATAGCATGTGTACCAGGACAGATCACTCACCCACTCCCTCTGCTTCCAACCTGCCGAGCCATGACATGCAATGTGACCAGGGGAGGGGGGAACATTCCAGGGAGCTCTGGGTTACCAGGAGGATCGCTGGTGTCATCCTGTCCTAAAAATTGCAGAAAGCCAAAGGAACTGTTATTGTGTGATATAATGGGGACGGGCTAAGTGTGTACAGAGCGCAGTTTGCAGAGCAGTCAGTGGGGTGCATGTATTTCAATGTAAAGGCTCTGGAGTCAGTGGTGTGTATAGGGCGGCATTTACAAGCACCAGTCGGCTGTATTTTCCTTCACTGATGTCTCCCTATACACAGATCTGCGGCTCCCCAGCTAGGACTTTACCAGTGTGTGTGTGTGTGTCAGTGCATAGGACAAGTGTCAGGAGCTGGGCGGAAGACACTTCCAGGCTGGATTATGTATTGTTTGTAGGAGGGGAGCGCAGATCACTCCCATACACTTGTAGTGTGGAGTGGATCCACCAAAAATCTGCTGCTTGCCCCAGTGACCGAGCCACGCCGTCTCTGAACTCGTCCCCCCTCCTCATGTTTGTCTGTCCTGTCAGACTGAGACACCCAGCTCTACCCACAAGGCTGTTGTCATTTCTACACCATAGAGCTGTGTACACAGCAGCCGTGGGTGTGCCCTAGGCGGCTTCCTAGTTCGCCTAGTGGTAGGTCCGGCCCTGGCAGCACTTCACATAATCTGGAAGTTTAAAAATAGTATTTTTATAACAGCTTACCTGTAAAATCCTTTTCTTTGAAGTACATCAAGGGACACAGAGCCATAGTAGTTACTATGTGGGTTATAGGCCACCTTCAGGTGATGGACACTGGCACACCCTAAGACAGGAAGTCCCTGTCTTAGGGTCCCTATATAACCCCTCCCACTACTGGGAGTACCTGAGTTTTTGTAGCAAAGCAATACACGTGTATACCAGAAAGAAGGGAGGGATCTCTGTGTCCCGTGATGTACTCAAAAGAAAAGGATTTTACAGGTAAGCTGTTATAAAAATCCTATTTTCTTTATCGTCCATCACGGGACACAGAGCCATAGTAGTTACTATGTGGGATGTCCCATATCAATGCCAACTGAAGGGAGGGAGACACAACAAAAGTAGGGCACCAAGAGACTAGAGGACTTATACTGCTGCCTGCAGTACACTGCGCCCAAAGGCGATATCCTCATGACCTTTTACATCTACTCGATAGAATCTGCTAAATGTATGGACTGAAGACCAAGTTGCGGCCTTGCAGATTTGAGCCATGGAGGCTTGGTGATGCACAGCCCAGGAAGTACTAACAGCCCTGGTGGAGTGCGCTTTAATATGAAAAGGTGAAATCCATTTAGAAATAGTAGATTTCGATGCTGCCTGTCCTCTCTTAGGACCTTCAGGTAACACAAACAAAACATCTGTTTTACAAATCTGAGCAGTCGCCTTCAAGTAGACTTTGCTCTCACCGCATCAAGAGAATGTAGTGACCTTTCTTCCACAGAACAGGGTTCTGAGAAAAATGAAGGTAGAACAATATCCTGGTTTAAATGAAAATCTGACACTACCTTTGGAAGAAAATTAGGATGAGGACGTAATACAACCTTATCCTTGTGAATAATCAAATATGGCTCTTTACAAGAAAGAGCAGTCAACTCTGATACCCTTCTTCCCTTGTCAAAAGGACCAAGGGAATATGTCGTATCGGCTCAAAAGGCTGTTTCTATAATGCTGACAGGACTAAATTCACGTCCCAAGGGTTCAGGGGTGACATAACCAGAGAATTGAGCCACGTTACCCCCTGAATAAAGCTACGAACCAGAGAGTGCGAAGCAACTGGTCGTTGAAAAAATACAGATAAAGCCAAAACCTGGCCTTTGATAGTACTCAAGGCCAGTTTCATTTCTAATCCCATCTATAGAAAGTCAAGGATCCTACCTATGACATATTTCCTGGGGTGCCAACCCCTGGATTCACACCAGGAGACATATGCCTTCCAGACTCTATAATATATGACTCTGGAGGATGGCTTCCTTGCATTAACCAGAGTAGACACTACTGAACCTGATAGCTCACTCTTCTTCAGAATGTGGGTCTCAATAGCCAAACCATTAAATTTAGTGTTTGTAAGGTAGGATGGAATATCGGACCTTGTGAGAGAGGGAGTCTGGCTGTGGCAGTAGGGTCCATGGGTCTCCAACCGCCATCTTTACAATCTCTGCATACCAAGATCTCCTGGGCCACGCCCAGACCAAAAGAATCACCGCCTTCCCTTCCTACTTGATCCTGTGTAGAAGCCACGGAACCAACAGAACAGGAGGGAATGCATAAATCAGTGAAAACTGATTCCACGGGAAAACCAAGGCATCTGTTCTGCATGCCAGCGGATCCTTGAAGACTGCCAATAAGCAAGGTATGGTATTTTCTGCCCAAGTTAGGATATGATTCACCTCTCTCTGGGCCGCACGACTTCTCGTGCCCCCTTGGTGATTGATATAGGCAACTGCTGTGGCATTGTCGGATTGGATCCTGACAGGACAATTCTGTAATCTGAGCGTTTAGGCCCTCAGGGCCAGGCGTGCTGCCCAAATCTATAGAATAGATGGGCAAGGTCATTTCTGATTTGGACCATTTTCCGTAGACAGACGCTTCTTCCAGGACTGCTCCCCAGCCCAGAAGGCTGGCATCTGTTACCACCTTCTGGGTAACTGGTAGGAAGGATTTTCCTTTTTGGAGATTCTTGGCTATCAACCACCAACTGAGGCTTTGGCGCACCTTTGGGGATAAACGCATTGGGACATCTAGAGCTTGGACCTTCTTGTTCCAAGTCAATAGGACACTGTTTTGCAGTAGTCTTGAATGAAATTGAGCATAAGGAACGGCCTCGAATGAAGCCACCATCTTTCCCAACAATCTCATGCAAAGTCGAATAGAAGGATTCTTCTTTGCTTGACCACCTGAATCGGTTGCCTTATGGAACTGATCTTTGCCTGGGGCAAGAACACACTCTTCTGAGCTGTATCTATGATCAGACCCAAGTATTCCAATCTCTTTGATGGTTTTAAGGAAGATTTCTCTAGGTTGAGAATCCAACCTAGGTATTCCAGGTAGCTGACTGTGGTGAGCAAACTTTGGTCTAAGCAGGCTACCGACTGGTCTATCAAGAGTAGATCGTTTAAGTAAGCTAGAATCATTATACCTTGAGCCCTTAATCTGGCTAAAGGGGGAGCCAAGACCTTTGTAAACATTTGAGGTGCAGTAGCTAGACAGAAAGGCAGAGCTACAAACTGAAAATTAGGATTTTCTATCTCGAAGCGTAGATATTTTCTGGTGAGCAGGAAAAATAGGTACATGGAGGTAAGCATCCTTGATGTCGATTGACGCTAGCAGTTCTCCACCTTGTAGAATGGAGACCACTGATCGGATTGACTCCATGCGAAAAGAGTGCATATTCAAAAACCGGTTTAAATCCTTGAGATCTAAAATGGGTCTGACACCCCCATTTGGTTTTGGTACCGTGAAAAGGTTTGAATAAAACACTAACCCCTGCTCTTCCATGGGGACCACCGATATCACCTTTTGAGACAAAAGATGGTCCAAAGCTTAAAAAGAGAGACTTCTTTTTCTTTGGATCCCTGGGAACGTTTGATCTGAAAAAACGAGGAGATGGGAACTCTCGGAACTCTAGTTTGTATCCTAGAGATATCGAGGAAGCCACCTATTTGTCTCACTCCTCCTTCCAGACCCTTGAGAACTGCAGAAGTCTTCCCTTCCACTCGAGCGAGCGGGGATGCCCCTTCATCAGGAGATCTTATTATTTTGTTTTGTGGATTTCCTTATCCAGGGCCTCTTTTGTCCCTGGGGTTGACCCTGAGATTTACCTCTTGAACTTGATTAAAAAAAAAAAACCCTTACTCCTCTTCTTGGCAAAAGGGAACTTTTCCCATTAGAAATTCTTTGAATGTATTTATCCAGATCGTCCCCAAAGAGCCGTTCCCTGCAAAATGGAAAACTAGCCAGGAGCTTTTTGCATGGCACTTCGGCTGACCAATTTTTCAACCATAGAGCGTAAGTTGTGAGGCCTGGAGAATAGAATCTCTCATAGCGTCTATTGCAAAACAGAACGCCCCTGGTATCCCTTCCAAATCTTGGGCCTACTGATCAGGAATAACCTTGAGCACCTGTTTAAACTGGTCTCTTAAGGACTGACACTGATTGCTGCCAGCGCAGGCTGAACCACTGAACCTGCCAGAGAAAAATGTTTTTTAAATAGGAATTCCAACTTCTTATCCATTGGATCCTTCAGCATTTGAGCATTTGTCTACCGGACAAGTCAAATTTTTATTCACAGAAGACATAGCAGCGTCAATTGCTGGCATCCTCCATTTCTTATTCAATTCTTCCTCCATAGGATAAAGTGTTGAAAACCTTTTCAGAATAAAAAGCTGTTTATCTGAGTAATCCCACTCAGAATACATAAGTTTTTTCAGTAATGAATGGATAGGAAAAGCATTAATAGCTTGGGAAGGCTTTAGGGACCCCTTACAAGAAGTGGGCTCATCAACTGACTCCGCTAATGGCAGCATGAATGTGGAGCGGACCAATTCAGTAAGGCATTGTGCCATCAATCTTTCAGATTGTGAACCTGATCCTTTCAAATTTGACCCCTCAGAAGAGGAGTCAGCCTCTTCCTGGTCCCCTGAGAGAAATTCATCATCTCTCACCCCCAGTTCCTCAGTTTGAGGGTCCTGGGTAATGGAAGGGAACCTATTGCGTTTAGTCCCACTCTGGGATGCAATTAAAGCATCAATCTTCTGATCCAACCCTAAAATGGTTGAGGAAACCTCTTCAGTAATATAGACAGGGGCTGCAGTGTTGAAAGCAGTTGCAACACCTGACGGCCCTGATGGCTCACTCTGACCAGCCATCTGAGAACTTTCAGGGGAGGATGCCATTTTTTTTTAGATGGTTCTAGGCTTTTTTGTGGCTGAAGAAGTCCTTCTTGAGCCCTTTTAGGTATTTTTACCCCCCCTCCCTCCGTCGCATCACGCCCCCTCTCTCTTTCAAAAGAGAGTTTTTCTACGCGAGCGCAGGCCTCCGATCCAACGGGTTTCGGCTTGTGAGGGAGGGATGGTGAGGAGGAGACCTGAGAGCCGCTGCCGTTCAGGGGCGGTGAAAGAAAACTGCATCGCTGATCGTTTTAGCTCTCTCCTTCCCCGTGAAGAGGGGGAGAGTTTAGCCCAGGTGGGGGGTGTCTGATAGACTCAAACCCCCCCCAAACTAACCAGAGGTCTGACCTGCTAGCCGGAGGAAAAAGCCTGCTGCTTCCTGACACAGCATGATCTCTGAGGAAAGCATGAGAAAGTACGTGCTCCATACAGCCCCCAGTGGTGACACTTAGGCATGACAACATTTACTTCTTAAAGGAGACATTTCATAAGAAAATTAAAAAATTCCTTAGAAAAACTCCACTTACCTTTCCAGCCACAGGGTTTTCTGTGGTAAAACCAACAGACCCAATCTTCACCCTTCAGGGTGGGTTCCGTTAACAAACCTTCAGGAACCGGGGACCCTCAGGGAACCCACACTCCTGGACCCGTAATAGCACTTCGCCAGTAAAACTTTATGGCTTTAAAATACCAAAGTACTAGATCCCGGGGTCCAGCTCTCTAAAAAGAGAAGCGTTACAGGCAAAACCTTGTTTTTTCGGACACGAGGCCCGGGTACCATTCAATGTGGCCTAAAAGACACTTTTAATCCGGTTGCATAGCTAGCCCCAGCAAGGATTGCTCCAGTGGAGCTCAGCACAGCACATCTTTATTCATGACCAACACCTTAGACACTGGTGAAAAAACTGAGGTACTCCCAGTAGTGGGAGAAGTTATTTAGGAAGTGGACTTCCTGTCCTAGGGTGTGCCAGTGTTCATCACCTGAAGGTGGCCTATAACCCACATAGTAACTACTATGGCTCTGTAATAATAAGCCTTGCTGGAGGTAAATGTCTTTTTTGCATGTGTGCGCTGTAATATTTTGTTCTGTTGTATGGTCTTATGGCTGCACCATCTTTAATGCATCTTTTAGGGTGTGCCCTCCAAATATCTTGTTTGCCTATTGTATGGATTCTGACCAAATCCTTTTGGGCAAGGAGCACCCCACTCCCTCATCAGTGCCTCTTAGTGTCCACCTGTGTCATGGGTGGGGACCTCTAGTTCTCCCATATAGAGGAGTGTATTGCTCCCATGGTTCAAAGAAGCAGGATCTCCCAGTCTATGGATAGTGTAGGACCCACTAATCATGGGGAACTTTTTCGCAGTAAGTGGGCTTAAAGAGGAGTTCCACCCAGGGGGTCCAGTAAAAAAAAAAAATTAAAAGTCAGCAGCTACAAATACTGCAGCTGCTGACTTTTAATTGGACACTTACCGGTCCCTGGGTTCAGCGATGTGGGGGATCGAAGCCCCGCTCGTCTCCCCCTCCGTTGAGCGGCACCGGCATTGCAACTGTGGGCGCCAGGCTGTGGCTTCACAGCCTGGCATCCACTGCGCATGTGCGAGTGGCGCCATGCGCCGTGATTGGCCGCTCAGTCACCTGGGACCTGTAATGGGTCCCATAGAATTGACAGGAGGGAGGGAGCAGAGCGGAGCCCTTCCTGTGCCAAGGGGGAAGTGATGTCACCAGCCCAGGCACTGGAAGGGGCAGACTACGAGGGACCCCCTAGCAACAGGCATTTAGAGGTAAGTTAAGAAAAAAAATCCAAATTTTTTTTTTTTTTTTTTTTTTTTTTTTAGGATTTTTCATGTATTTTTTTTTTTTGGGTGGAACCCCACTTTAAGCGCCATAGAGCAATATGGTGTGACCAAATCCCCATATTTTTTGATAATGCTTTTTGAAAATGTCTGGGTGTTTTAAATAAGCCTTGCAGGAGGTAAATGTCTTTTTTGCATGTGTGCGCTGTAATATTTTGTTCTGTTGTATGGTCTTATGGCTGCACCATCTTTAATGCATCTTTTAGGGTGTGCCTCCCAAATATCTTGTTTGTCTATTGTATGGATTCTGACCAAATCCTTTTGGGCGAGGAGCACCCCACTCCCTCATTAGTGCCTCTCATTAGTGTCCACCTGTGTCATGGGTGGAGACTAGACGTGCAATTCGTTTAGTTCTGCATTTGTTTTTTAACGAATTTCAACAAATTCGTTTGTTCGGAAATATCCGATTTAACGGAAACCCGTTTAACGAATTTTTCTGAATATTCGTAAATTCTAAAATTTGTAAATGCGTACATTCATACATTCGTAAATTCGTACATTCGTAAATTCGTGCATTCATAAATTAGTGCATTCGTAAATGCGTACGTTTGTAAATTTGTGCATTCGTACATTCGGCTGTTACATTTGGCTGTTAGTGAACGTAACACATACAAATTTATCCGAAGTTACGAATTATCCGAAATAACGAATGCCGTATCCAAACGCATGGAACATAATGAATTAATAATAATAAATAAAAATAATAATAATAAAAAATTGTTATTATTAATTTGTTCCATTTGTTTGGATGCAGCATTTGTTATTTCGGATAATTCGTAACTTCGGATAAATTCGTATTTGTTAGGTTCACTAACAGCCAAATTTGAAAGGAAATTACAATACCTATAATTTAATAGTTAATTACTATTTCAGATTTTTTAATTTTCGGGTTTTTGGATTTTCAAATTTCGAATTAACAAATTTCCGAGTTTTCTAATTTACAAATGTACGAATTTATGAATATACAAATTTTCTAATTTACGAATGTATGAATTTACAAATGTACAAATTTATAAATTTACGACTATACAAATGTACGAATGAGCGAATGTACGAATGAACGAATGAATGAATGTACGAATGAATGAACTTACGAATTGTGATCATAATGAATGACCCGAAAAACGAAAAAAAAATAAACAAAAACTAACAAATTTTTTGGCAGTGCACATGTCTAGTGTAGACCTCAAGTTCTCCCATATAGAGGAGTGTATTGCTCCCATGGTTCAGAGAAGCAGGATCACCTAGTCTATGGATAGTGTAGGACCCACTAATCTTGGGGTAATTTGTCACAGTAAGTGGGCTTAAGCACCATATAGCAATATGGTGTGACCAAATCCCCATATTTTTTGATAATGCTTTTTGAAAATGTCTAGGTGTTTTAACCTCTAGACATCCGGGAGGCCGTCATATGACGGCCTCCCCTGTGCACGCTCCCTGCGCGCGCCCTGGAGGGTGCGTGCCGGGCGCGTTGTGATCACCGAGGCACCTAACAGTGCCCACAGTGCCACCTAACAGTGCCCACAAGTGCCACCTATCAATGCCCACAAGTACCACCTATCAATGCCCACCTGTAGTGCCAATCAGTACCACCTGCCAGTGCTGCCCATCACTGCCACCCATCAATGCCCATCACTGCCACCCATCACTGCCGCCTATCAGTGCCCATCACTGCCGCCTCATCAGCGTACATCAATGAAGGAGAAAAATTACCCGTTTAAAATTTGTTATAACAAAATATAAAAAAATAAACATTTTCTTTTTTTTAAAATTCAGTTTTTTACATTTTTTTAATAAAAAGTAAAAACCGCAGAGGTGATCAAATACCACCAAAAGAAAGCTCTATTTGTGGTGAAAAATGATAAAAATTTCATTTTGGTACAGTGTTGTATGACCACGCCATTGTCATTTAAAGTGCGTCAGCGCTAAAAGCTGAAAATTGATCTGGATAGGAGGGGGGTTTAAGTGCCCTGTAAGCAAGTGGTTAAATAAGCCCTGCTGGAGGTAAATGTCTTTTTTGCATGTGTGCGCTGTAATATTTTGCTCTGTTGTATGGTCTTATGGCTGCACCATCTTTGATGCATCTTTTAGGGTGTGCCCCCCAAATATCTTGTTTGTTTTTTACTATGGCTCTGTGTCCCGTGATGTACGATAAGAAAGAGCCAACACCTCCCAGTGACAAAAGTGAATAGTGTAAAGATATATAGCAATAGATTTTCATTCAGCAACGATAAAAAGTCCATAAAATATTGCTTGTAATCCACTTCAAATCACCACTTGTGCAATAGGTGTGATTCACTCCCCTCATGCCACCTCACTCACCGCAAGTAGTTACCTCTCATTTCTGATCGGCAACACACACTCAATACACCAATCACAGTAATGCGCAAACCGCTGGAAATTCAAACAAAGAGGACACGGACGATCCTCATAGTGTAATCCTGCTCATAGTCTTTATTAACCACTTAACCTCCAGAAGATTTACCCCCCTTTCATGACCAGGCCATTTTTTGCAATATGGCACTGCATTAATTTAACTGACAATTGCGCGGCTGTGCCACACTATAGAGAAACAAAATTTATGTCCTTTTTTTTCCCACAAATACAGCTTTCTTTTGGTGGTATTTGATCACCACTCTAGTTTTTATTTTTTCACTATAAACAAAAAAATTTCGCCAACGTTTGGAAAAAAAATGTTTTTTTTCCAAAAAGAATTAGAAAAAAAAATCAAATTTCTTCATCAATTTAGACCAATATGTATTCTTATAGCGGGACTGCAATATTGTGGCAGACAGTCGGGGCACTGACACTTTTTGGGGACCAGTGACACTAATACAGTGATCAGTGCTAAAAATATGCACTGTTACTGTACTAATGACACTGGTTGGGAAGGGGTTAAACATCAGGGACGATCAAAGGGTTAACTGTGTGCCTAGCACTGTGTGGGAGGTGCTTTTACTTTACAGGAACACAGGATCCATGCCTTCCGTACTGACAGAACAGCGATCTGCCTTGTTTACATAGGCAGATCGCCGTTCTGGCTCTCTGCCTAATTATTGGCAGGTGTTGGCGGACATTGAGTCTGCGGTACCCGCAGATCAGCTCCTGCTGTGTCTAATCACAGTGGGAGTGGGTCTTTGGTGGCACACATGCACGCCCCAGACCCAGAAGTGTCGGATTACGTACCTAGTATGTGATCCGGAACAGCAGTGCCACCTTGCCACAGTATATCTACATTATACTGGTGGCAAGTGGTTAAAAACGTAAAATTTAAAAACACACAAAAATACAAAGACACTGACATCAGGGTGTGACTATACGGCATCAGGAAGTGACATCAGATCGACGGCCGGATGTGACGTCCACTCTGGTAGTGCAGCGAGAGGTGGTGGCATGCAATACACAGACGGCCGTTGCCTGACATTACTACTGATGAGAGCATTTTCCTTGCATTTGTGTGTGTTCAATTTTATGAGTTTTTGATAAAGAGTATGAGCAAGAATACACTATGAGATCGTCCGTGTCCTCTTTGTTTGAATTTCCAGCTTAATTGGAGAACTAGCCCAACGGAGAGAACTGACCAGAGGTTTACGCATTACTGTGATTGAAGTACTGAGTGTGTTTTGCCGATCAACAATGAGAGGTAACTAGTTGTGATGAGTAAGGTGGCATGAGGGGAGTGATTCACGCCTATTGCACATGAATCTGGGGTCCATGGACGGGTTTCAGGGGGTCCCGTGAGGTTCAGATAAAAAATATAACACTTACATTCACTATACAGCCTCCCCCCTCCCAATCAATGGTTTGCATTGAAAGAAAAAGCACCCTGCCACTGCATATAGTGCAGACCAATAAGCTATTTTGACTCAGGCATGGTTTACACATGTGAGGTGCGAATTGAAGTTCAGGTTTCCCTGCGAATTGAAAAATCAGTTGTTCAGCGTTTCACATCAGTTTTTGATCAGGATCAGGTCAGGATTGCATCAGTATCAGGTCAGGTTTACATCAGGGTTTTATCCTGTTCACAGCAGAATGCATCTGCGAATCAGATGCGTTCCCATAGAAGATAATGTGCTTGCAATTCGCACCGCAATGCCCAGAAAACGCACACGTTTTTTGGGTAATGCAAAGTGCGAATGCAACGCACATATGTGAACCAGCCTCATTCAAATGAATGTATTTTAAAGCCGCATAGGCTTTAATGTTGGTCCATCTTTATCATTTAAATCTGTATTGTTGTTTTCTGCCATCTTGTGCCACACCATAATAGCAAGGACTTATTCTCAGCTTTTAGTAGTAGTAGTAAATTTGACCAGAATTAAATTTGTTTTAATTTGCACAAGATGATTGAATCCTTGTGTATGCCATATATGTATGAGGCAATCAAATTTAAAAAAATTTAATGGAAAATTTACTATCAAATACTTTCTGTTTTTTCCTTTCCTGATAGACTCCATGGCAGCAATGTGTGGGTAGGCTCCGCCTCCATAACTACCCTATAGAACACCTCTCCCATAAATCTTTGCTCTGGACTACTAACCGTGTTCCGTAACTAACCTACTCCAGACATTTGGGAGGGAAAGGAAAAATTACTCCATGGCAGAAACGTGTGAGAAATAACTCGCCATACACACCTGGGTGGGCAAAATGTTGAGCAAAGAAAACAAAATTTATTTAACACTGTCAACCAACAGAACTTGCAAACCAAAATTAACGGATGACAAGGCAGCTGGTTCAACACAGTAGTGAGACACAAATGTGTTAATAGAGGACCAGGAAGCCGCTCTGCAGATTATTTTGGGAGCGACATGTCGGGAAGCTGCCTAAGAGGACGAGATACTCCGAGTTGAATGAGCTGTTACTGCCTCTGGAGGAGCCAAGCCCTTTGCCATATAAGCCCTTTGAATTGTCTGTACAATCCAACCAGCAATGGATCTAACTGAGGCCCGCATTCCTTTATTTTTCCCGTGGAGAAGGATGAAAAGAAACTTCGATTGTCTAAACGCAGCTGTGACCTCCAGGTATTGTTTCAGTATGTTTCCCACATTAAGAGGATGGACAACCTGATTTTCCGTTGACCTGCAGGTGGGAAGCACAATCTCTTGATTTTCATGGAAAATTGTGGTCACTTTAGGGTTTCAGCCAAACCCTGCTCTGTCTGAAAAAAAGTTAGAAAAGGCTCCTTCGAACCCAAGTTTCTGATTTCAGACATTTTTGGCTGAAGTGACAGCCACTAGAAAGGCTGTCTTGAGTGTGAGATCTTTCACTGAGAGAGGTTTGAGTGTGAGATCTTTCACTGGGGAACCTCGGCTTCTTTTGAAGTCTAAGCCTGATAGCACCCTTGAAAAACTGGTGAACAAAGGAACTGGAGTATCACCGGTACTGGAGAAAAGGCGTAGGCCTTGTGGAACCTCCACTGGTCCGTGAGGGCATCTATCCCATACGCTTGAGGATCTCGATACCTCGAATAGTACTTGGTCAGCTTGCAGTTGCATGAAAAGGTCAACTTATGGAGACACTCCCAGGGTCAAGAGCCAATCGAACACCTCTTTGTGGAGAGACCACTCGTTCATTTGAACATGAGAAAGGAATTCCGCTTGTACATTCTGGATCCCATCAATTTAGACCACTGAGATGTTTGACAAGTACCTTTGAACCCAATTAATGATTGGTTCCACCCCCTGTAGCAGGGACCAGCTGCAAGTTCCACCCTGCTTCCTTATGTAAGCCACCGCGGTTGTATTGTCCAACCTGAGCATCACTGAACAGAGTTCTCTGTTAGATGGCGGAATGAAAGAAGTGCCTGAAAGGCAGCTCTCAGTTCCAGGATGTTGGACACAATCCCCAGAGAAGGGAAGTTCCATCTGCCCTGAGCCACTTCCGATAGGCAATGAGCACCCCAGCCCTGGTTGCTGGCATCTGAGGTTATCATGACCCAAGAGATGGGAACGATCGAGTGGCAATTGCAGAGATTTTTCCCCTGGAGCAACCAAAGGAGAGACATTCTCATGGCTGGAGTAAGGTGGATGTGCTGGCTTTTGCTAAAGGAATTCCATTGTTGGAGAAACCCTTTTTGGAAGGGCCGTGTGTGCCATTGTGCCCACTTCACCATGGGAATGGCGACTGCCATAGTGCCAATCACCTTCAGACACTGGAGAGTGGAGAGGTGAGGCGAAGCGAGGGTTGAGCAAACTCTGTCTCGGACTACCACGATCTTCTCCTCGGGCAGCCTTCCACAGTGTTGAAGAGAGCACCGAGAAACACGAGGGACTGTGCTGGTTCTAGATGGCTCTTCTCCAGATTCAGGAGCCGCCGAAACTCTAGAAAGGTGGAAATGACCAGACTCCTCTGTTCTAAAAGTTGACCTTTGTCTTGAGCTAGCAGAAGTAGATCGTCTAGGTAGTGATGAAGACGAACCCCTTTGACTCGGAGCAGAGCAACAACAGCCAACAAAACCTTGGAGAAGACACGGGGTGATGTTGTTAAACCAAAGGGGAGACAGGTGAACTGTAAGTGCTGTTCACCTACCTCAAAGCGGAGGAGTAGAATCAAAAATTTACACCCTTAGAAATCCTGAAGGCAGTGATTGGTTTTTGGGGTCCTGTACGTGGCTCCTGTACGTGGCTCCCAATAAGTCTCACACATGAGGTATCCCCGTACTCAGGAGAAGCAGCAGAACGTATTTTGGGATGTAATTCCACATATAACCATGCCATGTTTGAACAATATATCATTTAGTGACAACTTTGTGAAAAAAAAGTGTAATTTTCCCGAAACTTGTGGCAAAATACAAAATATTCCATGGACTCAACATGCCTATCAGTAAATAGCTTGGGGTGTCTACTTTCCAAAAAGGGGTTGGGTGGGTTTTGAACTGTCGTGGCATTTTATGCACAACATTTAGAAGCTTATGTCACGCATCCCCCACTTTTCTAGCCACTTGAAGTCAAATAGAAGTGGAAGTGGGAAATGTAGTGCTAAAAGTAGAACAATATTAGTGAACTGTATAAACACAAGAGTGCTCTGTAGAATGTTAGAACCAAATGTTTGATGAAATAAAAAAAGATGATCTTCTGCCAAGTACATGGATACCAAACACGACATGCTTTAAAATTGCGCACAAACCTGCAGTGGCAACAAGCTACATACGTTTTTAAAAGCCTTTAAAAGCCTTTACAGGTTACCATTTTAGATTTACAGAGAAAGTCTACTGCTAAAATTACTGTCCTCGATCTGACCTTCGCGGTGATACCTCACATGCATTTCTGACACTTTTTGTTTGCATAAAAAAAAAAAATTTATGCAAGAAAATTACTTTGAACCCCCAAACATTATATATATTTTTTTAAAGCAAAGGCCCTACAGATTAAAATGGGGGGTGTTGAATTTTTTTTCACACAGTATTTGCGCAGCGATTTTTTTTTTTTTCAAACGCAATTTTTTTGGAACAAACACACTTTTTTTAATTTTACTGCACTAAAACACACTATAGTGCCCAAATGTTTGATGAAATAAAAAAGATGATCTTATGCCAAGTACATGGATACCAAACACGACATGCTTTAAAATTGCGCACAAACCTGCAGTGGTGACAAGCTACATACGTTTTTAAAAGCCTTTAAAAGCCTTTACAGGTTACCATTTTAGATTTACAGAGAAGGTCTACTGCTAAAATTACTGTCCTCGATCTGACCTTTGCGGTGATACCTCACATGCATGGTGCAATTGCTGTTTACATATGACACCAGACCGACGCTTGAGTTCGCCTTTGCGCGTGAGTACGGGGGGACAGGGGTGCTTTTAATTTTTTTTTTATTATTATTTATTTTGCTGTTTTATTATATTTTTAAACTGTTCCTCTCATTTTTTTTTTTTTTATTTATCATTTTTATTGTCATCTCAGGATATGTAAATATCCCCTATGATAGCAATAAGTAGTGACAGGTACTCTTTTTAAAAAAAAAATTGGGGTCTCTTAGACCCTAGATCTTTCCTCTACCCTCAAAGCATCTGACCATACCAAGATCGGTGTGATAAAATGCTTTGCCAAATTCCCAATGGTGCTGTTTATATCTGGCGAAACCTAAGTCATAAAATGCTCGTAGCTTCTGATTTCTTAGGCTATAGAGATGATTGGAGCCGTTCTGGTCTCTGATCAGCTCTATGGTCAGCTGGTGGAACCACTGGCTGCATTCTCGGGTTCCCTGTTGGGACAGGAGAGCCCGAGAAAATCATGGAAGACAGAGGGAGGGGGGGGTGATCCCTCCCACTGCTTATAAAAACAGTCTAGGGGCTAATTATCTGCTAGGATTGCTTTTACATGAAAGCCGTCCGCTGGCTGAAAAGAATGATACCAAGATGATACCTAAACCTGCAGGGATCATTCTGGTATAACCACTCCAAGTCCAGCAACATACCAGTGCATTGCTGGTCCTTGTTGGGCATACATTGTAATGGTCTTTTTTTTTTCATGCAGCCTATGGGATGAACAAAAAAAAAAAAAAGAAAAAAGAGATTGATTGGTGGGTATGCCCACCATTAGAATACCGCCCTTTATCCACCCACTTCTAATAATAGGCATACATGCACCATTTTTTTTTTAAACTGTGGTGGTGAAATCACCTCCTACAGCGCTGGAGTCACGGCTTTACATATCGTGGGAGCAAATGCTGTTGCTGTCAAGATAAATAAACCTGTTCTGCAGCTGAATGGCGTACCTGAAAACAAAAAAATGATTACCAATAAAACACAGTAAACAGTAAAGTATAGGGGCGTGTCCAAGATGGCGCTGGGAGCAGACGTCTAGTACCAGAGCTCCCACTCCAGTCTTTCATCCTACTCTTATCCTGGTGTGGAATCTGCAAGATATTCCTAACTACACTCGCAGATTGTCTCCCTGGGACTCAGGGAATGCGCAGGAATAAAAAAGGGACACAGAAGACCCGGAATTCAGCGCCTCTTCGCACACCGCCAAAACCCGGGCCCCCTCCCCCCAAGGCCTGCCACATGGAGACGCAGACTCCTTCTCCGCCGGATGGCGTAATCCAGGCTGGTTCTCAGGCATTCAACGCCCTGATGCAGGCTATCTCTACCTGTCAGTCTACCCTCACCATTAAGACTGACCATGTTCAGGAGGAGACTGCCCTCATCCACCGCGACATGGACGGCTTCAGAGAGCGGGTGGGGGAGGCGGAACGGTGGATCTCCAGCGCGGAGGACATGCAGAGAGAACACCACGAGGACATACAGATCCTGAAATCAAAGGTGAGGGCCCTCGAGTCCAGGGCTGAGGACGCCGAAAACCCGGAACAGACGGAACAACCTCCGTGTGCTCGGTCTCCTGGAAGGCGCAGAAGGGACCGATCCGGTTACTTTTATGGAACAGTTGCTGCCAACTCTGCTCTCGAGAGCGAGGTTCTCCCCGCATTTCTCCATTGAGCGCGCCCATCGTATGCCTGCTAACAGAGGCCCACAGGGAGCTCCGCCGCGCACCTTTATTTTTAAGCTCCTTCACTACAGGGACAGAGACACGGTCCTCCGTTCCGCTCGCCTGCAAGGTGAACTAAAATATGAAAATGCAAAACTGCTCATCTTCCCTGACTACTCTGTGGAGACACAGAGACAACGCAAGTCCTTTGACCATGTCCGTGCCATGCTGAGAGAAAAAGGGGTTAAATATAGCACGTTATTCCCTGCTAGGCTGCGGGTGCAGGACGGAGAGAAAGTGCACTTCTTCACATCTCCCAGAGAGGCGGCCGCATGGGCTGACACTATTCGCAAGTGATTCAAGCCCGGGGTTTTGTGAGTATACCTATGGAGATTACATGAGGGATTTTCACTGTGGAGGGGAGGTTTGGCCCCATGTCTACCTTGGCGGTCCCCTTTTGCATTAACACTAGCTGGAACAGCTTTACCAATCTGCAACCTTGATTACCTTATAGCTATGGTCCAATCCTACACTCCCATTGTGTACACTTGCAATTCTAATGTTTTCTCCTACATTGCACGGTGGGGCTGGAAGAGCTATTTGGTCTGGGTCCCTGAACCACCTTGCTGACTAAGCCCCTTACTCAACGTTTACCGCTGGAGACAGGATGGTGACTTCTACAGATGCTTTTATGCTATCATGCATGTGGAACGTGGGCCTTGCACTCCCTGTTACCTGCTGGGGATCAGATTTCTCTCCCCCCTCGCCTCCCCCCCCCCCCCTCCATTTTATTTTTTGATTTTCTTCCATCTAGTAATCCCTCCATCTTTGCCCCGTTCCCGGCTAAGGGATACAATATACAGTTACTTCAAGTATTGCGCCCCCGGGGCACAGGGAGATCCGCACTGATTTTTCTTCACCGGAACTTACAGATACTTTTGAATTATCTGCTCCACTGAGGTTAGCTGCCTCTTGTTCGTCACCTTCATGATCAGTCTCAAGGCTGACGCAAGTTTCGGGTAACAAACCTGCCCTCATGGTTGGGGGTCGGGTGGGGTGGGGGGGAGTTTGGGGGTTATGAGCCGTGTTCCTGGCTCCCAGATTTTTGTTATATGCTATTTGACAGTACTCTCTTTGCTATATGTATTTGCACTGATGTCAGACTCTGCTTCACTCCTGGCATTTCTGCTGATTGTCTGTAGTGAAACAAGACTCTCTTGTAACGTTTATCCTATTTTGCTATTACTGAGATGTGTATATGGCTAATCTTAACATCCTCTCCTGGAACACACGAGGTTTGAACTCACCAGTTAAACGATCCTTAGTTTTTTAATTTATAAAAAGACATAATCCCCATGTTTGTGTGTTACAGGAGACGCATTTGATTGGTAGCAAAACCCTTAGTCTCAAGAAACCATGGGTAGGCCATCACTACTATTCTAACTTTGCCAGAGGGGTTAGTATTTTAGTCCTGAAGACCCTCCCTTTTAAACTCCTTGATTTAATTCTGGATCCTGATGGGAGATTCGTGCTAATACATGCCTTGATTTATGATTTACCATGGGTCCTAGTGGGCCTGTACTTGCCCCCCCCCCCCCCTGCTTCTTTCAAACTCCTTAACCTGATCTTGGGTAGGCTGGCCCAGTTTCCCCCAGATAATGTAGTATTGATGGGAGATTTTAACCTAGTCCCGGACTCTGACTTGGACAGAAGCACGGTGGGAGACACAACCCGTCAAGGATTGGAGGGGTGGGCAGACACGTACCGTCTTGTGGATGTGTGGAGATGGAGGAATCCCCAAACTAAAGCCTTTACCTGTCACTCGGCCACTTACAGAACCTTTTCGCGTATAGATTTGGCCTATGTAGCGGCCCCTGTCCTCCCCAGAGTCCGGAGCATCAATATCCTACCTAGGGGGATTTCATATCATGCCCCGCTGCTGTTGTCCCTGGAGCTGATGACGACTCCATCAGACAGACTCTGGAGACTGTCCAGATTCTGGATATCCGACGCGGATGTCGATTCTCAGTTCCATGAGACACTGCAACAATTTTGGAAGGTTAACCCGGGAACTGCTTCTGACAATAATGTGTAGGAAGCTTTTAAGGCCTTGTCAAGAGGTCAATACCAATCAATTATTGCTAAGGTGAGGAAGCAGCGTAGAGCAGAACTCACTGGGTTGGAGAATGAGGCGGTTAGACAGGAAGCCCTATACGTTAGATCCAGTGACCCCCAAGATTATACAACTCTCCAAGCCCTTACCCAACGGACTCTTCTATTACGCACCTCCCTGACACAAAAGAAACTGCTACACCAGTCTCAGCGCATATTTGAGCAGGGGGAGAAGACAGGCCGTCTTTTGGCCTGGCTCTCTAGGGAGCAATCAGGGGTGACGGCAATAACACAGATTCGTGACCAGGACGGGACCCTTTACTCTTCCCCTCAGGATATTAATCGCTGTTTTGCCACCTACTACCAACATCTTTACAGTACTGGAGTCATAAAAGAACAACAGGACCTTACTGAATATCTAGATGAGATTGATATCCCAGTCCTTATGCCAGCCTCTGCCAGTCTACTAGATGCCCCAATTCAGTTGGAGGAAATACAAAAGGCCCTTAAGATGATGCAGACAGGTAAAACTCCGGGCCCGGATGGATTCCTAGTGGAATTTTACAAAACTTATGTTGACGTACTTGCTCCAAGACTACTATCGGTGTTGAGTTCAGCTTCAAAAACTGGGGTCCTTCCGGCCTCGATGAGTGAGGCGGTTATAGTACTCGTTCCCAAGCCGGGGAAGGACCAGACCTTGTGCTCGTCCTACCTCCCTATTTCCCTCCTAAATGTATACGCAAAAGTCCTCGCAAAAATCCTCGCCAACCGCCTGAATAAAGTCATTACAGCCCTGGTCCACCCGGACCAAACGGGGTTTATGCCCGGACGTGGTACAGACATAAACATTCGCAGGTTGCATACACATATAGCGCTAGCTGGCCCCGAGGGCCCTGGTGTGGTGGCCTCACTCGACGCAGAGAAGGCCTTTGACTCGGTCGAGTGGGGCTACCTGTGGAGGGTCCTCTCCAGATTTGGGTTTGGCCCTGGTTTCCTTTTATGGCTACAGATGTTGTATGCACACCCTAAAGCCCGCATACGCACTGGAGGATCCCTGTTGGAATCCTTCTCCCTGGAGGGAGGGACCCGACAGGGATGTCCCCTGTCCCTGGCATTATTTGCCTTGGCCCTGGAGCCGTTGGCTGCTCATATCAGAAGGGACCAAAATATTAAAAGGTATAACGGTGGGCCCATTGGAAGATAAATTATCTCTTTACGCCGATGACTCCCTCCTTTATCTAGGGGACGCCTCCGGGTCTCTGAGGGCCGCCTTGACTCTGATACCTTCAGCTATTATTCAGGAGTCCGTATCAACTGGGACAAGTCGATTTTATTCCCACTTCACCCCTCGTTACCTCGCATTGACACCTCTACTCCTCTTCGTTGGGTCGAGGAGTTCACATATTTGGGAATAAGGGTGGGCCCCACCATGGCTGGTTACCTAGACCGGAACATCCTTCCGGTGTTGGATAAACTCACTAAACAGTGTACCACTTGGCGGAAACTCCCCCTCACACCGGTAGGCAGAGGTAACCTGATTAAAATGGTGTACCTGACTTAACTGTTATACTTTTTTCGTCACACTCCCGCCCATATACCCCGAGCCTTTTTTCGGAAACTAGATAGCATTGTGACTGCGTTTGTTTGGGCGGGTCGACCCCCTCGGGTGGCTAGACGAACCCTCTACCTCCCCCTCTCTGGATGCGGCCTGGCCCTACCAAATTTTCTTATTTATTATTGGGCGGCGGTTTTGGCTACGGTCTGCTGGTGGTTCTTTCAGACCAGGCAGAACCCTGCGGTCACTCTTGAAGCAGCAATCCTTGGTTCGTACGCGGCCCTGTCTAATCTAGTTTTCAGGGGATCCAGGGCACACCCGCAGGTCACGGTGCCTATGAAGACCACTATACGGGTGTGGCAAAGTGCCCGAGCAGTGTATGCTGATCCCTCAGAGGTATCCCCCCATACGCCTCTCTGGGGCAATCCCCTTCTTCCCCACTTGAATACAATCCCTGATCCAGCGGTGTGGGCAAAAAAGGGAATTATTACCCTCAAACACGTAATGCCTAACAGCAAAATCTTGACATTCTCAGAGCTGAGACAATCATACAACCTCCCCAACTCCTTTCAATTCCGATAATGGCAGCTCCGACATGCCCTCACCTCCCAGTTTCCTAACCCAGTGAGCCTAAACTCAGACTCCGTCGAGAGACTCCTCACGTCGGAGACAATGGTGAAACCGCTCTCCACCCTCTACATGTACCTCACAGTGGCACACGACACCAAAACCATACACATGATGGCCAAGTGGAGGGAAGACATTCCCAACCTAAACGAAGAAATATGGGAAGACTGCGTTTCTACATTTATTCCTTCCATGATAGCTTCCAGAGAACGCTTTATACAATTAAAATTTTTACATAGGGCATATTATACCCCACAAAGGCTGGCCAACATCTACCCCTCTCTCAGCCCATTGTGCACGTGATGCTCCACTGAACAGGGCTCTTTCTTCCACATGGTTTGGTCTTGTAATAGGATTAATTCATACTGGCGGGGGGGGGTGGCGGAGGTGTTAACAAAAGTGTGTTCCACACTATCACCTGACCCCCTCATTTTTTTGCCTAGTTATCTTGGTGATGTGGAGGGAGACAGATACACTAAATTATGCCTGACCTTCGCCCTCTTTTATGCCAGGAGAGAAATCCTCTTGAGATGGAGGGGTACAGAACTCCCCTCATGGCGAAGCACAGTTAATAGAGTCCTGCCACTATATAAGATTGCATACGAAAGCAGGAATTGCCCGACAAAATATGGGAAAATATAGTCACAGTGGTCTGATGCTTGAAAATGAGACTTCCTACACTATATAACAGTAAATATAGTATGTTTGTTATTCGCTGGAGAACTGGGAGTGCTGGATGGTCTTCTCCCCGGCCACCCCCCTCTCCTCCACCCCCCCTCCTCCCTCTCCTCCCTTCGTTTCCCCCCTGCGGATTTTCCTTCCTTCCATATTCCCGGGTCATGACACGTAGGACTGTATTAGGATAAATTCTTGGCGGTAATGTCTGCACTCCCCCTTCTTCTTTAATATCTAATTTTGATTTATCAAAAAGTAATGGGTATAACACGGCATTGATGGCTGCATCTCTACCTGTATAAAACTTGATTCCATTTAAATCATAATGTTAGCTTCATTCTATTGTCATATGCTCTAATGTGCAAATACTGTATTGATTGTTCTGTCATTGATTACTTGTATCTCCGGATTTTCTAAATAAATAAAAAACCTTTACTGTTAAAAAAAAACAGTAAAGTATAAAAGAATTACATACCTGAAAAGCAAACATGATAAAACATAGTAACAGCAAAACATTGCATTGTAGAATACAGTAAAAAAGAGCAGAACAATAGAGAGAGAGAGAACAATAAAACAGCTATTTTTGTTTTTTGAATTTTTATTTTTTGCACACTTTTTTTTGTAACTAACGGTTTTAAAAGTTCAGTTCCAGGTTCGGGTCTCCCAAAATGCGATGGCATCTTTGGAGACCCTGTGAATATGTGTGTCCTAGTGTGTGCAGTGCTGTACCCTACGCTAAAACTTCACTAGTGTGTGGTAGCGTTCAAAACATTCACCAATGCAAAGACCAGGATGGTCAGGACAGGAGGCACAATAATAGCGGGTGTCACGCCTATATCCGCACTTTCTACAAGCGTTTTCTTTGGGGGGCTCGTTGGGTAGGGGTACCAGGGAGGACATAAGGAAAATGCCTTCCATGCAGGTGGCTTACTGCATTTGGATTGGGAAGTTGGGCCACAGCACCATCTGGAAACAGAAGGGCTGTGATGATCTCTTCCTGGAATTTAAGGAAGGATCCAGTTCGTCCTGAAGCTTTGTATAGCACATAAGCATTCAGCAGAGCCAATTGAAATAAGTATAGACACTTTTTTGTACCAGCGTCTGGCCTTACAAGCAATTAGTTACGGCGCCAACAACTGGTCATTGAGGTCCACCCCTCCCATGTTAAGGTTATATTCGTGGACACAGAGGGGTTTCTCCAGAACACCAGTCGCTGTAGGAATTTGGACCATCGTGTCTGCGTGAAAGGAGGATGGAACGAAAACATTCCCTTTATCCCTCCACTTCACAGCGAGCAAATTATTAAATCTCTAGCAGGCTCTCTCCCCCAGCCTAAGATGGGAATCTACAAGCCACTGGGGAAAGCCCCAGCTATTAGATCGCACGGTGCCACATGCGCCAATTTGGTGATCAAACAAGTGACTAAAAAGTGGTGCGCTCATGTAATAATTGTCCACATATAAGTGGTACCCCTTTCCGAATAAGAGTGACACAAAGTCCCACACAATCTTACTAGCGCTCCCTATGTAATCTGGGCAGTTCTCCGGCTCTACGTGACTATCTCTTCCCTCGTAAACCATAAAACTATATGTATAGCCTGTTGCCCTGTCACAGAGCTTATACATCTTGACCCCGTATCTGGCACGCTTGGTGGGAAGATACTGTTTGAAAGACAAGCGGCCAGAAAACTTATTCAGGGACTCATCAATGCAGACTACTTGATTGGGAGTAAACAAGGCAAATGGTTTACGAGGGGCCGAATTTTGTAGAGCCGATCGTATCCAGGGTCACCCGAGGATGACAGAGTTCATTGTAGTTGAAGTGCATGAACCGCAAGATCTGCTCGAATCGTGCCCTGGTCATGGAGGCAGAGAACACGGGCATATGGTGAATTGGGTCAGTGGACCAATATAGCCGCAACTCACTCTTTTTGGTTATGCCCATGAGGAGGGATAGGCCCAGAAAGGTCTTAAAATTCGGAAACCATAATTGGTTTGCAATCTCTGGCAAGGATCAAATGGGGATTAGTATGACAGTCCGAACAGCAAGGCCCTGAATTGTAAATGATGAATTACACCGCCAACCTGAGGTACCTCTGGGAGTGAAGTGAGATTGGGATATGCAGGTATGCATCCCTTAAATCTATTGACGCCATGTAACATTCTGGGGTCTGCAGATTTCTGACAGAAAAAAGTCCATCTTGAACCTTCTGTACATGACAGATTTGTTTAGAAGCTTTAGCTTGAGGATCAATCTGCATTTTCCCTTTGGCTTTCTTACCAAAAAAAACATGAGAAAAAACCCTTGTTGCCGCTCCTCTGGTGGCACCTACATTACTAAGCCCCCTGCTGCATCAGTTCCTTTAATGAGGACTTCAGGGCCAGGGCTTTTGCTGGATCCTTTGGGGTATTTGTAACAAGAAATCTTCTTGGGGGGTGGGGTTCCGTGAACTCTATTGCATAGCCTTGAGAGAGAGTGGTCAGTATAAACTGGTTTGATGTTATGGTTGATGTTATGGTTGACCACAGCAGAAGAAAATTTTACAGCCTTCCGCCTACCCGCAGGGTCGAGTCATTGGGATTTTTTGGCTTGCGCAGGATGGAAAAGGATTCCGCCCTTGCTTTTAGTGTTTTGTGGGGACCAATTCTTCCTTTTCCCCTGGGACTTGTTGTCCTGCTCCTGAGCCCTTTAAGGTCAACAAAAATGCTTGGGGGTTGCTTTTTTTTTTTTTATCAGGAAGGATTTCTTCCTATCGGCAGTTCTGTCTAGAATGGTATCTAGATCAGGGCCAAAGAGAAGGTCCCAAGAAAAAGGAATCCCACAGAGCTTGCTCTTTGATGCCGCATCACCTCAGCCATAATGCTCTTCTTGCGGAATTTCTTAGGGCTGCTGATCTAACCGACATTTTAATAGCTTCAGCTGAAGCATCTGCTATATAGGCTACCGCAGAGGACAAGGTAGAAAAGGAATCCAAAATCTCCTGTTTGGGTGAATCCGCTACTATATGAGCTTTTAGCTGGTTAACCCAGTACTCCAAATTCCTGGCTAATCATGTTGGCTTTAAATTGCTCATGACAGACTGCCAAGCTCCCTTGAGCAAAAGATCCATCCACTTATGCATTGGATCTCTTAGGACCCCCATGTCTTTAAAGGCCAGGTCAGTGGATCTAGAGACCTGGGAGAAGGCAGTATCCAGCCTGGGAACCTTGTTCCATACAGCAGAGGGATCTTCCTCAAAAGGAAAAAGTCTCTTGAGGAAAAAAAAAAGGTTTTTTTTCTCTGGTTCCTGCCATTCATTTTTTATGGAGTCTGAAATGACAGAATGGACTGGAAAAGTCTGAACCTTAGGTTCACCTAGACCCGTGTATATGCGGTTGTGCAGTGTTAGTTCTTTCTTTTCTTCACTTAGGCCCAGTGTAACATGTATGGCTCTAAGAAGCCAGTCAACTTCTTCAAAGGACAATTTAAATTTAGACGGGGCTACCGCCCCCTCACCCTCCTCTTCTGAAACTTCACTGGAAGGAGCAGGAGATTGCCTGGTAGAAGGGCCTTCTGAAAGGTTCTCCAGTGCAGAAAGAGACACCTGGGAAGACTAGGATGTGGAGGGCTGACTAGCCATTGGATTAGCCACGGAATGACTAATCGTGACATATAGCTCCTTTTTGACTGAGGCCATCACAAACGGAAACCGATCCCTCTTTAATTAAGGAAGCAATGCAGGTACTGCATAAAGCTTTCTTCCAATTCCCTTCCATTTTGGTCTTGCATGAGAGGCATTTCCTTTTGGCCTAACAGGAAACAAAAAAGGGGAAAAAAAAACAGGAGACCTTTGCGGAGACCCAGTCTCCACTTGTAGACCACCCCAAGGTGCATTTTAAGAAAGGAATAGAAAACCTAAAGTGCCCAGACAGGCCCCCACCACCAGGGGGAAAAAAAAAAAAAAAGGAGGACCAGAATCCAGTAAAGGAATGGGCAGTTTTAAGCTGGCCATAAAATGGCAAGATAGCACAAAACCTCCCCAAATGACCCCATTTTGGAAAGTAGACATCCCAAGCTATTTGATGAGAGGCATGTTGAGTCCATGGAATATTTTATATTTTGCCACAGGTTGCAGGAAATATTTTATTTTTTTACACAATGTTGTCCCTAAATTATATATTGTTCAAACATGGCATGGTTATATGTGAAATTACACCCCAAAATACATTCTGATACTTCTGTGTACAGGGATACAACATGTGTGAGACTTTTTGGGAGCCTAGCCATGTACTGA
Source organism: Lithobates clamitans (assembly GCA_037952925.1). NCBI lineage: Eukaryota > Metazoa > Chordata > Amphibia > Anura > Ranidae > Lithobates > Lithobates clamitans. The sequence continues at coordinate 2,738,335 of JBBGZY010000965.1, read as the reverse complement.
AACCCAAAAACCAAGCACCGCCTTCATGTTTTCTAAAGATGTAAAATTGTGATTATACTCCTCACTACCCATCACAGTTACGGAGGCCCTGAAATGTCCAGATAGCACAAACTCCCCCCCTCACAAGAGGCATGGTGAGTATTTTGCAGGTCTCATTTCATTTTGAAAATGAAGAAAAGAAAAATGAATTTTTTAAAATCTTTTTTCAATTTTCAACTTTGTGACAAAAAGCGAGATCTGCAAAATACTCAACATGCCTCTAAGCAGATAGCTTGGGGTGTCTACTTCCAAAATGGGGTCATTTGGGGGGGGTTGTGCTATCTGGGCATTTCATGGCCTCTGAAACGGTGATGGGCAGTAAGGAGTGAAATCAAAAACGTATGCCCTTAGAAAGCCTGGCAGTGATTAGTTTTTGGGGTCCTGTACGCGGACAGACTGCCAAAAAGTCCACACATGTGGTATCTGCGTACTCAGGAGAAGCAGAATGTATTTTGGGGTGTAATTCCACATATAACCATGCCATGTTTAAACATTATTTAGTGACAACGTTGTGTAAAAAAAAAAAAAAAATTGTAAATTTCCCAAAACTCAGCGAAAAGCTGAGTTAGACTTACCGGTAACTCCTTTTCTGAGAGTCTTCTAGGACAGCCCATGAGACCTTGGGCTCCTCCTACCAGGACAGGAAACACGTCACCCCCACCAGATAAAAAGGCGGTCCTCCAGGCCCTTGTCAGTATTCTCAAGAACCGTAGGACCCTGCAAAACATATGCATAATACACATAACTTCAGACAATACCGGGTGGGAATCCCTCTGTCCTGGAAGACTCTCAGAAAAGGAGTTACCGGTAAGTCTAACTCAGCTTTTCTCCAAGCGTCTTCCAGGACAGCCCATGAGACGATGAGCCAGAACTTACCAGTCTAGGGAGGGACAACTGCCTGAAGGACCTTACGACCAAACGCCTGCTCCTGAGCTGATAGGAGATCCAGGCGATAATGTTTAATGAAGGTTGAGTAACTGGACCAAGTGGCAGCCCTGCAAATTTGTTCCGGTGAGGCACCAGCCCTCTCAGCCCAAGACGTAGACAAGGCTCTAGTTGAGTGCGCAGTAACAAAAGGTGTAGGGACCTCCCTAATTTTGTAAGCTTCCAAGATGGCTTGCTTTATCCATCTAGCCAATGTGGCTTTAGATGCACTATTCCCCTTGTGAACTCCAGAAAAGAGGACAAACAAGGCATCAGTTTTCCTAAAGGTCTTCGTGACCTCAAGATAGACCAAGAGAATCCTTCTTACATCTAGAAAACTAAATTTTCTTTCTAAGTCGCCCTGTGGCGAACTACAAAAGGTTGGCAATACAATGTTCTGAGATCGGTGGACTGTACTTGCTACCTTGGGCAAAAAACCTGGATGGGTTCGTAACACAACTTGATCCTCAAAAATCGTGAGGAAGGGCTCCCTAACTGATAGGGCCTGCAACTCACTTACCCTACGAGCTGAGGTAACAGCTATAAGGAACACAGTTTTTAATGTAAGTAACTTAACTGACATACTTTCCAGAGGTTCAAACGGAAATTCTACCAGAGTTTGAAGCACTAGGGACAGATCCCACGTTGGACAACTTCTCACTACTACTGGTCTGGCCCTAGAGATAGATTTGAAAAATCTGGCTATAGTGGGATTTTCCAGGAGAGAAAACTGGAGGAACACGCTAATAGCTGCCGCCTGTACCTTTAAGGTACTAACAGAAAGACCTTTGTCGACACCCTCTTGGAAAAATTCCAAAATAGACGGAATATCATGAGCTAATCTATCATTTTCAGATAACCATGAGTTAAACCTTTTCCAAACTTTGGAATATATGGCTCTAGTAACTGGCTTCCTGCAATTAACGAGAGTCCTGACTACTTTGTCAGAGAACCCTTGGGCGCTCAGTATCTTTTCTTCAGATACCAGGCCGTCAAGTTTAAGGAAACCACCTGAGGGTGTGATACTGGAACCTGCAATAATAGGTCTTCCCTTTTCGGAAGACTCCACGGAGGCTCTGAAACCAGAGACTGTAGCAGGGAAAACCATGGCCTCTTGGGCCAAAACGGGACAATTAGAATCAGATCTGTCTCTTCCAGCCGAAACTTCCGGAGGACTTCTGGAATCAGCCTGATTGGCGGAAAGGCATAACATAGGCCTGGAGGCCACGGGTTTGCCAGAGCATCGATCCCCAAGGCTTGGTCTGCCGGGTTCATGGAAAAGAATATCTCCGTCTTGCGGTTGTTTCGGTTTGCGAACAAATCCGCTACCGGATAACCCCATCTCTTGGTGAGGTCTGCAAAGACTTCGGGATGAAGGGACCAGTTGTCTCGGTCTATCCTGTGACGACTGAGATAATCTGCCAGGCAATTGTTTTTCCCCTTCAGGTGTACAGCAGAAATGGAGGCTAGATTCCCCTCTGCCCATGAAAGGATCTCCTGGGCAATGGACTGAAGCCTCCGGCTTCTCGTGCCTCCCTGCTTGTTGATATACGCGACTGTCGCTATATTGTCTGACAGGATTTGGAGGTTGTGACCCCTGACCGCCATCTGAAAAGACTGGAGGGCTCTCTGGACTGCAAGCAGCTCTCTTTGATTGGATGAGGCCCTTGCCTCCTCTGGGGACCACTCTCCTTGTGCTACTGCATTGCTGAGGTGGGCCCCCCATCCCCAGGAACTCGCATCCGTGGTAATCCTTCGGGAGATGGGAAAGGACCATGGGAGACCTCCTGCTTGGTGCTGACCAGCTTCTTTTTATCCTGTCGGGAAGCCAGATCCTTGACTCCAGGGACCTTACGTCCCCGTCCCAGTTTCTTAAAAGAAACCTTTGTAACGGACGCTGACGGAGTCTCGCCCATGGTACTGCGGGAAAACATGAGGTCATAAGACCCACTGCCCTCGACACCTGTCTCAGAGAGACCGACTGGTTGGTCTGCAATGTTGACATAGTCTGGAACACTTTGGTAATCTTCTCCTGAGGAAGAAAAACTCTTTGGTTCACGGAGCAAAAATCGTAACCCAGATAAGTTACTTTCTGGGCCGGAATCAAGGACGATTTTTCTTTGTTTATTAGCCAGCCTAGGGACTGTAAGAAGTCCTGTACAGCCTGGAGATCTTCCAACAGCCTTTGGTATGATTTTGCCACTATCAGGAGGTCGTCTAAGTAAGGGATAACCGTTATTGCCTTTAATCTTAGAGGAGCCAGCACTTCCCCCAACACCTTCGTAAAGATGCGTGGGGCTGAGGAAAGACCGAAGGGGAGGGCCTGAAATTGAAAATGTCGGGTCCCCATACCCGTCTTCACTGCCAATCTCAAAAACTTTTGGAAGGCTGGATGGATAGGGATGTGAAGATAAGCATCCCTTAAGTCCAACGTGGCCATAAAGCAGTTTGGGTATAGTAGGTTTTTGATTGTAAAAACCGTCTCCATACGGAAATGCTTGTATCTGATGGACTTGTTTAAGGTCCGGAGATTCAGGATAAGTCGAAACTTTCCTGCCGGCTTTCTGACCACAAATACATGGGAATAGAATCCCTTGCCCCGCTCCGATCGAGGAACAGGAATCAGGACTTTTTGATCTAATAAGTCTCCGATCTGGAGACCCAGAGCCCTCGCTTTCTCCCGATCTTGTGGAAGAAATGTGACCAACAAACGTTCTGGTGGTTGGTGAACAAACTCCAGCCTGTACCCGTTGGTCACTAGGTCCAGGACGAAGGGGCTCAGAGTGACTGCTGCCCACTGTGGGATGAAGGCCCTCAATCTCCCTCCCACCGGGGAACACAAGTCACTGCGGCTTGGCGGGCTGTTGAGGAGGGTTAAATAGCACTCCCCCTTTGCCTCTGCCTTTGTGCCCAGTCCAATGCTTTTTCGGCCTGCTGTCCTTTTCTCTAGGACTCTGTTGCCTGTTTTGGCCACGAAAAAATTTTCTGGCTGTCTGAACTCTCTTTTTCTCTGGAAACGCCTTTTTCTTATCAGCCGTGCGTTCCAGTGCCTCCTGTAGACCTGGGCCAAATAAATGATCGCCAGTTAAAGGAAGGCCACAAAGGCGCAACTTGGAGGCCGAGTCCCCTGACCAGGTCTTAAGCCAAAGGCTTCTCCTGGCCGAGTTCACTAGAGCCGAAGTCCTGGCTGACATTCTTACCGACTCAGCGGAAGAATCTGCCAAAAAACCCACTGCCTGAAATAGGAGAGGAAAAGACTTTAAAATTTGCTCTCTGGAGGTACCTGCTGACAGATGTGACTGAATCTGAGTCAACCAAACCTCCAGATTTCTGGCCACACAAGTGGAAGCCAAAGCTGGTTTCAGGTTTCCAACTGCTGAGTCCCAGGCTCTGTGGAGAAGGATATCCCCCCTCTTGTCCATCGGATCCTTAAGCGTACCCATATCATCAAACGCCAGGTCCGAGTTTTTTGAAACTTTTGAAAGAGGTGCGTCTAACTTGGGATTCTTATTCCATGGCTGCGCAGTGTCCTCATCAAAAGGAAACCTCCTTTTTAGGTTACTAGAGAAGAATGGTTTTCTCTCAGGATTATCCCATTCCAGTTTAATAGTATCAACCAAAGAACTATGAACTGGAAACACTCTTGATTTTCTCTTATGTAATCCTTTATACATAAGATCATGTTTGGATAACTGAACCTCTTCCTCTTTTAATTCAAGGGTAGTATAGATAGCCTTTAATAAGTCATCTACATCCTCAACAGATAACTTAAATCTTGAGCCTCGAGTGGATTCTCTATCTCTGGGCTCTGTATCTGACCCCGATTCTTCCAGAGAAGAACGGGTAGATCTGACCTCAGCCTCAGTCTTCACTCTCTGCCTGCTGCGGAGTGCTTACTGACGCCTTCAGTGAAGACGGACTCTCTGCTGGAGTCTGGAGCTTGTCAATAAGCGTTCTAAAGGAACTGAAGGCGGACGCAAGCTCATCCCTAACAGAAGTAAGCATCTTCTGGCAAGAGGCAACCGGGTCATCCTTTACTAGGCCTTCTATACAGGTGCGACAAACTGCTTTGCTCCATGAGGAGCTCAATTTGTTTGCGCAAACCGCACATTTCCTTTTAAGTGGCTGCGCTTGGGCCTTGTCCTGAGTCTTGGTCTGCAAGACAAAATAAATGACCCACAATGTAATTAAAGCCACACAATCACTCCGTAACACCATGTGCAGGAGGGAGGAAATGTGTCCCCTTACACCCACTACTACAGAGGGGGGAGGGAACACTCACAGGGATAGTAAGGTGGTGACAGAACACCCCAGGCTTACCTGTGAGGTGCTGGTGTTGGGAACTGCATCCGCTGCCTGTGCAGGTACTGCAGGAGGATCCATTCTGCCCCTCTTGGTCATCCACAGCCTGGCTGCTTAACACCAAGAAACACCAGCAGCCAGCGTTCTCTGGGGTTCCGTTTATGAAGACTGGAACCTCGTCTCCGGCGCCCGATGATGATGTCATATGCCCCGGAAGTAACCTTCTCCAGGCACTTCCTGTGGGCCAGCTTGGAGCGCAATAGCTCCGCCCCCTCGAACGCTGCGGCTTCCTCCATTCCTTGCTCAGATCAGCCAGGCTGTCGGCAGGGAAGGACAACCGAAGCTCAGCTGAGCTAGAGTGCAATGCACTGCACTAGGGGCACGACCTCACACCGGTCCTGGCCCTCTCCAGGCACTGAGGACAGAGAACAGCAACACAGCCAACCTCCCCAGCGGTGTGCTGCTTCTGGCAGAGGAAGAGGTAAGTGATATGCCCCAGAAAAAAGCCATACAAAGCCCCTGCTTATAAGGCCTATGGGAGCAGGTTCCATGAACATGTTACCCCCCGTCCGGAGGAAACACAAATAACTGACATGGGCCTGGAGGACCGCCCTTTTATCTGGTGGGGGTGACGTGTTTCCTGTCCTGGTAGGAGGAGCCCAAGGTCTCATGGGCTGTCCTGGAAGACGCTTGGAGAAATATAAAATATTTCATGGACTCAAAATGCCTATCAGCAAATAGCTTGGGGTGTCTACGTTCCAAAATGGAGTCATTTGGGGGGGGGGTTACCATCTTGTCATTTCATGGCCTCCGAAACAGTGATAGGTAGTGAGGAGTAAAATAAAAAATTTACACCCTTAGAAATCCTGAAGGAGGTGCTTGGTTTTCGGGGTCCTGTACGCGGTTAAGCTCCCAAAAAGTCTCCCACGAGGTACCCCCATACTCAGGAGAAGCAGAATGTATTTTGGGGTGTAATTCCACATATAACCATGGCAAGTGTGAGCAATATATCATTTATTTAGTGACAACTTTGTGTATTTGTTTTTAGCATTTTTCAATCACTTGTGACAAAAAAAAATTAAATATTCAACTGGCTCAACATGCCTCTCAGCAATTTCCTTTGCGTGTCTACTTTCTAAAATGGGGTCATTTGGGGGGGGGGGGGGGGGGGGTTTGCACAGCCCTTCCATTCTAGCACCTCAAGAAATGAGATAGGCAGTTGAACTAAAACCTGCGTAAATTCCAGAAAATGTACCCTAGTTTGTAGACGCTATAACTTTTGCGCAAACCAATAAATATACGCTTATGGACATTGTTTTTTACCAGACATGTGGCTGAATACATTTTGGTCTAAATGTATGACTAAAATTGAGTTTTTATTACTTTTTTTATAACAAAAAGAAGAAAATATTTTTTTTTTCAAAATTTTTGGTCTTTTTCCGTTTATATCGCAAAAATAAAAAAAATTGCAGAAGCAATCAAATACCATCAAAAGAAAGCTCTATTTCTGGGGGGAAAAAAGGACGCAAATTTAGTTTGGGTACAGCATTGCATGACGGCGCAATTACCAGTTAACCGCTTCAGCCCTGGAAGATTTTACCCCCTTCCTGACCAGAGCACTTTTTGCGATTTGGCACTGCGTCGCTTTAACTGACAATTGTGTGGTCGTGTGACGTGGCTCCCAAACAAAATTGATGTATTTTCTTCCCCACAAATAGAGCTTTCTTTTGGTGGTATTTGATCACCTTTGTGGTTTTTATTTTTTGCGCTATAAAACCAAAAAAGCGACAATTTTGAAAAAAAAATTTTTTTACTTTTTTGCTATAATAAATATCCCCCCCCCCCAATTTAGGCAGATATGTATTCTTCTACATATTTTTGTTAAAAAAAAATTTAAAAAATTGCAATAAGCGTATATTGGTTTGTGCAAAAGTTATAGCGTTTTACTAGTAATGGCGGTGATCTGCGATTTTTATCATGACTGCCACATTATGGAGGACACATTGAACAATTCTGACATATTTATGGGACCATTGGCATTAATACAGCGATGAATGCTATGAAAATGCATTGATTACTGTAAAAATGTCACTGGCAGCGTAGGGGTTAACACTAGGGGGCGATCAAGGGGTTGTGTTCCCTAGTGTGTGTTCTAACTGAAGAGGGGAGGGGACTGACTAGGGACGATGACAGATCGCTGTTCATACGATCTGTCACTTCTCCCCTCAGAGAAACGGGATCTCTGTGTTTACACAGAGATCCCGGTTCTAGCCATGTTACGAGCGATCGGGTCGAGACTGCCGGGCACTCGCATCGGCTCCGGGGGCAAGCTGCGGGCGCACGCCCATAGTGGCCACCAGAGGGGGTGACGCAACATAACGGCGATTCGCTCACTGAGCCATGTTGCCGCAGTACAACTGCGGCGGCTGGTCAGCAAGTGGTTAAAGCAGCGCAGTGCCAAATTGTAAAAAGTGCTCCAGTCATTGAGCAGCCAAATCCTCCGGGGCCGAAATGTTTAAGAGACAGAGTAGTCCGTGTCTGTCATTCCTAAATTGCTAAAACCAAGAAAAGCTACTTCCAGAAAAATCTATCTGGTGTCAACAGAGGCACTTCATGCACTGAAAAAACCTTGAGCCTTTACAACCACTTTAGATATACTTCATGTAGCTGCAGTATAAAGCAATAAAAATCATATCAAAGCTAAATATAGAAAACAAGTTCTTAACATGCTCACAGTATTTCTAAATAAATGTCCCAATGCTTTTTGAAGCAAAAATATTTTTTATTCGAATAGAATGATGAAATCCAGGTGGGGCAGTCACTATCATTAAAAAAATGAAAATTACAAGGAGAAAAAAAAAAAAAAAAAAAATCATATGTAAGATAAAGGTACAGAGTTGGGAAATCCTAAAGATTATTAACAATTTTACACAACCGGTTTCCCCTGAGCACTTCTTGACCGATTCATTGTCGAACACTTCTACATGGACACAAATTATTACACAGGTGAAAAGAAGCACACAATGTAAGCGCATTGACATTTTCAGACAATATGCATGGCTTTACCTAAATTAACCCAGGAACTATTTAATCAGCATTATGCCATTTATTTATAAATCAATAATACAGGCAGTGAAAGCTGTAAAAAATATTAGAAATTGCTTATGTTCATAAGCAATATGGAATAAAACGGTATTTCTACTTCCCCATGAACTTACTGCCAAGAAGCTGGTATGTCAGGCTTGAACATATTACATGGGTCAGATCATCTCTACATAGGAGAGCTTAACTCGTAGAGTAGTAAAGATGGCCACACTTATTAGAATCTGATAGCAAAATATTCTTCAGAATAAACCACCATGCAGTGTGATGCCCTACCATAACACTATAAAATCAGGTATTTGCTTTCACAAGATAGTCAGTACATCTAAAGACGATTGTACAAGCCAGATTATATATGTGTGGCACACTTTGGTTGTAGACTGGTTGGCCCTTTGTCTTTTACAAATGCTGGCCTAGTGGAAAGGGACTACACTTTTGTTCAGCATTACTCAGCAAGAGTAATTTTCATTGTTTCTTTTACTTAGACCCCTTTCACACTAAAGGTGGTTTAAACGCTAAAAATAGCACCTGTAAAGCGCCTAAAACACACCTCCCATTCCACCCCAGTGTGAAAGCCCGAGTGTTTTCACACTGGGGCAGTGCGCTTGCGAGATGTTAGGGAAAGTCCTGCAAGCAGCATCTTTGGGGCGGTTTAGGAGCGCTGTATAAATCGCTCCTAAACCGCCCCTGCCTATTGAAATGAATGGGCAGCGCTGCTGAAGCGCCTGCAAAGCGCTCTGGCAGCACCGCAACACGGGCGCTTTTAACCCGGCCGCGGCTGAGTGTGAAAAGGGTCTTTTAGACAGCCATGCTTTACTGCTGTATTTTAATGTTCTAATGTATGGTTTTTATTCTATTAAACCAAGATGCCGCTTCAAATGTGCACTGCTGCTTTAAGACTAAACAACTTTTAGTTTGTAGCACTTTCACATTCCGAAATTAAGAACATATTGAGTAGGGTGCTAACAGGCCAGAAGATATATATTAATTAAAAAAAAAATGAAATAAATATAAAATATTCAACACGAACAGAGCCAAGTGCAGCTCATTCTAGAAAACGAAAAAGTTAGGAAAAAAAAAAAAAAAAAAAAGGTCAAGCTTCTGTGGTGGAGGGTGACATAGATTGCTGTTCGGAAGGAGAATTGACTGCTGCGGGTGCCTCCTCCTCCTCTCCTTCTTCTTCAATTTCCGGTGCAGCAACAGGTTCAGCAGGCAGGGGAGAGGGTGGGGGAGATGATGATCGAGGAGATGATGGAGGAGACGATGGAGCAGGAACATTGGCTGTTGCAGATCTAGGGTAGTCAATCTCACCTTCCTCAATTTCATGTTCCTGGTCGGATTCTGTAGTAAATGCCACTGTGTCCTCTCTCCTGCTTTTCTTGGAGCGCTCCTCACTGACACTTCTCTCCCTGCTACGTTTCCTAGATCTCTCTTTGCTAATACTACGACTTGAACGCCTACCATTCTTTCTACTTTCATTGCTATGGCTCCTTTCTGAGCTACAAGATTCCCTCCTTTTTCGGCTATCTCGGTCTTTGCTACTACTCCTCTCTCTGCTATGACTTCTGTCTCTCTCTCTCCTTTCCTTGCTTCGTCTGCTATTCTTCTCTTTCCTGTCCTTGCTCCTGCTCCTATCTCTCCTATGTCTGCTGCCACTTCTGTCCCTATCCTTTCTCCCACTTCCATCACTATCACGTCTTTCCCTGCTCAGGCTTCTCTCTCTCTCACTGTGCTCCTGGTCTGGACTTCTCTCTTTACTGCTGCTGTGATCCCTCTGCTTACTTCCATTTTTTTCTTTACTCCTGCTATCTCTGCTGTCTTTGCTGTAACTCCTGCTTCTCCGACTGTGCCTTCTGCTCCTGCTGCGCGAACGAGACCTGAAAAATGCATTAAAAAAAATAAAAAATGTTAAGAAAAAATACATTATTTTACTATTTCTCAATAAAAGATCATTAAAAAAAGACTTCTGGAACAAACAAAAAAAAACAAAACACTGACCTTGATCTAGAAGGACTACTCCTACGTGAACGGGACCTAAAGCAAAGAACAGAAAAAAAGAGTTAATAACTGTAAAAATCTTGTTTTGTCCTGAGCACATCGCCCCCCCCCCCATCCCTCATATTCTCGCAGGGCAGCAGGGGGGTTAATACAATTAACAAGCTGTCACAGACACTCGTGAACAGGGCGCAACCATTCACACACTTTCGGCTCATCTGCTCCATTCACAGAAGCTGTACTTCGAAGAATGAAACAGGATCTGTAAATGGAGGGGCAGAGCTATACATCATCCACCTGTGCTTCATTCTTAGTTCCATTAAATCTTGTAGTAACCTGTAAATACAGTAACCTCCCAATAGTGCAGTAGGGTTGACTTGATTACCCACCAGTCTGCCTATGATGTCATTCAGTAGTATACTGACCACCCACCACCCCCAAGACCCAGCAGCACATCACATAATGTAGCTGCACTACATCTTAAAAAAAAAAAGGCTTAATTTAACTCTTTTGCTGCCAGAGCTTTTCCCCCTTCCTTCTGTTTTTGAACACGTGATAAAATGCACATTTTAGATTTTAAATGTTGGTAGTTGCAATTTTTGGCACACATCAGCACAGCTATTTACCAAAGTCAAATTTTGGAACAAAAGATAGGCTAATTTAAGGGTACACAAACAATACAGTGCCTTGAAAAAGTATTCATACCCCTTAAAATTTTCCACATTTTGTCATGTTACAACCAAACACGTAAATGTATTTTTTTGGAATTTTACGTGATAGATCAACACAAAGTGGAACATAATTGTGAACTGGAGGGAAAATGATAAATGGTTTTCACATTATTTTTACAAATATCTGAAAAGTGTGGCGTGCATTTGTATTCAGTCCCCTTTACTCCTAACTAAAATCTAGTGGAACCAATTGCCTTTAGAAGTCACCTAATAGCGTCCACCGGTATGTAATTTAATCTCCGTATAAATACAGCAGTTCTGTGAGCCCTCAGAGGTTTGTTAGAGAACCTTTGTGAACAAACAGCAACATGAAGGCCAAGGAACACACCAGGCAGGTCAAGGATAAAGCTGTGGAGAAGTTTAAAGCAGGGTTAGGTTATAAAAAATATCCCAAGCTTTGAACATCTCATGGAGCACTGTTCAATCCATCATCCGAAAATGTATGGCATAACTCCAAACCTTCCAAGACATGGCCGTCCACCTAAACTGACAGGCCGGGCAAGGAGAGCATTAATCAGAGATGCAGCCAAGAGGCCCATGGTAACTGGGGGAGCTGCAGAGATCCACAGCTCAGGTGGGAGAATCTGTCCACAGGACAACTATTATTCGTGCACACCACAAATCTGTTCTTTATAGAAAAGCGGAAAGAAGAAAGCCACAAGAAGTCTCGTTTGCGATAAGCCATGCGGGGGACACAGCAAACACGTGTGAAGAAGATGCTCTGGTCAGATGAGACCAAAATTGAACTTTTTGGCCTAAAAGTAAAATGCTATGTGTGGTGGAAAACCAACACTGCACATCACCCTGAACAAACCATTTCCACTGTGAAACATGCTGGTGGCAGCATCATGTTGTGGGGATGGTTTTCTTCAGCAGGGACATGGAAGCTGGTCAGAGTTGATGGGAAGATGGATGGAACCAAATACAGGGCAATCTTAGAAGAAAACCTGTTAGAGTCTGCAAAAGACTTGAGATTGGGGCGGAGGTTCCCCTTCCAGCAGGACAACAACCCTAAACTGGTTTAGATCAAAGCATATTCAAGTCCAGACCTAAATCCAATTGAGAATCTGTGGCAAGACTTGAAAATTGCTGTTCACGGGCGCTCTCCATCCAATCTGACAGAGCTGGAGCTATTTTGCAAAGAAGAATAGGCAAAAATGTCACTCTCTAGATGTGCAAAGCTGGTAGAGACATACCCAAAAAGACTTGCAGCTGTAATTGCAGCAAAAGGTGGTTCTACAAAGTATTGACTCAGGGGGGCTGAATACAAATGCACTCCACACTTTTCACATATTTGTAAAAAATTTTGAAAACCATATATCATTTTCCTTACACTTTATGTTGGTCTATCACATAAAATCCCAATAAAATACATTTACATTTTTGGTTGTAACATGACAAAATGTGCAAAATTTCAAGGGGTGTGAATACTTTTTCAAGGCACTGTATACTATCGAAGAAGTTGTTAAAAATATAAATGATTAGGTTGCTTGGAATAAATACTTACCAAATGTGTCAAGCCTTAAAATCAAAAATGCACATGCCCGTGAATCATCAAACTATGATGACCAAAACTTCCCTGCTGCATTGTGAACACAGGTGGTCGGCTGCTGGGCACAGGCACCATTCAAAGTATGTTTTGCATTTTCTCAATGAATGCATCCTCTGATTGGATAAGATAGAGAGTGTGACGTAACTGCCCCGCTTCTGCACCTCTTACAATTAGAGAACGCTTTGAATTCATTGAGAAAACACAAAGCGCCTGGGCTGAGCAGCTGACCTCTTGTGTTCAGAAAGCAGCTATTTGGTACAGGGCTTGGTGTCTACTAAAGTGAATTCCAACTTTACAGGTATAGTATTATGCATTGCTGGACCAATGCAACTATGTAAAAATATCCATATCTGGAATTCTTCTTCCAAGTCAAAGGTCATCAATTTAGAGTTACCCATGAACCACTGCCCTAGAATTATTGCTCTCACGCCAGTGTGTGTGTGGCTTATGGGTACAACCCCAATTCCAAAAAAGTTGGGATGCTGTGTAAAATCTACATAAAATAAGAATGATATTTGGATATATTTTCTGTCTTCTATTATGAATAAAATATGGGCTTATGAGAATTGCAAATCACTGCAGTCTGTTTTTGTAGATTTTACACAGCGTCCCAACTTGAAATTGGGGTTGTAGATAAATGAGATCAGCCTCCTCCAATCACAGAACACTCTCCATTCTGGGAAAGAATATTAAGAGTTCTATGAATGGAGGCGGCGGATGAGCAGTACAACTCTTTAACACATGCAACAGCTGACATTAACCCCAAGGAGAGCCAGAAGATCAGCGCTGTGGGGGAAGACCTGGTGGCAGTGGGGAGAATAATTCTACATCATTCAGCTGCCAGGGACCTGGGACACACATTTTAAGAGGAAAGTTATGTCTTCCAGGTGCTGCATAGCCTAGACATACATAGAGAGAAAAAAATAAAATAAAATATATATATATATATATATATATATATATATATATATATATATATGTGTGTGTGTGTGTGTGTGTGTGTGTGTGTGTGTGTGTGTGTGTGTGTGTGTGTGTGTGTGTGTGTGTGTGTGTGTATGTATGTATATATATATATATATATATATATATATATATATATATATATATATATATATATATATATATATATACACACACACAAACACATACATATACACACACATACATACATATACACATACATACACATTTTACTTATATAGCGCCATCAATTTACATATACATTGAACATTCACATCAGTCCCTGCCCTCAAGTAGCTTACAACCTAAGGTCCCTAACAAATTCATACATACTAGGGTCAATTTAGACAGGATCCGATTAACACACACACACACATAAAATAAACTTCAGTTGTAAATTCTATGTTGACTAACTAGCAATACTAAAAAGTCTGTTGCCAACATTAACTACTCTTTGGGAAAAAAACTTTGTAGGGTTAGTTTTTAAAACTCCTCCTGTTAGTTTGAAATCATGTGCCTTGCTCTTATGTTGATATTGAAAATGTTGCCCTCCTGAATGACTCTATTCTTTGGTCTGCTGTCATACAGTAACTCATCACCTATATCTAATGGATTGAGACCATGAATAAGTAATCTTAGTTATTTTTTTTAAGCATTTAAAAGTATATCTAAGCCCAAAAACAAAAATAGTATATATTGCAGCTTACTAGTCCACAGATGTGGTGGCTGAATTGGTTTTCTTCCTGCCAGGAATCTAGTACCCTTACAACTTCCTGTGCACTGAAATGTCAACGTTGACTTTTCTAGCATTCTTCTCTAAACTACATACTGTAACTCATCCCTCCTATGTTAGGTGGTGAGGAAGGGAGGGGTGTTTGTAATTAAAACCAGGAAAGCAGCCAAGAAGACAATGCTTCTCCATAAAAACTGTACTGTCAATAAGGGTTGCCACTCCAGGCCAAGAAGTGTGCTACTAGCAGAATTGCTAGATTAAAATAAAGGAGGGGGAAAATAATGCAGCACACCGAATAATAATGTACTTCAGTTTAGATATACATTAAGTCAAAAGCAGACCACTAAACATACCTGGACCGACTGCGTGAAGAAGAGTATCTGGATCCAGCCCTATCTTCCACCAGACGTATTCTCCTCCCATTAACTTGCGAACCATCCAGTTTATCTAGCGCCCGTTTCATGTCCGAATATGTACGGAACTCAATGATTCCTTCATTAGGACGACGCTGATGTGCATCCGCATAAGTAACTTCTCCAGCCTGGCGCATGAAATCCTACAGAAAACAAAACCAAATACATCAACTGTATGAAATTGAGGTGTCCAGTTCAGATGTAAAAAAGTGGAAAGCAAAAAAAAAAAAAAAAAAACCCACATAAGAGAGAACGCTAAGAAGATGAAACAAACTTTCTGATGTACACACAGTGCAAAAAATAAAAATAAAATAAGTTGGTCACATCATTTCACTTCTCTCTGTATTATAGACAAAAATTGCTAAAAATTTCCTACCTTAAGGTCCTGCCAACTACATCGGGTGGAAAGGTTCTCTACCCTCAGCCGGTAGATTGTTCGAACTGGAGGCCCAAACTTCTCATTGCTACTTTTGCGGTATCCATAACCACCTGGATCCAGAAAGAAAAAAATTCAGGGGATGTCCAAAAGCATTTAGTGAAACATAGTTCTGAGAGGTACGCTATCTAGGGCTATCGTTTACATCAAATAAAAAAAGTCTAAAGCACTATCAAAATAATATTCCAAGAATTAAAATACACCCAGCTATCCACCCATCTATTAGAGAATAACACCCGCAACCCTAACTACATTCAATTTACAAAACAGATACAATAATTACTGTATAAATATTCCTAAATAGTAACCCACTTTAAAATTTGTCTACAAGTAACCCCATGCTCCCCACCAATCACTTACCTTGAAACAATGGAGAGCCCTCAGCCACCCACGCTCCCTCTGCATGCCCTGCGTCGGACGGCTGCCTTGGGCCCCCCGCTGACTGGTAAACCCAACGCGCTCACCCACGTATGTGCCCCCCCCGCGGCTCCTCCTCGGATCTCACAAGAAGAAGAGAGAGGAGGAGGAAGGGACAAGCTGCACAATTAAATTACCTGGAGACAGACATCTGGTCAGCCTCACACTAGCTTATGCATTATCTCCCATGGCAGTTTAATAAAATGGCCACTAAATAACTAACTCAAAGGTTTCTAGAGTATTCAGAGCCATTTTAAAAAGTACAGGGATAAAATATAGCACAACAGTAATGATAAAAAAACATTTAAGGACAGGCAAATATCAACTAAGTTAAAATAAAGCTACATTAATAAAGCTGTTTAATTTGCATATAATTGTGCTATTAAAAAGTAACCAGTCTGGCTGGAAGCATGAACACAAACAAGAATGTTTTTCCATCTAAGAAAGAGGAAGAAATAGGTGCAGCACTGGTATAAAGCATATCTTAAATATCTAGCCATTAGAAAGTTATTTAGCTGAATAAAAAAATAAACTCAAGGTGTAGTCTATTCTGAGTGAGACAATAACGGGAGCCGCTATGACTAACCACCTAAGAAAACTAGTTACTTAGCTATTCCTAGATTAAATGCTTTCTCAATTACTGATCCCTCACATGCTTGCAGATTACATTTTCAGAAAAGGGGGTAAACAATATCAGCTGTCATTTTCTCCTAGTACAGTTATCTTGGTGACCCACTCTGTTCTGACACAGTTGTCTCAGAATTGTTTTTGACCAATTGTGCACATGCAGCAAGACATTGCATTGAATGTAAAGTAGTGCTTGTGCATAGGAAGCTGTAAAAGTTCATTAAGGTATAATTCCACCAAAAAAATAAAAAAAATCAAGCCAAATAATTTAATAATAAAAAAGTAGGTTCAAAAATACTAAAGCAGAACTTTTTCTCCCATGTAGTGGGGCTGTGCCTGCATTACATAGGTTAACATTAACTGCTCATTTTGTCCATGGGGCACAGAAAAGCTACACTTACCTGATCCTTCAGTCCTCTGGAAAACAGTACTCCCCCACATCCAGCGGTGGATAGTTACTGCTTTCCTCACTCCTGGAGCCGGTCCATGGGTGTGAGGACATCAGGAACAGTCCCATGCACAAGACTGCTTGTGTGCAGGGGGAGGATCAGGAGTGGCAGGGACCGGTCTTGCGCTAGGAGGATCAGCAGATTAGGCAAGTATATCACCACTCTCCTCACCCCTAGACAAAAATGAGCAGTTAACCCATGCAGTGCAGGCACAGCCCTACTGCATGAGAAAAATTCTTCTTTAAGCCTGTTTTTCATTTTTTGTTGTTGCGTTCTTTGGCTCCAAGCATCTGTCCAGCCTCATCTAGCACTAGTATTGAGTATTCTGCCACAAAAGTAAAAAAAAAAAAAATACAAAAAACGCTCAAACAAAACTGTGTAAAAAGTGGAAGAAAAGTTCCAAATATCCTCCTTAAAATGTCCCATCACCCTACCTAACCTATGGTTAGCACACTTAAGTTAGAACACTTAAGAATAGATAGTGTTAGGCTTCCACTTTAAGTAAAAGAAAAAAGTAACCCCTACTTGAATACTGCTATAAGCAGTGCTGCAAATGATTTTCCAAAAAACAGCACTCTTGTCCACACCTAACAGCACCCTAAATCTATGTACTGTATTAGCAGACATAGTTGCGCCCTGTGGCTTTTTTTTTTTTACAAATGTGACCCACACAATTTTGTCTTCATTTAGACCATTTTAAAACTAACCTTATCAGGAAAAAAAAAACAAAAAAACAATGATGTCCTGCAGATGGAAAACTTTATACGTACACTGTCTATAGTGAAATCTACTGCAGCACTTTGCTTCCCCAAAGAATTTTGACATCCAGCCCAATTCTGTTGGAAGCTTGCATCTTCTGCGGTACCCTGTTTTTACTTCTGCTAACCCCAAGGTTACTACAGAACACAGGGTTTGGGGTGGCATAGCTCTGCAGCAGACAGAAGATTACAAAAATGGGTCCTGGGCCAATTAAACTCTTAAGCAGGAGATTTGTTTTTGACTTTTTTTTTTTTTTGCTTCAACAGGGCCGCTTTAAGTATCCATTGGCATGCATAGCTCATTAATGGGACACTGTTCACTTTACGAGAACTATGTATGATTCACAAGTATCAATCACAAAGTCTCAGATTCATACAAAGATTGTGACAATTTTTGCCAACACACAAAGTGGTCCATGCTTGAATTGCCAGCAAATTTTTAGAATTATAATGAGCATAGATACAACTGAATGGGCTGTTCAGTCTCGTGATGAATTGCTCAGGACTAGAAGATGAGCAATGTTGTCTTAGCTCTGTAGTTTAGCAATATCCTGTCTGTTACTGTTGTATGCAGAGGACAGGTCCAACTGGACCAATATTTTTTTTTATTTATCCAATACCAAACTGGAGTAGCAGAACGTACTTCAGAGCACGTGAGAAAAGCACAAAAGTACATATGGTAAACTTACTGCGAGCTTCTCTCCTTGGAGCACGTGCATGTTCCACAATGACCCGTTCACCACATAGGTCCCTTCCATTCATCTCATAAACTGCATCTTCAGCATCACGCATGTCTTCAAACTCCACAAAGCCATACCTGAAAAACATGTAGGCAATTCCTAAAGTGTATCTAAACCCAAGAACAAAACTCGTCCCGCAGCTTACATGTCCTTGAGGCACAGGAATTTATCTGCTCACAAGACTTCTAGTTGGATGAATTGATTAAATTATTTTTTGCACTTATCAAACAGATTTAATAAAAATACTTTCAACAGTTTACATTAAGGAGGGATGCCACTTAAAATTGGAAGTTCCGCTCATTATACTCCTCCTTTGTCAATAATGTAAATCGAAGGAAGTCACAGCCTGCTTCCCACACTCAAGATGGCAGCACCAGAGAAGAACTGGCCTTGGTGATGACACGCTGGATCTCTGGACTTGCGAGTACCTGTTAATTAAAAATCAGCAGATAATAGTATTTGTAGCTTCTGGCTAATATTTTTTTTCTCTGAAAATGGCTGGAGTTCCTCTTTAACATAGCAAAAGGGAGAATAAAAAAAAAAAAAAAAAAAAAGAGAGAAATGTATTGTTAAACTTTACATACAAGGTGTACTATCAGCATTGCTAAAAAGCTAATGAAGTGTATGTATCAAAATCTTCTGTCTCTTCATGTAAACCCAATGATCTGTGGGGGCAAACCTGTCACTTCCAGGACTCCTTGTTCTGCTTTACCCCTCCTAATTTTAGTATTTTTTTTTTTGGGGGGGGGGGGGGGGGGTTATTTGTAACAAGAAAGGGGAAGAGGAGGAAGCGCCAGCTCAGTGCAAAGTTTTAGCAATCCATTTAATGGTAGGTTAAAAATGCACTTACACAATGCAAGCGAGTATCCAGCTCAGTAGATGGAGGGTCAGTGGAAAGAAGATGTGGCCCAGTCAGTCCATCTATGTGGCACCGTCCGCGGGATGTATCATCAGATGTTTGGCTCCATAGACGTCCTGTGGCCACCAGGAAGTGAAACCAGGACGTCTATGAAGCCAAACATCGGATGATACATCCCGCGGACGGTGCCACATCGATGGACTGACTGGGACACATCTCCCTTCCACTGACCCTCCTGCTACTGAGCTGGATACTCACTTGCATTATGTAAGTGCATTTATAACCTACTATTAAATTGATTGCTAAAACTCAGCACTGAGTTGGCGCTTCCTCCTTCCCCTTTTTTGTTTCCTACCCAGAGCTGGCTTACACTAAGGATAGCTGCCGCTCAAACCTACCCCCATCAACTCCTCCACATTATCATTGGAGAGTGTGTATGTATGTGTAATATATAAATATATATATATCAGATGAACTAAGTGTAATTTTTTTGAATGGGACTTCCTATATGTACACACAGCTACTGATCTCGCGCCAGAATACTACCTCTTTTTTCCAGGATGGTATTTGTAGCTGCTGACCTTTATTTTTTTTATAAAAAGGCTGAGGAACCACTTTAATGAAATTAGCTGTATGTCTGGAGTTGTCCTACTGCAAAATAAATTTGGGGCCAAGCACACGCCTCCAGCTACAGCCAAATATTTCACATTTTGAATCATCAGTCCAGAGCACTCGCTGCCATTTTTCTGCAACCCAGTTCTGTGTTTTTGTGCATAGTTTAGTCACTTAGCCTTGTTTCCACATCTGAGGTATAGCTTTTTGGCAGCAATTCTTCCATGAAGTCCACTTCTGGCCAGACTTCTCCGGACAGTAGAAAGGTGTACCTGGGTCCCACTGGTTTTTACTAATTCTGTGCTGATGGGACTACTAGACATCTTCCGATGTTGAAAGGAAGTAGACATGATGAGGTTAATTTACTAAAACTGGAAAGTGTAAATTAAATCTGGTGCAGCCGTGCATGGTAGCGATCTGACCAGAAGTGGGAGCGGGCATCTGTCAAAACCACCCCCCAAAAAGCGCCAAATGCGGCAGGCCGTGGAGAGGGAGGGAGGGGATGCAAAACTTCCCATTACCATAAAGTTCAATTTTAAAGTGAACTCAGTCTTACAAGTGGTTGTAAACCCTTACAGACCACTTTTACCTACAGGTAAGCCTAGATTAAGGCTTACCTGTAGGTGCAAGAAATATCTCCTAAACCTACATGGTTTAGGAGATATTTCCAAAAGACAGGCACCGATGTCTGCGGCGCATGCGCCGTCTCTAACGGCGCGCAGGCGCACTGAGCGTGCCGTCTCTAACGGCGATCATGCGCGGGAGTGACATCATCCTGGCTCCGGCCAATCACAGCACAGATGCATAGTAGCCCATTATGCTTTACCTTTGCAGGGAAACAAAGAGGAAGTAAACTCATCAGGGTTTACTTCCTCTTTAAGCTGACCATTCAGCAGAGACTGGGAGATTACCAATCAGCATGTGGCCGCGTTTTGAATACTTTTAGTTGCAACGGAGGGATTTGGGGGTCTAACTTGTAAACAAGTGTTAAAAATAGGCTTGGTCCAGGACTGGTTAATGGCCTCTAAGGAGGGCTCTCAAAGTTCTTTTTTTTTTTTTGTTCAAAATGGCAATTTGCGGTGTAACCATTTGATTAACTGCCTATAGGGCAAAATAAAGTTTAAGGCAGAAACCTCCTGTGCGGGTTTCTGCACAGATGTCAATGGAAATTGCACCCCGAAATCGCAAAAAGTAGTACAGAAAATACTTTTTGAAATTGGTGCAGCGCCGCAAATGCAGCGTCGCACCGATTAGGACGGTGCCATTGCCGCCCATTTGATATGTCAAATTGCACCAATGCGAACCAGGGCTTACACTCATTTTCATTTCTGGTGACCAGGACAAATGGGCTCTATTCACACCATGCTGTGTGCGCTGGAACGCACACGTTTGGGCAGCCCATTAGTTTACTATCTTTTATAACATATTTCCAAAAAATACAAAATTTGGCTTGAGAACGATAAAAAAAAGTAGCACAATATACATACAGTACAAACAATTAATCTTATGTATGATTATTGGTTTCAATGAGCTGCCCTACATGCCAAAGAATCGCCTGATCCCCTTCAAAAATTACGCCGCACCAAAATGCATGGTACTATGATATGGTGCAGGCTGGGGGGCACACTGCAGGGGTGTCAAGGAAGTTATCAGTGAGGTAGCAGCTCAAATAGTTGTAAAATACATATTCAGCTAGGTTCGCATGTATGCATTGGTGGTTGATGCATGATTGCAGTGCATTCCTGGCGAGTTTTGCACTTTTTGGGAAGTGCTGATGTCGCAAGGAGGTGTCTGTTTTCATGCAGGAAAAAAAACGCACGTACAGAAAAACCTTAAATTGCGTGCATAATTGTTCCAGAAACATGCTTGTAATCCAAAGCACTCTTATATCAAAGCAAATTTCCCTATAAGAAATAATGGCATCTCAGAAGATTTGTTCCACAACCATTTATTCAGAAGTCCTTCAGTTTATAATCTATAAAAAAAGATTATAGCAATGTGATAGATTGTGTAACCATAAAAAGTCCATCCACAAATGGCAGCCTCCACAAGGGCAGCAGGAGCTACAGAGTATAAAAGAGAAGCGAGGCGCCTCTAAGTGTAGCAATATAGTTACATTTAATGAAGGTACAACATTTAGCAAATCGCATGGTTGATGATTAAAAGAGGCACATCTAAGTATGCAGACATCTGGGCTGTTCATATAGACTGCCCCCGCACTGCCGGCTCTCACCGATGCTAGTCTGCAATCATGACCGAGAAGACTACTCTGCAGCAGAGCGATCTGAAAGCGAGGCTTGAAGCGCTCCTGGAGCACAGCGTGTAAGGGATGACATTGATGGCGGTGCAGAGGACGGTCTATGTGGAAAGCTTTACCCTGGATGCCTGCATACTTAGATGTGCCTGTTTTAACCACTTACAGACAGGAAGATTTCCCCCTTTAATGACCAGGCCATTTTTTGCGATATAGCACCTCATCGCTTTAACTGACAGTTGCGCAGTCGTGCGACGTTGTACCCAAACAAAATTGACGTCCTTTTCCCCCCACAAATAGAGCTTTCTTTTGGTAGTATTTGATCACCGCTGCGTTTTTTATTTTTTGCGCTTAAAAAAAAAAAGCGACAATTTTGAAAAAAGAAAAAAAAAACAACATTTTAATAAATATCCCCAATTTAAAAAAAAAACAAAACATTTTTTCATTAGGCAAATATGGTTTAGGCCAATATGTTTTCTTTAACATATTTTTGGTAAACAAAAAAAACACAATAAGCATATATTGACTGGTTTGCGCAAAAGTTATAGCGTCTACAAAATAGGGGATATATTTAAGGCATTTTTATTTTTTATTACTAGTAATGGCGGCCATCTGCGATTTTTAGTGGGACTGAGACATTGAGGTGGACAGATGACACTTTGACTATTGACATTTATACAGCGATCAGAGCTAAACAAAGCCACCGATTACTGTATAAATGACACTGACAAGGAAGGGGTTAATACTAGGGGGCGATCAAGGGGTTAAGAGTGTTTCCTGGGAATGTTTCTAACTGTACGGGGGCTGGGCTGACTGGAAGAGGAGACTGATCGCTGTTCCTAATCAATAGGAACAGCAGATCTCTCGCTAACTCCCCTGGGAGAACGGGAATCTGTGTTTACACTGATAGATCCCTGTTCTGGCTCTCGCTCCCATGATCGCAGGTGGCCGGCGGACATCGCGGTCGCTGGCTACGCACATCAAGTCCCCTGTTGCACAACGGGAGTGTGTGCCTGCTACAGCTTCTAGAAGGAGCTTACATACACCTACAGCGATTTGCGGGAACGCATCGACATGCCGCCGTATAACGGCGGCGGCTCGTTAGCAAGTGGTTAATCAACCATATGCGTTGCTAAATGTTGTACCTTCATTAAATGTAACCATATTGCTACACTAAGGGCACTTTCACACTGGAGCATTGGGGGCGTCGGGGGTCTCCAGCCCTTACTGAAGGAGTCACGCTGATGTAGCAGCCCATTCGATGTAACGCGTATAGGAGTCACAGTGGCAGCGTCATCCCGCGAGCGTCTTGTCGTTTCTATGCATCCTGAGCCCGCACTGATTAAGTGTTGCCTTTGTGAGTAACGTTTTAATAAGGAAATAAACCGTTTTGATATACAGAGAGCACTAGATTTTGCCTTTTCTATTCCCATGTGCACCGGACCCCATTGAGGGAATTTGTACTGGCTGGTAGCCATCTAATCAGCCGGAGGCGGCACGGAAGTAATAGGAGTTCCATGACCAGCTGATCCGTTTGTATCCCAGAGAGGGAATCTGCTTTTTCTGACCTTTTGGTTAAAAAAAGGGGTCAGAACGTGAGGTGAGCGGCTAAGTTATTGAGGTGGAGGAGAGCACTTGCATTTTCAACGTTTATGCACTGGTGGCGTGTTGTGCGTTTTTTGTGCAGAAGACTCTGAGGATTATATTTGTGCATTCGGACTCTTATTTTTAGTTTATTCATTTTTCGTGTGTGGACTTTATCTTTATTGTTCACTATTCCGATTTAGGGAACACGTATATTTCATTATTGTGTATTTTTCACTATTCCCAGTCAGAAAACATGAATATCTGTGCACTCAGTATCTTGCTATATTGCAAGTTAATCGCATATTCTTATTTAAGGATTTATTGGGAGTTATTTAGGAAGTGCAACACTGTTTTGTTATGTATATTTTATATGTGAAGTGAACGCATTTTTTTTGTTGTTGTTGTTTTTTGGTGGGATTTTTTGTTTTATCACCTACCACACATATCACTATTTAGTGATTAAGGTTATTATTTGCTCTGATAGATATCTGTTATATTGTTGGCGATAAAGCATTTCTATTTTTAGCAGCGCTTTACCGTTGTTTTAGCAGCGCTTTTCGGCCGCTAGCAGGGCGCTTTCAACCCCCTAATGGCCGAAAAAGGATTAAAAGCGCCCGCAAAGCACTGCAGGCACTTCGGCTGCGCTGCCCATTGATTTAAATGTGCAGGGGCGCTTTAGGAGTGGTGTACACACTGCTCCTAAAGAGCTTCAAAGATGCTGCTTGCAGGACTTTTTTTAATGTACCGCAAGCGCACACCGCTCCAGCATGAAAGCCCTTGGGCTTTCACACTGAAGTGAGAGGAGAGGTGCTTTACAGGCACTATTTTTAGCACAATAGCGCCTGTAAAGTGCCTTAGAGGCGCCTCGCTTCTCTTTTATACTCAGTTGTGACATGACGCTACTTGTATATTAAGACATTGCTTGTATATCAAGTCAAAATTTATCAAAAAATCATGCTCGTCTAGCAAAACGCTCTCTAACCAAGTTACTCTCAATCCAAGGTTTTACTGTACATGCTTTTTTTATGCAACTGCATTGAGATCTATAAAGCCAAAAACGCACTGTGCTGCGTGTAAAAAACGCATTGCAGGAAATTGCATAGATGTTTAAAGGACCCAACCCATAGGAAATAAAGTTAGAAAAAAAAAAAAAGGCAAAGTTGGACTATACTGCCCAGACAAGAAGTACACAAAACGTATATAAAATGTCTTTAAAAAAAATCATACAAATATGTATATACATACCCATAAAACAATGCTAGATGTCTTACTCATAGGCGAGAGCAACTGCAAATCCTTATGTACATGATCATCATTACATTATTCAAGGCTTATATGCCCAATCCAAGTGTATATCTCTATCTCCAAGAGTCAACGCGTTTCACTTAAGTTAGCTTCATCAGGATGCATAGAAGATAATAGAAGTTGTCTATAACAAAAAAATATTACGATTAGACAAACATAGATACTCAGGCGTTACCACATATTGCCTGCAAGATCCCGATTGGAGGCACACCAACGCCAAGCAGCTTCAGTGCCATCTTATGGATGACTAACTATTGTAGCTGTATGTTCTTCTCAAAATAGGTTTACAGAACCCATCTTCTTCCATTACGGGCCCTCTATGTACTCCGATGCCCACCCAGGGGATTTCTTATGCACTGCTTTGGCATTGAAGTCAGGATCTTGCAGGTGATTTATGGTAATGCCTGTGCATCTATGTTTGTGTTTAATCTACGGATGCACTGATACCAGTTTTTAAAGACCAAGCATGAGTACAGATACTTTTTCTTAAGTACTCGCCGATACCTATTTTTAGTGTCCTGTGACAGTTGTTTTAACCACTTACCGACCGGCTCCTGTACATATACGTCGGCACTTTGAAGGCGGATATCTCGGTAACGGCAGCAGCTGCTGACACAACCGAGGTATCCATCTTTACAGGAGCCGGTCGGGTTTCCGACAATGGTGATCTCAGCGGCGGGTTCGCCGCGAGATCACCGTTATCGGCGGCAAGAGAGGTGCCTCCCCCTCCGCCGCTCTCCCGCGCCCTCCGCCGCTTACCGGAGCCGTCGGTAGCGGCAGAGGCGATCGGGACCTGTCACTTCCTCGGTATGGAGACGAGGGAAGCTAAGATGGCCCCCACCCGTCTCCATACCATAGGAGGGCGGAAGCAACGTCATAACGTCAGCTTTTTTTTTGCATTTAAGTCCAAATATAAGATCTGAGGACTTTTTGACCCCAGATCTCATATTTAAGAGGACCTGTCATGCTTTTTTCTATTACAAGGGATGTTTAAATTCCTTGTAATAGGAATAAAGTGATCCAATTTTTTTTTTTTTTTAAACAGTGAAAAAATAAATAAGAAAAAAAAAAATGTTTTTAAGGCGCCCTGGCCCGACAAGCTCACGCGCAGAAGCGAACGCATACGTGAGTAGCGCCCGCATATGAAAACGGTGGTCAAACCACACATGTGAGGTATCGCCACGATCGGTACTGTAACGCAAAACATGCAGCCTGTAGAATTTTTTAAACGTCGCCTATGGAGATTTTTAAGGGTAAATGTTTGACGACATTCCACGAGCGGGCGCAATTTTGAAGCGTGACATGTTAGGTCAATTTACTTGGCATAACATTATATTTCACAATATAAAAAAAAATGGGCTAACTTTACTGTTGTCTTATTTTTTTTTATTCAAAAAAGTGAATTTTTTCAAAAAAAGTGTGCTTATAAGACCGCTGCGCAAATACGGAGCGAAAAAAAATATTGCAATGACTGCCATTTTATTTTCTAGGGTGTTAGAAAAAAAAAAAACAATATATAATGTTTGGGGTTCTAAGTTATTTTCTAGCAAGAAAAAACTGTTTTAAAAATGTAAACACCTAAAATCCAAAACGAGGCTGGTCCTTAAGTGGTTAAGACTTGTTCACACCATACATGCATAAAAATGGATGGGAAAACAATGTAGACCCATCAGTTTTCATGTGAGTTTCAGTGAGTTTTACCAGCCTGTTTGCAGTAAGATTTGAAAAACAGTCGTATGCAATTTCTGATCTCATACACTACAATTTGCATTGGATTCGCACCTGAAACACTTGTACTCGTGCAAATGCTCGATATTAGTACAACCCTAGTTTAATCACAATATATTTTTGTCATAGAAAACTGCCATTATCTTCCATGCGTCCTAATGAAGCTAACTTTAGTGAAAGACTCATGGAGATTTAGCTATACACTTGGATTGGGCATATAAGCCATGAACAATGTAATAACGATCATGTACACAAGGCAGTCGGTCCCACCTATGAGCAAGACATCTACCCTGTTTCCCCTAAAATAAGACCTAGCGTGATTGTCGGTGATGGCTTCAATATAAGCCCTACCCCCCAAATAAGCCCTAGTTAATGTCCTTGTAGATCTTATTTTTAGGGTAGGGCTTATTTTCAGGGAAACAGGGTAGGGCTTATTTGGAGGGTAGGGCTTATATTGCAGCCATCACCGACAATCACGCTAGGTCTTATTTTAGGGGAAACAGGGTAGCATTGTTTTATGGGCATATGAGTGTGTATAAGTACACTGACATCTAGTGAGAGTTCTCAGTATTGCAGCCAAAAATCCAATCATCCCATTACGCAGTTTAATACGATATATATATATATTGATGATTTTTAAAATAATTTTGTAATAAAATTATATTTTATATACATTGTGTACTCCTTATCTGGCCAGTATAATCCGCCTTTTTACCTTTTGTGTATCCATTGCTGTTGATATAGAATTGTGTATATAGGATAGTATCTTTTTCCCCCCCTTTTATTGGTTGAACTAGATGGACTTGTGTCTTTTTTCCAACTAGACTATGTAACTATGGATGATAGCAGTGAGCGTCTTGCTCTTTTTAACAAACAAAAAAACAAAAACGTTCCTTTTTTGCATAAGGCAGAGGATTTTATCTTTAGGTTCCACAGTGAGTATAACAAGCATGCTTTAAGGCATATACACACTGATTTTAGGCCCCTTTCACACTGGGGCGGTTTGCAGGCGCTATTTGTGCTAAAAATAGCGTCTGCAAACCGACCTGAAAGTGCCGCTGCTTTGTCTCCCATGTATAAGCCCTGAGGGCTTTCACACTGGAGCGGTGCGCTGGCAGGACGGGAAAAAAAGTCCAGCTAGAAGCATCTTTGGAGCGGTGTGTATACCACTCCTTCCCATTGAAATCAATGGGGCACCGCGGCAATACCGCCGGCAAAGCGCCCCTGCTGGTTTTGAACCCTTTCTCGGGCGCTAGCGGGGGTAAAACCGCCCCGCTAGCGGCCGAATACCGACGATAAAGCGCCGCTAACAATGGCGGCGTTTTACTGCCGCCCCCACGTGAAAGGGGCTGTTATGGGTTTAGTGGCACTTAGGTTTTACATAAATAAAAGCTGATCGTTCTAGGCACCCCACTCAGTGTTAAATGGTTTGAGTGTGCAGATTCTCATTTTTTGCTGCAGAAAAGCGGGCGATTCTGCACACATTCCCGCACAAGTGTGAATATAGACAGCAAAAAAAGCCTGACAGGCCTTTTAACCCCTTGGGGCTCCAAAACTGATAGAATACAAAAAGTTTTGCCTTTAGTTCTATAGAGGAGGCACAGAAAGCACACATCACACAGATTGTTTGGAAACAAAGCATGGCATTGCCTTGGCTACAAGGTGTAGGTATGTGAAGATGGACAGGGGGCATGTAATGTACACAAAGGACTACTCTCCGGATCTGCCGTTACTGGCCGAGGTTTGGCTCTTTATAAAAAGCCCGCCCGGCTCCACCACACCGCACACCTCTCCCTGAAGCTGGAGGCCAAGAGACAGTCACACATCTACACATAGATCGCCACTCACCCGTTCTTCAGGTCCACCTCCACGATCTTCCCAAAGCCCTTGAAGAAACGCTCCACGTCCCTTTCCCGGGCCCGATGGCTCAGGCGCCCGATATAGACCCGCGGTAAGGTCGATAGGCGCGACATGGAGTCGGCAGACTGGCGGTACGCTCTAGGAGAAAAGCACAAGGAATCTTGGTCACTGCTGCCCGCGTTACAGCCAACGTGCTATCGTCTCACCCGAACACACACTCCGGATTCCAGCTGCAAAAGCAAGCGCGGGCTCCAGACCGGAAACAAAAAGCAGACAGGAAGTGGTGCTATTGGAACGCACAGTGCGTACGGAGCACTTCCGGGGGACGTGTACTCTCTCTCTCTCTCTCTCTCTGAGGGACGCCATGATTGTGGAGACCATTGGTCTTTCAGAATAGTGAAGCTAGGTACCGACAATATACGAGTAATTACTCCCATTGTTTGAATAACATAGTGAGGATATGCTTCTTAAAGTGGCTCTAAAGCTAAACTTACTGCATTCCCTGCATGAGCCACTTGCCTACCTGGATCTTTCACCCCCTTCCCACACAGGCCAAGTTTCAGCTTTAAGTGCTGTCGCAATTTGAATGATAATTGCTCGGTCATGCAACACTGTACTCAAACTACATTTTTATCATTTTTTTTGTGACGGATAGAGCTTTTTTTGGTGTTATTTAACCGCTTGCCTACCAGGCACTTACAACACTTTCCTGCCCAGGCCATTTTTCAGCTTTCATCGCTGTCACACTTTGAATAATTGTGCGGTCATGGTACGCTGTACCCAAACACATTTTTTATCATTTTCTTCACACAAATAGAGCTTTCTTTTGCTGGTATTTAATCACTGCTGGGTTTTTTATTTTTTACAAAAAAAAAAAAAGACCAAAACTTTTAAAAAAATGTTTTTTCCTTGTTTTCTGTCAGTAAATTTTGTAACAAAGTAATTTTTCGCCTTCACTGATGTGCGCTGATGAGGGGGCACTGATAGGCTGAACTGGTGGGCATAGATGAGGTGGCACTTATGGGCAATGATGAGATGGCACTGATGAGGAGGCACTAATATGCCACACTTATGGGGTGGCACTGATATGTGACACTGATGAGCACTGATAGGCGGCACTGATGGGCACTGTTGGGTGGCACTGATGGGCACTAATAGGCGGCACTGGTGGGCACTGGTAGGCGGCACTGGTGGGCATGGATAGGCGGTACAGATGGGCATTGATGGGTGGCACTGATGGGCGACTGATGGGCATTGATCGACAGCAGTGATGGGCAGCACTGATTGCCAGCACTGACTGGCATCGCTAATGGGCACTGATTGGTGGCACTTGTGGGCAGTAGTGGGCACTGATTGCTGCCACTGGTGGGCACTATATGCTGGATTTGGTGGACAATGGTGGGCACTGTTTATGACACTGTATTTATTTATTGTAAAAAAAGAGTCGCCCTGGGACTTTAAATGAGGTGGTCACAGTTAGCCACTGAGTAACAAGAGTAATAGCAGTATAAATGTTTATTAAAATTAATGTACATACATGGATGATATAGCATAATAGCTCAGCCAATGGATTTGCACATAATGAAGTAAATAAATAAAGTTGATACAAACGTTATACAATGCAGTGTATACAAATGCACGCATCAGAAAACCCGACGCGTGTTTCACGCGATCATTGCTCGCTCATCAGGGGTGGATGTGGATGAGATGTATCTAAATAGACAAAAAGATGTGTCACAGTGGTAAATGTAAGAACAATGGCAGAATGGGCCAGAGCAAAACAGCTCAATACTTACAAAAGTATTGGACCGTTTTGCTCTGGTCCACACACGTGAAGGACACATCGATCACAGATCCATGCCGATGCGGGCCGGATGGGACGAGTGGGAAACACAATCACCGGAGGATGTCTATAGACGCCCTCCTGGCAATGTGAGCCCAAGCTGTAGCTGTCTTTCAGCTATAGCACGGGCAGGAAGTGGTTAAGGTAAAAAAAGGTTTTGCCATTTGCTGTTGCCCCCACCCACTCACCCAAATACTTGCCTGAGTCCTGTATCCATCCAGTGCTGTGCCCGTCTGTCAGTTTTCTCTGCCCTTCTGCTCTCACAAGCTTGGCTAAGAGCAGTGGAAGCCATTGGCTGCTTTTGTTGGTCAAATCCTGCTAGGAGAGAGCGGGGAAGGGGGCAAGTTGCGCTGTGTGTGTCTATGGACACACACAGCCCAGCTCGGGATTGAGCCCGCACATCTGCCCCAATAGCAAGCCACTTGATGTGACACAGAAGAGGAAAAGCGGGGTGCACCGGCATGGGACCCCAGAATAGGGCCACTCTCTTTAATGCGGGTGAGTATAACCATGTTTGTTATTTTAATTTAAAAAAAAAAATAACTTTAGAAACGCTTTAACTTTTAAACATGAAAAAAAGGGACACCCTGGGGCGGAGAAGATATGTTGTGCGTGCAGCAAAAACAAAAAAAAGCGCATAGCTCAATTTGGGCATGGATAAAGTGGTATTCACCCAAAATCAAACATTTATTGTATGGCATTTTACCAATTCTTAGATATTGTGTAAATCTGCCAGTAAATCTGTTGTTTTGCAACAGAGCATGTTGCCCTGCAGGTGCAACAGTTACAGGGATGCGATAAACCATTTACCAATGACAAGGGTGCTTACAATGAACAGCTTTTATTTATTTATGTAAAGCCTTTATCCCAAAAGGAAAAAAAAACTGTTTGCTGGAACTGCTTGTGTAACTGCAATGTGAGCTCATTTTTTTACTGTATCTAAATCTGCAAGTACATCTAATACTTGGATTAGGAGAACTGCCACGCCAACTCTAAAAGCAGACAACACTACAATTAGACTAATTGTGAAAGATAAAGTAAAAAACAATAAAGTGTAGCGCTATGACAAAAACTGGGAAATCTACATGAATGTAGAAACACAGTAGTGACCAGGTATATGTACAGCACCTATAAGGTATATGCCATCAAACTGAGGACTACTGTGTCAAGGAATACTACATCCGGTAAAAGAACATAAACCATGTGTATGTGTCTCACTAGATGTGACATCAAACAAACCAAGAAGTGAATTGGAAAGCTGAATAAAAAATATATAAAATTGCAGCCAGAAATACAGTGAGTGATCTGAAAAATTACATTAGTAAAGTGCTGCAAACATAAAAAAATAGTAGCATATGTCTATCATGACACAAATGCATCAACAAAATGGTGAAGAAAAAAATAAATCACTGAAAATTATATAACATGTGGGCATGATATATTAAAACAAGTCCATGTGTATGGTGGAAATTCTTAGGGATGCAAGATGATCCAAACTTGTGCGAATACTTTTCACACAAGTTTCACAAACAGTTTTTTCTATGTGCTATGTGTCCTAGCAGAGTGGAATATACAGTATGTATGTTAGAGCTGCACGAATAATCGTTAAAAAAATCGCGATATATTATCTGCCATTTCCACGATTTATAACAAGTGCAGAGCTGTTCTCTGCTCACAGCTGTCAAAAAAAAAAGGCAGCCGTCCAAGTTTATCACAACATTGTTCAGCACTGAGATAAAAAGAAACATTGTATGATTTGGTTATTTTATAGATCAAAGGAATGAACTTCGGTCTGTAAATTAGGTCAGTTTAACCACTTAAAGACTTTTGCCGCATACACACGATCGGACATTCCGACAACAAAATCCTGGATTTATTTCCGACGGATGTTGGCTCAAACTTGTCTTGCATACACACCATGGCACAAATGTTGTCAGAAATTGTGAACGTCAAGAACGCGGTGACTTACAACACATTTGACGAGCCGAGAAAAATGAATTTCAATAGCCAGTGTGGCTCTTCTGCTTGATTCCGAACATGCGTGGAATTTTGTGCGCTGGAATTGTGTACACACGCTCAGAATTTCTGACAACAGATTTTGTTGTCGGAAATTTTGAGAACCAGCTCTCAAATTTTTGTTGGCGGAAATTCCGACAACAAATGTCTGATGGAGCATACACACGGTCGGACTTTCTGACAACAAGCTCACATTGAACATTTGTTGTTGGAAATTCCGACCGTGTGTACGCGGCATAAGCCTTTTTCTGACACTTGTTGCTTACAAGTTAAAATCAGTATTTTTTGCTAGAAAATTACTAGAACCCCCAAACATTATATATATATACACTTTTAGCAGAGACCATAGAGAATAAAATGGCGGTCAATGCAATATTTTATGTCACACTGTATTGCGCAGCGGTCTCTCAATAGCAATTTTTTGGTAAAATATAAACTTAAATGGATTAAAAAAAATTAAACAGTAAAGTTAGCCCATTTTTTTTGTATAATGTGAAAGATGTTACTCTGAGAATCGTGAGAGAATCCAGATCTTTATTCTAAGCAAAAAAAACATGATTCTCATTTTATCCAGATTTGTGCAGCTCTAATATACTGTATGTATACAACGATTTATTTGGGTTACATATTTTTTTAAATCTATTGCATATAACCTGGATCCAGTGAAAGGAAATCATTATTAGAAAAAATAGGTAAAGGTTTAATTAGGAGAGTAGCGGTAAATCAGGACTAGTTCCTGAACATAGTCCTAGTGCAATATTGTGTATGGTCATTATTGTAACAGTAGACAGAAATAGCTACTTAGAGTGTGATGAATCAGGACATAAAAAGACTGAATGGGTTAGGACGTAACTCATAAGGCTGGGAGTGTTTAGTGATATCATCACGCTGGGCGGGGAGGTCTCACTGACACCAGAGGGAGAAGACTGTATTAAGGAGATTTACTAAAACTGGAGCGTGCATAATCTGGTGCAACTCTGCATAGGAATCAGTAAGCATCCAGGTTTTTTGTCAAAGCTTAACTGAACAAGCTGAAGTTAGAAGCAGTGATTGGCTACCATGCACAGCTGCACCAGATTCTAAGTGCACCAATTTTAGTAAATCTTCCCCAATGCATCCCCAGAGTCATTTAGATGACAGGCGGCTTTGGTCATTAAGTTTTAGGCCTCGTTCCCAATATGGTGCAGAGACATCAGCTTTTCTGCATGCCTTCTGCAAAGGCTCAAGGAAAATAATGGTTCTCTATGTGCCCTTTTCACACCACAACGTGCAGATTTTTTCTGCGCAGGAATCTGCATCTTCTATGCAGTTTTTTTGCAGGGAAAAAAACTCACATGAAATCAACATTGGTGTGAAGAGGACACATAACTGACACGCATTAAATCTGATGTCAATGTGCATAAAGCTCACTGAAACGTGTGTAGCAAGGTCTCCGCCTTGTCCAGTTGTCAGGAAAAGGTTTCACCTGTTGGTGGCGCTGTGGCTCCCAGCCCTTTGGACTGCAGTTCCAGCAACCACCAGCGAGTGAATCTCAGCAGTCTGAAGTTGACATCATCTCTGCAATCAGGCATCACCTGATACTGATTGCCGGAAGCACATTTAAACCTGGTGATTACTAGCACACCTCGCCTTGGTATTTTATCCATGTGCCCAGACCTGTGTTCCTGTATCCTGTAACCTGGATCCCTTCCCGTCTGCTCTCTCTGTCTCCTGTTACCCTCTCCCTGTCCAGTCTTCCTCCCAACCCTATCTGCTTGATCTCCCATGTATAACCCTGGCTTGTTACGATAGTGATTGTATCCCACACCTATAGATATACATCTGTTTTTGGTAGTCATTTGTTGTGTGTCACTGTGGTTTTGGTTGCTGGTTTGTGCACTGTTTGCCATATTGGACGTGCGTTTATTTTGTATATTCACTTACCTTTTAATAAATTCTATTATTTATACTGAACCTGTGCTTGGATTTTCTGTGACAGTCCACATATTACTGGTCACATCGGTCCTTGACACCAGTCTAATGAGGACCTCCAAGTCCAAAGATAGCTGACATTCTTCAATATGAAGTGGGTTGTGAGGCATAGTGGGTGCAAAGATGGTGAAAGTCATTGGGCGCCAGACACTTCTGGATGTAAAAGAGGTTTTATTTCTATTTCTATTTGTATTTTTGGGGTAAAGAAGGTTAGGGCTAGGACACTTTTAAGTAGTTATAGATTCAATTGGCAGACTCCAAGACTTCAATAGGAGGACAGCCGTGCAGGGAAAGGCCCAAGCAAG
The DNA here is from genome assembly GCA_037952925.1 of Lithobates clamitans. NCBI lineage: Eukaryota > Metazoa > Chordata > Amphibia > Anura > Ranidae > Lithobates > Lithobates clamitans. The sequence goes on along the minus strand of JBBGZY010000965.1, from coordinate 2,703,817 downwards.
GCGCCACTTCTGAACATGCAGGAATGCTGTCTCCTATGGCAACAGTCCTTTAACAATTCCTAACTCAAACGTAACAGATCTTTCAGCTCCACTACAACTGCCTCTTGTAGTTCTTCAACACTGAGCTCCCGGCAAGCCGCAGTCCCAACCCTGTGCTGCTCTCTTACTTCTGGATAGGCCCTCACACAGCCTGGCAGCCAGATGCCCCCCAGGATAGGCCCAATCTAGCCTAGCAGCCGGTCCACCCAGAAGGCGTCCAGGTGGGGGGGCGTTGTCTGGAGTGGCATGGAATAGGACGCTAGGGAACTGAGCTCCGCCAGCTGATTATCCTGAATCGCACATCCTATGACCCTACTAGCAGCCAAAGACCTAAAAAACCACTGCCATCACACCACGAACTCTCTGGGAGCATGTCGCCACCGAAAAAACCCGCATCTGTGATTACAAAACTCTATCAATACCGGCGCCAAGAGACGGACCCCCAGAGCCAAGATGGCGTTGCCACAGAAGGAGAGGAGACATCTATAGGAGAAGACACGGCAAAAGTGTTGGAGGCAATCACCACATGCCAGGAGGCCATCACAGCCTGCCAGACAACCCTCACAGCCCAGATCGAGGAGGTGAAAGTAGACATCTCCCTAGTACGAAAAGATTTTCAGAAACTGAGAGAAAGGGTTACTGAGGCAGAGATCCGACTGAGCACTGTGGAAGACTCCCCCCTCCTCCCTCCAGAACACCATGGCCAATCTACAGCTGCAGGTGAGCCAACTCCTGCAGAAGCAGGATGATATTGGGAACAGACTCAGACGCTGTAATCTCAGATTCATCGGTCTCCCCGAGGGGGTGGAAGCGAGAGACCCCCCCACGCTTCTTGAGAAGCTATTATGTGATACCTATGGCAAAGAAGCGTTCTCCCCCACATTTATTGCAAAGTTTCTCAATTTTAGAGACAGAGACACTACACTACGCCTCAGTAGAGAGAAGGGCAACATCCCATTTGGGAAGAAGATGGTAGCCGTCTTCCTGGACTTCTCAGCAGAGGTGCAGCGCAGACGAAGAACCTTCATGGAAGTTAAACGGCGCCTCCGCATTAAAAATGTGAAATGTGCTATGCTCTTCCCGGCTCGTCTCCGGGTTCAGGGAGAAGATAGAGCACACGTCCTCAAGGATCCTGAGGTAGCCATTATGTGGCTGGAGCAGAGGGAAGCACACAGATAAGTAACCATGTTGTTTCTCTCTTTCCTCTACTTACTTCATGACCCCCCTTTTTTGTTTCTGCCCTCGGTGGTCCCCATGGGGATAGGAGAAAAGAGGGGATGAAGATGTAGACTATTCTGCTCACACCACGCACTCAAGGGGGGGTATCGATTCTAATTGCTAAAACCACGCACTTTGAGCTCCAGGGTTCAGAAATTGACCCGATGGGTAGATATTTGTTCTTAAAGGCTAAACTACATGGGGATATGATACTCCCATTGGCATTTTATGTCCCACCACCGTTTCACTCCACTATCCTCTCTGCTGATTTGACCTTTTGGCTCTTCACCCCAATCTGCCAGCTATATGGATGGGTGATTTTAATAATGTTTTAGACCCAGCCATGGATAGAATGCATGGGTCGGCACCCTCACCAGCATCCCCCCACCCCACAAGGTTTGCTAGGCTCCTTAGTGACTTCAACCTAGTTTACACGTGGAGGGTCAGGAGTCCTACATCCAGGGCCTATTCCTGCTTCTCCACGACTCACCACTCTATGTCCCGCATAGATCTTATATTCATATCTAAATCACTCCTCCCCAGATTGATAGACGTGGGATTTTCTCCTAGATCACTCTCAGGCCACTGTCCCTATTGGGCCAAACCCTCTTTGCCACATGATCGTCCACGCACTACATGGCGGTTAAACCTATTTTGGCTGACACTGTTCCCGGAGGATGATGATCTTATAGTGGACTGGGAGCAATACTTCCTGACTAATGAGGGTTCTGCTCCCACTCAGATGGTTTGGAAAACGTTTTAAAAACATACTAGCATGACTCTCACTGCACGCATTAATATGTTAAAACGAACTTCTGAGATAGCCATGGACAGGGCGACAGACAACCTGCTCACAGCAGAGAGAGCGTTCCTTGAAGACCCAACTGTCGACAGGGCAAACAGCCTTAAACTATGCTCTAGGACATTAGATCAACTACACTATGAAAAGTCTAGGCGCAAACTCTTCTTCCACAGACAGAAATCGTTTGACCATGGGGAAAGGGCGGGGAAGCTATTGGCCTACCTGGTGCATTGTCAGGAGAGACCCCCTGTAGTGATTTCACTGCACTCCCTTGGCAATGCACTAGTGACGGTACCTAGTAGGGTGACAGACATATTCAGGGACTTCTTCATCAATCTATACGCAACCACAGCTTCGAAAGACACCTCCTTGATGGAGTCATTCCTCGAGGAACTGACAATCCCACAGTTGACTGAAGAACAGGTTGAGGAACTAGAGACGCCATTGACGATAGATGAAATCTTTAGTGCCATAGCAGAATTTCCTAGGTCTAAAGCACCGAGATCAGATGGTCTACCTGTGGAGTTCTACTCCACTTACTCGGAACTGCATGTTCCTAAATTACTTTTGCTATACAATGCCATATTTGAGGGCTCTGACCTGCCAGCATCGATGAGAGAAGCTCCAATAGTATTAATTCCCAAACCTGGTAAGGACCCACATCTCCCTGAATCATATCCCCCCATATCCCTGCTCCAGGTAGATGTCAAGATACTTGCAAAAGTGCTTGCCATCCGCCTTAACAAAGTCATCTTGTCGCTGATACATGGAGACCAGGCAGGCTTTATGTCGGGCAGAAATACATCTTTTAATTTCAGGAGACTGTTCATTAACCTTCAGACTGCTCATGACAACCCAGGGTCCAGGGTAATTGTAGCTTTGGATACTGCCAAGGCATTTGACTGGAGTTACCTTTGGGCCTGCTTGGGTATATTTGGCCTAGGTCCCAAATTTATAAAATGGGTCCAGCTCCTTTATCAGACTTCAGTGGCAAGGGTCCTGGCAAATGGCTGGCCCTCTGAGCAGTTTCATCTATCCAGGGGTACAAGACAGGAGTGCCCTCTGTCGCCGTTGCTTTATGCACTGGCGGCAGAGCCCCACGCAATAGCTGTCCGTATACAACCAGGGATCTTGGGGCTCAGTAGGGGGGAGGTAACGGAAAAAATTAGTACATATGCGGATGATATCCTATTGTACTTAGGTGACTCAGGCAACTCCCTACCGCTGGCCTTAACCCTCATTGAATGCTTTGGCACATTTTCCGGCCTCAAGATCAATTGGGACAAGTCCCAGATACTTCCCCTAGACAGCTTCCCATCGCCCAGAGACAGAGCTATACTACCCTTACAGAGAGTGGATGCCATCAAATATCTGGGAATACGAACCACTTGGGAACCGGCAGACTACATCACACTCAACATATCTCTACTTTATAAAATGCTTAAGCAGAAAACACTGATATGGACACGTCTCCCACTGGGAGTGGTGGGCCGCATAAACCTAGTAAAAATGGTTCTATAGCCAAAAATTATATACATGATCTGGCATTCACCAGTGTACTTAGTGCTCAGGCATTTCAAATTAATGGAAACTATCCTGAAACCGTTTATATGGGGCAATAACAGGCACAAACTCCCATGGTACAAACTAAAAAAACCCACTGACCTTGTTGGAACGGCCCTACCTGACTTTAATGCATATTATCTAGCAGCTCAACTGTCACAAACCTTTCATATTGACAAGGCGGATAGAGAAAGGTTTCTCTGTTTTCTATGCCCTAGGTGGTCACAGACAACCCAAGATCCCCTAGTGGCGATAACGGGAGGAGCGAGAGGTGAGGGAAGGACGAATAACCGCAGATCCCTATTGTACCACTATAAACGGGTCTGGAATTTAGCTTCAGATAGGTTACATCTACCAGCAATACATGACTTCACCCCCCTGTGGCACAACACAACTCTCCCTGAATTCAACTTAATCCTGGATAGTGAGGTGTGGAGTTCAAGGGGAATATTCTATTTGCCCCACATCACCTGTAATGGTAAACTGAAGACCTTTGATAGACTAAAAACTGAATTCACACTACCGAATCAGATGTTCTTTAGGTATATACAGCTCAGACACGCCTTCCACACGCAGTTCCCCTTGGATGATCTCACACTTGCCAACAATCCCTTAATGGAAGCAATAAAATGCCCCGACCCTAAAAAGTTGATCTCTCAATTTTACATGATGTTGACGCTCCAGCAGGCAAGCACGTCGGCCTACGCCTTGAAGTCTAGGTGGGAAGGGGAGGTGGGCCCTATTGAAGATGAGGAATGGAGTGACAGCTTAGTCACGTGCAAACTAGTATCTCCAAACAATCTGATCGTCTAACCCAGATTTTTATAGTTCACAAGTCTTACCTCACACAGCTCAGAATCTCCAGATACAAGCGCAGTCAGTCCGCAAATTGTCCAATGTGTACTCAAACTGTGGGCACCACTTTCCACTTATTGTGGCAATGCCCCAGGATTCAGGCCTATTGGACGCAGTTGGTACGATTCTTGCATGACACAATGGGTTCCCCTATAACACTACAACCAAAAACATGCCTCCTGGGGATTTTCCCTGACCCAGAGATAAATAAATTTACTAAAATATTTTTACACAAAACACTCTTCTTCGCACGGAAGGTCATAGCCAGAGTCTGGATGAGACCTAGTCCCCTGGAGCTTACACTCTGGATAGTGGAAGTCAATAACCTTTTACCCTACAAGAAACTTATATACTCCAATAGAGGGTGTCCCTCAAAATACGAAAAAGTGTGGGATAGATGGATTAAGGCACCCGAAACCTGTGTTCTATATGTCTGTTGGTCGTCAAGCTGAATGTCCATAGTGAGGAGGGGTAGAAATAATAACGGCATAGCATAATCAATGGAAGAACACTACTGAATATTAATGATGCTAAAAGGGATATCTTGTGTTAATTCATATAACATAAGAGATGTCATTGTAAGATATATATCTGTGATACTGTGTATTATACTTGATATTTGTCTCGAATGCTTTATTGAAGTATATCATTTCTTTTTTTTTGTTCAATAAAAGATTATGTTAAAGGAGAAGGCATCCAGGTGACACAGAACACTGATCACCTGACCTCACCCGTAAACCCCAGAGTGCTACATGAAAACTGATGTCAACTGAAGTGAAAATCATGTAAACTCGTGACTTTGCAAGTGAAATCTGTGCAGTTTTCCCATCAGTTTTCATGCACGTATGGTTTGAGCAAGCTCTTGGTAAATATTATTCAGTTAGAACTATGGGGTTACTGTTTTTGATTATTATGAGCAACATCAGAACTAAGTGGGAGGGGTTGCTTAAGAAGTTATTGTTTGAGGGTGCTGTAAGCTATGGATTGTTGCAGGCTATAAATGACCTCCTGTAATTTAGGACGTCCATCTGAATAGGTGAGAGTACACCTGTTGTGCAAGGTTGGTGTGGTCACAAGGAAAAATATTGATGGAAGAGTATTATGCACGGAACATTTATGTTACACATTCAATACTGTATGCACATTCAAGATATTGGTGTCAGTTTTGGGACTTTCACTTGTTTAGTTTAAAAGGGGGCTCCACCCAAAAGGGGAAGTTCCACTTTAAGGACTCGTCCCCTGCTCCCCTGGAACAATTGGCACTTCTGAGGAGCGGGTACCTGATTTTGACAGGTACCCACTCCCACTTCTGCTCCGATTGCCTAGGCAATCGGAGCTGAAGTTCTCCTCCCTCCCCCCTGCAGTTTTCTGGGACAAGTGACAGGTCCCAGAAGACTTCATCCACCATTCACGATGCGCAGAGCTGCTCACACATGCGCAGTGGGCACCCGGCTTTGAAGCTGCAAGCTGTCACAGCCGAATGCCTATAGTGAAGATGCTGGCACTGAGGAAAGAAGACAGCGGGTGAAACCGACTGGGATGGGCACACCGCTGGATCATAGGACAGGTGAGTGGCTGTTTTTTAAAAATCAACAGCTATAGTTTTTGTAGCTGTTGACTTCTATTTTTTTCCACACTTTAATGATTAGCACTAGTGTTGGGCGAACGGTTCAGCCCAAGCAAGAGTTCGGGCCAAACGTTGGCTGTTCCCCCTGTTTGGGGAACACCTGAATTTGCAGGGTGTTCGGCGGGTGTTCGGAACCCGGAAGCCTTGTTAAAGGGGGCTTCCGTGTTCCGTTAAGCCCCCCGCCCACAGACTCCAACAACCACAGCCCAGGGTTGTGAGGAAGAGACCCTTGTCCCCATCAACATGGGGACAAGGTGCTTTGGAAAGGGGGGGGCCAAAAAACTCCCCCATGTTCAGAGCATGTGGCCTGGTATGGTTCAGGAATGAGAGAGCGCTCGCTCGTCCCTCCCTTTCCTGACCTGCCAGGCTACATGCTTGGATAAGTATCTGGTATTAATTTTGGGGGGGACCCCACGCTGTTTTATCTTTTTTTAATTTAAATAGCAGGGCCGGCAATTACAACCGCGAGTCAATTTAAATGTGATTTGACTCTTTTTTTTCCTTTAGAAATTTGATTTTTGCTGCAGCATGTTCTACAGGCAGACTGAGGGGACCCCAAGGCACTATATTTAAATTATTTTTTTTATTTTTTTTGTTTCACTTTAAGCATCATTAAAATCACTGTTCCTGAAAAAACATTTGTTTTTTAAAAAAATGTTTGCATTGATATATGTCCCCCAGGGCAGTACCTGGACCCCCATACACCTTTTATGGCCAATTACTTGCATATAATGCCCCGTACACACGGTCGGACATTGATCAGACATTCCGACAACAAAATCCTAGGATTTTTTCCGACGGATGTTGGCTCAAACTTGTTTTGCGTACACACGGTCACACAAAGTTGTCAGAATTTCCGATCCCCAAGAACGCGGTCACGTACACCACGTACGACGAGACTATAAAAGGCCATTTCAGAACCAAGCGTGGCACCCTTTGGGCTCCTTTTGCTAATCTCGTGTTAGTAAAAGTTTGGTGAGAGACGATTTGCGCTTTTTCAGTCTCGTGGTTTTCAGATCGTTTTCTGCTGTTCTGTTTGTGCTTGTGGGTTTGTATCTGCTCTTCAATCCATGCAGTGAGTTCGTATTTGATTATTCATTGCGTTCTTGTCCGCTCGTTGCTGTTTTTCAGGTCGCTCTTCACAGGCCTTGCTGTTCTTCAGTGCGTTCTGTTACTTCGTTCTGAGCAGCCGACCGTTTTCTAGCCATGTTGCGTATACGTACTCCTCGTAGAGTTCGTGCTGTGTGGGGGCTTGGTGTTGGGGTCCTGACCTTGACACAAGTCCAGTCCATGAACAGGGTGAGGAGGAGTTCATGGACCAAGAATTGGTTGCTTCAGCGTGACCAGTTCTGTCATATGCCTTTGCTCCGTGAGATCCGTGAGAATAATCCTGATGATTTCAGAAACTTTCTCCGGATGACGGACCCCGTATTTCACCGTTTGTTGGCTTTGCTGACCCCCTATATTAGCAGGCAGGATACCTGCATGAGGCAAGCCATCACTCCGGAGCAGAGGCTCGTTGCCACCCTGCGGTACTTGGCGATGGGGAGAAGCCTGCAGGACTTGAAGTTCTAGACAGGCATCTCTCCCCAGGCTCTGGGGATCAATATCCCAGAGACCTGTTCTGCCATCATCCAGGTCCTGCAGAAGGAGTATATTAAGGTAAGATTTTTATCCTTTAATATCACATTTTATTGTATTTAATGCTTGATAATATATTGTATTTCTTTCCTCATTCCCTAATTACCATGATTGTAATATGCTGTGAATGTCCCCTTTGTCCTCATGCATGCTGGATTGTTATGTAATTTTTTTTCGTCCTTCATACTTATTTTCCTTAACTAACCTCCCCAGCATGCTCTCCTGGCCCTATATTCACCTCATGTAGTCACTTAACAATGTATTTTATCAGCTCCATAGTAGTGCTTTACCCCAAACACCCCTAAAATGTTTAGAACTGTGATTTGTGCTTTAAATTCATGCAGAGTGCCAGAGGCTTTTTTTGGGTGTCCCCAAATCATTTGGAACCCTCCCTCACTCCAACTGCTAAGTCAGCTGATACCAATTCTCTGTCTATCCTCAATCATCTATCTGCTGACTTTGCCAAACCCATACACACTATAACCATCTCTTTTGTGCTCAGATTTATGGAGGAATTCCCCAAAGCATGTAGTGCAAGGACTTGCCTGTATACTTTCAAATGGTACTGTTTCAAGTTTCTGCATACTATTATTATCTTGATAGGTAATAGCAGAATGTCCAAATGTGCTCAAATGTGTACAGTGTGCATTTATATCTTTGTATTATGACACTTCTTACCTGTCCAGTGGGCTGCCAATAGTGTAACTAAGGAGGGGCTGTTCAAAGTACTACACATTATTTAGGCATTCATCTCTCAATGAAGTGGAGAGGGTTACCTGTCCCAGAGTTCCCCCCCTCTATAATGTTAGAAATGGCCCATGAGAGGGGGGAGGGGGAATCTGATACCGTGTTTCCCCGATAGTAAGACACCCCCGATTGTAAGACGTATCGGGAGTTTCAGAGGGGTCAGCTAATATAAGCCGTACCCCGAAAGTAAGACATATGTCTTACTTTCGGGGGAAACACGGGGGGATTTGCCTCCAGTGACGTGCGGTACAAAGAGTGGGGCTGGGGGTGCGGGCCGCACCCTGGGGGGGGGGGGGTGCCAGGCCAGTGCCCTCCCCCTCCGACTGAAGAGACAGCGCCGTTTTGATCAGTCTGCCGACAGGTGTCACTGGCTCTGTGTCCTCCCGGAAAAAGGTCAGTGCTGGTCAAACAGAGAGAGACCAAGGAGGGGGAGGGGGGTGTGAAGAGATTCTCTGCAGCTCTTATTGTAACCGCAAGATGCAGCTGAGGAGGACTACAAGTCCCAACATACCGGGCTGTGTGGGCTTACAGTTCTCCTCTGCTGGAGCAGCAATAATGTTTTCCGTGGTCCATCAGGACCATGGACAACATACAAAACACGCTGTGTGGGATACTGTATGGGGCTGTAACCTTATGGGAGACTGTGATACGGAACCACAAGCAGTGCTTATACCATATGTTTTATATTTTAGCCCCTAGACATGAGCGCTTCCGGTTCCAGTGGTAAAAGGAAGAGTTACACCGTGGAGTATAAAAAAGCGATTGTTGAAGAATCTTGGGGCAAAAATGTAGTGCAGTTCTGCAAGGAGAAAATGTTGGATCACCGACTGGTCCAAAAATGGCGTGCAGAACACACTAACCTGAGTGAAAAAGTGGAGAGCGGAATGGCTAAAAAGCGCAAGATTGGATGTGGTCGGCAACCAATGTATACAGAGCTGGAAAGCCTGGTCTCTGTGTGGGTTGCAGACAGGAGAGCAAAGACATTGGTGGTGACCAGGGCTCAGATTCAGGAATATGCCCTTGCAGTGTTGCCACAGTTTGACATTTCTCCTGAACAATTCAAGGCATCACAGCACTGGGTGGATAACTTTCTTGAACGCAATGACCTGTCTTTGAGAAGATCCACAACCCTCTTTAGATTGGAAGATGCTGAGATTGTTAAACGTGCATTAGCCTACAAGAAGTTTGTGGATGACATTGACTTCTCTAAATACAGTCTTTGCAACATGATCGCCATGGATGAAACTGCCGTGTTCATGGGCCAAGCGGCTCAAACCACCATTGATCAACGAGGTACCTCCTCAGTGTACGTTCCCTCCACCGCTTATGAAAGTGCACGTGTCACCTGCATTTTGACGATTCGTCTGGATGGCACTAAAGCAACACCGCTACTCATTGCAAAGGGCAAGAAGGAGAAGATTGAGCGGGTTTCTGGCATTTATGTGCTGGAAACTGAAAAAGCCTGGGCCACACAAGATGTTATAAGAAAGTGGCTTGATTTAATGCTGCCGCTTGTAATGCGCGGGAACAAAAGAGGGATGCTGATCTGTGATGCAGCCAGCACACACCGCGCCAAAACCATGAAAAACTTCCTTCATGAGCGGAGAATTGACCAAATCATGATTCCTGCAGGGATGACGGCTTATCTTCAGACTCTCGATATCGCCATTAACAAGCCGTTCAAGGACTATCTGCGTGTGGAAATCAATGACTACATTGAAAACCGAATGGAGAGAAATGTACGTGGGAACTTTGTGAAGCCCAGACTGCCAGAGATTGTTAACTGGGTAAAGAATTCTTGGAATAAGATCACTAACACCTGCGTTGCAAATGCACTGCGAGCTGGCTACCTGGACAAAGCCTGCTCATTTCAGGACAGTGCCGTTGCTACCCATGAGAAATATGGGCCAATGATTCGGCAAGAAATGTCGTCCCGAGAGTCCCAAGAAAATCCACAGGAACCTAAGAGTGCGGATGTTTATGATGATATCCCTGAGAATGATGACATGGTTGTCATGGAATAAATCTGTTTTATCTTCCAGTATTCCACTGTTCGTTCTTACCAATTTTCATTGTTTTACATGTTATGCAATGTTGTAACAAGACATTCTTGGCACTTCCTTTTATTAACCTGTTTTGTGGTGAATACAATACTGTTCAGGTTGTTAATAAATGTTAATTTTATGGTTAAAACAAAAAATTCGACAATTTTTTCCCAATATAAGACATACCCCGAAAGTAGGACATAGTGGGGCTTTTAGGGATAAAAAGAAAGTAAGACACTGTCTTACTTTCGGGGAAACACGGTAGGTGTACCTTATACTTTGGTCTTAAAAAATTCCCTCATAAAAATGTTAGCTTGATGTTGGGCAAGAATGATTTTGTCTAATCTGCTTTCCATGTTTATGTGCAAAATGACTAATTTTTTATTTTGTTTTGACTCCACAGTTTCCTTCCACGCCACAGGAATGGCAGACTGTGGCCTCCCACTTTGCCCAGCGGTGGGACTTTCTTAACTGTGGAGTGGCAATTGATGGGAAACACGTCCTTATCGTCCCACCACCCAACTCGGGGTCGTACTATTACAACTACAAGGGGTTCAATAGTATTGTGATGTTGGCGGAGGTGTCGGCTACTTACGAGTTCCTGTATGTGGACGTGGGGAAGAATGGCCGGATGTCCGATGGTGGAGTCATCGCCCAGACAGAGTTTTACAGGTGTCTCCAGAATGGCAGTTTGGACTTGCCACCTCCAGAAGACAATGTGGAAGGACTCCCATTCGTCTTCGTTGCGGATGAAGCATTTGCGCTGGGGGGACCATCTTATGCGGCCATTACCTATGAGGACCCTCTCCCTGGACCAGAGGGTTTTTAATTACCGGTGAAGAGTGGTGGAGAACACGTTTGGAATCATGGCCAGCTGGTTCCACCTATTTCTTACACCCATACATATGGCGGAGTACAAACTAAATCACATTATCCTGGCGTGCTGTGTTCTACACAACTTTTTACGGAAACATTCTGCCAACTATACTGGCTCAGTTAGGCCTTAGGCCGGAATTCAAAATGAACCAACCCTGACGGTGCTTGAAAGTGGCCGTCCTGGCTTGCCCTCCCTGAGTGCCCGTGATGCTAAGATACCTTGAATTGCTTGCGGGTAGGGGGCCATCAATATGCCAGACAATGTTTAAAACATTTTTTAAATAAAAAAAAAATTAAACCAAGGTTTGGTGACATTTCCTGCTTGTGTTTGTTTTAGCTGACCCTGACAGAAATGTGGTGAGTCCTGAAATTGGCGTGATTGTGTAACCTTACAAAGCACTGTTGGGTGTTATTTCCTAAAGGCAAAGACACTTTGCACTACAAGTGCACTTGAAACTGCACTGAAACTGCACTTGTAGTGCAAAGTGGATTTTCCCTTAGGATATAACACCCATTGTCACAGGAAACACCCATTATAGCACAACAAAAGTTTTGTAGCGTTGAGACAATAATCCACACAATCTTGATTAACAATCTTTTTAATACCAGCAAAATCACATGTGCATTTAGAAAAGGTTTTTAAAACAAACCAACATGTTTTTTGTATAACAATTTTTGTGGTCACATTCGAAAAAGTAGAAATGTCCATTTGAGATAAAACAGGCATGTTAAAAACCAACCAGAAAGACACAAATCTTGAACTTACAAAGTTCACATTTGGTAGAACTTGAAGGCAATATCAGACATGGGTATTTACAAACTGAGTTTGACATTGCGTTCAGATGGGGTGAAGTCACCCCAGGAAAAGCCAAATTTTGAAGATGCACACAAATTTAAAAATGTCAACATGTGCTAGCTGCCATCATGGGGGATCAAGGGACGTGTTTTGGGGGTGCAACCCCTTCCTCACAGCTACTTTATTATTGAGGAAGGGGTTGCACCCCCAAAACATGTCCATTGATCTCCCGTGATACCAGATAGCACATGTTGACACACTGTGTGCCTCTACAAAATTTGGCTTTTCTAATATTTTATATATTTTATTAGGATCTGGGCACTTTCAGAGGTGAAATGATCAGGATCCACAACATGACGATCACCTAAAAAGAGAGAAAACAAAAAAAAAAACCATGTCTTATAAATATGCCGGCATCCATCTCTTACCAGAGCCTGTGGTCGCAGACACTCACCTGTTGTGGTGACAATTTCCACCACGTCTTCCTCCTCCTGCTCTTCTTGTCTTTGGGGGATTTCCCCTTCTTCCAGAGGTGGGGGGTCTGTGGTCTACTCAGATGAGGGGTGTCCTCTGAGTCTTTTATCCCCTATGTAAAAAAAAAATAGGTATACTTAGCACACAGATATTTAATGTCAGAACTATAAATATGAAACATTGCTTGGAAGTGGGGTACAATTGTCTATTTTGGCAGAGTTCCAAGATGTAGCATTTTTATTGTCCTTTGTCAAGCTTCAATACTTTACCTGTCTTGTACAAGCTTCACAGATGGAGACCCCCCTATAGTATACACCGGAGCACCTGTGTGGGCCCCCTAATAAAAAGGGTGTGCTGGTGTCCCACACTAGAGCTCCAGCATCCAGATGTGTAACCAGCTGCTGAGTGTCCTCTCCTTACACAGAATCTAGTTTGCATTTCATTCTAGTAACAAACACATCTACACCACCCAATTCTTTGCACACAAGTAGGCCCCAAAAATGATGGCAATTGCATATGGCCAAACAAACTATGTTTGATACGAACGAATAATGTGCCCATGAACATGAAAGTTGCCATTTTAAACTGGATAACAGTTATTAAGAAAAGCACATGGAGCTGCACGAACGTAATAAACAGAAAGAATAGGAACACAGCACAACTACTTACTTTTTTGCAGCACTCTCCGGATCTTTCTGTACTGCTCGTGTTCTCTTAATTTTAGGTCTGACCACCGCTTCCTGAGCTGATCTTTCGATCGACGTACCCCGAAATTACGGTGCAGACTTTTGACCACTTTAGCCATTATCTTGGCCTTTCTGACATTGGGGTTGGGGTAAGGTCCATACTTCCCGTCATAGTCGGCCTTCTTCAGGATAACGACCATCTCCAACATCTCCCCAAAGGACATATTTGATGCCTTAAATCGTCTCCTTCTGGATCCAGACGTTTCTGGCTCCGGGCTTTCCTCCTCCTCGTTTCTGTAATTAGCGTGCACCTGCTGTGTCTCCGCCATGTGCTCCTCCCCCACTGCGCTGAACGAAAAGGGGCGGGGAATAGACTAGAAAGAACGTTAGGGGCGGGTGGAGTTTCACTCATGCGCAGTGTCTATAAAGCGTAACACGCGTGCGTAGTACGTACGATCTGTGAGCAGAGGAAGGATTAACGGAGGCGCCGATCGTGATTGCGAAGGTAACAAGTTTAGGGTTTGTCTTGTGTTGTGTCTTGCAGATAATAAAATGGATGGCTTCAATGACCACAACTTCCTCCCCCTGTTCATGCACAAGTACAGGGAGCTGCCCTGTCTGTGGCAGGTGAAACATGCACATTACAATCATAAACAAAAGAGGCAGGCAGCGCTGGAGAAACTGCTGGAGTTGGTGAAGCCGTTGGTCCCCACAGCAACCATCTCCTCTTTAAAAGCCAAAATTGGTGGCCTGAGGAGCACTTATCTCAGGGAGCGCAAGAAGGTCACGGGTTCCCAGAGATCAGGAGCTGGAGCAGATGACATTTATGTCCCCAGACTGTGGTACTATGAGAGACTGCGATTTCTGTCAGACCAGACTGAAGTCAGGGAATCCCTCTCAACCCTTCCTTCCACTCTTCCTTCCAACCCAGCTGAGGCTTCCGATGTCCAACCTGGGACTTCCAGCCAGGAAGAAGTGGAGGAGCCCAGATGGAGCCAGGTATAGCATTGTTCTAAAGATTTCTGGTCAATAAATAAATGATGTTTACTAGATGTTATTATTGATCACTAATTGCTGATTGAAAAAAGTGTTTTACATATCAATAGACAGTAGTGGGCAAAAATATTTTGGACAAGACTGAAAAATGCTGGGCTCAGAAGGATAGTCTGTTATATTTGTTAACATTCAATTTGCAACAGTCATGAGATGAAAATTGTGTGTGATTGATGAAGTAAAAACTAAAACTATGTCCCTTTTTCATACACAGGAAGACCTCAGCCAGGAGCAGGCTGTGGAATGTGGCACACAGGAGGAGGCTGTGGAATGTGGCAGCCAGGAGGAGGCGGGGGTTAGTGGCAGCCAGGAGGAGGCGGGGCTAAGTGTCAGCCAGGAGAAGCCTGGGACCAGTCGCAGCCTGACAGAATCGCAGGTTCCTCCCCTCCGCCTTCTATACAAAAGAGCGAGGAAGGTGACTCACATGCAGGATTCTGCGCTCAGGCTCATTCAGGAGGCTTCTGCGTCCCTCAGAGCCTTACCCACCCCTGAAGAGGCCTTTGCCTGCATGGCTGCCACCAAACTGAAGGGCATGCAGGAGGGTCAACGCAAGCTATGTGAGGACCTTCTTTATAAAGTCCTAAGTAAGGGGGTGAGTGGTGAACTAACACCCAATACCCCTCCTCCTCCTCCTCCTGCTGCCACAACTCCACCACCACAGCCACAGCGTGGAAGGAAGCGTGGAAGGAAGACCAGAGAGTGATGGCCCTGGGTTCAGTCTGGTCTGGCCGAAGATGCAGCCTCTTGTATGACCAAAGCCTGGGGACACAGATGTCATCTGCTGCTTTCCGGATCTCTGGCTCTTCTGGACCAGACTGCACTCCCTTAGATATGGACTCCTCAGGCCACCAATTTTGCAAGAAAATAGTTGATGTCTGCCCTGGGGGCCAAAGGCTTCACCAATTTCTGCTGTTTCTCCAGCGTTGCCTCCCTCTTTGTTTGGTTCTGAGCCATTAATAAAGGAAATTTTTTTACAATTATACTCTCCTATGGGTGTTTTCCTTATAAAAGGACAGTTTGTTTGTGAGGAGGTAGGTACATTTCTAATATACAATGTGAAATTAACAAGAGACACCAACACCAAACAACCTCCTTGAGATTAAATAATACAAGCTAATAATGGTGTTGTGGTAACTTGACACACAAAACACACACAAAAATATTATGGAGTAAAACACACAAAAAAAACATAAAAACATCAGACTTTTTAAAAATACAAACCACAAAAAAAAAAAACAGCCTTGGAAAAAAGACAAACCACCAAACAAATACAAAAACAGCCTTGAAAAAAAAGAAAAAATATTTAAAAACAACCCAAAAAATATTTGGTCAGATGTGACAAATGTAAATATATTGAGGGAATCCCAAAAAATAATAAAGAAATAAGTTTGTGAGAAGTCTGTGTGAATATGAGCAGCAAAACTACTTCATTCTTCTCACACTATAAAGAAGAAGAGAGTGCACTGCATTAAAACTATTTTTGACATTGCAGCGTGACGAAAGTGCTGTATCCATTCCGAACACTAATTTTACCAGACCGAGCTGTTCCGTCTCAGAATTTCTTCTGAGCATGCGTGGCACTTTGTGCGTCGGAAATGGCCACACACGGTCGGAATTGACGCAATTGGATTTTGTTGTCGGAAAATTTTATAGCCTGCTCTCAAACTTTGTGTGTCGGAAAATCCGATGGAAAATGTCCGATGGAGCCCACACACGGTCGGAATTTCCGACAACACGCTCCGATCGGACATTTTCCATCGTAAAATCCGACCATGTGTACGGGGCATAAGACTTCAAAATGGGCACTTTTGATTTCTCATGTTCGGTTCCCATAGACTTCAATGGAGTTTGTGGTTCGGGGCAGAACTTTTTCTCTGTATAGGAGTTCTGCTGCAAACCAAATAGGGGGTGTTTGGCCCATCTCTAATTGGCATATATATTTTGGACATTACGGAAGTTCTTTTGGTACTGCTTATGTTATATGTCTGTCCCAGGGGACTTTGTTGCAGCAATAGAAATCACACAATTGTATCACACTAGTATCCTCACTAACAGGGATACATACTGCACTTACTCCCCAAATGGCCATTATAAATATTATCAACATATTTCCGACCGAATACAGAACCACTGTATTGCATATTTTTTGTAGCTAAATTACTGTACCTATTACAGACAGGTAGAAATAAATAGATGCTCTAACCTTTCGGAGGTGATACATAGAGTGAATTTACAGTGCTAATGTAAGAAAATGCTAGCATATAAAGAACATACTTCTGTTCAATTCCACCTTCAATGAGGGGCCTGATTATACCCTTTATGTTATTATGAAAGCTTGAAATAAGCAGCAAACAACCCAATACTTTATGAGCTTTCAAATATAAGATTTTGGGGCAGTTAAATGATAAACTTTAAAATGTATACCTTATACTTTGCAACTTAAATTTTATAGCTTGTTCTCTGACTTTCCTTTATTATGGTTAATATAGTTTGATAACCCACTGATTTACTCTCTGTAATCCCATCCATAATAGAATTTACTGTACTTTGTTCTTCAGTGCACAAGCTATGAGGAACTATATCTAGACTCCACGAACAGACTACTGTATAGCTTAACAGTTATCATATTACCTCTGGTTGATCTAACATTGAACTAAATTATTGCATTTTAATGCCCCATACACACGGTCGGACGTTGATCGGACATTCCGACAACAAAATCCTAGGATTTTTTCTGACGGATGTTGGCTCAAACTTGTCTTGCATACACACGGTCACACAAAGTTGTCGGAAAATCCGATCATTCTGAACGCGGTGACGTAAAACACGTACGTCGGGACTATAAACGGGGCAGTAGCCAATAGCTTTCATCTCTTTATTTATTCTGAGCATGCGTGGCACTTTGTGTGTCGGATTTGTTTACACACGATCGGAAATTCCGACAACGGATTTTGTTGTCGGAAAATTTTATAGCCTGCTCTCAAACTTTGTGTGTCGGAAAATTCGATGGAAAATGTGTGATGGAGCCTACACACGGTCGGAATTTCCGACAACAAGGTCCTATCACACATTTTCCGTCGGAAAATCCGACCGTGTGTACGGGGCATTATAATGTAATGTATTTATATCATACATCTTATTGAACATAAAAGAATGAAGATAAGTTGATATATTGTATAAAATTCTATCAATTTTGTGATATGCAATCAACAGTATGTAATGATATCTGTTATAACTTGTTTGCAATAATAAAAATTATTGGCACCAAAATGGTTGTGTTTACTTTCTCACATTTACAAATATGTCTTCCTTTCAGCAAAAAAACACACTCTGTCAGCAACGCAAAAAAGGTGTCATACTTTCTAATTCAATCAAAAAATACAATTATGATAGAATATATCAATTTTAAAATAAATAAAAAAATAATCATTAATTTGAATTTACCTGACAGAGTTAGGGGGTGCAGTGAGTGTGAGTAATATAATGTGTAATGGCTTATAAATCCCAGGGGAGCCACCACACACTAGATACGGAGCATCATGCAGTAACGTCAGCATACTGTACATAATCCAGTGCTTTAAACGCATCCGAATGATGTACAGTGCCTTGAAAAAGTATTCATACCCCTTAAAATTTTCCACATTTTGTCATGTTACAACCAAAAACATAAATGTATTTTTGGGGGATTTTATGTGATAGAGCAACACCAAGTGGCACATAACTGTGAAGTGGAAGGAAAATGAGTTTCTAAATTTTTTAAAAATAAATATCTGAAAAGTCGTGGCGTGCCCCCTTTACTTTGCTACTCTTAACTATTATCTAGTGGAACTAATTGCCTTCAGAAGTCACCTAATTAGTAAATAGAGTCCACCTGTGTGTAATTTAATCTCAGTAAAAGAACAGCTGTTCTGTGAAGCCCTCAGAGGTCTGTTAGAGAACCTTAGTGAACAAACAGCAGCGTGAAGGCCAATTAGCACACCACACAGGTCAGGGATAAAGTTGTTGAGTAGTTTAAAGCAGGGTTACGTTGAAAAAAAAATATCCCAAGCTTTGAACATTTCATGGAGCACTGTTCAATTCATCATCCAAAAATGGAAAGTGTATTGCACAACTGCAAACCCACCAAGACATGGCCGATAACCTAAACTGACAGGCCGGGCAAGGAGAGCATTGATCAGAGAAGCATCCAAGAGGCCCATGGTAACTCTGGAGGAGCTGCAGAGATTCACAGCTCAGGTGGGAGAATCTGTCCAGGGGACAACTATTATTCATGCAATCCACAAATCTGGCCTTTATGGAAGAGTGGCAAGAAGAAAGCCATTGTTGAAAAAAAGCCATAAGATATCCTGTTTGCAGTCTGCAAGAAGTCATGTGGGGGGACACAGCAAACATGTGGAAAAAGGTGCTCTGGTCAGATGAAACCAAAATTAAACTTTTTGACCTAAAAGCAAAACGCTATGTGTGGCAGAAAACTAACACTGCACATTACCCTGAACACACCATACCACCGTGAAACATGGTGGTGGCAGTATCATGTTGTGGGGATGCTTTTCTTCAGCAGGGATGGGGAAGTTGGTCAGAGTTGATGGGAAGATGGATGGAGCCAAATACAGGACAATCTTAGAAGAAAACCTGTTAGAGTCTACAAAAGACTTGAGACTGGGGAGGAGGCTCACCTTCCAGCATGGCAATGGCCCTAAACATACAGCCAGAGCTACAATGAAATGGCTTCGATCAAAGCATATTCATGTGTTAGAATGGTCCAGTCAAAGTCCAGACCTGAATCCAAATGAGAATCTGTGGCAAGACTTGAAAATTGCTGTTCAGACGCTCTCCATCCAATCTGACAGAGCTTGAGCTATTTTGCAAAGAATGGGCAAAAATTTCACTCTCTAGAAGTGCAAAGCTGGTAGAGACATCCCCAAAAAAACTTGCAGCTGTAATTGCAGCGAAAGGAGGTTCTACAAAGTATTGATTCAGGGGGGCTGAATACAAATGCACGCCACACTTTTCACATATGTATTTATAAAAAAATTTGGAACACCATTTATCATTTTCCTTCCACTTCACAATTATGTGCTACTTTGTGTTGGTCTATCACATAAAATCCCAATAAAATACATTTCTGTCTTTGGTTGTAACATGACAAAATGTGGAAAATTTCACGGGATATGCATACTTTTTCAAGACACTGTATGTGAGGGGGTTTAGGTGCACTGTTCTTGCACTTAGTTCTTTTTCTTTTAATACTTGCAACAAAAAGTAGCTCCAAGAACCGATGATCAATATCAAGTGCATGCTGCGATTTGAGTAGCTCAAACTTTCAAAAAAGGCCCTATAAACGTTAAATAAAAAATAAACCCAAAATACTGCCCCTGAATCAAAGGCCAACTTTTTATGTTCAATCTGATTTTTTTGAAAAAAAAAAATAATATTATAGAATACAAAAGTAGATACAAATATACAACAAAAAGAAAAGCAAGTCCAGTCCTTTTACAATAAGTGGCATAATAGCACAGAAACATAGAAGAGTGACCGCAGAAAAATTAGCAAGTGGTCCATTAAGTATGGCCTTTTTTTTTTTATTTATACATGTTTTTGTTTGTTTTTTTGCTTGTTTTTTTACCACCATATTTACCACCTTGATGTATTTAAAGGTTTCAGTCATGTCTCCCCTTTCCCTTCTTTACTCCAGACTGTGCCTGGCTTTAGTCATGTACATAGAAAGGTACATATGAGGTATCATCTAGGCGCACAAAGAAGTTGATAGTATGCATGTATAGCATGAATACGAAAGATAAATGTACAAAGATAACTTCTAATGTAGGAACACTGGGCAATCGGAACTTGTACACAACCCATTGTACAAGATGTAGAAAAAAAGGACTGTGATAGGCTCCATAGCAAAATCTTACAAAACACAAAAAGAGTGCAGGAACAGCACAATGAAAACATAATGAAAAAAAGAAGAAGTAAAGAATATGAATAAAGAAGAAAAAAGGGTTATTGAGAGGGAGTTAGCAAGCTAAGGGGGGAGGGAGGGGGAAACAAGAGGGTAGGAGGGGGGTAGGAGGGGGAAAGGAAGAGGAAGGGGGAGACAGGGGAGGGCCTCAAATTAGGCAAACAAGCCATGATATCATACCGCAAGAAGATTTTTTATTTCCTGAGACTTTCTGAAAAACTTCAAAGCCATCCACATTTAATGCTGTTTGCCGTAAATTCCCAAATCCTGGGCCAGAAGCGACTCCATACAGGCAATATTGTTGTTCCACTTTTTATTTTTTTAAGAAAAGCCTAGCAGCAGAAAAAAATAAATTTTGCTATGGATGGGATAGCAGCTAACTGTGACTGCTGACCTCACTCAAATCAACCACAAAATACAGTTAAAGGCAAAAAATCCCCCGATAAGGGAGTAAAAGTAGCAAAAGCGCTGGCTAGCACTGAGAATTAAAGTGAGTCGCCCAATGCCCCATACACACGATAGGATTTTCAGACGGAAAATGTTTGATAGGAGCTTGTTGTTGGAAATTCCGACCGTGTGTAGGCTCCATCGGACATTTTCCATCAGAATTTCCGTCACACAAAATTTGAGAGCAGGTTCTCAAATTTTCCGACAACAATATCCGTTGTCGGAAATTCCGATCATGTGTACACAATTCCAACGCACAAAGTTCCACGCATGCTCGGAATCAAGCAGAGGAGCAGCACTGGCTATTGAACTTAATTTTTCTCGGCTCGTCGTACGTGTTGTACTTCACCGCGTTCTTGACGTTCGGAATGTCTGACCAACTTTGTGTGACCGTGTGTATGTAGGACAAGTTTGAGCCAACATCCGTCGGAAAAAAAACATGGATTTTGTTGTCGGAAAATCCTTTTGTGTGTACAGGGCATAACTCTAATCTTTCCCTATGCCTCCTGTCAGCTTTCCCTATCTTTTCACTAAAGCAGCTTCCAGTACATTGATAGTATTGCTGCTCTGTGCACCCCGTTTATAGTGAGATGGCTGACTCCTTATTGGTCCTTCTAAAGCTGGTCATAGACAAATTGAAAGTTGGCCAGTTTAGAAGGGAATGACTGAATTTTGATCAATGTGTGGCCATCCCTGCTGGACACATCAAAGGAATATGCTTGGAAACCTTTGTCAATCATTGGCTGCAGCTACTGATCAGTGTATTCTGACACCAGTGTGTCCCACTATCAGAATACAATGTCCCAGAGGGGGGATTTCTCCATCCACTTTGCTTGTATGGATGGAGGAAATCTATTAATGTTTTCATTCAGCCTGCTGGTTGAATTAAAAAACCTAACCGTCCAATGCCGACAGTAGGCGTTACTCGAACCATGTATGAGCAGGCTGAATGTGCCCAAGTTGATTAATCAAGTAACTTGAGTACAACCAGCCTGTCAGATTTTACATGTCATTATTGCTAGCGGCTGTTATTGCTGCTATAAATAATCACTGTGTTCTCCTGTGGGGATGGCTCCCCCCCCGCCAAGAGAACACAATGGCTCTGCGGGACGGATTCCCCTGTCATCACTGTCTGTGCCCATGGTTGCAGGAAAGAAAATTGCACCGTCTATGGCCGGCCAAAGGCCAGATTAAACCTGATGAGTATACTTTAACCGCTTCCCGACCAACCGCCGCAGTTATACTACGGCAGGTTGGCTCCCCTACGGGAGCCGTCATAGCTATACATCGGCTCGCAGGGTTGGGATAGCAGGCGCGCGCGCGCCCGCTGCACAGCAAGGGTGCCAGTGCTCGTGGCTGATGCTCACGATGACCGCTGGCCACGAGCGATCGTGAGCAGGAGACACAGAACAGGGACGAGTGTGTGTAAACACACTTCCCTGTTCTGTTCTGACAGGAGTGACAGATCGTGTGCTCCTACTAGCTAGGAACCACGATCCATCACTTCCTCTAGTCAGTCCCCTCCCTCTTCAGTTAGAATCACCTCCCAGGGAACATAGCTAACCCATTGATCGCCCCCTAGTGTTAACCCCTTCACTGCCAGTGACATTTTTATAGTAATCAGTGCATTTTTATAGCATTGATCACTGTATTAATGCCGATGGTCACAAAAATGTGTCAAAATTGTCCGATGTGTCCGCCGTAATGTCGCAGTCATGATAAAAATCGCAGATCGCCGCCATTACTAGTAAAAAAAAAAAATAATAAAAATGCTTTAAATCTATCCCCTATTTTGTAGATGCTATAACTTTTGTGCAAACCAATCAATATACGCTTATTGCGATTTTTTTACCAAAAATATGTAGAAGAATACATATGTGCCTAAACTGAGAAAAAAATTAGCTTTTTTTAAAAAAAAATTAGGCTATTTATTATAGCAAAAAGTACAAAATAATGCATTTATTATTTTTTTGTTTATAGCGCAAAAAATAAAAACCGCAGAGAAGATCAAATACCACCAAAAGAAAGCTCTATTTGTGGGGGAAAAAGGACGTCAATTTTGTTTGGGTGCAACGTCGCACGACCGCGCAATTGTCAGTCAAAGCGACGTAGTGGCGAATCGCAAAAAGTGCTCTGGTCAGGAAGGGAGTAAATTCTTCCGGGGCTGAAGTGGTTAAAGGCATGCAGTGTATAATATGCAAAAAGATGGAGCCGGCAACACTGTAATCCATATGCATATTTATTGACTACATAAGAGTGAAAATAAAACAAAGAAACTGACACATTTCTGCGAGAGCCTTATGCCCTGTACACACGGTCGGATTTTCCGATGGAAAATGTGTGATAGGACCTTGTTGTCGGAAATTCCGACCGTGTGTAGGCTCCATCACACATTTTCCATCGGATTTTCCGACACACAAAGTTTGAGAGCAGGATATAAAATTTTCCGACAACAAAATCCGTTGTCGGAAATTTCGATCGTGTGTACACAAATCCGACGCACAAAGTGCCACGCATGCTCAGAATAAATAAAGAGATGAAAGCTATTGGCCACTGCCACGTTTATAGTCCCGACGTACGTGTTTTACGTCACCGCGTTCAGAACGATCGGATTTTCCGACAACTTTGTGTGACCGTGTGTATGCAAGACAAGTTTAAGCCAACATCCGTCGGAAAAAATCCTAGGATTTTGTTGTCGGAATGTCCGAACAAAGTCCGACCGTGTGTACGGGGCATTAGTGTTAGCACGTGCAGTGCATTATAGTTTTGAAAAATTCTTCCGAGAAAACGTGCACAAAAATTTGAAGGGACCACAAATCTTGGATTCACCTCAAACCTATAGTAGTGGCAAACTGCAACTTCATCTGTACTGAACAGTTCTTCTTTGACACAATCAGTATATACATACAGAATTCTTGACACATGCTTGCACATACTAGGACACTGCGCTCTGAGCAGACATTTATGATATCCATTCTATTTCAGGAAAAGAATTGCCTTTTCATCAGGAAATTTCAGCCTGGGTGAAAGCTACTTCTATTAAATCAATTGACCTTGGATTAACCATAAATATACACAGGTTTTCTGATCCAGCTGTAATTGGCTGAATCAGCCAAGGACCTTTACTGCTGAACAGGAACTAACTTAAATTTCATAGTATACTTGTATGTCCATGGCAAATTCTCTTTTTTTCTAATACCGACCACAAGCAATCTTTCCATTACTGGGCCAACGGTTTCTTTAACAGGCATCTTGTCAGAGGAAAACAGGTTTTTACTGAGGAAATTAAACAAAATAACATACTTCCTATCTGCACAAGCATTGGAAATATACAGTGCCACACCTGCAGTATAGTTCCGTGTATTCAGGAAGAGACAAGGTTTATGAACCATAGTCTTGTAAGTTTTAGTCCATAGAACAGTTTCAGGCATAATATATAATTGTTTATTCTTAATTCCAACTGTTGGATATCTTTCACAGATGCATATATCCAGGTCAACAGAAGGGTCTGCACATGACTGGTATATACTGAAAGGTGTCAGTCGGTGGTAACCTAAGAAAAGTATTCCCTCTCTCTGGGTTGTAGAATCAAAAAACATAGTCACTGTAAACCTATCCTCCTCATACTGCTCCCTATATGAGGATTTCACATAAATGTCCAATATAATCATGGCACCACCAATTCCATCATCCGTGCTTATTTTTACATTGCTAAATCTGGTGGCAACAAGTGCTAGACAAGATCCTTTGTTGTCCTTCTGCTGTTCAGCAATGCGTTTGTTAATACAGTTTAAAGCAAACTCAGCAAATAAAGAATAATAGGAGGTGTTTCTCTCTGTTCTGTAGGAGCCCTGGCAGATACACAGGTTTGGGTGCAATCTCGGTATGTCACTGCATTTTCTAAATGGAGATACTGGGCTCAAAAGTCCATCATTGTTTACACTGTACTTTGAAATATTTCCATGTAACTTTTTTATTTTAGGAAGGAGTCCTTTTAAGGTATAATGTACATCTATGAGGCTTACTAATCTCCTCTGGTTTATATGCAATGCCTTCATTTTTGTCTCTCTGATTATTTTGGATGCAAAGTCTGGAACAATCATAAACAGGAAAGGATGAAAGATTTCCACATAAGATTCAGGTGATGCTGAAAGAAAACGACCGTATGTATTACCGTGATCTGAAAGAATAAAGGATACAGTATTTGCTTGACGTGCAAGAAAAGAGACATATTTAGCTAGGTCTTCATCAATTTGTTTTATTCTGATGCCTGTGTCCTCATGGGCTGTGTCCAGCATCATAAAAGTAAAAATAGGCTTGTTTAATCTGACAAAATGATTTATGAAATACTTTACATACTGAAGAAGATAGGTGTGCTGATGAATACCATTGTAGCAGACAGATTTTGGACCATGAAAGTTGTTTTTCACTTTGTTCTCCTTAAGAATTAAACAGCTACTATATGTAACATCCACCCGGTCAATCCCAGCCCTATGGAGAGCTTCATTAAACAGCTTTACTCTCTCTGGGTAGGGTACACTCAGATTCATGGCTCCCTGTTCTTTAACAAGGCCCCATTTAAAAAGCCAACACAAGTCCTCCACGTACAGCGTCTCATAGCCGTAGGCTTTGAAATGTCCAAGGGTTTCATTTAAATCTACAGTCTTATGAGGCATGCTGAAAGCATCAGACAAGGTATGAAAATTTTTGATACCTTCAAAAAGTGCTTGTAAGGATTCCAGTGTTCGGCTCTTAATCCCTTGAAAGAGTTCAAAATCAAACACATGTCCTGCTTTGAAATACTTTTCATTCAGGTTTCTAAATTCTTGTATAGTTTTTGGCAATGATCTATAGAAATGGTGTCTGGAGAGAGAATCCAGTAACAAAATATTAACATTTAATAGCAGCCTTTTGCTGTGAATCGTCCTCATTTGTTTACTGCTGGCATTCAGCGCAGGTGGTAAGATAAGAAGCTGTGATACATATCTTCCAGCATTGGTTACACATTGAATTATACAATACCCATTGTTTGGATAATGGGGGTTGTAATCTGAAAGCAACTCCAAATTAATGAATATTTCAAGTTCTTCAGTAGAGTTTAATCTGTGCCATCTGTACTTTCCTAGGTCAGGCATGTATAATCCAATGGCTATGTATGAGAAACTTTTGCAGATATCATGATGACAAAACACGTGTCTTTCCTTTGGATTTGAGACCTAAGCAGATATGTTTAAAATAAAAGTAAACAAAATGTAGTGAATATATATGATTCAAGAAATGTTGTCCTATAACATTTGTATATTCTACTACTTATATATAATATGCATTTTATCTGATAAACACGTGCAAATTAGTCTTTCTATGGATTATAAGAGAGGGGATAGATTGTGAGTGAAAAATAAACAGCAGCTGTCAAATTGGCGTCAACGAGTACACTTAGGTGTTTAGACATCAAAAGCCATAGAAAAGCATGTGTCTGCCATGGCGTCCAGTCCTGTCTGGCTACAAAGAGCTCTGAACAGGCAGCAATATTTTTGACAAACACATCTGGATCAATTATTCGTGCAGATGCTTTGTTGACTTTTATCAGATTAAAAAGAAAGAAAATAGAATTCTGTATATCTAGAGAGATTACTATGTTTAAATGAAAACTTTTGTTCCTGGGGGTCAGTTTTAAAAGTGATATTAAACCCAAAACCAAAATAGTATTATATTGCAGCTTACCAATCACTAGATGTGGTGGCTGCATTCAATTTTTTTTTTTGGGGGGGGGAGTTCCCCTCTGTTTTCACCTGGTGATCTTTCCAGTAACACACCTTCTGTGTTAGGGCTCATGTACACACAGACTAGGTTGACCGCTGGCTGCTGGAAAATGCAAAACATGTGGGAAATGGTTTGTCTCATCCCTTTAACTAATGCAATCTGTATGAGAGCTTGTTCTTTTGAAAAACAACACATCAATTGGCTGGATCACCAGGTGAAAAGATTTCTTTTTTCTCTGTGACACATATTCGCTATACTCTGTGAGTAGGTACTGCTGTATCACAGATTTAACAAAGCTTGCCTTCTGATCTACAGAGATGCAGAGAGGTAATGAAGACTGCATTTAAAACTTGATAGAAGTTCTTACTCTCCCCTACATTATACAAAAATTAGCTAGGGTTGGGCATAATGCTTTGCACATTTTTGCTGAAACGGTGGGACTATGGGCTTAGGAACATAAAAAGTTGAAGTCATAACAAAAAAGTCATAACAGACAGAAGGATTTGATGCAGCCTAGATCCACAGAAGATCTGCGGTTAGTTCTCCAAGATGTTTGGAACAACCTACCTGCCAAGTTCCTTCAAAAACTGTGCATAAGTGTACCTAGAAGAATTGATGCTGTTTTGAAGGCAAAGGGTGGCCTCACCAAATATTGATTTGGATTTCTGTTCTCTTCATTTACTTTCCATTTTATTAATTGATAAACATAAACTATCAACACTTCTATTCAAAACAAAATTTTATTATTACACAAAGATAGCCTGAGTAAATACAAAATGCAGTTTTTAAATGATGGTTTCATTTATTAAGGCAAAAAAAGCTGCCCAAACCTGCCTGGCTTTATGTGAAAAAGTAATTCCCCGCTAAACCTAATAACTGCTTGTGCCAGCCTTGGCAGCAACAACTGCAATCAAGCGTTTACGATAACTGGCAATGAGTCTTTCACATTGCTGTGAAGCAATTTTGGCCCACTCTTCTTTGCAGAATTGTTTTAATTCAGCCACATTGGAGGGTTTTCCAGCATGAACGGCCTGTGTAAGGTCATGATACAGCATCTCAATTGGATTTAAGTCCGGGCTTTGACTAGACCACTCCAAAGCCTAAATTATGCTTTGTTTGAACTATTTGCAGGTGGACTTGCTGTTGTGTTTCGGATCATTGTCCTGCTGCATAACCCAAGTGCACTTGAGTGTGATGGAAAAATCTGGACAGCCGCACTCCGGATTGGAAAAGTGAAAAATAAAATCCTCTTTATTGAAAAAGTATTAACATGATTAAAATCCGTACATGGCTTTGTTGGGATAATGCAGCATAACCGCTAACGCGTTTCACGCTCCCATAGAGCGCTTACTCATAGCCATGAGCTATGAGTAAGCGCCCTATGGGAGCGTGAAACGCGTTAGCGGTTATGCTGCATTATCCCAACAAAGCCATGTACGGATTTTAATCATGTTATTACTTTTTCAATAAAGAGGATTTTATTTTTCACTTTTCCAATCCGGAGTGCGGCTGTCCAGATTTTTCCATCACACACATACCATTGGAATAGCAATTGCTGGCACCTGGGGCTCTCACAATCATCCACACAGCGGAGGACGGGAAGCTTGAACCCGGACACCTAGAGCGGTGGTAACTATCTTGTTCATCTCAAATATCTGGACAAGTGCACTTGAGCTTGAGGTCACAAACTGATAGCCGGACATTCTCCTTTAGTATTTTCTGGTAGAGCTCAGAATTCATGGTTCTATCAATTATGTAAGTTGTCCAGGTCCTGAAGCTGCAAAGCAGCCCCAGACCATCATGCTACCACCACCATGTCTGACTGTTGGTAGGATTTTCTTGTTATGAAATGCTAATGAAATGAAATGTATTAGTTTTATGCCAGATGTAATGGGAAGCACACCTTCCAAAAAGTTTTGTCTCATCAGTCCACAGAATATTTGCCTAAAAGTCTTGGGGATAATTAAAATGTTTTTTGGTAAATGTGAAATGAGCCTTTGTGTTCTTTTTGGTCAGCAGTGGCTTTGGCCTTGGAACTCTCCCATGGATGCCATTTTTGCCCAGTCTCTTTATTATTGTTGAATCATGAACACTGCTCTTACCTGAGGCAAGTGAGGCCTGCAGTTCTTTAGATGTTGTTTTGGGTTCTTTTATGACCTCCTGGATGAGTCGTCGTCATGCTCTTGGAGTAATTTTTGTAGGCCGGCCACTCCTGGGAAGGTTCACCACCGTTCCAAGTAGGGATGCACCGAATGGGTTTTTTGGTGCCGAAACCTATACCAAACATTAATCTTCCTCTAAGACGACCACTACCTTGCTAAAGAAGCTGAGGATAAAGGTGATGGACTGGCAAAGCATGTCTCCAGACCTAAACCCTATTGAGCATCTGTGGGGCATCCTCAAATAGAAGGTGGGGGAGCGCAAGGTCTCTAACATCCACCAGCTTGTGATGTCGACATGAAGGAGTGGAAGAGGACTCCAGTGGCAACCAGTGAAGCTCTGGTGAACTCCATGTCCAAGAGGGTTAAGGCAGTGCTGGAAAATAATGATGGCCGCACAAAATATTGACACTTTGGGCCCAATTTGGACATTTTCACTTAGGGGTGTACTCACTTTTGTTGCTAGCGGTTTAGACATTAATGGCTGTGTGTTGAGTTATTTTGAGTGGACAGCAAATTTACACTGTTATACAAGCTGTACACTCACTACTTTACATTGTAGCAAAGTGTCATTTCTTCAGTGTTGTCACATGAAAAGATATACCGTATATACTCGAGTATAAGTCGTTCCGAGTATAAGTCGAGGCCCTAATTTACCACAAAAAAATTGGGAAAAACGTATTGACCCGAGTATAAGACGAGGGTGAGAAAAGCACAGCTACTGTAAGTTGAAAAGAGGGTCAACAATGCCCATTTGCAGCATCACTGTGCCCATATGCATGCCTCACTGTGCCCATTTGCAGCCATAGGTCCCCTGAACTTCAAACTTGGTAGTTAAGGGTTCCTAGATGCCCCCTAGCTGCAGCCAAAATTTGGGGTCTCTGAACCCAAAGGGTCCCAAAATGACATTGCTGCAGAGAGACACAGTTGACCGAATTTGTGGCCCCGTATCTCGGGGCCACTTAGTGCTAAGAACCCCAAATTTGGTGTGCAAACCCAGTGGAACTAGCACCATAAAATTTCCAAAGCTGGGGTTTCTAGCACCAAGTGGCCCGAGATACAGGGCCCCAAAAATCAGTTTAGAAAATGTCAAGCACTTTTCTGCAGCAGAGAATGACATTTTCCGAACCAGATTTGGGGCCCCGTATCTCAGGGCCACTTGGTGCTAGGAATCCCAGCTTTGGATATGTTATCGTATCAGTACCACCAGGTTTGCACACCAAATTTGAGGTTCCTAGCACCAAGTGGCCCTGAGATATGGGGCCCCAAAGTCGGTTCAGAAAATGTCAAGCACTTTTCTGCAGCAGAGAATGACATTTTCCGAACCGATTTTGGGGCCCCGTATCTCAGGGCCACTTGGTGCTGGGAACCTCAAATTTGGTGTGCAAACCCAGTGGTACTGATACTTAGTGCTAGGAACTTCAGCTTTGGATATGTTGTGGTACTAGGTCCACTGGTTTGCATACCAAATTTGGGGTTTCTAGCACAAAGTGGCCCTGAGATACGGGGCCCCAAAGTCGGTTCGGAAAATGAAATTTTTTGCTGCAGAAAAGTGCTTGACTCGAGTATAAGTCGAGGGGGGCACTTTCAGCACAAAAAAATGTGCTGAAAAATTCGACTTATACTCGAGTATATACGGTAATAAAATATTTACAAAAATGTGAGGGGTGTACTCACTTTTGTGAGCTACTGTATATATGCATAGTATATATATCCTTTTTTGCATCTCAAGCACTCCCTCCAAAAGCAGCTACGTGTCATTGCTCAGGATTAGGGATGAGCTTCGAGTTTGAGTCGAACTCATGTTCGACTCGAACATTGGCTGTTCGCCCGTTCGCCGAACAGCTAACAATTCGGGGTGTTCGCGGCAAATTAAAGCCGTGGTACACCCTTTAAAAGTCTATGGGAGAAATCAAAAGTGCTAATTTTAAAGGCTTATATGCAAGTTATTGTCATAAAAAGTGTTTGGGGACCTGGGTCCCTCCCCAGGGGACAAGGATCAATGCAAAAAAAAGTTTTTAAAAAACGGCTGTTTTTTCGGGTGCAGTGATTTTAATAATGCTTAAAGTGAAACAATAAAAGTGTAATATTTCTTTACATTTCGTACCTGGATGGTGTCTATAGTATGCCTGTAAAGGGGCGCATGTTTCCCGTGTTTAGAACAGTCTGACAGCAAAATGACATTTCAAAGGAAAAAAAGTCATTTAAAACTACTTCCAGCTATTAATGAATTGCCGGTCCGACAATACACATAAAAGTTCATTGATAAAAACGGCATGGGAATTCCCCACAGGGGAACCCCGAACCAAAAAAAAAAAAAAAAAATGACGTGAGGGGTCCCCCTAAATTCCATACCAGGCCCTTCAGGTCTGGTATGGATATTAAGGGGAACCCCGGCCAATTTTTTTTTTTTAAATGGCGTGGGGTCGCCCTCAAAATCTATACCAGACCCTTCAGGTCTGGTATGGATTTTAAGGGGAACCCCGCGCCAAAATTTAAAAAAAAAATGGCGTGGGGTCCCCCAAAAAATCCATACCAGACCCTTATTCGAGCACGCAACCTGGCAGGATGCAGGAAAAGTGGGGGGGACGAGAGAGCCCCCCCTCCTGAACCGAACCGTTGCCATATGCCCTCAACATTGGGAGGGTGCTTTGGGGTAGCCCCCCAAAACACCTTGTCCCCATGTTGATGGGGACAAGGGCCTCATCCCTACAACCCTTGCCCGGTGGTTGTGGGGGTCTGCGGGCGGGGGGCTTATCGGAATCTGGAAACCCCCTTTAACAAGGGGACCCCCAGATCCCGGCCCTCCCCCTGTGTGAAATGGTCCTACCATTTCACAAAAAAACTGTCAAAAATTTTAAAAATGACAAGAGACAGGTTTTGACAATTCCTTTATTTAAATGTTTCTTCTTTCTTCTATCTTCTTTCTTCCATCTTCTATCTTCTATCTTCCTTCGGTTTCCTCCTCCATCTTCTTCTTCTTCTGGTTCTTCTGGTTCTTCCTCCGGTGTTCTCATTCTGCATCTTCATCTGCGGCGTCTTCTTCCCTTCTTCTCCTAAGGCCGCTCGGCATCCATGATGGCATGGAGGGAGGCTCCCGCTGTGTGACGCTTCTCCTTCTCCCGGTGACCCCGCCCCCCTCTGATGCACGAGGACTTGACGGGGACTTCCCTGTGGCATTCCCGGTGATGCCAGAGGGGGCGGGGTCACCCATTATGTAACCCCGCCCCCTTCAGACATCACGGGGAATGCCACAGGGAAGTCCCGTCAAGTCCCCGTGCATCAGAGGGGGGTCACCGGTGGCTCCGCCCCCGTTATTTAAGAACCGTCAGAAGAGGAGAAGCGCCACACAGCGGGAGCCTCCCTCCATGCCGTCATGGATGCGGATCGGCCCGAGGAGAAGAAGGGAAGAAGACACCGCGGGTGAAGATGCAGGA
This sequence comes from Lithobates clamitans, assembly GCA_037952925.1. Lineage (NCBI taxonomy): Eukaryota > Metazoa > Chordata > Amphibia > Anura > Ranidae > Lithobates > Lithobates clamitans. Next base: position 2,671,627 of record JBBGZY010000965.1, on the reverse strand, counting down.
CGAGAACACCTGAGGAAGAACCAGAAGAAGAAGAAGAAGAAGAAGAAGATGGAGGAAGAAACCGAAAGAAGATAGAAGAAAGAAGATAGAAGAAAGAAGAAAGAAAAAAGAAGAAGCATTTAAATAAAGGAATTGTCACCCGGTGACCCCGCCCCCTCTGATGCACGAGGACTTGACGGGGACTTCCCTGTGGCATTCCCGGTGATGTCAGAGGGGGCGGGGTCACCCATTATGTAACCCCGCCCCCTTCTGACATCACGGGGAATGCCACAGGGAAGTCCCGTCAAGTCCCCGTGCGTCAGAGGGGGGTCACCGGTGGCTCCGCCCCCGTTATTTAAGAACCGTCACACAGCGGGAGCCTCCCTCCATGCCGTCATGGATGCGGAGCGGCCCGAGGAGAAGAAGGGAAGGAGACGCCGCGGGTGAAGATGCAGGACGAGAACACCTGAGGAAGAACCAGAAGAACCAGAAGAACCAGAAGAAGAAGAAGAAGAAGATGGAGGAAGAAACCGAAAGAAGATAGAAGAAAGAAGATAGAAGAAAGAAGAAAGAAAAAAGAAGAAGCATTTATATAAAGGAATTGTCAAAGCTGTCTCTTGTCATTTTTAACATTTTTGAGTTTTTTTGTGAAATGGTAGGGGTACTTTTGTACCCCCTTACCATTTCACACAGGGGGGAGGGCCGGGATCTGGGGGTCCCCTTGTTAAAGGGGGCTTCCAGATTCCGATAAGCCCCCCGCCCGGAGACCCCCACAACCACCGGGCAAGGGTTGTGGGGATGAGGCCCTTGTCCCCATCAACATGGGGACAAGGTGTTTTGGGGGGACCCCAAAGCACCCTCCCAATGTTGAGGGCATATGGCCTGGTATGGTTCAGGAGGGGGGGCACTCTCTCGCCCCCCCTCTTTTCCTGCGGCCTGCCAGGTTGCATGCTCGGATAAGGGTCTGATATCGATTTTTGGGGGGACCCCACGCCATTTTTAAAAAAATTTTGGTGCGGGGTTCCCCTTAAAATCCATACCAGATCTGAAGGGTCTGGTATAGATTTTGAGGGGGACCCCACGCCATTTTTAAAAAAATTTTTGGCCGGGTTCCCCTTAATATCCATACCAGACCTGAAGGGCCTGGTATGGAATTTAGGGGGACCCCCACGTCATTTTTATTTTTTTCCCCTGTGGGGAATTCCCATGCCGTTTTTATCAATGAACTTTTATGTGTATTGTCGGACCGGCGATTCATTAATAGCCGCAAGTAGTTTTAAATGACTTTTTTTTCCTTTGAAATGTCATTTTGCTGTCAGACTGTTCTAAACACGGGAAACATGCGCCCCTTTACAGGCATACTATAGACACCCCCCAGGTACGAAATGTAAAGCAATATTACACTTTTAGTGTTTGACTTTAAGCATTATTAAAATCACTGCTCCCGAAAAAACGGCCTTTTTTAAAACTTTTTTTTGCATTGATCCATGTCCCCTGGGGCAGGACCCAGGTCCCCAAACACTTTTTATGACAATAACTTGTATATAAGCCTTTAAAATTAGCACTTTTGATTATTCATGTTCGTGTCCCATAGACTTTAACGGTGTTTGCGTGTTCGAACAAATTTTTTGCCTGTTCGCAAGTTCTGGTGCGAACCGAACAGGGAGGTGTTCGGCTAATCCTGAGTCAGGATGAGCTTACTAACAGTGACAATGTTGGAAATTGCCTGAACAATGAGTTCTGGTACAACCATTAATAGTTTCCACTGGAAGCACTAGAAATGGCAGAATGACAACGTAGGACAGCAATTTGGAAACAAGTACAGTGTATTGTCACCCTATTACAGGTCACACTATAGTAGGTCGTGCCTGAACAAGAACTTTTGTGGCAGAATTGCCAGGTATTACTTTAATAAAACAATGGATGTAAAATGACTAGGGGCCTAGTTATATTTGTATGTTACATTTAACACATGTGTATTATGCGGAGCCAGACGACGCGCTGACGTCACCGCCAAGCGAGCTGCTTTCCAGTAGGACGGGTTTGTCCGAGCTCCGGTGGCCACAGAGCCGGACTTAAGGCTGTTTTTTCATCTGACACTTTGTAAGTGTATATCTGTTTTTTATCTATTTTAATAAAATGTAAAGTGGTTTTACACTATGTGAGCCCCTTCTATTTTATGGTATCAATGCCCTGGGTTGTTGGAGTGGCTGCTGACGAGATGACCCCTGGTGGACACCGCTGCTAATCCCCATTCTGGCTTTAAAAGATGTGATCCTCTGTAGTGGGGGGTCATGGCCTTCTGGTAAGGAGTAACCCCTTCAGTACCTGGTGGTGGACCCTTCCTCGTTGTCACTGATCTTCATTGTTTACCACTTGGATTTTTTCACTTTTTACCTTCATTTTTATTTTTATATTCATTTTATTTTTATTTTCTGTTGGTGATTTGGACGCTTTGTAAACACTTCATTGATGTTTTATTCTTTGGACTTCATATAACACCCAATTGAGGTTTCAATTTATGGACTTTTTTTCTTCACCAAAATATACTGAAGGGTGCATGCACCATTGTTAGCAATGCAGCACACTAAAACGTACATTAATCCATTACTGTGGGTTGTTGTGCACTGCAACAGAGGTGCATTGGGAGGGTGCATCAGGTTGCAATTCAGAATAAATGGCACCACAGATCACTAACAAGCATTACTGTAATGCAACAGTGATAATTCAGCCTAAAAGTGACTTTTAAAATTACATTAACATGTTAGGGATTATAGGAAGCCACAAATCACAGGTGCCCCTGTCCTTATCTTCTACATCATATATTAAAGTAGATTCAAACCGAAACATTTACAAGAGCAAACCTGTCTAACTATGTTTGAATTAGAAACAGGGGACGACTGTGATCATTTTTGCAAGCAGCCATTGTTGTAAAATGAAAGCATGTAGATGAATTCTGGCAAATAATGGCAATGATTTCTAACTTTACCTGACAAATAATGTGAGTCTGTTGATGGGTACAGTCCGAATGCTTTTCTCTGAATATTGTTTTCATTAGACGACAGGATCCAGGAGCAAACTCTACCCTCTTACAGGAAACCTCATCAGATGTGTTCTTAGCTGGCATCAGCTGGAAGACTGGGCAGGAGTCCTCTATTGATATGTTAACTTCATTCTCCACAGTACTGTATGTATTGTTTAGATTTCGAACTTGTAAGATCTTACGCAAGAAAAAACAGAAAAATGAATCTGTGTGGTATAGACATGGCAGACATTTTATAAACCATTACATATATTTGGGGCAAACACCAATAATTGTTGTGGGGAGGCACACTGAGGCCAAAGTGTCTTGACTGTTGTATGTGATGTATGTTGTATGTGATGTGATTCCCATTACCTAAAAAACCCCAACCTCTTAACCTTATTCTAAACAATCAAGACCAGACCAGAGGGTTGGAGTTATAAAAGGCCGTAGCAGCCTACTTTATTAAACAATAAATACCATAACAAAAACACATCTGTTATTCAAAGATTCCTCATCTATCTAGCGTTGGTCTTTGCAGGAGATTCGTAAAACATCAGTAACATAACCATATTGCACTGCGGCCCTTCTCTTAATGAAATAATAGGCCTCAAGCCGACAAGCTGGCTCAGACACAACCAATGACCGCAGTGCCCCCATTAACACTTTCCGTCTAACCTCCGTTATCCGGAAACCACCATCAGTACCATCAGGACCATAGCAACGCTAGTTCCCGAAATTCTCATTGTGCCATATCTTCTTTCCCCTGCAAAGACCAAAACGCCCGCCACAGCACCCAAAGGTAACAACCTTACCTTTTGGTGCACCTCCACACCCAAATAGCTCTCTGGATACCGTCCTGCAGTCCCAACGCCCACAGATCAATACCCACATCATTTAAATGAACGCCATCTCTCCTCAAGTACCTCCAAGTTTCGAACTCTAATTCCAAATGCCTAATAGCCAATCCCCCATTCTTCACCATGAACTTACTCACCTCCCGGTTAATCTCCCTCCGTGCCCTATTAACACCCTCAAACGACCTGGCCATCCTCCATGTTGTCCGAGCCACCATGTCGGACCAAACTATAACCATCTTTGAAAACTCCTGCATCCAACGCCAGACATCAAATTTGATGTCCCGCGATATATACACCATAGATCTCACCCCCAAATCATTGCCCCCTAAATGCAAAACTAAAACATCCGGTGCCCTGTCCCTAAGCGCATAACGCTGCACCTCAGAAATCAATCTTCCCCACAACATACCCGGGAACCAAAACCACTTAATGCAGGCTTCCTTCCTATGAAAAACCCAACTGTCTACCTTCAAATCTCACATCTCCCCTCCTGGCCCCGTTGCTCACAAAGGAATGGCCCAATATCCAAACCAGGCCTGCCGCTGAACCTGTAAAGAAAATGACCCAAAAACAATACCCATGATCACCAGTATTCTGCAAACCTAACCCCCAATATGAACAGGATTCTTCCCAATTAACATTTTACAGCCCCACCACCAGATGAGACCTAATATATATCTGGAACCTCCGCGATTTCCACCGCCCTATGCGTTTTACAGCCTCTACATCCATCCCATTTCTAGCCGCCTCTGTCGCAGCCCCAATCCGAAAGGAATGAGACGAAAATTCCTTCTCATTCAAACCCAAAGCCCTTAAACATTTCCTAAATAAGGTCACAAATTGATAACGTGATAACGGAACCCCATCGAAATGCACCAACAAGGGACCCCCCCTTTGGCGGATACCCATAAATCCCTTAACTGCTTCCACTGGGCACAATGCCGAACCCGGCACTGGGAAACCTGCACCAACCTCCCTTTACCCATTTGACCTACGAAAATATAACAAAACATCCTTTTCGCATGTCACCTCCTGTATCCCAATTCCCCCTTGTACCTTCTTTGACGGACTAACCAATTCCCCAATACGAAATGCCCCGAAGAAAGACAGCAAAAATGCCGCCGTAAACATGGTGCACTCGTAGTCAGAGGAACAAACCCCCACCAACTGTGCTACCATACCTGTTAAAATCTGAAAGGTTATCGTCTCCTGGAGTCCGTACGAACCACCGATTGCCGATAGCCTTTCATCGCCTGCCTCACCCAGAAATCCTTTGTAAAGTCAGGCTGGCCTTGTAATTTGAACAAAAACGCTAGACCCGCTAACTGCTTATGCAGTGCCGATGCAGGCACTCCCTCCTCCATCATTCTCGCCACATAATACACCAGGAGCCCCACTGCACCATCCACCGACTCATCACCCACCTCTTGCACCAACGCCTGCCACTCATGCCATACTTTCGAGTATGCTGACCAGGTCACCTCACTTACCGACTTCCTGATCCATCCGGCGACGAAGCCAATGCTATCCCCCACAACCATTCGGGACAAGGCACCCTGTGCCGCTCCGCCTCCGCCGCCAACTCGCAGAACCTGTCCCACTGGAAGCGAGACAGCGCATCAGCGATAACATTCTCCACACCCGGGAGGTGTACTGCATGAATGAAAGCATTCAACTGCAAACGTCTCAAACCAAGTGTTGTAACAACCTAATCACTGGCGGGAATGATGCAGTAATCCTGTTAATCACTTGCACCACACCTAAATTGTCCCCATGAAACCGCACTTTTCGATCCTTAAAGGCCCCACCCCACAATACAACTGCTAAAACCACCGGAAACAGTTCCAGCAGCACTAGGTTTTTTGTAAAACCCACTTCAATCCATTCCCCCGGCCATGTACCCGCACTCCACTGCCCGTGAAAGAACGCCCCATAACCTGTGGAACCGGCCGCATCCGTGAACAGTTCGAGGTCAAAGTTGCTGACTGGCTCCGACATCCATAGCGCCCGTCCATTAAAGGATTCCAAGAAGGTATGCCATACCCTCAAGTCCTCCCTGTGTTCTTTTCTCAATCTCACATAGTGCCTTGGGGACTGAATACCAGCTGTGCTGGCCACTAGCCTGCGGCAAAAAACCCTCCCCATTGGCAAACTGCAGCACGCACAATTCAGCTTACCTAATAGCGATTGCAAATCTCGAAGCTGAACTTTGCGCAACCCAATCATACCTGCGATTTCCCTTTTTAGGTCCGCCAACTTATCTTCTGGTAACCTGCATTCCATTGCCACCGAGTCCAGGACAATGCCCAGAAAACTGATGACCTTACCAGGTCCTTCCGTCTTCTCGGGCGCCAATGGAATGCCAAACCTATCCGCTATGTGCTCCAGCGATGCCAGGAGCACCGCGCAGATTCTGGAAGCAGCTGGTCCTATGCAAAGGAAATCGTCCAAATAGTGGATAACCAAATTCATGCCTGACACATCCCGTACTACCCATTCTACAAAAGAACCGAACTGTTCAAATAATGCGCACGACACAGAGCAGCCCATCGGCAAGCATTGGTCCACATAAAATTGGTTATTCCAATGGCATCCCAGCAACCGGAAACTATCCGGGTGAACCGGAAGAAGCCGAAAGGCTGACTCCACATCTGCCTTAGCCATTAACACTCCCTTGCCGTAACGCCGTACCCACCCCACCGCAGCATCAAATGATGTATAAGACACTGAACAATCTGCCTGATCAATTGCATAATTCACCGATCCCCTTTTCAGGAAGGAGAGGTGATGAATGAGCCTAAACTTATCCCGTTCTTTCTTTGGCACCACCCCCAACGGGGATACTACCAAATCGTCAAAAAGCGGTAATGGGAAAGGACCCCCCATTCTCCCTAAAGCCACCTCCTTATTTAGTTTCTCCGAAACCACGTCCGGATGTTGCATTGCTGACCTCAAATTGCGCGGAACGGGGGGAACAACCTCTAAATTACACGAAATCCCAAAACCTACTGTAAAACCTGACTCTAACAACCTCGCCGCCTCCCTGTCCGGATACCTACTTAGGAACGGCCGCATTCTGCGCACCTTCACCGGGGTCCTCCCTCTAGTTTTCAGCCTCTCCAGCGCGGCCTTTTTTCCTGTTTAAAGCATCTGGACCCCGGATGAGTTCCTCCGCACCCAGAACATTCATGCTTGTACCAACATGCACCTCCAAACTTACCGGTCCCTGAATTATATTGCCAACATACCCCTTTTTTGTTTTCGGCCGATTGTCCCTGGGCCGAAGGTCCACCGGCCCCTCCTGGAAAAAACTGTCTGGGAGCCCTCGGTGACGTCATCAGGCGCATCCACAAGCTGATGTCCTTGTGATCCCATCTCAATTCTGGCCTTACCGCTCTGCGTTGACGAAATCATACCGCAGCCATCCTGTACCGCCATAAACCCTGTAGGCCTCCCCTATAGCATCCTGGTAGCAGAAGATCCCCGAATAATGTTCGGGATTCTTCTCCCCTATGACACTTGCCATTATCGCGAACGCATGTAACCAGTTCCTCGTCCTCCTTCTTGGAATCATCCGGTTTTACCCTGTCCAGGTTACATTTTTCTAAAAGCAGCAGGGAAAATATCTCAACGTACTCACCTTTCCACAGTTTTTCCCGCACCTCCTGTTTCAGATGAGCTCCCAGTGGTCCCTCAAAGCAGACATATACTTCACATTTTGCTGCATCTCCCAAACTGATGATGTCCTGCCTTCCCTCTGCCTTTGACGTCCCCTGCGGGGAACTACCCACCGTTGACGCCACAGCAGGAGCAGGGATTTTAGGCGCAACAACTGGCACCACCGAGCTCCCTCCAGCCGCACCGGCATCCCCGGCACTCCCACTTGCGAGACCCATGCCGATGCTGGCCCAGCTGCGACTCTTTCCGCATTCTCAAATTTCTGTACCAGGTCCTTTATTCCGGCCAAAAAACCTCAATAACCCAGCAGTCCCCCCGGACGGTCCCGAAACCCCCGCACCCGGAGCGGACCCAGCTAAGCCACTACTAACTCCAACAGTATCAGACATTCCCACAACATGCATAGAAGAAGGTAACTTACCCGGCTGCACAGGCGTGGACCCCTCAGCCGATCGTCCGTGTTCCTCCGACCGCACGCTCCCGGTTAATGGCCCCGCCTCCTCATCAGATCCGGACTGGTTTCCTGGGGACCTCAGCTCCAATCCTTCTTCCTCCTCAGATGATGGCCCACCATGCGATGCAGCCCTGGTTGCCGCTAGAACTGCTGACCTCCGACCCTGCCTCCGCGCAGCATAGCCCTCTGATGATTTTTGGACAGCCTTGCCAGGACCAGTGCATTGAACCTCAGTCCTGCCAGCCTCCGCTCTCCCATGCACCAATCCTGATCTCCTCCCACGATCGTTCTCTTTTCGGTCCCCTGCTGCAGTGTTAGAAAGCCCAGGGACTGCCACCATAGCCCTCTGCTCCGTGTGTCCTGTCCCCTGTGACGCCATCCTTCTCTGCACAGCGTGTCCGGTCTCCTGTGACAGTCTCCTGATGGTGGGGGAGGGGCCCGCACTCACACTGTCCCTGCGCCTTGTAGGCCGCATGTTCCCCCCAGGGGCCTGCAATGAGCTGCTTGATCCCCCCTGCTGTCCTAGAACACTAACCGGGCTCCCCCTGGCCACTAACGCTGCCCGCTACGCAGCCGGACCCGACAGGGTCCCAGCAGAATTACCACCCCCCACCCTCCGCTGCGGTCCCGCATTGCGGTCCGGGGAGAACCGATCCGGCGGTCTGGACCTCCGTCCCCTCGTACCTGGCAAAGGCTCAAAGCCTTGTAACACAGTCCCCAGAGTGTCCTATAGCCATGAAGCCCCCCGCGCCGCTGCCTCCTCCCTAAGCTGGGCCAAGATCCTCTCCACATCAGCCATGCTGTCTGCTCCCTGGAACTCTCCCCCACGCTTGTGATGCCTCATCAGGGCGGGGACAGAATTTAACATCTTCCATGGCCCCTCCCCCTCGGCACCAAACATTTTCCCTTTCTCATGATACCATCTCCCTGTTAACCCTGTCATGTCCGCCCTTCGCCTATGTATTTCTTACTTTGCTCCGGGCTTCTCTATACCGACACTCAATTCTCAGTGCAGTTGTGCTACCTCCCTGCCACTGCAGCTGTAACAAAGACAGAGCAGTGGGCAACATGTTTGATAGCTGGACAGGCAGTGCCTGATGGGGATTCAGAGATACTAGTTCCCTCATAGGTCCACTCCCCTTGTGATTGACATCAGGCAGTGGACAGCCTTCTAATAGCTATAGCATCAATCACAAAATACTAAAGCACTTGGTCTTTTAAGGCACCAGGTATCAAATATGCCAACCACATATCAACATACATAATTTTATTTTTGCATTTAAAAAAAAAAAAGATTGCACATAACACATTAAAAAGGGAGGAGAAAAGACTGAATCATTGATATAGGTGTACCAACTACAAATATCCAGCCCTCTACAAGCTTATAACAATTGTAAGTCAAGATAACCAACTGCTCTGTCTAAAAATGGACCATCTACAGTGCTATAAACAAATTAATTCTATACAAAGAGTAAGGATCACGATAAGCTCTAAGCGTTTTGTGGCCCAAGCTGCTTCATCAAGAGCAGTACATATCAGAATCTATGTTTCAATCTATAAAACAAAAAACAATAAATATATACAACAGAGTATTACAATGTAGATACAAATACACATAACATTTTTATTTTACAGCTTCATATTTTACTACTGTAGCCAAGTCCTGGGCTTCTCCAGGCCTAATGATGACCTCCAGAGTTAGGGACAGCTGACATCTTTCTGTGTAGAGTGGGTTATGAGGCATGGTGGGTGCGATGCAAGGTAGATTAATGGGTGCCAGACACTTCTTTAATGCAAAGAGATTTATTGTCTCTTAAACAGAACTGTGGGAGAGAGGTTTAGGGTCAGAACACCCTTTAGTAGTTGCAATGTTAATTTAGCAGACTCCGAGACTTCTATAGGTAGACAGCCACGCAAGGAAAGGCATACAGCAGGACACCACATCTGCATGAGTAGGACCGCTGTCTCCTATGGCAACATCTTGAAACAGTTTCTAACAAAGGTTGTAATGAACTTATTCACTTCTTCTACAATCTCCTATTGTAGATCTTCACTCAACTGAGCTCCCAGTCTTTCACTAGACTTGCTGATCCACTGCCACTGGATCCTCTGAGCTCTTCCAATATTCTCATTCAGTATCTTCCTCAAGCGTCACCCCCGCGTCCCTGCTGGGTCTCTAGCTTGGCACTCACAGATACTCCTCAAGCATCACCCCATTAGCCTGCTTGGTCCCTGGCTTGGCACACAATATTTCTCTGCAAGCGTCACCTCCACTGGCTGGGTCTCTAGCTTGACATCTGCTGAAGTTTCCCAATTCTTCACCGTCCCCTGTTGGTGAGAATACTGCTCTGGTACTTGCTTCAGCTACTCACAGTGGTCCCCGTTAATAAGGTGGATGGTCCCTTAGTGGCAACAGCTTCCCCTCTACCTCCGACCACGACAAGGTTATCCGGCCGGCAGAACCGTTACTTCTGGTTGAACTGAAAGCCACAATCCTAACCCTACGCTGCTCTCTTGCTTCTGGATAGGCCCTCAGACAGCCTAGCAGCCAGATGTCCCCAGGATAGGCCTCAGGCTCTGGCCTAGCAGCCCGGGGCAGCACCACACATGTCCACCCAGACAGCCGTCCAGGTGGTACAGAACCCCGATCACCTGACTCCACCCAAATAAATAGGCTCTCCCAGCAGGCCAAGGGACCCAAGAAAATCCCCGCCCATTGGCTGAGACACCCCATTTCTAATCTGTCCTTGCAATGCTCTTGTCTTATCTAATGTCACCAGATACCCGGTTAGAATAGAATATTTTTTATAGAATCAAATAGAATTTATTTATTTATAGTACTGTACATGGTCCATTTTCGGACATAACAGTTGGTTATCTTGACTTACAATTGTAATAAGCTTGTAGAGGGCCAGATATTTGTTTTGGGTACACCTATCTTAATGATTCAGAATCTTTTCTGGAGGACATTCTCCTCTCTGCAGAGAAAAAAAGTTTTGCAAAACTTGGTTTTATTGGACAGAGTACACTCTTTCCTCTAAATAAATAGCAGAATTTGCTACCTAGGAGCAGTTTTGGCCCCTCACTTAATTGGGTCATACCCCCTGACCCCTGGAGATTCGACATACCAGTCAAGGGTCGCCTGATGTTGACACTAACACTGTGAACTAAGAAATTGCGTTTTCCCTCCCTGCCCCCATATTGTCTTTGCTGAATTCCATTTTTACGGAAACTACAAACGGCAAGTTTTATAAAGGTAAAAGATGATCCCTGTTCAGCTCAGACTTTCCTATTATGTGCCATATAGTTCTCATTCTATGTGCAAATAATTATTTCTATGTTCTGTTTCCTTATGACTTCACAATACTCAGGTTTCTCCCCTGAAGATGTGTTTTTTGTATTTGGTTTCTTCTTTATGGTATTTTGTACTCAGCTAAAAAAAACTTAAATAAATAATTTAAAATGTATACAAAATATAATAGTTTTTGCTATATATATATATGTATATGTATATGTATGTATATGTATGTATGTATATATATATATATATATATACATTTTTTTCTAAATAGAAGGCCTTCAGAAAACTGTTTATTTTCATAATATCTTTCTCTGATTAAAAATTAATACCGAGAAGCTACAGGCAGTCACTTTCTAAATCACAGCTTTTTTTGTGGCTAGAAACAGGTCAATTCAAAATACTCTTATGCAATTCGTTATATTTACCCAGTCAATAAGAATTGCAAATATATTTTTCAAAATTGTACCTATTAGTTTTCAACATAATAAAAAATAGATATATACTAAACACTACATATTCCTTTTAAAACTTACAATATTTAAACAGAATAAATAAAATTACCTGGGATTTCATAGTGACACGTGTCAAATTGCAAGAAGAAGATGACCAGATATTATAGGAATTATCCAGAGATGTCTGTAGCAACCACTGTATACACTGAAATACAAAGTGCTGTTGAAGTAAACGGAAAAACTGTCCAAGAATCAAAATGTATGAATGTATATCTATACACTATGGGCCAATTCATAAGGGAAGGCATTAGCTTGGCTTCACTATTGTAGAGGAGTGCTAAAAATACTCTGTACTGCACAAAATGTGATGCCTCCAAAGTAACACTAAAACACCTCCTGAATAGAGGTCGTGTGACATGTTTTCTCCTCTTACTGCTCATTTATTTTCTCCCTTATAGGGTTTTGCCACCTTCAGGGTTCTGACTCCTGAAAGGAGAGAAGCATTTTTATAACGGACACAGCACTACTATATAAATGCACCAGAGGTGCTCGTTTGGCTTTACTTCTTCTGTGGATCACAGGAGTGCAGTGTGTTCTGCGCTCCTGTGACCCATTTGCAGCAGATGTCACTGAGCAGGACCAGGCTCTGGCAAAATTTCAACAATTGAGTCGGGATCCGCCCACATGCCTGGACCATCACCTGGCTCAGCTTCTCAACGAGCCACTGAGAGCCTGAGATGGGGATCTCGTCCCCTCCACAGCTCAGCACTCCACTGAGCATTGGGGGGGGGGGGGGGGGCAGAGCAGAGAGCTGCTGACTATTGTTGAGCAGCTCTTTGCTCACAGAGCTCTGAGAACTAATCAATCTGTGGTGTTCAATCGCTTGGCTCTCAGTGTTAGAGGCCCCGGGGGACAGATGCAGCGTCGGATCGATGCTGCATTCACCTAGGTAAGTATGATTCTGAAAATAACAAACATACATCTGTTTTAATGGAAAATCAGTGATATTACCACAGTAATGCCCCATACACACGATAGGATTTTCCGATGGAAAATGTGTGATAGGACCTTGTTGTCGGAAATTCCGACCGTGTGTGTGCTCCATCACACATTTTCCATCGGAATTTCCGACACACAAAGTTTGAGAGCAGGATATAAAATTATCCGACAACAAAATCCGTTGTCGGAAATTCCGATTGTGTGTACACAAATCCGACGCACAAAGTGCCACGCATGCTCAGAATAAATTAAGAGACGAAAGCTATTGGCTACTGCCCCGTTTATAGTCCCGACGTACGTGTTTTACGTCACCGCGTTCAGAACGATCGGATTTTCCGACAACTTTGTGTGACTGTGTATATGCAAGACAAGTTTGAGCCAACATCCATGAATTTTGTTGTCGGAATGTCCGCTCAATGTCCGACCTAGTGTACGGGGCATTAGACTTTACCTGATTTATAAATGGGGCCTCTGTGATGTGAGGAAGTTAATGAGCTTTGGACTTTTATAGAGAAAGTGGAGAGCCTGTATACATGTGCCCCCTACCACAGATTAGCAGGAATGTCCCATTCACAAATCCTGGGAATACAGGAAATCCGCTGAAAGCTAAATAGAAAGTTTTGTATTTTAGTGCAGGTATTTTTCATTGCAAGAATGTTAGTGTTTCACCAACATGCAGGGGAGTAAATGACTTCAGTCATTTTTTCAACTTTTCATCTAGTAAATCTTTTGCCCTTGTTGTTTTAGCTTTGGATAGTAAAACATTTTGTTTTTTGCCAGTAAATACCTTTTACAGCCCACTTCCTGTTTCTTCTCTGTAAAAAAGCCTAGGCTTATGACATCATGCACAGCTCTCTCTCTCACTATTGTGAGAGTTTGCCAGGAAGGGGGGGGGGGGGGGGATGAGTCATAAGAGGGCCAATGAGAGCTGCAGAGCTGGAGGTGTGCTTCTTATGTGTCTGTAAAAATCCAGGATGTGAACAGGCAGCAGCTTTAGCTGCCCACAGTTAAAATGATTGCAGCCAGACTCAGTGAAGGGAGATTTCTGCAGCATATTTGGCAAGTACAGAATAACAGTATATATAAAATAATATGCAAAGTGGTTGAAGGGAAGCTTCAGAATGGCAAAGTCTCAGACATGAAATATAAACAAAGCATCTCCAACTGAGCTCCGGAGGCGCTTAATGCCATAATTTCTCAGGCTGAGGTTGTGCCGGGGATATCAAATAGCCCAGTTCACGCATCACCCTCTGCTGTAAACTAGTGCACCTGCAACCTGGGCCCCTGTTAGATGGCCCTTAGTGACCTTTATGGAACTTTGATTTATCCCTCTAGGTTGTCCAGTGGACAGTTATCATATATAAAAGTTCTTTGATTGGACTTCTCCAGCCCACACCTGTGCTGTACCCCTGCGTGGGTGAATGTTTATCAAAATATTATTCTTATCACAATAAAAATGATTGTACCAGAACAAAGCAAATCTCCCTATAGTGTGTATTGGTCTTAATTACTAAGTGGTATTTCTGACTGCTCACTTATGACAAGTTTTCTTGACACCAAGAGAAAAATTATGACAGGGAAGGAGCTCCAGCACACAGTTTGTGATTGTCAGCCTCAGCTTTGTTCTGCGTAGGGGGGGTGGGGGTGGGGTCCCTTCCAATGAATTATCTCTTCTCACTGAGCTCTGCAGAGTGAAATTTCAGCTCTCCACCCCCTTTTTTCTGACAGCTCAGCCAAGTTTTATAAATTCTGGACTTTGAAGGACTGTAGAGGGGAGGAAACTGCAGATAAACATGTACAACTTATGTAATTAGAGTTTCAATCTTTGTGTATCGCCTGAGGTCAGTCACTTCACTGGGTATATGTAAGGGTTTAAAACCAATTCAACAGAATGATGGGCTGTGCATTAGAAACAATTGCCATGTTTTTTTTCCCAGAAAATGCTTATTTCATTATTTCTCATTTCCTTGCTGCTGATCCCATCTACTTTCTTTGTTGTCACTTCTTGCCTGGTGTGAGTAGAACCTTAAGCTGGGTACACACTCAGTTTTTTTTTTCATTCAACCCAGTGGGCTGAGTGAAAAAAAAAATTGATAGATCATTGTACCAACAAAAGCATTATTAGTACGCCAATCTCCCCCCCCCGCCAGAACACAATGATCAGCCAATGACTGTGAGGGCTGATCAGCTGTTGGTCGGATGATGGTTTTCCAGCAAGACCATTCAATAGGAGCTGGAATCTGTACACACTGAGCGAATGTTGGTCGGTTCATTATATTTGAATTGTGGGTACCCAGCCTTAGGGTTGGGGATACAGGCAGGGTTAGTGTGAAGGAGGCCTGAGAGTACAGAAAAACAAAAGTATGGGTCCTTAAGCGCTGAAAACTGGTATCATTGTAAAACCACTGTCTTGTCTTGCTATAGTTCATCATAAGGCTGGGTCCCAGTGCAGCTGCCAACTCCTGGAGGGAAGTGAAAAGCAAATGGACAAACACGCAGTGCCCAATGGGGGCCAGTAATAAGAGATTGTTATAAGGAGTGTAAACAATCAAGTTAATTTATTGGACACATATAAAAGGGAAACGTCTGACATTGTAGACAAACATTGAAATTAAAATCAACCTTGGTTAAAAGTCAATGTACACAATCAAAATCAAGAATGAAGTACTCTGAAATGGTAGTGACAGCGATCCACCATGACTCCAGTAAGCAAGGGGTTAATGTCAGCAAGTAGTTGTGTGTGCCTCAAACTTCAACAGCAGACTCTGTGGCTATGATGCAAGTGAATGATGGGATGAGAGGGTGACAGTTTGCTGGAATGCAATGGAGGGGGCAGCTAGGACTGCCAGACTCACTGTGACCAGAGGGAGGTGTAGTGTGGGCTGCGTTGAAAGATGACACTTGTCACGCTATCTGGCCGAACATGCTGGGACCTGGCTTGTAAACAGCGCTTGAGCCAATGATTGCCGGAAAGGAGGGGAAACCAATGCTGTATGGAGATGAGTGCTGGGCAGATCGCAAGCTCCGTTAGGTTGCCATAACGACCGTGACTGACATGTTTCGCGCGCCTGCGCTTTGTCAAAGTCTGAGAGTAGAGAAAGACTAACAGCACTGACCTAATGTCTTGATTTCCGGAGGGCTACAGTGCCCAAATTATGCAACTTCATAAACAAAAAAAAATGTATTTTATATAAATATACACTCAGCAAAATTATAAAAACAACACTTTTGTGTTTGCCCCTATTTATCATGAGCTGAACTTAAAGATCTACAACTTTTTCTATGTACACAAAAGGCCTATTTCGCTTAAATATTGTTCACAAATCTGTCTAAATCTGTCTTAGTGAGCACTTCTCCTTTGCCAAGATAATCTATCCACCTCACAGGTGTGGCATATCAAGATGCTGATTAGACAGCATGATTATTGCACAGGTGTGCCGTAGGCTGGCCACAATAAAAGGCCATCCTAAAATGTGCAGTTTTATTACACAGCACAATGCCACAGATGTCGCAAGTTATGAGGGAGTGTGCATTTGGCATGCTGACTGCAGGAATGTCCATCAGAGTTGTTGCCCTTGAATTGAATGTTCATTTCTCTACCATAAGCCGTCTCCAAAGGCATTTCAGAGAATTTGGCAGCACATCCAACCGGCCTCACAACCGCAGACAACATGTAACCACGCCAGCCCAGGACCTCCACATCCAGCATCTTCACCTCCAAGATCCTCTGAGACCAGCCACCCGGACAGCTGCTGCAACAATCGGTTTGCATAACCAAAGAATTTCTGCACAAACTGTCAGAAACCGTCTCAGGGAAGCTCATCTGCTCGTCATCCTCATTGGGGTCTTGACCTGACTGCAGTTCGTCATCGTAATCCACTTGAGTGGGCAAATGCTCCCATTCTATGGCATCTGGCACTTTGGAGAGGTGTTCTTTTCACAGATGAATCCCGGTTTTCACTGTACAGGGCAGATGGCAGACAGCGTGTATGGTGTTGTGTGGGTGAGCGGTTTGCTGATGTCAACATTGTGGATCGAGTGGCCCATGGTGGAGGTGGGCTTATGGTATGGGCAGGTGTATGCTATGGACAACGAACACAGGTGCATTTTATTGATGGCATTTTGAATGCACAGAGATAACGTGGCGAGATCCTGAAGCCCATTGTTGTGCCATTCATCCATGACCATCACCTCATGTTGCAGCATGATAATGCACAGCCCCATGTTGCAAGGATCTGTACACAATTCCTGGAAGCTGAAATCATCCCAGTTCTTGCATGGCCAGCCTACTCACCGGACATGTCACCCATTGAGCATGTTTGAGATGCTCTGGATCGGCGTATACGACAACGTGTTCCAGTTCCTGTCAATATCCAGCAACTTCGCACAGCCATTGAAGATAAATAGACCAACATTCCACAGGCTACAATCAACAACCTAATCAACTCTATTCGAAGGAGATGTGCTACACTGCGTGAGGCAAATGGTGGTCACACCAGATACTGACTGGTTTTCGGACCCCCCCCCAATACAGTAAAACTGCACATTTTAGAGTGGCCTTTTATTTTGGCCAGCCTAAGGCACACCTGTGCAATAATCATGCTGTCTAATCAGCATCTTGATATGCCACACCTGTGAGGTGGATGGATTATCTTGGCAAAGGAGAAGTGCTCATTAAACAGATTTGATTTGTGAACAATATTTGAGATATACTGCGTGTGTGTATATAATTTCTGTTTTTATATAGGCCTTGTATAACTGCCGAAAAACAATGTGCATATAAATCTGCATTTTAAAATAACCTTTTTATAACTGCATAGAATGTGCATATTAATACATATATAACATAAATTCTGAGAAAAACAGGGTGTACTTGAGAGCATAAATGAAAAATAACTTTATGTAATGTCAATCTTTAGCTGGTATACATTCAATAAATACAAATGTGCCACCTCATCTTGAAAATTCGGCAGGTTTTAGAGAAAATGTACATGTGTTCAAGGAAGACATTGGTCTCAAAAACAGTGGGGTTGATTTACTAAATGCACAGGGACTGTGCACTTTGCAAGTGTATTTACACTAATTTTCGCCAGAGCTTAGTAAATAAGATGAAGCTCTGCTGATTTCCATCATCCAATCATGTTCAAGCAAGAAAAAATTTATTTTATTTTTCTTGCACCTGATTAGTTATTCCTTACAAAATAAAGCTAAGCACTGGGGAAAATGAGTGCAACTGCACTTCCAAAATGCACTGTCTATTTGCCTTTACTAAAGCAACACTGGTGTCTGTTTTTTCTTTAAAATGAGTACCACTACTCCTAGACTGCTAAGGCATGATTACTGCAGAGCAATGTGGAATAGTGAATACGATTTGCTCCATATATTACACATAAAGGTACACACACACCCCTTCACACAAATGCACTATAGCATAACTGTATCAGTTCAAACATATAGATATACTTACCAGTATCAGGAAATACATTGGAATACACTTACCAGTGTAAACATAAGTAGCAAAACCACACGTTTTGCCATTTTATAAAAAAGCCACTGTTTTAATAACATCTTGTGCAATCCCTTTTGTCTGCAGATAAAGGCATACAATATGCTGTATAGTATAACGTAGGATATTTCTTCCGTTCAGCTCACTCAAATTAAAATATCAAGAGATGGAGATCTAGTTACAGTAGACTGAGTAATACCATTCCCCTCCAACAGCAACTTTCGTCTGACTTGGTTTCCATAGATATTGTTGTTGGTTTGACAGTCCACTGATCTGTGATATTCTCCCATAGCTTCACTAAAAAGGAAGGAAAGAGACATGTATAAATAAACTAAGCAGCAATAAAAAATTTTTTTTTATGTAGCACTAACTCCCGAAGGAGCTGCTGAAATAAATTGGGTTGTTGCCGTCACCCCTTACCTGTAGTTTCACCACATCAAGAACCTAGAGTCCATGTTGAGCTTTGTATCCACCAATGTACGCACCAGTCACTTTAGTATTTTTTCCAATGCTTTAATGAAAACTTTTTAGGAAGTAGCAGTGAAGAGGTAGAAAGGGAGTTGCAGGAAAGTTCAAATACCTTTTTCAGATCATTGAGGGATTGAAAATCTTAGAGACGATTATACCTTCAGTTCAAAGATCTTTTGCCCACCCGGATAGGTCTTTCTCACTGACCTAGCAGCCGGAATAGAGCATGAACAAAAAGTCTCTGCACAGACTTAAAAGAAGCAAAATTGCTATACGATCCTCTGTCACAGGATGTAGTATTAGATGAACAGTCCTCTGCCACAGGACGTAATGGTTTTAGATGAACAGCGACACAGTACCAGAACCTTTAAGCCGACCCGGCAGTACTGTGCGGTAAGTTAGGTTAGTATGCATCCTCCAATTGAGTCACCAGGCCCTTCTTGAGACCAGCCTTCCGCACGGTCCCCTCCAAGATGAGTCCTCCCCTGGATCTTCTCAATTGCTTGGCTTCTTACCGCAGGACAAACAGCACAGGACCACCTCTAAACCAGCGGGCCCCAGACGACCTCTGGGCCCACTTATAGTAACGCAGCATCGGGCCAGCATGGCTCCGAGACTGAAAGGAAGTCATCACATACCTTTAGGCCAGGAGGGCCAGCAGGTAAAAGAGAGCCAAAAATGGCATCTGCCCCTTAAGTACTCTCTCCCAGAATGCATAGCAGTGGACCACCTCTGCCAAGTTACCTCTGAGAAATAAGAGCACTCAATACACTTCAGCCTGTTGCTTTTCAACACTGGCCTGTGGTGACAACGACACCTACAGACAGCAATGTTGAACTACACGCAACACAGCCAATGCTGGAACAGAGGCTAATTTAGCCATAGATTAAATCTGAACTATGTACAGAACAGACAACCCACTAAATTTACATATAAGCGCCTGATCAACAGGAGCAGGGCGCTACATATATAAATACATAACTGGATTAAATAAAATATTTTTTACATACAGCTGCCAAAAGTACCTGAATTTGCCTTGACATTAGTTTCCTATAATTCCTACATACAAATTAAGAAACTGAGGGGCAGTCAGACTTATGCCGCATACACACGAGAAATGTTGGATGTCAGGCTGTTGGCGGAAAATCCGATCGTGTGCATGCTTCATCGGACAATTGTTGTTGGACTTTCCGCCAACAAATGTTGGCTAGCATGCTCTCAAATTTTCCGCCAACAAATGTGTATTAATGGACTTTCCAATTGTGTGTACACAAGTCCGTCAGACAAAAGTCCAAAGTGCAAACAAGCATGCTCGGAGTCAAGGACGAGCCGGAAGCACTCGGTCTTGTAAAATTAGCATTCGTAATGGAGATATCACATTCGTGATGTGGCAAATTATAAAATTTCTCAATGCAGCGCATTCTCTTCTTCTTTATAATGGTATAATAATGAAGCTGCTTTGCTGCTGATATTCACAGAGTTCTGACAAACGTATTTCTTTTTTTTCTAGTGATCTCCAGAATAATATGTTTTTTGTGTTTTTTTTGTAGTGATCTCCAGAATAATATATACTTTTTTTTCTAGTGATCTCCAGAATAATATACCATATATACTCGAGTATAGGTCGATCCGAGTATAAGTCGAGGCCCTAATTTACCACAAAAAAATGGGAAAATGTATTGACCCGAGTATAAGACGAGGGTGAGAAATGCAGCAGCTACTGTAAGTGGAAAAAGAGGGTCAACAATGACCATCTGCGCATGCGTGAAACTCCGCCCCTGTCCTTCTTTCTAGTGTATTCCCCGCCTCTTCTCTTTCGGGGCAGAGGGAGAGCACATGGCGGAGATACAGCAGGTGTGTGCTGAGAGCAGCAACAAGGAAAGACCGGAGCAAGAAACGTCCACGATCCAGGAGGAGATATAAGGCCTCAAATATGTCTTTGGAAGAAATGCTGGAGATTAGGGATGAGCTTCGAGTTCCAGTCGAACCCATGTTCGACTCGAACATCGCCTGTTCGATTGTTCACCGAATTGCGAACGTTATGGGCCGTTCGTTCCAAGTGGTGCGTCACGGCCTATAATTCACTGCGGCATTGCAGTGCATTGCTGGCTGATGATAGGCCAAGCATGCACTATGACCCGCATGCTTGGCCAATCACAGCGCCTTCTGTACAGAGAGCCGTAATTGGCCAAAGCCAGGGTGGCTTTGGCAAATTATGGCTCAGGGGGTTTAGTACACGCTACACACTATATAAGGCCGCCTGCGTGGCGGCCTTGAGTAGTGTGTTGCAGCGGCGGAGACAGAAAGACAGTGTCATTTGATTTAAGTTTGAGTAGGCAGGCGAGTCAGTTAGCTGCACTTACAGTGTATTGTGTATATATAAATATATATATATATATATATATATATATATATATATATATACACATCATAGGTGTTGTGTATATATATATATATATATATATATATATATATATATATATATATATATATATATATATATATATACATATATATATATACACTGTATTCAGTTTAGCTAGATCCGTTCCTGTTATTCTCTTCCTAATATACTGACAGGCAGGCAGGTGTTTTTACAGTATTTACAGTATTTACAGTTAGTGTACTGTGTCCTTTGCACAGTGTGCACCTAAAGCTACCTGAAGAAAATTGCTTGTGTTCTTCTGATCCTATTAATACCACAGGCAGGCAGCTGCAGTATTTACAGTTAGTGTACTGTGTCCTCTGCACAGTGTGCACCTAAAGCTACCTGAAGACAATTGCTGGTGTTCTTCTGATCCTATTAATACCACAGGAAGGCAGCTGCAGTATTTACAGTTAGTGTACTGTGTCCTTTGCACAGTGTGCACCTAAAGCTACCTGAAGACAATTTCTGGTGTTCTTCTGATCCTATTAATACCACAGGAAGGCAGCTGCAGTATTTACAGTTAGTGTACAGTGTCCTTTGCACAGTGTTCACCTAAAGCTACCTGAAGACAATTGCTGGTGTTCTTCTGATCCTATTAATACCACAGGCAGGCATCTGCAGTATTTACAGTTAGTGTACTGTGTCCTTTGCACAGTGTGCACCTAAAGCTACCTGAAAACAATTGCTGGTGTTCTTCTGATCCTATTATACCACAGACAGGCAGCTGCAGTATTTACAGTTAGTGTACTGTGTCCTTTGCACAGTGTGCACCTAAAGCTACCTGAAGACAATTGCTGGTGTTCTTCTGATCCTATTAATACCACAGGCAGGCAGCTGCAGTATTTACAGTTAGTGTACTGTGTCCTCTGCACAGTGTGCACCTAAAGCTACCTGAAGACAATTGCTGGTGTTCTTCTGATCCTATTAATACCACAGGAAGGCAGTTGCAGTATTTACAGTTAGTGTACTGTGTCCTTTGCACAGTGTGCACCTAAAGCTACCTGAAGACAATTTCTGGTGTTCTTCTGATCCTATTAATACCACAGGAAGGCAGCTGCAGTATTTACAGTTAGTGTACAGTGTCCTTTGCACAGTGTTCACCTAAAGCTACCTGAAGACAATTGCTGGTGTTCTTCTGATCCTATTAATACCACAGGCAGGCATCTGCAGTATTTACAGTTAGTGTACTGTGTCCTTTGCACAGTGTGCACCTAAAGCTACCTGAAGACAATTGCTGGTGTTCTTCTGATCCTATTAATACCACAGACAGGCAGCTGCAGTATTTACAGTTAGTGTACTGTGTCCTTTGCACAGTGTGCACCTAAAGCTACCTGAAGACAATTGCTGGTGTTCTTCTGATCCTATTAATACCACAGGCAGGCAGCTGCAGTATTTACAGTTAGTGTACTGTGTCCTCTGCACAGTGTGCACCTAAAGCTACCTGAAGACAATTGCTGGTGTTCTTCTGATCCTATTAATACCACAGGAAGGCAGTTGCAGTATTTACAGTTAGTGTACTGTGTCCTTTGCACAGTGTGCACCTAAAGCTACCTGAAGACAATTTCTGGTGTTCTTCTGATCCTATTAATACCACAGGAAGGCAGCTGCAGTATTTACAGTTAGTGTACAGTGTCCTTTGCACAGTGTTCACCTAAAGCTACCTGAAGACAATTGCTGGTGTTCTTCTGATCCTATTAATACCACAGGCAGGCATCTGCAGTATTTACAGTTAGTGTACTGTGTCCTTTGCACAGTGTGCACCTAAAGCTACCTGAAGACAATTGCTGGTGTTCTTCTGATCCTATTAATACCACAGACAGGCAGCTGCAGTATTTACAGTTAGTGTACTGTGTCCTTTGCACAGTGTGCACCTAAAGCTACCTGAAGACAATTGCTGGTGTTCTTCTGATCCTATTAATACCACAGGCAGGCAGCTGCAGTATTTACAGTTAGTGTACTGTGTCCTCTGCACAGTGTGCACCTAAAGCTACCTGAAGACAATTGCTGGTGTTCTTCTGATCCTATTAATACCACAGGAAGGCAGCTGCAGTATTTACAGTTAGTGTACTGTGTCCTTTGCACAGTGTGCACCTAAAGCTACCTGAAGACAATTGCTGGTGTTCTCATACTAATAATACTACATTAAGGCAGTTGATTCTGCTAGCTGCAGTATAATCAGTATATATATACATCCCAGCTTTGTGCAGCTACATCTCACTGCAGGCCATTAGTATGTCTGGAAGGCCAACAAGGAGAGGCAAACAGTCACAAGCCAATAAAAGAGGGCAAGCAGGCTCTGTGTCTAGAGACAACAGTGCTGGTCATGGACACGGTGCATCCTCATCAGCACGTGGCCGTTGGACACGCTTGTCCTTTTTTTCAGCAGCTGGCCATGTTAAGCTGCAACATGCCGAAGACTTGATAGAGTGGATGACCAATCCGTCCTCATCCTCCTCATCCTCTCTCACCCAGGCTCAGGGTACTTTGTCTTGCAAAGCAGCTGCCAACGCAGCCTCTTCCCTCGGCTCAATGGCATCAGTCACTCCTTCCCTAGCCCCACCATGTCCTCCTGAGGAGTCCCCCGAACTGTTTAACCACAGTGTTGGGTACATGCTCCAGGAGGATGCCCAGCGTTTTGAAGGCTCCGATGATGGTATCCAGTTACTGGAAGGCAATAACGTGAGCCCAGAGAGAGGGGGTGCCCAAGAAGGACAGCAATCTGGCAGTCATGTTCCCCCAGCTGCAGCATACTGCCAGGTTTGCTCCAGTGATGAGGAGGGAGGGGATGATGAGGAAGTCACTGACTCCACGTGGGTGCCTGATAGGAGAGAGGAGGAGGAGGAGGCACATCTCCAACGAGGCAGGGGCCAGCTTAAGGGCAGCACACCAACTGCATCACGCCGCAGAGCTCCGCATGTGCAGGGCGCTGCTGTCTCTGTGTGTTATTCCAAAAGTTCTTTGGTGTGGGCCTTTTTTGAGATGAGTGCATCAGATTGCACCGCTGCTATTTGCAACATATGTCTCAAGCGTATCTCGCGTGGCCAAAACATCACCTGCTTGTGCCCCACGTGCTTGACCAGACATATGTTGACCTGCCATGCAGTTCATTGGCAAGCGTACCTAAGAGACCCACACCAAAGAACAAAGCAGACCTCTCCTTGCTCCTCATCAGCTGGGATCTCCAACCCCAGTATACCTTCAGTCCTCTCTGAAACCTGAGAGGAATGAAGGTGTAGAATTAGGTGTGTCACAGCCAAGAATTAGGTGTGTCACAGATTGTACCAGGCAAATTTGCCTGCCCCAGCTGCTGCACCGCCGAAAGAAGTTCGCTCCCAGCCATCCACATGCCCTGCAGTTGAATGCTAGCTTGGCTAAATTGCTAGCACTTCAACTGCTGCCTTTTCAATTGGTAGACTCTGCCCCCTTTCGTGAGTTGTTGGAATGTGCGGTTCCTCAGTGGCAGGTTTTAAAACGCCACTTTTTCTCACGGAAGTCGACTCCGGCTCTCTACCGGCATGTGGAAGGCAATGTCTTAGCCTCGCTGGACAGGGCGGTCTGTGGTAAGGTGCATATTACCGCTGACTCATGGTCCAGCAGGCATGGACAGGGATGTTACCTATCTTTCACCGCGCACTGGGTGACTCTTCTGGCAGCTGGGAAGGATGCACGACAGGGTGCAGTAGTGTTGGAGGTTGTTCTGCCACCACGCCTTCTACTAGTGGTGATTCTGCCACACCTCTTTCCTCCACCCCCTCCTCTTCTTCTTCCTCCATGGCCCCTTCCTGTGCTGATTTGTCCTCGGAATCAGCGGTGCTCCTTAGGCATTCAAGGGGCTATGCAAGCACTCAGGCAAAAAGATGCCATGCGGTGCTTGAGCTGGTATGCTTGGGGGACAGGAGCCACACTGGAGCAGAGATTCTGTCAGCTCTGCAGGGGCAGGTTCAGATGTGGTTGATGCCATGCCAGCTTAAGCCAGGAATGGTGGTTTGCGACAATGGCACCAACCTTCTCTCCGCCCTCTGACAGGGACAACTGATCCATGTACCCTGTTTGGCTCATGTCCTTAACATGGTGGTGCAGTGGTTCTTGGGCAGAAACCCGGGCTTACAGGATGTCCTGAGGCAGGCCGGGAAAGTCTGTGTGCATTTCCGCCGGTCATATAATGCCAGTGCTCGGCTGGCTGACCTCCAAAAGGAATTTAACCTGCCCAAGAACCGCCTAATCTGTGACATGCCCACCAGGTGGAACTCAACGTTGGCCATGCTGCAGCAGCTGCACACGCAGCAGAGGGCCATCAATAAATACCTATGCGACTACGGCACCAGGACAGGGTCAGGGGAGCTTGTTTTTTTTCCCCCAAGCCAGTGGGCTATGATCAAGGATGCATGCACTGTCCTGTCACCATTTGAGGAGGCCACGGGGATGGTGAGCAGTGACAGTCCATGCATCAGTGACACTGTCCCTCTTGTCCACCTGTTGGAGCAAACACTGCTTGGAATAATGGACAGGGCACTTGAGGCAGAACAGGGGGAGGAAGAGGAGAACTTCCTTACCTCTCAAGGCCCCCTTTATCCAGATAGTGTTCCTGCGTGCCTGCCGATCACACAGGAAGAGGACGAGGAGGAGGAGGATTGTGTCAGCATGGAGGTGAAGCCTGGCACTCAGCATCAGCAGCAGTCTTCAAGGGATCATTTACAGTCCGAAGAAAACCATGGACTTGTACATGGCTGGGAGGAGGTGGCTGCGGATCATGTCGTCCTTAGTGACCCAGAGGACTCTGGACCGAATGCCTCAGCAAACCTACGCTGCATGGCCTCCCTGATCCTGCAAAGCCTGCGGAAGGACCCTTGTATTCGTGGTATCAAGGGGATGGATCATTACTGGCTGATAACCGTCCTTGATCCACGTTACAAGGGTAAGGTTACGTACCTTATCTTGCCATCGCAGAGGATGAAACATCTTCGGGAGGCCTTGCAGAAAGGTCTGTGCAACGCGTTTTCAGAGCCTGGGAGATTACAATTTCCTGGTCCTCCTGGACAACGTGTTGCTGAGGCTTCGGTCAGTCACAGAAGGAGCAGTGGAGAAGGTGGCCATCTGACCGATGCATTCAGACAAATTTTTAGTCCGCAGCCCCAAGGTATGATCGGTTCCAGCAACCATCGCCAGCGTCTGCTTCATATGGTGCAGGAATACCTAGGGGCAAGATCAGACTTGGACACCTTTCCCACCGAAAATCCTCTGGGTTACTGGGTCTTGAGGATGGATCACTGGCTAGAGCCTGCACAATATGCAATTGAGCTCTGGCCTATCCTGCATGCAGCCTTATTTTGGAACGCACATTCAGTGCTGCTGGAGGCTTTGTAACTGATCACAGGGTGCGCCTGTCCACCGAATCGGTTAATCGGCTGACCTTCATAAAAATGAATCAGTCTTGGATCACCAGCTACCAAGCACCTGATGCTGATGTAACCGAATAATTTTTTTTTAATGTGAGATCCCTTCAAGGCTGCCTATGCTGATGCTGAGTGACTATCCTGTTATGCTGAGCGACAATCCTCTTCCTCCTCAATTTTCATGCTGATAGCTTGTAAGAACATTTTTGGATCTGGGCACTGCCACCAGTGGCTAAGGCCTAATTTTTCTGCCCCTGTTTAACAGGGGCATGTAATTACAATCTTTGATGCAATACTTTGCAGCAGGGCTCATTCCTGCTCTCCAACTATAGTATCTGTGAGGGGTTGCAGTGTTGTGGCACCAGAACCAGTGCCCAAGGCCCAATTTTTCAGCCCCTGTTTAACAGGGGTGTATAATTACAATTTTTGATGCAATAGTTTGCAGCAGGGCTCATTCCTGAGCTCCAACTATAGTATCTGTGAGGGGTTGCAGTGTTGTGGCAGCAGTGGCTAAGGCCCAATTTTTCTGCCCCTGTTTAACAGGGGCATGTAATTACAATTTTGATGCAATACTTTGCAGCAG
This sequence comes from Lithobates clamitans, assembly GCA_037952925.1. Taxonomy (NCBI): domain Eukaryota; kingdom Metazoa; phylum Chordata; class Amphibia; order Anura; family Ranidae; genus Lithobates; species Lithobates clamitans. The sequence goes on along the minus strand of JBBGZY010000965.1, from coordinate 2,644,504 downwards.
GGCTCATTCCTGCGCTCCAACTAGAGTATCTGTGAGGGGTTTCAGTGTTGTGGCACCAGCACCAGTGCCCAAGGCCCAATTTTTCAGCCCCAGTTTAACAGGGGCTTATAATTACAATTTTTGATGCAATACTTTGCAGCAGGGCTCATTCCTGCGCTCCAACTATAGCATCTGTGAGGGGTTGCAGTGTTGTGGAACCCGTGCCTAAGGCACAATTTTTCTGCCCCTGTTCAACAGGAACATGTAATTACAATTCTTGATCTAATATTTCACAGCAGGGCCCATTCCTGTTCCCACCAAGAGTAACTGTGAGGGCTTACAGTGTTGTGGCAACACCGCCACCAAAGGCCCAATTTTTCTGCCCCTGTTCAACAATGGCATGTAATTACAATTCTTGATCTAATATTTCACAGCAGGGCCCGTTCCTGCGCCCACCAAGAGTAACTGTGAGGGCTTACAGTGTTGTGGCAACACCAACACCTAAGGCCCCAATTTCTGCAGAGTATATAGGGAAGGCACCTACTTTCAAACATCCAACTTACAAACCACTCCTACTTGCAAACGGAAGGAGACAACAGGAAGTGAGATGATATCTACCCCTAGGAAGGGAAATTCTCTCCTGTAAGAGTTAATATGTGAAAAACATGTCTCCTCTCCACTAATGCTTTATCACCAATCCTTGTTTCACTAAAAACCCCAAATTTTCAAAAAACATTTGTCATTGGGACAGAAAGTGAGGTGAAATCTTCTGAAGAGGTGCACAGACAGCAAAACAAATGTTACAGGGGTGACAACCCTTCCCTATGTTTTCCAACAAGCTTAAAAATAGATTTTTATTGTCTGGAGCTACACTTTAAAAATGTACCAGTTCAAAATTACAAACAGATTACAGATTACAAACCTACAGTCCCTGCCTTGTTTGCACCGCCTGTATACTGCTATTCAGAGTATATAGGGCCTTTCCTTTTTTAAATTTGGGTGCGGGGTTCCCCTTAATATCTATACAGGACCCAAAGGGCCTGGTAATGGACTGGGGGGGGGCACCCATGCCGTTTGTCTTACTGATTTTCATCCATATTGCCGGGACCCGACATTACATTAAAGCCGCAAGCAGTTTTATTCCTTTACAAATGTCATTTTGTGCAGGGACTGTTCTAAGCACGGGAAACATACGCCACTTTACAGGCATACTATAGAAACCCCCCAGGTATGATATTTTAAGGAATATTTCACTTTTTTTTCACTTTAAGCATCATTAAAATCCTTGCTCCCGAAAAAACGGCCTTTTTTAAACTTTTTTTTGCATTGATACATGTCCCCTGGGGCAGGACCCAGGTCCCCAAACCCTTTTTAGGACAATAACTTGCATATTAGCATTTAAAATTAGCACTTTTGATTTCGAGCGTTAGAGTCCCATAAACTTTAACGGGGTTCTAAAGTGTGAGTGAACTTTCAGTCCATTCACAGGTTCTGGTGCGAACCGAACCAGGGGGTGTTCGGCTCATCCCTACTGGAGATGGTGGACATCTTAAAAAGGACAGACTATGATGGAAAGCATGGACCTTACAGAAACCCAACTGTCAGAAAGGCCAAGATCATGGCTAAAGTTGTGAGAAGTCTGCACAGGAATTTTGGGGTATGACGATCCAAGGATCTGTTGAGAAAACGCTGGTCAGACCTTAAATTGAGAGAGGAAGATCAGTATAGAGAAATCAGGAAAGTGCTGCAAAAAAGTAAGTATTTGTCATGTGTTCCTATTATTATTATTACTTTTGTGCTGGTCCATGTGCTTTTCTTTACTGCCATTTAAAATGGCAAGTTTGAGGTTCGTGGACACAGGAATCGTTCGTATTAAACATCGTTCCTTCGACCACTAATACGTCGTTTTTGGAAGATGCAGGTTAACTACAGTTGTTCAATAAAATAAGTTTATTACATTGTTGTCTAGATGTGTTTGAAACTATAATGAAATGACAACTTTATTCAGTGTCAGGAGAGGACACTCAGCAGCTGTTTACGCATCTGGATGCAGGAGCACTAGTGTGAGACACCATAACACCCTTGTTATGGTGTCCCACACAGGTGCTCCAGTGGATACTAGGGGTCTCTCCATGTGTGAAACTTGCACAAAACAGGTAAGTAGTCCAGCTTTTGAAAGGGAAAAAATCATGTACTCAGCTTGGAACTCTGCCAAAACAGACAATTGGAAGACACTTAGTATACCTTTTTTGTATTCACATAGGGGAGAAAAAGAGGGACATCTGGGGACACCAGTAACCCAGCACCTACTGAACATCCTGAAGAAAGGCAACTCACCACACACCCTAAATATGTGGATGCTGAAGTGCTTGAAGTACTGGGTGAAGTTGGAGAAATGGTGACGACCACAGGTCAGTGTCTGAGACCACAGCTTCAGGTAATAGATGGATGCCTGCATATTTTAAATACATGATGAGCTTTTTTTATTTTTAGGTGATGTGGATGTTGTGGAAGAAGAAACTCACTTCAACAGTGCAAGTTCACAAATCCTGATCAGTGAGATCATGGTTTGTAATCGTGATTTAGAACATATGAAACAAAACATCCATGATGTTCAAAAAAGACATCATAGATATTTTAGGAAAAATCTAAACAAAAATAACATTTTATAGTTGTCGTTATGTTGTATATGTTTTTACAGTTTTAAATGAATCGCAAAGCCAAATTTTGAAGATGCACGCAGTGTGTCAACATGTGCTATCTCCCATCATGGGATATTCAAACTAAAGTAGGTGAGAGGAAAGGGTTGCACTCCCAAAACACATCTATTGATCCCCCATGATGGGATCTAGGACATGTTGACACACTGGGGCTAATTTTAAAAAGGCAAAACCACTTTGCGCTACAAGTGCAATGCAAGTGCACTTGAAAGTGCACTTGTAGGGCAAAGTGGATTGGCCTTTCTGAAATAAGCCCCGGTGTGTCAACATGTGCTAGCTCCCATCATGGGGGATCAATGGACGTGTTTCGGGGGTGCAACTTTTCTCACCTTCTTTAGTTTGGAGGAAGGGGTTGCACCCACAAAACGCATACATTGATATCCCATGATAAGAGATAGCACATGTTGACCCACTGTGTGTTTTGGGGCTTTAGCAAAATAGATGTAGGCAAAAGACACACAATTTAGGCATGGGATCATGAGGGAAATCCAAATTTGGAGTACCAATTTGTGTGCATCTTCAAAATTTGGCTTTTAGAGGGGTGAGCTCACCCCATCTGATGAAGGCAAGATCAACACAGTTTTGACCTACTAATGTCTCATATGGCCTTCACTTTAGCAAAGTTAAACCTTGTAAGTTCTTGAGTTGGGGATGTGTATGTTATGTTTTTAAACATGTCTGTTTAGCCACAAAAAAGGCAAATTAATGTCAAACATACATGTTATACACCAAGATGTTGGTTTGTTAAAAAAAAAAAATCGTTTAGAATGCACATGTGAATGTGCTTGGAGTAAAATGTTTTATACTCAACAATGTGTGGATTCTTATTTCAATGCTCAATACCAGTGTATTTGTTAAGTTGGTGTAGTTACAGTGACAATGTGCTGTAAAATGTGCCAAAATCAGGCCATTTTAGGGACTCCAAACAATTAATTCAAGGAGTTGAAAAGGATGAATATTTTTATCATTAATGCATTACATACATTAACAACAATAACATTGTATGTGTGTAGCAGACCCACAGCACAACATAATAGTTAGCTGAAGAAGAGATTGCCACTTCATGTGTCAAATAAGTTACGTTTGCACTATTGAAGAAAATGGCCAAAATTAAAAGGCCATTTGAGAACCTAGGAGACAGATAAGAAACACAAACAGTAATTCAAATGAAATATGAGTTTATTTAAAAAAATAATATTTATTGCACATCCACAACACTTTGTTGCAAAGCAATTGCCTCTCTACCCACGAAGTACTCTACATATTTTTGCCTGACTTCGCAGGCGCTTTGGGGGGGTAAGCCAGGACGGCCACTTTCAATAGCGGTCATCGCTGCTGTATTCGATGCAAGGTCAGCCTCAGTCGAAACTGAGGCCAGATAGCTGGCTGCATTCTTTCTTAGGTAGTTGTGGAGAATGCAACAGCTCAACACAACATTGTTCAGTTTGTATTCGGCCATGTTAATGGACGTTAGGAAGATCCTGAACCGGCTTGCCATTATGTCAAAGGCATTCTCCACCACTCTTCTGGCACGTGACAGCCAGTAATTAAAAACCCTCTGCTCTGGGATCATGTTCCTCATGGGGAACGGCCTCATGAGATGTTCCCCCAGAGCAAAGGCCTTATCCACGACTAATACAAAATTGTGGCCCTCAACATTCTTCTTCAGAGGTGGCAACTGCAATGTGCCATTTTGAAGATGCCTGTAGAACTCGGCCTGGGCAATCATTCCTCTTTCATAGTTTCTGCCGTTCTCCCCAACATCCAGATAGAGAAATTCATAATTGGCCGACACCACTGCCAACATCAGAATACTAATAAACCCATTATAGTAGTAAGACCCCGAGTTGGGTGGTGGTACGATCCTTACGTGCTTCCCATCTATAGCACCACCACAATCCCACTGGTGATGAAACTGGGAAGCCACAGTCTGCCATTCGTGTGGGTTGGAAGGAAACTGTGGAGTCAAACAAGAAAAAAATAATTAGTACTTTTGCACATAACATTGCAAGCAGATTAGACACAAACATTCTTGGTCAACATAAGTATAACATTTATTGAAATGAGAATTTAAAGACAAAAGTATAAGGTCAACTTATCAGATTCCTCACCCCCTCTGGTGGCTCATTGAAAACATTTTATGGTGGGGGGGGATTGGTAGATGTTTTGGACAGTTAATCCTCTCCACTTCATTGAGAGCTGAATGCATAAATAATGTGTATTACTTTGACCAGCCCCTCCTTACTTACACTATTGGCAGCCCACAGGACAGTTAAGAGGTGTCATAATCCAAAAATATGAATACACACTGTCCAAATTGAAGCACATTGTTACATTCTGCAATTAACTATCAAGATAATAGGAGAAGAAAACTTTAAACAGTACCATTTTTTTTTCCTCAATAAATTTTTATTGAAAAATATTTGAGTAATACAGAGTAAAAGAAACATTTTCAGCATTATTTTTACAGGAAATTAGTCATTGTTATGAGACTTGGTACAATATGAAACAATGGTACATCTTGCCTGGTAGAGAATAAGTAAAGAAATAGCGTTGTGGCATACACAAGGAAATATGTGGTAATATGTTTGGTTTTCTGATTCTACAAGTGTAAGGAACAGTGCTAGTTAATCGACTGTGGACTTAGCCTAGAAGGGGTTGTAGGGCGACAGTTCCACCCGGACACCCCGCAAGGGTGCTAGACTGTGTCTGTGAAGAACTGTCCTCCCCCCCTCCATATGTTAACCCTCTGACTTCATTCGTCTGAGTGTGTATCCAACGAGAGTAACCTCTCAAAGATTGAATTTAAAGTGAGATCTAACAAGTAAGTTGAGTGGGTTATACACTTAACAGTTATGATCGTCAGATAAGGTATTTTCGTCAGAGTTAAGGTTGAAAATTTCGATAAATGCCAGAGATCTAGTCCAATCAGTGCATGGTTGCCTCATGTGAATAATTTTCATTTTGTCATGGCGTAATGCTAGGGTTGTTTCGTGTGTGAAGTGAACATGGGTAGTGTGGACTACATCTTTTAATGTGGGGGGGGGGGGTCTGGGTCTTTCCATTTCCTAGATATACTAAGTCTGGCTGCTAGAAGGACGTGTGTTATGATATTCCTTATCGGGTTGGGGTACTGTTCTATGTCTAATGACAGTAAAGCCAGAGATGGTCTACTTCTGATGGTCATGTGTGTGATTTCTGATAATAGGTGAAAAATTGAGCTCCAATATTGTGTGAGCTTGGGGCAATCCCAGAATGTATGTAGTAAGTCACCCTTAATACTGCATTTCCTCAAGCAGGTGTCATCTATATTTTTGGTAAATTTAGAAATTCTGTCAGAGGTCATATACCAACGGTATGTCAGTTGATATGCTAGTTCCCAAAGGGTGGAGCAGCAGGTAGCCTTATAAATGGATTTGCAAGCTTTATCCCATTTGTCTATTGTGAATGATTGTCCTAGATCTCTTTACCATCTGATTATCGGTGATGACGCGGTGAATGTATTCTTATGGTGGAGCAGGTTGTAAAATAACGATATACCCTTACGGTGTGTTGTAGGAGATCTAAAGTAGATCCATGCTTCTTGGGGAAGAGTACATTTCCAGGTTGTGAGTGATGTGAGACAGTGATGGGTACGAATGTACAGGAACATGTCAGAGGACGGGAGATGAAATTCTTTTTGTAGTGAAAGGAATGATTTGGGTTTATCTTTGTCTATCAAATCAGACAGGTGGATAATGCCTTTTTCTTTCCATTTTAAGTAGGAAGTTGATGTTATTAGATGATGTAGAGATTCTATAGGGATGTGGATGTTGGAGGGTATAGAGTGAGTCAAAGATGTCTGTTGGAGTCTGAGCCAAGCTTTAATAGTCGCCAATATCATCGGCGAGACGTGGGGGGGACCTGTGCCCCTAGCGTAATGGCAAATAACCAAGATGATATGTTGGTAAAGAGAAGATGGATAGGGGTAAGTGGCGCTACCTATGCCGGGGTACCTGTTTGGATTTAATAATCCATGCTTGTGTGTGCAGAGCGGTAAAAACCACTCGACAAAAAATATCTTAAATGTGTATATCAACCTATTAGAATTAATAAACCGTGCTGATGTGTACAGGCCAAAAAAAACACTCATATATAACTAAAAAGTGTAACTGAACCATCCAAGTTTAAATAATAATAAAGTTTAAATAAAAGCCCCCACCTATTGCATGGAGAGGGGTCTTAATAGTAGAAATCCCCCCAGCAAGTGGTATAAGGACATTAGAGTGAACAATCTGAAGATACCAATAATTAAATGATATAAATAAATACGTGCAAATAGTGTCCACCAAGTACATCAAATATATCAAGTATATCACATAAATCCAAGGTCCGTGTTAAACCACACTCCCATCCATACTGCAAATTGGATGGATAAGGGATATAAATCTTAGAATCAGTTCATCATGTGTTGTGAAAAAAATAATTAAAAAAATAGAAAACTTTGAAAATCTGCAAAAATAAAGTTCCAACATAAACAAAGTTCTTGTGAATAGTGACTTTCGTGAAAAAAACAGCTGGTATCCAGTGACTTTCGGTGCTCCCCCTCAAGGGTCCCCACTCACCAGCTCCTTACACCCCTATATTACCTCCGGGGATTGCAAATGATTCTATTTTGCCCCACAGTGTGGGGAGGGGGGGTTTAGGAACCATTCTCTAGATTGGGTGAGGATAGAAGCTATGTAATGGTCTAAGAAATCTACAATCCTGTTCCTCCCGCTAGCCGGTGTTTGATTAGCTGAGAATGTCCGCATCTTGTTTTCTTACCTTGCCATATAAAGTTTGATAAAAGTTTTTGTAAGAATTTGAAATAGTGAAGGGGTATGGGATGGGTATTGTGCGAAATAGGTAGAGTACTTGGGGTAGATGAAACATTTTGAACGCCGCTAAGCGTCCCAGCCATGAGAATTCAATTGACGCTAGCCTGGTAAGATTGTTTTGAAGTTTGGTTCTGAGCGGTAGGTAATTCATAGTATATAATGATTTAGTTGATTTGGTCAGTTGTATTCCCAGATACGATATGCTGCTATCTGCCCATATGTATGGGAATTGCTTTTTGAGTCGATCGCTAGTAGGGTTGTCTATACCCAAATTTAGTATATAAGATTTAGTTTAGTTAATTTTATAGTATGAAACATCACTGAACCAGGCGAGTGTCTTTTGTACCTCAGGCAGGGATCGTTCAGGGTTAGTGATCATTAGGATCACATCGTCTGCGAACAGAGTGATTTTGTGTGCTATGGTTGCTAAGGAGATTCCAAAAATTTTGTTGTTAGATCTAATGTTCTCGGCCATGGGTTCCATGATAAGGTTGAATATTAGTGGTGATAATGGGCAACCTTGTCTTGTACCGTTCGATATTTGGAAAGGTATAGATAGAGTATCTGCAGAGAACACCCGAGCAGAGGGGTTAGAGTATAGGGCCATTATTGCGTTGTGTATATGTCCCTTAAAGCCGAACTTATTCAGTACTGCAGATAAGTAACCCCAGTGGACCCTGTCAAATGCCTTTTCGGCATCAAGGGAAAGGAGGAGGGAAGGCATTTTAGAGGATTCTACATGGTGGATTATGTTAATCATTCGTCTAGTGGCGTCTGAAGCTTGACGGCCTTTGGTGAAGCCGGATTAATCTTGGTGTATTAGAGAAGGGAGTATATCTTCAAGTCTGTTGGCAATGATTTTAGCATAGATCTTTACATCCAAATTAAGCAATGAGATGGGTCTAAAATTTTTTGGGGTGGTAGGTTCTTTGCCAGGTTTAGGCAAGTTAACTACCATGGCACTAAGCATTTCAGTAGGGAAGGTGGCAGACTGTACATTTGAGTTGAAGGTATGGCACAGGATGGGAGCTAGAATATGTTGGAAACGTTTATAGTATTCCCCTGTGAAGCCATCTGGGCCAGGGGATTTGAAATTAGGGAGGTTGTTAATCACTTTCAAAATTTCATCAGTCGTGAAAGGGTCACTTAGTTTAGAGAGTTGTTGTTGCTTTATAGATGGGAGCTGTATATTATCTAGGAAGGTTTGTATCTTATCTGGGGAGGGTTGGATGGTGTTCGGGTCATTTTTAAGATTGTACAGATCTTCGTAATATGTGCTAAAGGCATTGGCTATGGAGTGTGGTTTAAGGAGTTTTTCTTTGGAGTGGGGGTGGTGAATGAAAGGGATTTTTGTTTTGTTTCTATGCCCCTTGACTCGTAAGGACATTGCCTTACCTGCTTTATTATTTGTGGTATATGATGTAGATTTGAGTATTTTGTATGATTTTTCATATTTTTCAAGGAGGTGGGATCTCAATTCATGTCTGAGAGTAAAGAGTTTGGATTTTAGGTCAGGGGATGGGTTTGTTTTGTTTAGGGATTCAGTCTTGGATATGTCAGCGGTCAGTTTGTCTAGTTTCTGAGTCATTTGTTTTTTGGCTCTAGCGCCCATTTGAAGGAAAACACCTCTTATTACAGCTTTGTGAGTGTTCCATACCACCAGCGGGTCAGATACTCACGTGGAGTATGGAGTATTAAGAAGGTGGTTGTTTACTCTCCAAATATAGGAATTGGGTTGGGGCGTGTTGTCCTCAATGGTAATACTAATTGGAGCGTGATCTGACCAGGTAGTGGTATGGATTACAGATTTCAATATTCTCTGTAGTAGCCATTTTTCAGCCAGAAAGAGAACGATTCGCGAGTAGGTGTTGTGACGCGCCGAAAGGAAGGTAAAGTCCCTCTCGCTCGAGTGACAACACATCCACACATCATATAAATCATTAGTTGAAATAAAACTTTCTAAAGGAGAAGCGTGACGTTTGAGTTCTGCAGTGGAGTCCATTCTGTTATTTGGGACTTGATTGAAGTCTCCACATATCAGTAAGTGACCTTGTTGGAATTTTCATGCTAAACGTAGGGTCTTCCTGAGGAGAGTCATCTGACCGTAGTTGGGAGCATAGAGAGAAATTAGTGTGTATGGAATATTATTGATCGTGCAAGACAGAAAAATGTATCTTCCTTCCGGATCAGTGACACATTTATGAAGCTGAAAGTTCACAGTGTCTCTAATGGCAATCAAGACTCCTCGTTGTTTTTTCGGAAATGAGGCTTGGAAGATGTGTGGGAATTGGCGGTGTTGACTTTTGGGGGAGGTATCGAGAGCAAAATGTGTCTCCTGGACGCATAGCACGTCGCAGTTGTGAGCAAGTGCCGTTTTCCATAAGGAGGTCCGTTTTGCTGGGTGGTTTAACCCTTTCGCATTGAGGGAAAGAATAGTGATTCCCATTTTAGATGATTGTGTAGTGTATCAGGGAAGTCAGAAACTTACAGTTGTCGGGCGTTGGATTGTTCCTTAGAGATCCGGTTGATGTTGGAGGAGAAGGTTGTAGTTGATGTCAGTCCGTTCAGTCGAAAGTAGGAGTAGATAGATCTTCCATGTGTACCTTAGGGTTCTATTTACCTAGGCTTGATGACCATAAAAGGTAAAGAAAAACAAAAGAGAAGAACAAAAAAGGTGTAATTAAATAACAAAACGAGCTCGAAAACACCTTGTGGTGGACAAACATGCTATTCAGAAATAGGCAGCTTGGGTGAGCAATTGGCCAGCTTTGGGGGGAAAGTTCAGCGAGCAAAGATAAAGGCACATTTTCAGACTGGACTTTATAAGTTGCTCAGTGTAGTAGCTGGGCCAAGTAATCAGTGACGTTTGTCCTTAAATTTTCCTCGGTCCATCCCAAAGGAGAAAGGGTTTGGTTTCTCAGTAGGGTCCGGCAGGTTGTTGGGGGGTTCTGGTATAATTCCCCATGTATGGAGAAGTTTCATACCGCCTTCAAGAGTTGAAATGGTGTGGGGAATGCCGTTGTGAGTGACCAGAATTGTGGCTGGATGGCGCCATTTGTAAGTGATTTTATGGTTATTCATGGCTTTGGTAATGGTTTTCAGTTGCCTCCGCATTTGAAGAGTACATTGTGATAGGTCAGCGTACAATTGGATGTCTGAGTATGGTGCTGGAAGTGGGGATATCTCCCTTGCTTTCATGAGAATTTGTTCTCTGGGCACATCTGCTTCTAGGTGGCGGGGTTTGGGGAGTCTACGTATGCGATCTATAGTAAGCTCAATTGGGGATAACTCAGGAAGCATACTGGAGAACATGGTGCTGGCGAAATTTTGCAGTTCTCTAGGTTGGATGGATTCTGGTATTCCCCTTATTTTGATGTTATTGCGTCTGGAGCGGTCCTCGAGGTCCGCGAGCTTAGCTTTAATCCATGTGGAATCTTTTTTTTGTGTAGTATACGCATCTACTAGGTCATTTACAGTGTCAGTGCATTCCTCTATTTTGTGTTCCATAAATTGTACCCTGTTATCCGTGTGTTTCATTTCCAATGAAAACTGGTTAGTTAGGGATGACAAATTAGACATGAGGGATGATTGTAAGGATAGGAGCATATCCTTCATAGTGGAGTCCAGCACCGGTTGGCCTGTGGTGGGGAATTGTGCTATAGAGGACTGGAGTGATGATATTGCAGTTATTGTGCAGGCCTGTACTTACTGCGTCTGGGGCCTGGTCAGGGGGATGTGTCAGTTGGTAGATGGGAGATCATTTCAGGGAATGGGGCCTGTGAGGAGGCTCTGGGCTGATCCGGATAGCGTAGTGAGTGTCTTGCTGATCCTCTGGCGGCGCCATCTTGGGATCCATGCTGTGGGCGGCGAGGCTGGAAGGAGAAGGATTCCAGCCTTCTTGGTTCCTTTTGCTGATTCCTTTTGTGGGACATTGTGGCTGTGGGGCTCGGGAGAGGAGAGCGTGTCACTTTGGAATTGGATGCTGCGGTATTTGTGCCCGTTCGTCGATGTGTGCTGGTCTGTCTGACGGAACTCACAGCTCAAGCGTCCATCTCGGTGTGCGCACAAGCCACGCCCCCTAAACAGTACCATTTGAAAGTATTCAGGCAGGCCCTTGCACTACATCCTTTGGTGTATTCATCCATAAATATGAGCACAAAAGAGGTAGGTATAGTGTGTATGGGTTTGGCAAAGTCAGCAGATAGAGTATTGGTATCGGTTGACTTAGCAGTTGGGGGGGGGATTCCAAATGAGTTTGGGCCCCAAAAAAATAGCCTCTTGCATTCTGTCTGAATTTAAGGCCAACAATAACATTTGGACACATTTTAGGGGGTGTTTAGGGTAAACACTAAAATGTAGGTGACAAAAAACATTGTTAAGTTACTAGGCTAGGTGTGTATGGGCCCAGGATAGCAGGCTGGGGAGGTTAGTAAAGGCAAATATACATGAAGGACAAAAAAGGAGCATTAAAAGCTTACAGCATGCATGAGGACAAAGAGGACATTCACAGCATATTAAAATCATGGTAATTATGGAATGAAGAAATTAATACAATACATTAGCAAACATTAAATACATAGAATGTGATGTTAAAAGGATAAAACTTACCCGAATATAGTGCTTCTGCAGGGCTTGAATGATGGCAGAACAGGTCTCTGGAATAATGATTCCCAGAGCTTGGGGGGAGATCCCAGTCATGAACGTGATGTCCTGGAGACTTCTCCCCGTCACCAAGCGATGAGCCTTTGCTTGGGAGAGATAGCTTGCCGCATGCAGGTGTCCTGCTTGGTAATATAAGGGGACAGCAAAGCCAATAGACGGTGAAATACGGGGTCCGTCATCCGGAGATAATTCCTGAAATCATCAGGATTATTCTCCTGGAGCTCCCTCGGCAAAGGCATATGACAGAATTGGTCACGATTAAGCAACCAATTCTTGGTCCAAGAACTCCTCCTCCCCCTGTTCATGGACTGGACTTGGGTCAAAGCAATAACTCCAAGCCCAACAATAGCACAATCTCTCCAACAAGAACGCCACATGGCTAGTAAATGAACGGCTGCTCAGAACGAACTGACAGAACGTACTGAAAATCAGAAAGGACCTGACCAGCACGACCTGAAAATCAGAAACGACCGGAAAAGTACGCACTGAAAATCAGAAGCGAACTATAAATAGAACGCACTGAAAAACAGAAACGACCTGACAAGCAGGCACTGAAAAACAGATACGAACTGACAAGCACAACCTGAAAAGCAGAAACCAACTGAAAAGCACGAGGCTAAAAAATGCGAATTGTCACTCACCAAACTTCTACTAACACGAGATAAACACGAGATTAGTAGAAGGGGCCCAAAGGGTGGCGCATGACTATTGAACTTCCTTTTTATCGGCTCGTCGTATGTCTTGTATGCCACTAAGTTCATAATTGTTGGCCAACATTTGTGTGACCGTGTGTATGCAAGACAAGTTGGAGCCAACACCCTTCAAACAAAATTCCATGGTTTTGTTGTTGGAAAGTCCGATCGTGTGTACGAGGCTTTAGACCAGTGATGGCGAACCTTGGCACTCTAGATGTTTTGGAACTACATTTCCTATGATGCTCAACCACACTGCAGAGTGCATGAGCATCATGGGAAATGTAGTTCCAAAACATCAGGGGTGCCAAGGTTCACCATCACTGCCTTAGACTAACAGTCGTGTATAATGCAGCAAACATTATGAGGTTGATTTACTAAAGGCAAATAGACAGTGCATGTAGCAAATGCAGTTGAGCTAATTTTCCCCAGAGCTTAGTGAATGTGGTAAAGCTTCATTTTGTAAAGAATAACCAGGTGCAAGGAAAAAAATGCATATTTGCTTGCACATGATTGGATAATAGAAATCAGCAGAGCTTCACCTTATTCACTAAACTCTGGGGAAAATGAGTGTAAGTGCACAGTCTTTTTGCCTTTAGTAAATCAACCCCAATGTTTCCTGATTGAAGAAGAGAGCCAAATGATAGCCTTATCAATTTGCTGGTGCTCTTTGAGGTTCCAATTACAAACTCGGCGTGACATAGACCACGGTGTATTGCTCAATTGCAGTGTAGTCTCCAGTGAGGTACTGGATCTACCTGTGCTGTTTAGTCTTGTAATCCAAGCTTGTATGCCAAAAAAATAAATCTGCTAAAGGATTTGTAATTATATTTATTACAGGCACTTCACCTATATGCATTTCATCTCTGTATGTAGCTGTGTATATAGATGTATTTAGATTACATTTTTAACATACGGTATTCAAAGACCCTTTGTATTCCTGCTAAATAGTGCAAGTTATAAAAGATTTACAAGTTTGCTGTTGAGCTAATCAAATGCATGCCACTTAACATTAAAGACAACTCCAGACAAACATCTGTTTTGGTTTTAGATTGGGAAGCACAGTATTGACTTAGGACTAATAAAAAAGCATCTATATTTGTACCTATATACTTTTAAAATGTAATATTAAATTTATTATATTGCATATCTAAAGCCAAAACTTTTTCTTTCATTTTGTATTATAAGGAATGGTAAAACCTTTTATTCTCTTTTTTTCCATCTGTGTTTAAAGTATTTCTGTCCTACAAAAACAATAGAAGTGAGTAAAATACCTCTTAGACAGGTGTCAAGTAAAAAGTGTCCCCTATTGGAGGTTTCCCTTCAACTACTGTTCCAGTGAGTACATTTTTGGATTTTCTCTCACTTTCAGTCCTGGTGACAATGGCATACCTCCCAACTTTTAGAGATGGGAATGAGGGACACCTATCAGCAAAAGTATGCAGGCATAGGACACAGTCCTTGCCATGCCCCCTTAAAGGAAAATTGTACAAAAAATAAAAGATTGGTTCAACCCAAAAGTGCTTTTTTACCACTACTCTTCCTTTTTATTGGCTTTTGGAATTTACAAATGCAGCAATTTAGAAATCAGATGAAAGGTTTATCACTGTAAAACACTTTTTCATAGATAAAAAGTGCATTTTTTATGTGATCGGATACCACAATAAAAACCTGATATGTGTTCCAACTAGGGTCGTCCATAATTTTATTAACAGTTTGTATAAAATAACCAGAATTCTTCAATCTGTAAAAGTCTGTTATGGGAGAAACTGTCCGTAAACAAACAGCAACTGGGTATAGCTGTCAGGGTTGAGTGCCTGTCACACTCTAACAGTTCCCAGCCAGCATCATTCCTTCTACTACATGAATGGGAGAGGAGGGAGGCTGGATCTTCTCCATCTCCCACCCCTATCCCTGTGTGTGCCCACACTCCAACACCCGGCATGCAGCCAGTGCAGTGCCTGTGAAAGGGGATCATGGATGACAGCTGTGAGTGACTCAATAAATAATGGTGGTAAGTGCCCACCAAAAACTTTGCTGACCAGTTATTAGTACTCACCTAAAAACACTGGGTGTCAAAGGCAGATTACTGAGTGTTTATTGGCTAATTACTTAACAGAAAGCTGCACATGTTCTGTTCTGTGCCTCCTGATAATGCTATCCATACTGTTTGATTTATATGGGGGCAAAAAGGGGTGATTTCCCTAGGTCCCCCTGCCAGAGGGGGCCCCAGATTTTCTTGGTGATGGATCTAATTGATTCTATGGAAAGGTTTTTGGAATCACTTTGAGATAAGTGTGAAGAGCTGGAACTAGATGCCAGGAAGATCTGTGACAATGCAGACTACAAATCAGCAGATGAACAAAGAAAAACAAGTTATGCCAACCCAACCTCTCAGAGAAAAATTCAGATGTGAAACTTTCAATTATATTTAAGATCAGTTGTTTGTTGTTTTGTCGACTTATATAGTCTACCTGATGCAGAGATAAAAACTGAGGTTAAGAAACTTATTGGTGCTTAACCTCGAGAATTCAGTAGCGTATTCGTTGGAAATTGTTCAGTTTGCAGCCTTTGCCAAGCTCCGGTCATGTCTCAACAGGCAGTTTTTTTACATGATGAAGGACTTGCTGATACCTTTCCAGGTGTTATTGTAGCTCTTAAATTATATTAGAGCATGATGATCACTAGTTGTTCAGGAGAAAGGTCGTTCAGCAAAAAAAAGAAAAGAAAAATGTAACTGTTAGTAATGCACAACTGTATATAGACATTTATCAGGTGATTATGTATCATTACTGCTAGATAAAATATTGAAATGCCTTACTGTGCCCATCAACTGTAGCCTCACTGTGCCTGTCAATAAAAGCAGCCTCACTGTGCCTGTCAAATGCAGCCTCACTGTGCCCATCAATTGCAGCCTCACTGTGCCCAGCATATGCAGCCTCACTTCACAGTTTGCCACTCCTTCATGATAACATCACAGAGCTGGTGGATGTTAGAGAACTTGCGCTTCTCCACCTTCCATTTGAGAATGCCCCACAGATGCTCAATAGGGTTTAGGTCTGGAGACATGCTTGCCCAGTCCATCACCTTTACCCTCATCTTCTTTAGCAAGCCAGTGGTTGTCTTGGAGGTGTGTTTGGGGTCGTTATCATGTTAGAATAATGTTTGAATACCGCCCTGCGGCCCAGTCTCCGAAGGGAGGGGATCATGCTCTGCTTCAGTATGTCACAGTACATGTTGGCATTCATGGTTCCCACAATGAACTGTAGCTCCCCAGTTCTGGCAGCACTCATGCAGCCCCAGACCATGACCCTCCCACCCCCATGCTTGACTGTAGGCAAGACACACTTGTCTTTGTACTCCTCACTCTACACAGGCTTGACACCATCTGAATTAAATAAGTTTATCTTGGTCTCATCAGACCACAGGACATGGTTCCAGTAATCCATCCATGTCCTTATTCTGCAAACTGTTTGCAGGCTTTCTTGTGCATCATCTTTAGAAGAGGCTTCCTTCTGGGACGACAGCCATGCAGACCAATTTTATGCAGTGTGCGGCGTATGGCATGAGCATTGACAGGCTGACCCCCCACCCCTTCAACCTCTGCAGCAATGCTGGCAGCACTCATACGTCTATTTCCCAAAGACAACCTCTGGATATGACGCTGAGCATGTGCACTCAACCTCTTTGGTCGACCATGGCGAGGCCTGTTCTGAGTGGAACCTGTTAAATGGCTGTATGGTTTTGTCCAGCGTGCTGCAGCTCAGTTTCAGGGTCTTGCCAATCTTCTTATAGCCTAGGCCATCTTTATGTAGAGCAACAATTCTATTTTTCAGGTCCTCAGAGAGTTCTTTGTCATGAGGTGCCATGTTGAACTTCCAGTGACCAGTATGGGAGAGTGAAAGCGATAACACCAAATTTAACACCCCATTCACACCTGAGACCTTGTAACACTAATGAGTCACATGACACCGGGGAGGGAAAACAGCTAATTGGGCCCAATTTGGACATTTTCACTTAGGTGTGCACTCACTTTTGTTGCCAGCGGTTTAGACATTAATGGCTGTGTGTTGATTTATTTTGAGGGGACAGCAAATTTACACTATTATACAAGCTGTACAAGCTGTACAAGCTGTACACTCACTACTTTACATTGTAGCAAAGAGTCATTTCTTCAGTGTTGTCACATGAAAAGATTTAATAAAATATTTACAAAAATGTGAGGGGTGCACTCACTTTTGTGAGATACTGTATATTTTCCAGGTTGCAAGCAAATTCACAGATGTACAAACAGTGAACAATCCAAAACACGGAAACCCACTAATCGCTAGCATTTACCTTGATGGGAGGGTTAAATAACCATTCTACTTCATAGTTCCCATCTGTCGTTCACTTGAAGAGTGTCTCTCTTTAAGGCTCCATTCACACTAGCGCGTTTTTTGATGCATTTTGCATTTTGCAGAAATGCACGGGAATTTTTTAACATGGGTTCCTATGGAACATGTTCACATCAATGCCTTTTTGTTTCTCTGCATTTTTGGAAAGGGTCAGGGACTTTTTTCATGCAAAATGCAGCGTTTTGCATGTAATAGAATTCAATGGACAAGCATCAAAAATGCAAGTGCACCGTTTTTGCAGCGTTTTTGATTCGTTTTAGGTGCGTTTTTGGTGCGTTTTTGCCGTTTTTTTTTTTGTTTTAATTTTTTTTTAAGACTGTAAAAAAAAAACTGTAAAAAAAAACGCAAAACGCAAATCTCGGCAAAAACGCCGCAAAAATGCTGCTCAAAAACGTGGCAAGCATGAAAAAAAAACCTCCAAAAACGCTCAAAAGCAACATGCATAGGTGTGAATCGAGCCTTAAAACCAAATCCCCCCATGCCTCATTCCTTCTAATATATCCCTCAGTTAGGCCTGTTGTCTCTAAACAATAATCTAAAAAAAAGTCTTCACACGAAAAGACAAAAATCAATAATAAGGGTATACAAGAACCATTCCACAAATAGCTTACAATATTAACTGAGAAGACAAAAAAATTACATGCAATCGCAGTCACAATTTTGTTCTAAATAATTTAAAACGTAACTCCACTTTTGTGGAGAAAGAAACATCCCCCCCCCCCCAGGTGATCTATTTGCATTACAAGGATTTTAACAAAGGTTGTTGCAGATTCCTACCTTTTGTTATTCTGAAGAAAACCATTTGTGTTTGTCTGTGTGCATATGGAAAGTTAATCTAATGGGTGTGGTTTCATAATTATCAATCAGCTGTTGCACCTGCATGGCTTTAATGAGGAAAGCTGTTGGGCTTGCATCCCTTTAGACTTGATTTCCTATTGGGAGTATCTCACTAAAAATGACATTTTTGTTGCAGGGGATGCCTGAAATCTGACATATCTTAGGGCAGACTTCTGGGAATATCAGTGAGCCAATCACACAAGTAGGGAATTATGTTTCTGGGGGAGGTTCTGTATACAATATGTATACAGAACACCTCCTGGTAGCCATATTGCATTTTCAGAAAATTACTGCGGTTGCAGTTTGAAAGGGAAAGGTCATTTTTAATAACATTCAATTACAACATGACAATTGTATACGCTATATTACTTTTTCTTTATTTGCTTTTTTTTCCCCCATGAAAGTGGAGTTACCCTTTAAAGCTCTGACAGACTGCAGATGCACTGCCACGTTCTATGGAGTTAGCTAATAACATGAGAGGATTGCAGAAAATCCCATAAACCCTTTTGGTCAAGTCATGGACATCAGGATTAGAGCTGAGAAGAGCAGTATGGTACAGTAGAATGTTTATTTATGTAGCCGAATTACCATTTTTTACATGTATTATTTAAAGTATTGTACTATCTTATTCCCAGTATACAGTATGAACATAATACGAACATAACCTTTTTTTATTTGGTTAGAGGGATTAGTAATATGTAGTCATAATGCCTAGCCCTTACAAAGTACTGGGAAACTTGGAATACAAGCTCACAAATAACATGCACAGAACCTATACTGATATGTGAAGCAAACAATCCTAAGATCAGAAAGGCATATAAAACACATGTGTACACATAACAAAAAGGTTGTAATTGAGGTACAGAACAGCAAAAATAAGATATATTTTACATCAATGGTGATTGCCCTGTTAACTTGTTATTTTTATCAGAATGAAATTAAATGTTTCATTATACTGTTTGTATATGCATTTATATATTATTTATATACATGATATATTTTGCTTATACAGTTAGATAAGTGTTGCACTATCAAATATGCTGAGTGTGCTCACCTATTTTTCTCTTCTTCTTCCTAGAACATTTATCTCTATATTCTCATATGTCTTTTAATATTCTATGCTGTATTTTACATGGCTTCCACTGTGTGTGCAGGATTTTTGAGGTAAAAGAAATTATTTTTTTATAGTGAAATATATTGTATTTATGTTGACATCTGAAAACTGGAACTATTAACTTGTGAAAAAAAAGAGTTTTTCTGTTTTCTCGCCCCTTTTACCACAGTGAGCAGAACTCTTAACAGAAACACAGGCAGGAATAAAAAAAAAGCTTATTTTTCTTAAAGTGATGTTATACACAAAAGCAAAGTGTAAGCTGAAACTTGGTTTCAATTTATTAGTGTATTTAAACCTGCTAGTTCATCTAATGCTCTCCTCCTCCCAGACTGAGAATGCTGTCCATAAGAGCCCCCTGTGTGTTTTCATCCAAAATGGGGGCACTCTAATGCAGGTGAGTTACTTGGCAGGTCACCAGGTGAAAATAGAGGGGAAAAGCCGAAAAAATTAAAACTAATGCAGCCACCACATCTAATGATTTGGTAAGCTGCAATATACATATTGGGTTTAATATTGCTTTAATCTGTATCAGGACATTCTGATTCTAAAACATACTTCAACCTCTAGATATATCTTCTAATTTCTATTCAGATGTCATACCATTACTAACTTTTGTCTATTAGGTGTTAAGCCCCGTACACACGATCAGACTTTCCGCCAATAAAACCGTGGAATTTTGTCCGAAGGCCGTTGGCTCAAACTTGTCTTGCATACACACGATCACACAAATGTTGGCCAACAATTATGAACGTAGTGATGTACAAGACGTACTATGTGGTTTTTCAGTTCTTTAGCGCCACCCTTTGGGCTCCTTCTGCTAATTTCGTGTTAGTAGAAGTTTGGTGAGAGTTGATTCGCGCTTTTCTTGTTTTTCTTTTCGCGTTTTTCATTTAGCGCTTTTCAGTTTGCGCTTTTCAGTTGGTTTCTGAATGGTTTGTCAACCAGACCTGTTTCGGAATCTGAGGAGATAATGTGTTATATATTATTGGCCTTGGAGTTATTGCTTTGACATTATTTATTTGGTTGAATAATGATTTGATTTGGTATATTTTCTATATTTTTGGATGCATAGAATGCACTATTTGGTTAAGTTCTATTGGCAGATAGCATGTCTATTTTTTTTTTAATGCACAATAAAAAAATTGTGGAGAATAATACTTGGCAATGTGTTTTACTTCAAATGACAGTTTGGGAGTAGGCAGTTACACTTTAAAAAATACAATGTAAAATTAACAAGGGACACCAACATAGTTGTATCTTTGATCTTAAAAAATACAGGATAATGGTGTTGTGGTAACTTGCCCAAATAAAAAAAATATATATTATTTTTTATATCATTAGAAAAAAAAAGCCTTTGAAAATTCGTTTGCAATAACTCCATCAGTATCACCAGCAAAGCAGCTTCAATATTATCCCATTAAAGAAGAAGAGAATTGTGCACTGCATTTGGAGATTTCATAATTTGCCACGTCACAAATGCTAATTCTCCATTACAAAGCTAGTTTACAAGACCGACCGCTTCTGCTTCCGAGCATGCGTGTTTGTACTTTGGACTTTTGTCTGGCGGACTTGTGTACACAAGATCGGAAAATCCAACAACACACATTTATTGGCGGAACATTTGAAAACATGCTATCCAACAACAATTGTCCGATGGAGCATACACATGGTCGGATTTTCCACCAACAGCCTGACATCGAACATTTCCCGTCTTATCTTATCTTCAATCTTATCTGCCTTTAAACAAAATAATTTGATTATAAAAAAAAAAGCCTTTTATTGCAGTTGGGTTAAGGCTAGAACCCCTCAGACATTTTCCCTCACCTCTTCTGTTGGGAAAGCATTGTCAGCAGGACAGATAGAGAGGGTAAACCCCTATGCCCTAGATAGCAGTAAATACATGTTAAATATGCTTAAAGTCTTCTGCTAAATATATGCTTTCTCTCTTTTTTTTTTCTTTTGGCTTTAGGATAGAACATTTTGACTGGACAATACCATTCAGACATACAATTCTACCATCTCTAAAGAGCTCTGAATATCTTGGTGAGTACTGTACTGCTATTAATATGCCACAGTTAGGGTGTAATTCACAAAAAAAAAAAAATAAGTCCACACAAATCTTGATTTGCAGCAAATTGGGTTAATCATTGGTGGATGTTTGTTGTAGGAAACCAATTTGCTATCTTAGGTGAACCGTGAACCTCAGCTCTGTGGACAAAAGGATCCTCCTATACTCATTACCATGTGCATTTACAAACCCCTTCACATTTCTAATGCACAGACTTCAATTCCATGAGTTGCAGAGGATGTAGAGATATACTGTATATATTAAAAAAATATTTCATTGTACTTCCCAGTGTAGCTCATGAATATGCATGCCTAGGCATTAAAGGCATTTAAACCACTACTAAATCACAAAATACCAGGTGGATTCTCAAGAATCACCCAGCAAGCCAAATCTTGGTGTCTGTTCCATTAAATCAGGACAAGAGGTATTTTGTTCACGTTTAATCTCTAGTATTCACACTATACTACTTAAAGCTGACCCTTAAGGTCTGTATTAGGCCTGGGTCACACTAGTGCTATTTTAGATGCAATTCGAGTCTCACAGTGAATAAGTTCTCAATGGAACTTATTCACACAACCAATATTGCTCCATTGGAAAGGTACAAATACATAGCATAATACATACATCGTATGTTAAAAACATGTGTGTATGCAGCCTTGAAAGCTTGACGCGTTTCAGTGATTGTTCCACCTCATCAGGAGCAGGTGCATACAAAATATCTGTGAAGAAAAAATATATATAAAACAAAAATGGTTTAATAATAGCCCCATTAACGGGGAAAAGAAAAGAGCAAGAGAAGCCAGGAGGAGGGAAAATATCCATCCTCCTCCTTACTTGGAGGCTCACAGTGTCAACACGCGGTACTGAGTGGATGAGAGCCATCTCGAGTGTCTGTCCCGGGAGTTGTGGTGGTAGGGACGCTGACTGTGCACAGTAATGACTCCATGTGGTTTTTTTGGCTAAAGGTAAATCCACTCTGCACTACAAGTACACTGCAAGTGCACTTGGAAGTGTAGTCGCTGTAGATCTGAGGGGAAGATCTGAAATTAGAGGAAGCTCTGCTGATTTTATCATCCAATCATGGGCTAAAATGCTGTTTTTTTATTTTCCTTGCATGTCCTCCTCAGATCTACAGCAACTGCACTTCCAGGAGCATTTTCAAGTGCACTTGCAGTACAAAGTGGATTTTCCTTTATTAAATAACCCCCCAAGTGTCTATAAAATAATGAATATGTGTGGCTGTAGAGAATTGAATGGTGGATAACCATAATTTGTAGACCTATCATGAATGTTGACTAGCCACACATATTCATTATTTTATAGACACTTGGAGTAATTATTGTGCACCATCAACGACGACAGTATGGACATCCTCATCTAGGAGTAGTGGCAAACAGGTAATTGTAGTGGCAAACAGGCATGCGTGCTCCTTCATCAGGCATGATGAAGGAGCATGCATGCTCCGAACGCGAGCTCAATCACGTCCCCCTGTTCACAAGCACCTGACGTGCCTGGTGACATGCCTTGCTGACGTGCCTGCTGTGATACTCTTCAGCCCCGGAGCTACGGACACCACCAGAGCAGCCAGGGACTGATTCATCACCACTGCCCAGCTGGAACCGAGGGAACACCCATGAACGCTAAAGAACCCTAAAACAAATGCTTGTTTGCCACTACTCAAATGTGAGTCTACTTTTGAAGTAAATTCAAGTTTTTACACTGACATATTGCACTTAGTGTGGTGCTGCTTTCCCTTCCTTCTTCTCATTGCTATAGAGTCTCTTCTGCTCTCCTGAGCTGGCTGCCGCTACCAACACTGACCAGAACCTTTAACACAGGTCTGGATCGAGAAGGAAATGGACTTAGCCTCAAAATACTAACTAGACTTTCATTATTGTTTTATATATATCTTACCAGCTGCTAGTGCTCCATTCTACCCTCCTTACTGTCTATCCTGGGGGTCCCTACCCAACAAACAATAGAGATGGCTCTCATCCAGTTAGTACCGCATGTTGACACTCGGAGCCTCCATGTAAGTAGGGGGATGGATATTTTTCCTCTTCCTGGCTTCTCTTGCTCTTTTTTTCCCCCTGTTAATGGGGCTAATACATCAGTACAATATCTTTTTAAAACACATTGGCTCAAAAGTACAATAGGTGGATAATAGAGCAGGTACATGAATGAGCAAACAACAGACCATTAACCCAGCTCATTGGTTGCTAGAGGTTACATGTTTACCGCTCACTCATTGGTTGCTAGAGGTTACTGTGCATCATTACCACCTACTTATTGGTTGCTAGAGGTCAGAGCACATCAATACAGCTCACTGATTGGTTGCTGAAGGTTACAGCACATCATCTTCTCACTGCCTGATGTGAGGGGACCCACCAATAGACAGAAAATTCCTAGAACTTGCTATTAGCAATAAGCAGAGCAGAGCACACACAGCTATGAAGGTTAACTGAGTGCAGCTAGGAACAGAGCCCAATAGGAGCAGTAACCCTGAGGACTGGCTAACAGAAATAAATGACTAGTTATGCCACCTGCAGTAGAGCAGTGTGGAGGGGTGAGCTACATATAGAGTGCAGGGTTAAGGGGTGCACTATGGACAGAGTGCAGGATTAGGGGTGAGCTGTGTACAGAGTGCAGGATTTAGGGGTGAGCTGTGTATGGAGTGCAGGATTGAGGGGTGAGCTATTTACAGGGTGCAGGATTTAGGGGTGACCTGTGTACGGAGTGCAGGATTGAGGGGTGAGCTGTGTACAGAGTGCAGGATTGAGGGGTTAGCTGTATACAGAGTGCAGGATTTAGGGGATCTGTGTATGGAGTACAGGACTTAGGGGTGATCTATGTA
This sequence comes from Lithobates clamitans, assembly GCA_037952925.1. NCBI lineage: Eukaryota > Metazoa > Chordata > Amphibia > Anura > Ranidae > Lithobates > Lithobates clamitans. The sequence continues at coordinate 2,620,322 of JBBGZY010000965.1, read as the reverse complement.
CGGAGTGCAGGATTTAGGGGGGATCTTTTCAGAATTTTTTCAGAATTTAATACAGATAGGGTCAGTATGCATCCCTTGGAGTACCAACATTTTTTTTAGCATCATTTAGTAAAATTCTTAAAAAGTGTTTCCTTGTTGCGGCAATGTCGAGGGCTTTAAAAATCCACAATATGCACCACTTAGGGTTGCAAATTTTGGGGAGATCAAACGATAAGGCAATAATTTGAGACCGGAAAGTTCAAATTCTATCACAAATCCAGATCATGTGCAGAAAATTGCTGTTTTCTTTTTGCCATTTATGACAACTTGATGTGTCCTTTTTGTGCATATGAAAGAGTTGCAAGGGCAATACAGTATATTCTGTGGAAATGTCTCAATTGAGCTTTTTGGCCAATAGAGTAGTATCGAAATAGGAATGAAACTATTCACTCCAATTTTCCTCTTAAGCCTCGTACACACAGTTCGATTGTCATACGACCAAGCATCTGATTTTTGTCAAAAGCGCGTGTGCAGGATTTTGTTTAGCATACTAACTATCCACAAATTGTCATTCGACAAACACGAACGTAGTGACGTACTACAAGACTATAAAGAGGAAGTTCATTTCTCAAGTGCCACCCTTCACCCTTTGGGCCCCTTCTGCTAATTTCATGTTAGTAGAAGTTTGGTAAGCGTTAAATCGTGATTTTCAGATTGTTCCTGATCGATCATTCGTCAACCAGCCATGTTACGAGGAGAGAATGTGCTATTATTGGGCTAGGAGTCATTGTGTTGAACCAAGTCCTTTCCAGGAACAGGAGGAAGAGGAGTTCTTGGACCAAAAATTGGTTGCTCAATCCTCAGCAATTATGCCATATGCCTTTGCTGCGGGAGCTCCAGAAGAATAATCCGGATGATTTTCGGCATTATCTCCGGATGACAGATCCCTGCTTTCACCACCTCTTGGCATTGGTGACCCCCTATATTCAGAGACAGGACACATGTATGCGGCTTTCCATCACTCCTGAACAAAAGCTCATAGCCACCTTGCGGTACTTGGCGAAGGGGAGAAGCCTTTAGGATCTGAAGTTTACTACTGGGATCTCCCCCAGGCTCTGGGAGTCATTATTCCAGAGACCTGCTCAGCCATCATTCAAGTGCTGCAGAAGGACTATATTAGGGTAGGTTTTCTTATTTAAAATCACATTCTATGCATTTCTGTTTGCTAATGTTTTTATTTTATTTTTTGATTACATAATTATCAATATTGTAACATGCTGTGAATATCCTCTTTGTCCTCATGCATGCTGTAAGGTTTTCCAGCTCCTCTTTTGGGCTACATGCATATTTTCCTACAATAATCTCCCCAGCATGCTGTCCTGGGCCCATACACACCTAGCCTGGTAACTTAACAATGTTTTTTGTCGGCTACATTTTGGGGCTTACTCTAAACAACCCCTAAAATGTGTTCAAATGTTATTTGTGTGCTCTAAAATCAGCAGAAAGCAAGAGGCCTTATTATTTTGGCCAAACTCATTTTGAACCCTCCCACCCCCCAAAAATGCTAAGTCAACAGATCCAAATACTCTATCTGCTGACTTTTAAAAACCCATACACACTATTCCTCTTTTGTGGTCAAATTTCATTATAAATTACCCAAACAATGTAGTGCAAGGGCCTGCCTGATTACCTACAAATTGAAACTTCTTTGTTTTCTCTCCTATTGATTGGTTAAATCATAATGTAAAAATGTGCTGCAATTTTGACAGTGTGTACGAAGCTTTAGATTATGAAACTTCTTACCTGTCCACTGGGCTGGCAATAGTGTAAGTAAGGAGCTTAAACAAACCAACATCTTTGTGTATGTATGTTTTGCAGTATTTCTTCTCTTTTGGGGGTAAACAGGCATGTTCAAAAACATTAGATACACATCCAGAATTCAGTAACTTCCAAAGTTCTAGTTTGGTAAAGTGAAGGGCAACTGAGACATTAGTATCCCAAGACTGTTTGGATGTTGCCTTCCTCAGATGGGGTGATCTCACTCCCCTAAAAGCCAAAATTTGAAGCCACGTACACGTAGTGGCTTACCAATTAAATTTCCCCCATAATCCATTCCTAATATGTGTGTAGTTACAAACAGCAATTTTTGAATCCCCCAAATCACACAGTGTGTAAACATGTGCTATCTCCCATTACGGGGGAACCAACGGATGCGTTTCGAGGGTGCAACCCCTTCCTCAGAACTAAAGTAGCTCCGACAAAGGGGTTGCACTCCCAAAATGCATCCATTGATATCTGTGATGGGAGATAGCACATGTTTACACACTGTGTGATTTGGGGGATTTGAAAAATTGCTGTTTGTAACTACACACATTTTAGGAATGGGATCATGGGGGAAATCATAATGGTAAGCCCCAATTTGCGTGCACCTTCAAATTTGGGGTTTTAGATTAGAAAAAACAGATAAACATTGGCATTCACCTTAGTTAGGGCAGTGTTTCTCAACTCCCCTCCTCAAGATGCAAACCCAGGTCTTGTTTTCTGGATTTCTTGAATTTGGCACAGGTGAAGTTATCAGTTTCACTGCCATAGTAATTCGCACAGTCGTTTAGACTGAGGAAAATCTAGAAAACAGGACCTGGTGGTGCACCTAGAGGAGTGGAGAAACACTGAGCTCTGTTCCTAAACTTTCACATTTCAAAGTCCAAAAAAGCTGGAAATAAGTAATGGCAAACATTAGCCAACAAGTGGAACACCAAACTTCAGACCAGTCAAGAGGAAATTAGACTTTTGCTAGCAGGGGCCATACCAGGGCCTCGTATATGAAGTTGCTGGAGGCGAGAAGGCGCCTTTCCCTACATATTAATTGTCTGACGAGCTCTGAATTGACAAAAACTGCACACACAGTGTTCGCAGAAGGGGACAAGAATGGTAAGCTCCTGGCCATGTTGGTGGCAGACCAACGACCCATCACTCATATCCCTGTCATCAGGGATGGGCGAGGTAATATGGTCACCGATCTATCTGACATTATGAAGGAGTTTATTGATTTCTTTTCAGCCTTATACTCACCCGTCCCCGAATATGACTTAGAAATGATGCACTCGATGTTAGCGGGGTAACCTATTCCGAAACTGACTGAAGAAGACTCTGATATATTAGAAGCTAAGATAACAATCAAGGAAATACAGGCAGCAATATTCGCCTTTCCGCCCAACAAGGCCCCTGGGCCGGACGGGTTTCCCGTAGATTTTTACAAAGCAAATGTAGAACAGCTGGCAGTATGACTCAACTGGTTACTAGAATACTGCTTAGACAATTCCTTCCTACCAAACTCCATTTTAGAGGCATACATGATCCTCTTACTGAAACCAGGAAAAGACCCGACGGACTGTGCACCATATCGCCCCATAGCACTTTTAAATACCGACTTTAAGATTCTAACCAAACTATTAGTGACCAGATTGGCTACGGTCATCCCATCAATAGTCAATATCGACCAGACGGGTTTCATGCCGGGAAATTCGACGGATACAAACCTAAGGAGACTTTTTACCCACATGCAGCTACCGCCCACAGACTCAGATATCAGAATTGTAGTATCGATTGATATAGAAAAAGCCTTCGACTCTGTCGTTTGGAACTATATTTTTAAGGTTTTGGAGGTTATGGGATTCGGGCCACAATTTAGAAAATGGATATCTATGCTGTACAGGAATCCCAAAGTGGCCATAAGACTGGGGTCAGCGGTGTCTGACTTTTTTGAGGTGGGCAGAGGCACCAGGCAGGGTTGCCCACTGTCCCCATTCCTTTTTACCTTAGTAATGGAGCCCCTGACCATAGCTTTGAGGTCCTCCGGTGATGTACGGGCAATAAAAGTGGGAACAATTCATGAAACCTTGGCCCTATATGCTGACGACATGCTCCTTTTTCTCAATGACCTCGGAAACTCACTGAGGGCAGTCTTAGATATCTTAAATAAATTTGCCACCTTTTCCAGCCTGAAGGTAAACTGTAGCAAGTCGTCAATTCTACCCCTGGACGCAAAGGCCAGGGAGGGGGCTGACCTGAACCTGCAATTACAATGGGTGGAATCTATCAAATATCTCGGGGTCAAAATCACCGCAAAAGTGCATGACTACTATTCATTGAATTTACTCCTACTGCTCACATTTCTCAAACAGAAAATGCAGGCCTGGATGAAATTACCTCTGTCCTTGGTGGGTAGAATCAGCCTTCTTAAAATGAAGGCCCTCCCGGTAATTTTATACTTTCTCAGACATGCCCCAGTGTGGATCCCAAAAACATACTTCAAACAAATAGAAAGAATAGTAGGATCATTCCTCTGGGTGCCTAAACCCCCTAGGATAGGGTCCAAAGTGCTGCAGGAGCCGGGTGACCAGGGAGGGTTGGCTCTGCCAGATTGGCATAAATATTACCTGGCTGGGCAAATGGTATTCGCCCATCGATGGCTTATATCAGATGATGGGGATGCCGCCACAGTTTTAGAGGTGGCCCATCTGGGGTCCTACGAAAGCTTGCGCCTGGCCTTGTTCAGGGGTACCAAATCAGACTTGCCAATCACCCTAACGATGCTAGCCACTATTAGAGCATGGGGTCTAGTGGTTAAATTAGCATCTCCCAGTTACCAAGGGATCTCCCCATCTTCTCCATTATGGATGAACCACACACTGCCTCAATTCTATAAATTGCCAGATCCAATGATTTGGACGGTCAAAGGAATTAAAACACTTAAAGATATCACATCCTATGGTGAACTTCTGACTTTTCCCCAACTAAAGACCAGACATAACTTACCTAACTACTACCTATTCCGGTTTCTTCAGCTCAGGCACGCCTAGCAGAAGCAGTTCAAAGAGTTACGAGTGGAATCCCTGCCCTCAACACTTGAATCCATGGTATCAGAGGAGGACTTGACCAAAACTCTCTCACTGTCATACAAAGAATGTTTTAAAACAACACCTAAGGCAGTAACTAACTGTAGAAATAAATGGGAGGCAGAAGTTCCAGACATACAGGGTGAGGATTGGGATGACTTATGGACCCAGCCATTCAGACACTTAATTTCAGCAAGGGATAGACTGATACAATTTAAATTTTTACATAGAAGCTACTACACACCGGCCAGGCTTGCCAAGATATATGGAAATGACTCGGCAAAGTGCTGGAGATGTTCGTTCTCTCCAGCTAACGCTGAACACATATTCTGGTCGTGTCCGCCAATTCAGGATTTTTGGCAAGAAATCACACAGTGTATCTCAGCTCTGTTGTCGGTGCCCATTCCAATGACAGTAAAAGTATGCTTGCTGGGGTTGGTGGAAGAGGTGGTCCCGACGGGGGCTCTGAGAACGTTACTCACCATCCTCTTGTTCTATGGCAAAAAGGCAATACTGCTTAAATGGAAAAACACCAATGCTCCAGAGATTAGTTTCTGGAAAAAGTTGATCAACACCATGTTACCATTTTATAAATCCGCATACGGGGCAAGGGGGTGTGGAAAAAAGTTTGACAAAATATGGAAGGCCTGGTGTGAATCTGACACTACGGTGGGTTAGGGGATGAGTACCTTAAAATATCTTTTAAAAGAGTGAGTTACAAATGGGCATGCCATACGATAAAGTGATGTTATTAAGGTGACTGTCACGTACCTGGTCGGAGTCTGAAGTGACGAGGTCGGCCTCCCTTGTATCTCCAACCCGGGTCCCGCTGAGAGTCGGAACAGAGGGACCCCAAGGAAAGGAGGAACACGAGTGCCTGTAGAAGTAACCCAGGAATCTTGAGGCAGATGATGCGACTTTAGGTAGGCAGGAAGTCGCAGCAGATCGCAGGAGCCGAGATGCAGGAACTTGACAGGCAGCTTGGAGCCAGACAGGAGACAGGAGCGGAGTCACGGGAATAGCCGGGTTCGGAAGCAGGCGGACAGCAAGGTACCAAGTCATCAGGCAGAAGCAGAGTCAAAGTAGGAAGCCGAAATCAGGAACCAGTGAATCAGGATATGGGAGAGTCCAGAGGCAAGGTCAGGGGAGCCAAGGTTCAGCAACGGATATCAAGCAGGCAGGTAACACAGGATACAGATACAGGAACAGCTGAAGATCAGTCAGCACCTGTCACAGTCAGTGTGTCCTTTAAATAGGCCGTCTGGCGCCAAAGGGCCGCGCGGACGCGCTCCCGCAGGCGCGCCCGTTCCTTTGCGCACGCGCATTGGCACGTCTGCGATCCGAAGCGACCTTCCCGAACGCATGCGTGCGTGAAGAGTCCTTTACGATCGTGTGTACCCGCGAGTGAACCCGGGACGCAACAGTTCTCTTACATTGCCCCCTCCTTACGGGCAGCCTCCGGATGCCCCTCAGGGGCTTCTTCTCTGGATGGTGCTGAAAAAATGCTCGTACCTTTTGCGGGGCATGTACGTTAGAAGCTGGTTCCCAGGAATTGTCTTCAGGGCCGTAGCCCTTCCATTTAATCAGAAACTGTGTTAGGCCATTCCTGGTTCTGCAGTCGAGAACGGCTTCTACCTCAAACTCTTCACTGCCCTCAACGAGCAGTGGAGGAGGGTTTTCTGGATCCCGGTTAGAAAAGGGATTGGGTACTGATGTCTTCAACAAAGAAATATGAAATACAGGGTGAATTTTGGTAGGATAAGTTCAAAGGCCACAGAGTTGATCCTCCTTTTTACAGCAAAGGGCCCCAGGTATTTTGGACCAAGTTTCTTGGAGGGACACTTAAGTTTTAAATTAGCAGTGGATAGCCAAACCTTGTCTCCTGGATTCAGATTCAAGTTACCCCTCCTTTTCCTGTCAAAAAATCTTTTGTTATTAGCCTGGGCACAGCAGAATCCACGGGTAATTCAGGCAAAAAGGAAGGGTGATATCCATAATTGGCGAAAAAGGGTGTTTGCTTGGTAGCAGAGTGGATGGAATTGTTGTATGCAAATTCTGCTAGCGGAAGCAGAGGTGACCAATCGTCCTGTGAAAAAGAGGAGAAGCAACGCAAATATTGCTCCAGCGTCTGGTTGGTTCTCTCCGTCTGTCCATTAGTTTGAGGATGGTAGGCAGAGGACAGACGGAGCTCGATGTTCAAGACTTCACAGAGAGATCTCCAGAATCTGGACGTGAACTGTACCCCTCGATCAGAAGTGATATTATCGGGAATACCATGTAGCCTCACTATCTCTCGGATGAACATGGAAGCAGTCTCAGCAGCAGACGGGGTTCCTTGCATGGGTAAAAAGTGTGCCATCTTAGTCAAGCGATCAACTACGACAAATATGGTGGTAAAGTCTTCAGACGGGGGAAGTTCCACAATGAAATCAATGGATATCATGCTCCATGGTTTCTTGGTGTCAGGGATCTACCAGCACCAGACCGGGGCACTTGCATTCGCCTATGCGCCGGCGCGCTTCTGTTCAGACACGGCATCAAGCTGCTACTGTTGCTGTGCATCAGCGCGGCGCTCGGGCGCGCGGCGCGGGTGCGTGCGCGCGTTTGCGTGTGCGTTCACGTTAGCGCCGGTTTGGCGCCATTTAGCACATAAAAGTTCCCCTGTTCCATGAGAACATCGCTGCTTCGTCTCAGCTCTGTGAATCTGTTTGAACCTGTATCCTGATTGTCTGCTACCTGATTTGACCCGGTTTGTTTTGACCATCCGACCTGCTCCAACCCCGATTCGGCCTGTCTGACTACTCTTCTGTCTGTATCTACTACCGTTGCCGACCTTTGCCTGTTCACCGACTCTGCCTTGCCTGCTGTTATTACCTGTGCCAGCTACCTGCCGACCCGGACTGTCTGACTCTGCTTGTGCCTGCCGTTCACTTGCTGTTGCACCTTCAGCTTCAGCTTCAGTGATCTCTCCCTCCAGTGTGTCAAGTCTGCTGCCGTTCCACTCTCCTCTCACCTGCAACCCAGCCATCCAGTGTGTCAAGTCTGCTGCCGTTCCAGTCTCCTCTCACCTGCAACCCAGCCATCCAGGGTGTCAAGCCTGCTGCTGTTCCAGTCTCCACTCACCTGCAGCCCTGCCATCCCAGGAGGGATCTCTGCCTCCACATCAGAGACTACAGGTAAAAGCCAGTAAATTAGAATATTTTGAAAAACTTGATTTATTTCAGTAATTGCATTCAAAAGGTGTAACTTGTACATTATATTTATTCATTGCACACAGACTGATGCATTCAAATGTTTATTTCATTTAATTTTGATGATTTGAAGTGGCAACAAATGAAAATCCAAAATTCCGTGTGTCACAAAATTAGAATATTGTGTAAGGGTTAAATTTTGAAGACACCTGGTGCCACAAACTAATCAGCTGATTAACTCAAAACACCTGCAAAGGGCTTTAAATGGTCTCTCAGTCCAGTTCTGAAGCCTACACAAACATGAGGAAGACTTCAGATTTGACAGCTGTCCAAAAGGCGACCATCGACACATTGCACAAGGAGGGAAAGACACAAAAGGTTATTGCTGAAGAGGCTGGCTGTTCTCAGAGCTCTGTGTCCAAACACATTAATAGAGAGGCAAAGGGAAGGAAAAACTGTGGTCAGAAAAAGTGTACAAGCGATAGGGATCACCGCGCCCTAGTCAAGATTGTGAAAAAAAACCCATTCAAAAATGTGGGGGAGATTCACAAGGAGTGGACAGCTGCTGGAGTCAGTGCTTCAAGATCCACCACCAAGAGACGCTTGAAAGACATGGGTTTCAACTGCCGCATACCTCGTGTCAAGCCACTGTTGGCCAAGAAACAGCGCGAAAACCGTCTCACCTGGGCTAAGGAAAAAAAGAGCTGGACTACTGCTGAGTGGTCCAAAGTCATGTTTTCTGACGAAAGCAAATTTTGCATTTCCTTTGGAAATCGAGGTCCCAGAGTCTGGAGGAAGACAGGAGAGGCACAGGATCCACGTTGCCTGAAGTCTAGTGTAAAGTTTCCACCATCAGTGATGGTTTGGGGTGCCATGTCATCTGCTGGTGTCGGTCCACTCTGTTTCCTGAGATCCAGGGTCAACGCAGCCGTCTACCAGCAAGTTTTAGAGCACTTCATGCTTCCTGCTGCTGACCTGCTCTATGGAGATGGAGATTTCAGGTTCCAACAGGACTTGGCGCCTGCACACAGCGCAAAATCTACCCGTGCCTGGTTTACGGACCATGGTATTTCTGTTCTAAATTGGCCAGCCAACTCCCCTGACCTTAGCCCCATAGAAAATCTGTGGGGTATTGTGAAAAGGAAGATGCAGAATGCCAGACCCAACAACGCAGAAGAGTTGAAGGCCACTATCAGAGCAACCTGGGCTCTCATAACACCTGAGCAGTGCCAGAAACTCATCGACTCCATGCCACGCCGCATTAATGCAGTAATTGAGGCAAAAGGAGCTCCAACCAAGTATTGAGTATTGTACATGCTCATATTTTTCATTTTCATACTTTTCAGTTGGCCAACATTTCTAAAAAATCCCTTTTTTGTATTAGCCTTAAGTAATATTCTAATTTTGTGACACACGGAATTTTGGATTTTCATTTGTTGCCACTTCAAATCATCAAAATTAAATGAAATAAACATTTGAATGCATCAGTCTGTGTGCAATGAATAAATATAATGTACAAGTTACACCTTTTGAATGCAATTACTGAAATAAATCAAGTTTTTCAAAATATTCTAATTTACTGGCTTTTACCTGTATACAGGCACTCCTACCCCACTGCGCTCAGGAGACCACTGTCCCCACTCCAGTGGCTCCTGAACCAGCGTTGTATGAGAGGTCTTCTCCTACAGTCAGGCTCTCCTACCAGGTACCTTACAGTACGAAGCAGCCATGACCGAACCTGCAGGAGATACCTCTCCTTTGAAAGAAATATGCACCCACCTTGCGGCCCTCACTCAAGCCGTACAATCCCTCCAGGATAACTACAACAGATTGGAGGGACAAGTCCAGAACCTAGCAGGGCCTAACCCCCTGGCCTCCTCCTCAGCACAGACGGCTCCTGGTCCTTCTGTTGTAATGCTTCCACCTGAACCAAAGGTTCCCACTCCTGATAGATTCTCTGGAGACCAGTCCAAGTTCCGGGCCTTTCGCAACACCTGCAAGCTCTTCTTCGCGTTACAGCCCCGAACTTTTTCACTGGAGGCCACCAAAGTGGGGTTCGTGATCTCCCTCTTACAAGGGGAACCTCAGACCTGGGCTCATCGTCTACTTGAGGGGGACTCAGCACTAACCCAGTCTTTATCATCTTTCTTTGAAGCCATGGCACAAATTTACGAGGACCCTCAACAGACTGCAAAAGCTGAATCAGCACTGTTCACGCTCCAGCAAGGTCGCAGACCTGCGGAAGACTATATCATGGACTTTAGACGTTGGAGTGCGGACACTCAGTGGAATGATGCGGCCCTGCGTCATCAGTTCCGCTTGGGTCTATCTGAAGGTTTAAAGGACGAACTTTCCCGAGTGGGTGTACCAAACACTCTTGAAGCATTAATTAATCTGACTATTCAAATCGACCGGCGAATCCGGGAACGTCGTTCTGAACGATCCGCTCTACAATCCCGCCCGATGTGGATGACAGCCAGAGCACCACTCCCGGCAGCACGCTACTTACCCCCATCCAGTTCAAATCCAGCTAATGCCATGCCTGACTCTGCAGAGCCTATGCAATTAGGACTGATGCGACCTGCCTTATCGCCTGAAGAACGGGCCCGACGCCGGCAACTCAATCTGTGCCTCTACTGCGGTGGGACTGGGCACTATGTCCTAAACTGTCCAGTCAAGTTAAGTAAGTGCCCATCTTCTGTGTATACCAGTCTTTCTGCTCTGTCTGCGAACTCTACCCACATTGCCATTCCTCTGTCTTTACAGCTGCAAGAAGGGACTATAACGATCAACGCCATCATTGATTCCGGAGCATGCAGTTGCTTTATTGACTCAAACTTTGCCAGCCAGCATAACATCCCATTACGAACCAAGACCCATGGACTCGCTGTATTTCTAGCTGATGGTTCCCGCATCAGATCGGGACAAGTAACCCAGGAAACCCTGCCTCTGCCTGCTTCTACTTCCACCCAACACAAGCAACTGCTGGTTCTTGATGCCATCTCCTCCCCTATGTTTCCCATCATCCTGGGCATTCCTTGGCTGCAGGCCCACAACCCATACATTCATTGGACATCTGGAGAAGTGAAATTCTCATCTTCTTACTGTCTTGAACACTGTTTTAAGAAAGATTCGGATTCCTCATCCACCCTACTTTGTTTAGACACCGACCAGAAACTTTGCCAGGTCATACCTAAACAATATCATGAATTCATTGATGTTTTTAGTAAAAATGGGGCAGACTCTCTTCCACCTCATCGCCCCTACGATTGCCCCATTGAATTGCTGCCAGGATCCGAAATACCATTCGGACGCATTTTTCCATTATCTGAGAAAGAACAGGAAGTACTAAAAACATATATAGATGAGAACCTGGCCAAAGGTTTTATACGCCACTCTACCTCTCCAGCTGGTGCCGGAATATTTTTCGTCACCAAAAAGGACAAGTCTCTCCGGCCGTGTATCGACTATCGTGAACTAAACAAGATCACGGTCAAAAATCGGTATCCTCTACCTTTGATATCTGAACTTTTTCAAAAATTAAGGACTGCCGTCATTTTCACCAAACTTGACCTGAGAGGGGCATATAATTTAATCCGTATCCGGGCTGGACATGAGTGGAAGACAGCATTCCGAACCCGATTCGGGCATTATGAATACCTGGTCATGCCCTTTGGACTCTGCAACGCCCCTGCAACCTTTCAACACCTGATTAACGACGTCCTCAGGGACTTTTTAGATGTATTTGTAATTGCATACTTTGACGATATCTTGATTTTTTCAGAATCCCGTGAATTGCATCAGGAACATGTCCGCAGGGTGTTGGGTCGTCTCCGCTTACACAGTCTGTACGCAAAAGCGGAGAAATGTGAGTTCGAACAACAGAGCATCCAATTCCTGGGGTTAATCATCTCTGCAACAGGCATCAAGATGGACCCACAAAAAGTTTCCGCTGTTCTGGACTGGCCGGTACCCTTGGACAAGAAGGGAGTTCAGCGGTTTGTGGGGTTTGCAAACTTCTACAGAAAGTTCATCAGGGGGTTCTCAGCCATAATTGCACCCATCACACAGTTAACCAAACAGAATATCCGTTTCTCCTGGAACCAACTTGCTCAAGACGCCTTCGAAAATCTCAAAAGACTGTTTACTTCAGCACCTATCCTCAGTCACCCTGAACCATCCCTACCGTTTATTTTAGAGGTTGATGCCTCCGAGATTGCGGTAGGTGCGATTCTTTCACAGCGCAAAGGTAGCAAAGAGATAATGCATCCTGTAGGGTTCTTCTCCCGTAAACTCTCCCCTGCGGAGAAGAATTATGACGTTGGTGACCGAGAGCTTCTCGCTATTAAAACTGCTCTAGAAGAATGGAGGTACCTGTTGGAGGGGGCTATGCATCCAGTACTAATTTATACTGACCATAAAAACCTAGAGTACTTACGATCTGCCAAACGACTGAAGCCTCGACAAGCCCGCTGGGCTCTGTTTTTCTCACGTTTCCCCTTCCATATCACGTACCGCCCAGGCTCTAAAAATATTAAACCGGATGCATTATCACGTATGCATGACAATCCTAAGGACTTATCTACTCCTGACACCATCTTACCCGCAAACAGTTTTTTACTGCTGCAAACAGATTTACTTTCCCTGATTAAGGAAGCATCCACTGAATCAGCCAGGCCTACTGGAATTTCTTTAGTAAGTAGAGATGGTCTGTTCTGGAAGGGAAGCCAAATTTTTGTTCCTGAAGACATTCGGGTCAAGGTTTTAACACTTCTCCACGACCATCTATTGGCAGGCCACTTTGGAGTCCGCAAGACCCTGGAACTAGTGCAGCGTACATTCTGGTGGCCCAATCTGAAAGACTTTTGTGAAAAGTATGTTAGTTCCTGTCCCATCTGCATCCAGAATAAGTCATCCAGGAATCGAGCTTGGGGCCTATTGAAACCATTGCCTGTACCCGACAGACCATGGAAAATGATTTCTATGGACTTTATTGTGGAACTTCCATGTTCTGAAGGATGCTCAGCTATCTTTGTAGTTGTGGACCGTCTAACCAAAATGGCTCATTTTCTACCTTTAAGGGGAACCCCGTCTGCCACCGAATCTGCTCGCATATTTATCAAGGAGATCATCAGACTTCATGGAGTACCTGTAAACATAGTTTCTGATAGAGGGGTTCAATTCACTTCACGTTTCTGGAGATCCCTGTGTGAAACCCTAAAGATTGAAATGGCCTTGTCCTCGGCCTATCATCCTCAAACGAACGGTCAGACAGACTAATCAGACCCTGGAACAATACATCAGATGCTTCACATCATTCACACAAGATGATTGGGTATCTCTACTACCCTTAGCAGAATTTGCCTACAATAATGCCAAACATTCTGCCACCGGTCAATCTCCCTTTTTCGCCAATTATGGCTTTCACCTAACCTTTCTACCTGATTTTCTTTCAGAGTCTTCGGTTCCAGCAGTACAAAGTACAGTGGAGTTCCTCAGTCACAACAGCCGGTTGTTGCAGGAAACGGTGTCCAAGGCTCAGGCAGATGGTAAGAGAATCTTCGACCGGAAAAGAAGGGGGGAGCTGAACTTGCAAATTGGCGACCAGGTATGGCTTTCTACCGTTAATATCAAATTAGCATGTCCTTCTAAGAAGTTGGCACCTAGGTTCATGGGACCCTTTCCAGTCAGAAGGAAAATCAATGAAGTATCTTATGAATTGACTTTACCTGATTCATTTAAAATTCATCCGGTATTCCATGTATCTCTGCTCAAACCTGCTGTACCTGATCCCTTTCCTGCTAGGGGCACAAGACCTCCTGAACCTGTTGTAATTAACGGCAGCGAGGAATTTGAGGTTGAGGCTATCCTTGATTGTAGAAGAAGGCAAGGGCAAAACCAATTCTTAATCAAGTGGAAAGGCTACGGCCCAGAAAGTAACTCGTGGGAACCGGACAGTAATGTGCATGCTAGGCGTTTAGTGCGCGCTTATTTTTCTACTCATCCTGAGAAGAAGAGGTTGTTGGGCATCCGGAGGCTGCCCCTTGGGGGGGGGGGCAATGTCAGGGATCTACCAGCACCAGACCGGGGCACTTGCATTCGCCTATGCGCCGGCGCGCTTCTGTTCAGACACGGCATCAAGCTGCTACTGTTGCTGTGCATCAGCGCGGCGCTCGGGCGCGCGCGGGTGCGCGCGCGCGTTCGCGTTAGCGCCGGTTTGGCGCCATTTTGCACATAAAAGTTCCCCTGTTCCATGAGAACATCGCTGCTTCGTCTCAGCTCTGTGAATCTATTTGAACCTGTATATTGATTGTCTGCTACCTGATTTGACCCGGCTTGTTTTGACCATCCGACCTGCTCCAACCCCGATCCAGCCTGTCTGACTACTCTTCTGTCTGTATCTACTACCGTTGCCGACCTTTGCCTGTTCACCGACTCTGCCTTGCCTGCTGTTATTACCTGTGCCAGCTACCTGCCGACCCGGACTGTCTGACTCTGCTTGTGCCTGCCGTTCACTTGCTGTTGCACCTTCAGCTTCAGCTTCAGTGATCTCTCCCTCCAGTGTGTCAAGTCTGCTGCCGTTCCAGTCTCCTCTCACCTGCAACCCAGCCATCCAGTGTGTCAAGTCTGCTGCCGTTCCAGTCTCCTCTCACCTGCAACCCAGCCATCCAGGGTGTCAAGTCTGCTGCTGTTCCAGTCTCCACTCACCTGAAGCCCTGCCATCCCAGGAGGGATCTCTGCCTCCACATCAGAGACTATACAGGCACTCCTACCCCACTGCGCTCAGGAGACCACTGTCCCCACTCCAGTTGCTCCTGAACCAGCGTAGTATGAGAGGTCTTCTCCTACAGTCAGGCTCTCCTACCAGGTACCTTACACTTGGGCACAGGAAGACATTCTAATAGGCCCCAAGTCTTGGCTCGGTCAGTCTTATTGCGTTGACAGGTCACACAGGATTTGACGTATCTTTTACAGTCTTGGATCAAGTCTGGCCACCAGAAAGAACGGGAAATTAGGTTGATACTCTTGTGAATCCCAAAATGGCCTGCCAAAGGATGATCGTGGCAACGCTTCAGGACAGAAACCCTGAACTGTTCCGGGACAAAGACCTGTTCCTTATGGTAATACAGCCCGTCCTTGAGTTGAAGAGATAAGTCTTGGGAAGGGGGATGCTCCAACAGCTCAGCTCTTATTTGGGACGTCAGATTGGTTTGGAGAAGAAGAACGTTTTTGGCAGGTAAAATGGTGTCTGCTTCGGAAGGATGAACAGGATCATGGAACATGCATGACAGCGCGTCTGGTTTCCCATTCTTAGAACCAGGGCGGAAGGTTATGTGGAATGTGAAACGGGAAAAGAACAATGCCCATCTTGCCTGCCGAGGTCTGAGTCGTTTAGCTGTTCTCAAATACTCGAGATTCTTATGGTCGGTGAAAATGAGTATAGGGTGCAAGGCTCCTTCTAACAGGTAGCGCCACTCCTCGAGGGCAGCTTTAATGGCCAACAGTTCCCGGTCCCCTACATCATAATTCTTCTCAGAGGGATTCAATTTCTTGGAGAAGAATGCAACAGGATGGAGTAGGGACTTGGGGCCCTGTTGCTGCGATAATATGGCTACCACTGCGATTTCAGAGGCGTCCACCTCCAGAATATAGGGCAAGGAAGGGTCGGGATGCTTTAAGATGGGAGCTGAGGTGAACAAGGCTTTCAACTGCTCAAAAGATGTTTGTGCTTCAGTACTCCACCGGAAGGGAACATGCTGTTTGGTCAAAAAGGTGATAGCAGAAATAATACCAGAAAAGTTCTTAATAAATTTCCTATAGAAATTAGCGAATCCCACAAACCTTTGTACCGCCTTTCGATCTGTAGGAGCTGGCCATTCCAAAACAGCAGCGACTTTCTGGGGATCCATGGAGATCCCATCTGCGGAGATGACAAGTCCCAGGAATTGAATTATATGTTTTTCAAAATCGCACTTTTCAGCCTTGACATAGAGATGATGTTCACGAAGTTTACTCAAAACTTTTTTCACATGGGTACGGTGGACCTCGATTGAGTCAGAGAAGATAAGAATATCATCGAGATAGACAATGATAAACAGGTCAAGAAAGTCCCGAAAAACATCATTTACCAGATGCTGAAAGGTGGCTGGGGCGTTGCAGAGACCAAAGGGCATAACCAGATATTCAAAATGCCCAAAGCGTGACCTGAAGGCAGTCTTCCATTCATCCCCCTTTCTGATTCGCACCAAATTGTAGGCACCTCTTAGATCTAGCTTGGAAAAAACTCGTGCTCCACGCAGTCTCTGAAATAACTCGGGAATTAAGGGAAGTGGGTACCGGTTCTTTATAGTTATTTTATTAAGATCACGATAGTCAATACAGGGCCTCAGGGAGTGATCTTTTTTCTCCACAAAAAAGATACCAGCTCCTGCTGGGGAGGAAGAGGCTCGAGTAAACCCTTTTTCTAGACTTTCATCAATGTATTTGCGTAAGGCTTCTAGTTCAGGTTCCGAGAGAGAGGGTAAATTCGGCCGAAGGGAATTTCTGCCCCTGGTAGAAGTTCAATGGGACAATCGTAAGTCCGGTGGGGAGGTAAGCTCTCTGCACTCTTTTTATTAAATACGTCCAAGAATTCATGATAGACTGTGGGTACTAGTTTCATAGTTTCAGGGTCCGAGTGGATGCTGAGGAGAGGAGCAGGATTAACAAACTTTTTCGGGTAACAATGTTTCTGACAATAATTAGAGGAAAATAAGATATCTCCGGTAAGCCAGTCAATATGAGGGTTATGGGCCCTTAGCCAGGGTAGCCCCAGGATAACAGGAAACATGGGGGACGTTATGACGTCCAAACGGAGCAGCTCCTGATGTCCCGAAGAGACTTGGCAAAGAATGGGTACAGTCTCTTGTGTAACAGGCCCAGACTTGAGACCAGAGCCATCTGCCAGATGCACAGTAAATTCCTGCCTCTTGGTACATACAGGAAGTTGATGTAAGGTGACAAAGGCTGAGTCCACAAAACAACTGCAAGCTCCGGAGTCTATAATTGCGGTTACAGAAATAGTCCTCCCTGGCAACTGAAACTGGAGCGAAAGAGGGAGTTGTAACAGATCCCTCCCAGGAAGATGCAACATGTAAGGTGGCGTAGAAGTGGGCTTGGCAGGTCTTATGGGACAAGCTTGGATGAAATGGCCTACTCCTCCGCAGTAAAAGCATAGTCCGTCATGTACTCGCCGGAGGTGTTCAGAGGAAGATAGTGATGGTCTTGAAAAGCTCCTGCGGGGAAGCTCAGGGGACTCCTTATTCTTGTAGTGACCCCTTGGTAATCTGGACGTGATTGTGGAGACAGGAGCAAAACTTCTTGAGAGAGAAGCTGGCTTGGTACTAGCTTTCTCAGATTGCCTTTCACGCAATCGTCGGTCAATTTGGATAACAAGATGGATCAGATCTTCCAGGGATGAGGGCACTCCTATTCGGGCAAGTTCGTCTTTTAATTGGTCAGAGAGTCCAAGACGAAATTGATGATGTAAAGCGGCTTTATTCCACTGCGTATCTAAACTCCAGACACGGAAATCTGTTACATAGTCCTCCACGGATCTCAAGCCTTGTTGGAGTTTTCCCAGTGTAAATTCAGCAGTCTGTTGGAGGAAGGGGTCAGCATACAGCTGGGACATGGCTGAAAAGAAGGAGTCAGCGGTAGACAAGGCCGGATCATGGTGTTCTCTAAGATGATGAGCCCAGGAGAGTGGTTCATTTCGTAGGAGTGTAATGATAAATCCCACTTTAATATGCTCGGATGAGAAGGTTCGTGGTAACAAGGAAAAATAAAGTTCACAGGCATTTTGAAAGGTGCGAAACAATTTGCGATCCCCTGAAAAATGCTCTGGCAAGGGTACTCTGGGTTCAGGAGGCAGAGAGGTTTAGTTGAGCAGGCAGAAGTCAGTCTGTACAGACGTATTTACAAGTGCAAGGAGAGTAGCTGCAGATGAGACACCAAGCAGATTCGGTAGACGATCTTGCATCTGGCCCAAGTCTTCTTGGAGATTTCGTACGGTATGGGCTAGTGCAGAAATTGCCCGGCAGATGTCCATAACAGGTGAGGCCTCCCTTTCAGACTCCATTGCTGGCTGACTGATACTGTCACGTACCTGGTCGGAGTCTGAAGTGACGAGGTCGGCCTCCCTTGTATCTCCAACCCGGGTCCCGCTGAGAGTGGGAACAGAGGGACCCCAAGGAAAGGAGGAACACGAGTGCCTGTAGAAGTAACCCAGGAATCTTGAGGCAGATGATGCGACTTTAGGTAGGCAGGAAGTCGCAGCAGATCGCAGGAGCCGAGATGCAGGAACTTGACAGGCAGCTTGGAGCCAGACAGGAGACAGGAGCGGAGTCACGGGAATAGCCGGGTTCGGAAGCAGGCGGACAACAAGGTACCAAGTCATCAGGCAGAAGCAGAGTCAAAGTAGGAGGCCGAAATCAGGAACCAGTGAATCAGGATATGGGAGAGTCCAGAGGCAAGGTCAGGGGAGCCAAGGTTCAGCAACGGATATCAAGCAGGCAGGTAACACAGGATACAGATACAGGAACAGCTGAAGATCAGTCAGCACCTGTCACAGTCAGTGTGTCCTTTAAATAGGCCGTCTGGCGCCAAAGGGCCGCGCGGGCGCGCTCCCGCGGGCGCGCCCGTTCCTTTGCGCATGCGCATTGGCACGTCTGCGATCCGAAGCGACCTTCCCGAATGCATGCGTGCGTGAAGAGTCCTTTACGATGTTAGGCGCCCGTCTTCTCCTTGTGGCCTAGGCTCTTGGAGATGGCTCAGTGGAGGTCCTCGCCGGCGGTTAATCAAGTACACATACACACATAGGTATGCTGAAATGATTACAATTCTTTATTTCAGGATTCGCTGTTTTATGCTGTCTTTACAAGACTCTGCCCCCAATTTGGGGCCAATCAAAATAATACATATTAGCATATTCGGTAATTTCTTAATCTTGTGATTTTTAATAATGCCTTCATCTTGTGATCTTAAAATGTTAACCCCTAAGTTCAAGTTAATAGGTCAAAAGATTCCTTATTTTCTGTCACTGCCTGCTGGGCTATGAGGTGTCCAACCACTGCTTCCCTAAAAGACTAATGTTAGCTGCTGTTGACCCCCTTATGCCCAGCAACAGTGTACAGAGATAAAAACCACAGACAGATGTTTCCTCAGATGGAGACAGAAAAGAGGAAAAGACAGGGTGAGATATTTCAGTAAATCATAAGACAGTCTGTCATTCACTAAAATATACTAAGATATTTTTCTGATTATTATAAAGCAAATAAGCAAACCCATATCTCATGAACAGGGTGAAATCAACAATTAATCAATAATGAAATGTATTATGGAATCTCCTTACAATCCTCCCTTTGACCATTCGATATCATCGAAATGGTCATTCTACCTTTTCGTCACGCCTCAAGGAGTCATATTCCTCGGCTACCTTTTCGTCATGCCTTAAGGATTCATATCCCTCGGCCTCATTTTCCTGGTTCTCGTACCATACCGTGGGATCTCTGGTAATGGAAGTCAGCTTCATGGTTTCGGAATGTGCTTCGCTACCCTTCTTGTAGAGGCATTTAAGTAACATGAAGCATGCATACAAGAACAATATGAAAAGCAGTATGGTAAAAATTGTCATTGCAGTGTTCTTAAACCATGAAGTGAGACCTCCCAAACTGAACCCGGTAGAGAAAGGGTCCCATGTTTTCCCAATATCCCTTGCATCCTGTTGTAGCTTGTTTACCTCTTTTCTGTGTTGTGTAATAATGTCATAGTAATCAGGGATCTCGATACTCGTGTTGTGTATCCAAGTGCAGCATTCATAGTCCTCAGTAATTTCACAGAGGCCAGTGAGGGCTGCGCTCATGCTTTCTATAGCCAGGTCATGTAGCTCCAATTGTTTTCTAATTGCTCTGGCTTCTAGGTTTAATTTTGAGATGTCATCAGAGTCCTTCTCCAAGATCTCATCAATGATTGAGGTGTAGTTATTTAGTTTCTTCATCAAATCTATTCCCCAACCTGTCCAGGAAGGGAACCAAGCCCAGGTCATATCTTTCTCTAGGAACATTTCTCTCTTTCCAAGATGTTTTAGAGGGTATCTTGGGTGGGTGCTAGCTTTAAGTAGGTGTCCTTGCCCATTATCCCCAACTACTCCCATTACAGGAACTATTTTAGCAAGGTAGCACCATCCCTGAGGTTCTTCAGGAATCCATGGGTAACAGAGCAGCTTGCCACAACAGATGTAAGTTGTGTTACCTAATGCCAAGGGTCGTTGACTAACAACGGTCCTTGCACCCTTTGAATGACCAGATGCCATCAGCAGAGCTAATAACTGTGCGACCATGGAGTGGGAACTAGAATTAAAAAGGTCATAGATGGTAGCATTTATCACAGGGTCTGAGGTGCGAAAAAGTGAGTTGTCGGTAAGGGAAGCCATGGAGACATTAAGTTTTGATCGTTTGCACACCTCAGCTCCCCTGGAAATGTTTCCCAGTATGAAACACCAATCTGGGGCGTGGCTCCTGCCCACAATTTGAAAACTGAGGGGCTTATTGGGATTTTTTCTTATGACATTGGCAAGAATTATGGGGGGAGTTCCATTCAAAAAAGGAGTGATGTTTAAGGGAATGGCCATCAATGGGATTCTGGCTGTACTGGGGTGGAGTTTGCTGCATATCCAACATTTCTCAAAACCAGACTTTTGTGCATAACTGTACTTAAACCTCAACAACGACATCTTGTCAGTGAAACCTGAAGGGGGTTCAGTGGGGGACATACTTCTTTTATATTTTATGCTAGGTGCTTTGGCTGTCTGGGCCTTTCCACATATCCCTTTTAGTAGCCCTAAACCTTCTGGATGATACACACAATTCGCTATTAACCAAGTAGGTAGGAATACTATCAGAATCAGACATGTCCAGAGGCATAATGTTTTTCCTGACACAAAGGTGGAAATCATTTTGTCAGGTACTGTGTGCAAAGTTCTGTTATTCGTTTCTTCTTGTTGGTGGGGGATTCGTCTCGTCGTCCAGAGAGATTTGTTTTATGCCTTCTTGAATGTCCTTCAAATCTGGTCGTTGTTCCTGAAGAGAGAAGTCTTGGGATGCTGGTGGAGGGTCAGGGGTCTGGGGTTGCTGTGGACACTTCTTTAACCGGCTGGCGTGGATCCAGGTGTTTCCTAGATCGGTCAGTACAGCAGTTCTGGAAACCTTCTTTATCTTCCAAGGTCCAGAGAAAATGGGTCCAACCTTCTTTTTGTGTGCCAGTTGTTTCAACAGTACTTTGTCTCCTGGGATGAAGGGATGAGTAGGTTCTGTTGAAAGAGGAGAAAAGGTGACAGAGACTTGTTCGTTCATATCTTGTAGCATACTTACCAGATTTTTCACGTACATTTCCTGTTGAGAATAGATGTTAATGTCAGTATTTTGATCTAAGAGGGGCAGCTCTATGTTTGCAGGAACTCCCATCAAAATCTCAAAGGGCGAGAGTTTTGTTCTAGCATGTGGTGTTGTCCTGATCTGAAATAGGACAGAAGGAAGGTAATCCAACCATCCTTTCATGGTGCCCCCCGTAGCCTTTTTTAACTTGTCCTTAATGTTCCTATTCATTCTTTCCACTACTCCTGCACTTTGTGGGTGGTAAGGGATGTGCAGTTTCCACTGTAAGCCTAGTAGCTTAGCTAAAGTCTGTGTAACAGAGGAGCTGAAGGCAGGCCCTCTGTCTGACCATATGGCCGTTGGTATACCGAACCTACAAACCCAATGGTTCAGTAGGCACTTGGCAGCAATTTTAGCAGTCTCACCTATACAAGGAATTCCTTCAACCCAACCTGACCATTTGCATACGATCACGCAAAGGCATTTCAAATTGCCTTTTTGTTTGGGCATGTGTGTGAAGTCTATTTGCAAATCTGTTAGGGGACCCAGGGGTGAGGGCAGGTGGCCATGTAATCCATGATTTTTCCCTTGGACATTGTTTTGTGCACAGGTCAGACAACTGCTGGTGAGGAGTTTTGCCTGTTTACTTAAGTTGTTTGTGCAGAAAGACTTTGTGTATATGTTTGTTAGGGCGGTGGTACCTATATGTCCTGGACCATGGAGATAGGAAAGTATGAGAACACTGCTTGATTCTGGTATTCCCAATATTTTCCCCTCTTTTGACCAAAGACCTTCTTGGTCCTTGGTCAAGCCATCCTTGACCCAAAAAGAAACATCCTCCTCTGTAGCTAATCCCTGTATTTGTGCCACAACGGTTTTAAAGTTGGGTGATGTAAAATGTTCTTTGAAGAACATTGTTGTGGGGGCT
The DNA here is from genome assembly GCA_037952925.1 of Lithobates clamitans. Classification (NCBI taxonomy): domain Eukaryota; kingdom Metazoa; phylum Chordata; class Amphibia; order Anura; family Ranidae; genus Lithobates; species Lithobates clamitans. The sequence continues at coordinate 2,597,914 of JBBGZY010000965.1, read as the reverse complement.
GGCTGACCAATGTACAGGGCAGCGGCTTTTTTTGCTTCTCTGTCTGCCAGAGCGTTTCCTTTGGAAACTCTGCTGTTATCTGATGAATGTGCCTTTACCTTGACGACCGCTATCCTTTTTGGGAGAAGAATCGCTTGCAGGAGTGCTTTAATTTGCGTAGAGTTAGCGATTGGCTTGTTGTCAGCGGTTTTAAATCCTCTATTCGCCCAGATTACGCCATAGTCGTGCGTTACACCAAAAGCGTACCTACTATCTGTGTAGATGTTTACCTCCTCATCAGAGAAAAGTATGCAAGCTCTTGTGAGTGCCTCCAATTCTGCTACCTGTGCCGAGGAGGGTGGTAAGGCTTTTGCTTCCAACACCACATCAGGTAGTTGGACAATGGCATACCCTGTCAGGAATGTTGCATCAGAGGGGCGAGTACAACTGCCGTCTATGAAGACGTCCTGTACTCCTGGTAAGGGAATGTCAGTGAGATCTGGGCGAGGGCTGGTTATTGCTGCAACCTGTTCAACACAATTGTGCTTCTGATCAGGGTCTCGTGGCAGCTTGAGCAGAGAATGTAAAAGACGGACAGTGGGATTACTTGGTGGTGCGTGTTTGAGGGTGAGGTTGTCAGTATTCAGAAGTGTGATCTCATACCCACTAAGCCTTTGTGCTGTCATATGCTGTGTGTTCATGTTTTGCAGAAGGTGAGTTACTGAATGAGTAGTGTAGAGAGTCAGTTCATGGCCTAATACTGATTTGTTAGCCTCCTGAACTGCCATAGCACAAGCAGCAAGGTTTTGTAGACAAGATGGCATCCCCTGTACTTGGGTAGGCAACTTTTTTGAGAGATAGGAGACTGGTCGGTACCCGGTTCCATGTTGCTGTGTCAAAACCGCAGCAAAAGAATTTCCCGATACCACACAGTATAATTGAAAGGGTTTGCCATATTCTACCAATCCCAGGGCGGGGGCCTGAGTCAGACTTTTTAACAAGGCCTGAAAAGCACAGAGCCTTTCGGTTGTCCAATCTACTGTCTTTGGGGCGGTGGACAAGGTAGCCTCCCTCAGAATGCCATCATAATATGAACAATCTGGGATCCATTGGCGGCAATATACGATTGCGCCCAAGAATGAGAGCAAAGTTGCTTTGTCTCTTGGAGGACTGAGAGCCTGCAGGGCTGCGGCACATTTGGGGGATACCAGCCTGGTTCCCTCCTTCAGAATGCATCCCAGGTATTCTACCTGACTTTGACACCATTGTATCTTCTTCCGCGATGCTAGGTGGCCAGACCTGGCCAGGTGATGTAACAGAGATGTGGAATCGACCGCACAATCTTCAGCAGATCGACTGCACAGGAGCAAGTCGTCCACATACTGTATTAGCACCGACCCGCGCTCAGCAGTCCATGACTTAATTGTCTCATTAAGGACCATGGAGAAGGCTGCGGGACTGTCCACATACCCCTGAGGTAATCTTGACCAGGTCAACTGCTTTTTCCTCCCCCATGAGAATGAAAACATGGGCAATACCCCATCATCGATCGGGATGCTAAAGAATGCATTCGCCAGGTCTACTACTGTGTAGCAAAGGGAATCAGCAGGTATTTTCAAAAAGATGAAAGAAATATCTGCCACCAAAGGTGGCAGAGGTATAACCTGCTTGTTCACGGCCCTTAGGTCCTGTACAAGCCTCCATTCCCCATTTGCCTTTTTCACAGGGTAGATTGGTGTATTCCAGGGGCTTATAATGTGTTTCAGAATCCCTTTTGCTATGTAATCATTGATTAATGGTGTGATGCCTTCAATTTTTTCAAGTGGCAGGGGGTATTGCTTGTGATATTGTACTACAGCGTCTGGACGCATTTGTGGTGTGTAAGGTGTACAGTTAATAAAACCCACACTCCCTTTGCTGTCTGCCCATATAGCATGTGTTTCTAGAGTGGGTGGCAATGATGCAAAGAGTCCCCTGAAAGTGTGTCTCTTTGGAGCGTGTAAATCACAGAACGGTGAGCTGGCAGTGAGGGAGCCCCCTCTGTCAAATTTAATGGTGATATTCAGTTTTGAGAGTAGGTCCCTCCCCATTAAAGATACTGGGCAATCCACAAGGACAGCAAAACTCTGAGTGCACAGTTCCTGCCCTTCTGGAGTAGCCACGGGCAATGGTGGAGTGATGGGGTGGGTAACTGATGTCCCATTTATACCAATAGAGTTTCCCTCAGTGCAGTGCGGTGTGTCATATATGGCATCATTCAGACTACTGAATGTAGCCCCTGAATCCAAAAGTAGACATATCAGGTGATTGTCTACCCGCAATAGTACCTGTGGAAGACTTTTCCACGATGGATTATAACACACAAGGCTGAGGGACGGGACATACTCTTGGCATCCCTATTGTGGTGTCCGCCGAGCGGATGGCCACTGCATCGGAATGCGTGGGGGTGGTCTGTTAGGCTGAGGCTGGTATTGGGGTTGTGGTGGGGGTGGTTGGGGTTGTGGTGGGTGAGGATACCTGATATCCTGAAGGCGACGGGGGCCGGTGTTAAGATTCCTACCTCTTCCTCTCTGGGCGTTTGTTCTAATTCTGTAGGGACATTGGGACTTCCAGTGCCCCAGTTCCCCACAGTTAAAGCACCCCTGGTCTGGTGGGTAAGCCTGGTCTGGGGGATAAGATTGCATTGGTGGATAAGGTTGCATTGTCATTATGTGGGTGGGCGGAGTCCCACCAGTTGGCAGAGTCTGGGTTGGTGTTAGGGAGGGAAAAATGCCACCCTTCTGTTCAAATACCCCTGATGTTTCTCGTGACCTAGCATCTTTCATAAATTCATCTGGGGGTTGTTCTGCCCATTTTGGATTAGTGAATTTAAGCAACTGTGTCACCTTCGTATCGCCACCAGCCATAATGGTGGTGGTGAACAATTGGGGGTTGGCGTTATCTACTGCTTTCCACAGACCATATACCCGGGTACAAAATTCATAGAACTTTTCCTTCGGCCCCTGTTTTGCTAGGACAAGTTCCTGAAGTGCAGATGAACCCTTGTATATAGTAGACCAATGATTCCCCATACCTTTCCAAAAAGACACCCAATCTTTATTTTCTTCTATGTGGGCTGTCCATAAGGCCTCTACGGGATGCCCTTCTGGGCTGTCAGGGTCAACTATACTAAGAATCCCTGCTATATCTTCCTTATCCAGGCTTGTCCCTGCACTGTATTTTGCAAGGAAAGCACCAGCCTCTCTAGGGCTTTTCTTTGGGCTGGGGCATAACTCCTTTATTTTTGACAGTGTGCCTAGGGGTAGGGGAATATGGACTACCGTCTCCCCTATATGCATGAGTGGTGCTTTAAAGGTGGCACCTAGAGTTTCCTGTTCCACTTCCATTTCTCTTTCCTCAGTAGAGGATTCACCCTGCTCCCTTTCCTCCTGTGGGGGTTTCTGGCTTCTGAGTGTAGTGGATGGCTGTGAAATTATTTTTTCCTCAGCTTCCTTAATCCTTCTTGCCTTTCTCTCTAGTTTCTTCTCGTACGCCTCTAAATCTTCCCTTTTCCTCTGTATCCTTTCTTCCTCTTCCTGCTGTCTCTTATTAAATTCTTTCTGTTTCTCCTCCCATTCCTTTTCCCTGGGGCTTAACTTCCTGACTCCTTCCTCTTCTCCCTTTTCCAGGGACATTCCATCCCTTTCTTCCTTAGTTATCGCAGAATACTCTCTCATCTCACCATCCCTCTTATCTAGCTCTCTTCTGTAATGTTCTAGCTCTTCCTCCCTTTTCTTGAGCTCTTTTAACTTCTCTTCTAATTCCCTTTCCTTCGGATCCAACCTCCTAATCCTCTCTTCTTCCCTCCTACGTATACCTTCTGCCCGGACTTCCTCTTCCCTGTTTCTACTTTCGTTTTCCCATCGTGTAACCTGTGTCTGATCAGCTGCCCCATATACCATGGTAGCCAATACTGCTGGATCCAAAGACGGATACAGCTGGAGACATGGACCCAATGTTCCATCCTCCTGTTTAACCATCACATAAGGGGGGGGTGCTTCGGGTTGTTGTGAAAGGGCGGGTGAATTTACAGGTTTTGGTGTGGGGGCTTTAGTTACATACTCTGTTTTATATTTGGCTAAGCATTTATTCCATATCTTGTAACAATTTTTCATATACTGGGTGTCTTCCCATTTCCCAGGTGGGTAGGAGTGTTTGTGTACCTGACACACCTTGCTCACTTCCTTCCACTCGTCCTCAGAACAGGGTCCCACTGGCCCTGGGTCATGTATCCCCAGCTGTTGGCACCTCTCTCTGACCTGTGTCCAAAACGGTTCTACCTGTGACCCTGGCAGTGTGTTTTTAACATACTCATAGGGAGATGGATTGGCCATGGTCTGGGTTACCGCAGAATTCCCCATCTAATAACCTTGGTAGTGTATGACTAGTACAGGGACAGAGATGAAAGCAACCTGTTTGTGCTATAATCTGTTCCCTGACTTGGGAGTAAGTCCCTTGGTCTCTTATGGCAGTGGGGCTGAAATAGCTATGAAGGTTAACTCTTAGTACCCGGTATAGGGTACCCCTCCTTGTGGCGGGATATACCCCCCTTGCACCAAGCCGGTATGAAAATCCGGTTGGTCTAGTAGTGAGCAGGATCCACGTCCTGTCAACACTAAGGAACAGTAAACCAAAGGTGCAATGTGGGCAGGCGGGCGCTATCTCACTACAGTCAGGCTCCTGTCTTAGGCCGTTCATTTAGTACATATATGTGTAATACAATATCTTAACAAAAAAATCCTCTAAATCAATACAGTACTTTACATTCAGTTGTCATACACATATATATCATACACTTATCTCTAATTCTCTAATACTCTATACACTCTAAATACTTACGGTGGTACCTAAAAGAAAACAAGCAAAATCTTATATATACAGTGGCAAGATAAAGTTACATTATATGAACATGTTATAATAAGTATAATAAGTGCACTTTTCAATATTTTCCCCAAAAATTGGGCGTCCACTCAGCCACTCCTTATACTACGGGCGTATTCTATACTTCCCGAGTTTTAAACACACATATATCTACTCAACACAGTCAGACCAACCTAGTCAGACTACAAAAAACCAAAAAAACCTTGCGAGCCCTTTCTTTTAACCCTCCAAGGGGCCAGCCTAGCCCGTTGCGAAGGCACAGTTATGTAAGTGGGTGGACATACAAGGTTATTTGAACAAGGCAAGCATCAACACCAGTTACCAAAAAATAGGTAAAAAGGAGTTAAAAATGACTTACCTGTTCAAAACACCCCACTTCTGGTACCAAAACTGTTAGGCGCCCGTCTTCTCCTTGTGGCCTAGGCTCTTGGAGATGGCTCAGTGGAGGTCCTCGCCGGCGGTTAATCAAGTACACATACACACATAGGTATGCTGAAATGATTACAATTCTTTATTTCAGGATTCGCTGTTTTATGCTGTCTTTACAAGACTCTGCCCCCAATTTGGGGCCAATCAAAATAATACATATTAGCATATTCGGTAATTTCTTAATCTTGTGATTTTTAATAATGCCTTCATCTTGTGATCTTAAAATGTTAACCCCTAAGTTCAAGTTAATAGGTCAAAAGATTCCTTATTTTCTGTCACTGTCTGCTGGGCTATGAGGTGTCCAACCACTGCTTCCCTAAAAGACTAATGTTAGCTGCTGTTGACCACCTTATGCCCAGCAACAGTGTACAGAGATAAAAACCACAGACAGATGTTTCCTCAGATGGAGACAGAAAAGAGGAAAAGACAGGGTGAGATATTTCAGTAAATCATAAGACAGTCTGTCATTCACTAAAATATACTAAGATATTTTTCTGATTATTATAAAGCAAATAAGCAAACCCATATCTCATGAACAGGGTGAAATCAACAATTAATCAATAATGAAATGTATTATGGAATCTCCTTACAGTGTGTACCCGCGAGTGAACCCGGGACGCAACAGTTCTCTTACAGTGACATTTCTACTGACAAAAATGAGGGTGTGAAAATTAGTAATATATTATTACAACAAAGTATTTAGTGATGACCAGATGTAACATCGATGACAATGTAACACTGTTATAATTGAGCTGTGACAGGGCGGGAGGGGGGGAATCGGGAAGTTGGAGTGTTTATACAAGAGGTAGGTGACTATGTTAGTCAGGATAGTCATGTCCGGCCCTGCGTGGCCGGTTATTCTGGGTATTTGTCACGTTGCTATAACCCAGGTGTCTGTATGCTTTGATAAAAATGTTCAATAAAAAGAAATTTAAAAAAAAAAAAAAAAAGTAGCTTAAAGCGGGAATCCGGCGACCAATCTTTTTTTTTTTTTTAGGTCATTGAGACACTTTGCTAATCCCAAAATAATACTCACAGTTTGGGTGTAATATTTCCGCCTCTGTCTGTTTTCGTACTGAAGAATAACTTAAAAAATGTGATGCTGGCTGTTTCCATCTTGCTTGTGGGCATGTGAAGCCCACAAGCATTGATTTCCTGGATGCGGTGAATGCTGTTCATTCACAGCTTGTTCACAAGCATGATCATTGTTCCCGCACTGAATCTTGGGAAGCCTGACACTAAGCTCCCAGGAGACAGTGCGGCGCAGGGGAAAGGCAATAAACACGCCTACTCCCATGGAAGGAGAGACAGGAAGTGCCACAATAAAGTACAATATAAAGGTAATTACAGCGATAAAAAAAAATCTTTGTGCGGCATTTGAACATTTATGCAATTAACTGAAGGGGGTAAGATTAAGTTAAAAATTTGAGTGGAACCCCGCTTTAACCACTTCAGCCCCGGAAGGATTAACCCCCTTCCTGACCAGAGCACTTTTTACAATTTGGCACTGCGTCGCTTTAACTGCTAATTGCGTGGTCATGCAATATGGTACCTAAACGAAATTTGCATCCTTTTCTTCCCACAAATAGAGCTTTCTTTTGATGCTATTTGTTCGCCTCTGCGTTTTTTCTTTTTTGCGCTATAAACGGAAAAAGACCAAAAATTTTGAAAAAAAATGATATTTTCTACTTTTTGTTATAAAAAAAAAAAATCCAATAAACTCAATTTTAGTCATACATTTAGGCCAAAATGTATTCGGCCACATGTCTTTGGTAAAAAAAATATCAATAAGCGTATATTTATTGGTTTGCGCAAAAGTTATAGCTTCTACAAACTAGGGTACATTTTCTGGAATTTACACAGCTTTTAGTTTATGACTGCCTATGTCATTTCTTGAGGTGCTAAAATGGCAGGGCAGTACAACCCCCCCCCCCAAATGACACCATTTTGGAAAGTAGACACCAAGGAAATTGCTGAGAGGCATGTTGAGCCCATTGAATATTAATTTTTTTGTCCCAAGTGATTGAATAATGACAAAAAAAAAATTACAAAAAGTTGTCACTAAATGATATATTGCTCATACAGGCCATGGGCATATGTGGAATTGCACCCCAAAATACATTTAGCTGCTTCTCCTGAGTATGGGGATACCACATGTGTGGGACTTTTTGGGAACCTAGCCGCGTACGGGGCCCCGAAAACCAAGCACCGCCTTCAGGATTCCTAAGGGCGTAAATTTTTGATTTCACTCCTCACTACCTATCACAGTTTTGAAGGCCATAAAATGCCAAGATGGCACAACCCCCACCCCCAAATTACCCCATTTTGGAAAGTAGACACCCCAAGCTATTCTCTGAGAGGCATGTTGAGTCCATGGAATATTTTATATTTTGACACAAGTTGCGGGAAAATTAAAAACTTTTTTTTTTGCACAAAGTTATCACTAAATTATATATTGCTCAAACATGCCTTGGGCATATGTGGAATTACACCCCAAAATACATTCTGCTGCTTCTCCTGAGTACGGCGATACCACATGTGTGGGACTTTTTGGGAGCCTAGCCGCATACGGGGCCCCGAAACCAAGCACCGCCTTCAGGATTTCTAAGGGTGTAAATTTTTTATTTCACTCTTCAATACCTATCACAGTTTTGAAGGCCATAAAATGCCAAGATGGCACAAAACCCCTCCAAATGACCCCATTTTGGAAAGTAGACGCCCCAAGCTATTTGCTGAGAGGCATGTTGAGTCCATGGAATATTTTTAATATTTTGCCACAAGTTGCAGGAAAATGACAAACTTTTTTTTTTTGCACAAAGTTGTCACTAAATGATATATTGCTCACACAAGCCATGGGCATGTGTGGAATTGCACCCCAAAATACATTCTGCTGATTCTCCTGAGTACAGGGATACCACATGTGTGGGACTTTTTGGGAGCCTAGCCGCGTAGGGGGCCCCGAAAACCAAGCACCACCTGCAGGATTTCTAAGGGCGTAAAGTTTTGATTTCACTCCTCACTACCTATCACAGTTTTGAAGGCCATAAAATGCCCAGATGGCACAAAACCCCCCAAATGACCCCATTTTGGAAAGTAGACGCCCCAAGCTATTTTCTGAGAGGCATGTTGAGTCCATGGAATATTTTATATTTTGACACAAGTTGCAGGAAAATGACAAACTTTTTTTTTTTTTGCACAAAGTTGTCACTAAATGATATATTGCTCACACAAGCCATGGGAAGATGTGACATTACACCCCAAAATACATTCTGTTGCTTCTCCTGAGTACGGGGATACCACATGTGTGAGACTTTTTGGGAGCCTAGCCGCGTACGGGACCCCGAAAACCAAGGACTGCCTTCAGGCTTTCTAAGGGCATAAATTTTTCATTTCACTCTTCACTGCTTATCACAGTTTCGGAGGCCATGGAATGCCCAGATGGCACAACCCCCCCCCCCCAAATGACCCCATTTTGGAAAATAGACACCCCGAGCTATTTTCTGAGAGGTATAGTGAGTATTTTGCAGACCTCACTTTTTGTCACAAACTTTTGAAAATTGAAAAAATAAAAAAAAAATACATTTTTCTTGTCTTTCTTCATTTTCAAAAACAAATGAGAGCTGCAAAATACTCACCATGCCTCTCAGCAAATAGCTTGGGGTGTCTACTTTCCAAAATGGGGTCATTTTGGGGGGTTTTGTGCTATCTTGGCATTTTATAGCCTTCGAAACTGCGATAGGTAGTGAGGAGTGAAATCAAAAATTTACGTCCTTAGAAATCCTGAATGGGGTCATTTGGGGGGGTTTTGAACTGTCCTTGCATTTTATGCACAACATTTAGAAGCTCATGTCACACATCACCCACTCTTCTAACCACTTGAAGACAAAGCCCTTTCTGACACTTTTTGTTTACATGAAAAAATTATTTTTTTTGCAAGAAAATTACTTTGAACCCCCAAGCATTATATATTTTTTAAAGCAAATGCCCTACAGATTAAAATGGTGGGTGTTTCATTTTTTTTTTCACACAGTATTTGCGCAGCGATTTTTCAAACGCATTTTTTTGGGAAAAAACACACTTTTTAAAATTTTCATGCACTAAAACACACTATATTGCCCAAATATTTGATGATATAAAAAAGATGATCTTAGGCCGAGCACATGGATACCAAAGATGATATGCTTTAAAATTGCGCACAAACGTGCAGTGGCGACAAACTAAATACATTTTTAAAAGCCTTTAAAAGCCTTTACAGGTTACTACTTTAGATTTACAGAGGAGGTCTACTGCTAAAATTACTGCCCTCGATCTGACCTTCGCGGTGATACCTCACATGCATGGTGCAATTGCTGTTTACATTTGATGCCAGACCGACGCTTGCGTTCACCTTTGCGCGAGAGCAGGGGGGGACAGGGGTGCTTTTTTTTTTTTCCTTTATTATTTTTTTGCTTTTTTATCTTATTTTTAAACTGTTCCTTTCATTTTTATTTTTTTTTAATCATTTTTATTGTTATCTCAGGGAATGTAAATATCCCCTATGATAGCAATAGGTAGTGACAGGTACTCTTTTGTGAAAAAATTGGGGTCTCCTCTGCCCTCAAAGCATCTGACCACACCAAGATCGGTGTGATAAAATGCTTTCCCAATTTCCCAATCGCGCTGTTTACATCCGGCGAAATCTAAGTCATGAAATGCTCGTAGCTTCCGGTTTCTTAGGCCATAGAGATGTTTGGAGCCATTCTGGTCTCTGATCAGCTCTATGGTCAGCTGGCTGAATCATCAGCTGCATTTTCAGGGTCCCTGTTGGGACAGGAGAGCCAGAGAAAAACATGGAAGACGGTGGGGGGGTCATTCCCTCCCACTGCTTGTAAAAGCAGTCTAGAGGCTAATTAGCCACTAGGATTGCTTTTACATGAAAGCCGACCGCTGGCTGAAAAGAATGATACCAAGATGATACCTAAACCTGCAGGCATCATTCTGGTATAACCACTCAAAGTCCAGCAACATACCAGTACTTTGCTGGTCCTTGTTGGGCATATATTGTAAACTTTTTTTTCATGCAGCCTGTGGGCTGAACGAAAAAAAGATATTGATCGGTGGTTATGCCCACCATTAGAATACCTCCCTTCATCCACCCACTTCTAATGATGGGCATACATGCACCCTTTATATATGCCGAAGCATGGGGGCATCCTCCCGCAAAAGGCAGGAGCAAATCGATCCTCCACCTCCGACAGCGCTGGAGTCATGGCTTTATGTATCGTGGGAGCAAACGCTGTTGCTGTCAAGATAAATAAATCCGCGCTGCAACTGAATGGCGTACCTGCTAAGCAAATGATGGTTAACAAAAAAACAAAGTAACATTACAGTATAACAGTAATACTTACCATACCTGCAAAGCAAATACAAAAAAAAAACATAGTAAAAAATAAAAACATTTAACGCAACCTGTGCCTGCCTAAAATATATATATGACGAAGCATGGGGGCATCCTCCCACAAAAGGCAGGAGCAAATCGCTCCTCCACCCACTGCTGCCCCCACGCTTCGGCATATATGCTGAAGTATGTAACTGTGGTAGTGAAATCACCTCCGACAGCGCTGGAGTCACGGCTTTATGTATCGTGGGAGCAAACGCTGTTGCTGTCAAGATAAATAAATCCGCGCTGCAACTGAATGGCGTATCTGCTAAGCAAATGATGGTTAACTAAAAAACAAAGTAACATTACAGTATAACAGTAATACTTACCATACCTGCAAAGCAAATACAAAAAAAAACATAGTAAAAAATAAAACATTTAACGCAACCTGTGTCTGCCTAAAATATATATATGACGAAGCATGGGGGCATCCTCCCACAAAAGGCAGGAGCAAATCGCTCCTCCACCCACTGCTGCCCCACGCTTCGGCATATATGCTGAAGTATGTAACTGTGGTAGTGAAATCACCTCCGACAGCGCTGGAGTCACGGCTTTATGTATCGTGGGAGCAAACGCTGTTGCTGTCAAGATAAATAAATCCGCGCTGCAACTGAATGGCGTATCTGCTAAGCAAATGATGGTTAACTAAAAAACAAAGTAACATTACAGTATAACAGTAATACTTACCATACCTGCAAAGCAAATACAAAAAAAAACATAGTAAAAAATAAAACATTTAACGCAACCTGTGCCTAAAATATATATATGCCGAAGCATGGGGGCATCCTCCCGCAAAAGGCAGGAGCAAATCGCTCCTCCACCCACTGCTGCCCCCACGTTTCGGCATATATTCTGAAGTATGTAACTGTGGTGGTGAAATCACCTCCGACAGCGCTGGAGTCACGGCTTTATGTATCGTGGGAGCAAACGCTGTTGCTGTCAAGATGAATAAATCCGCTCTGCAGCTGAATGGCGTACCTGAAAACAAAAAAGTGGTTAACAATAAAAAAACAAAGTATAAAAAAATTGCATACCTATAAAGCAAACATGATAAAAACATAACAATAAAACATTGCAGTATAGAATACAATAAAAAAGAGCAGAACAATAGAGAGAGAATAGAGAGAGATCAATAAAACAACTATTTTTGTTTTTTTTATTTTATATATTTTTATGTGTTTTTTTTTTTTTTTTTACACTTTTTTTGTAACGTTAACTTTTTTAACTGGTACCAGGTTTGGGTCTCTCAAAATGCGATGGCATCTTGGGAGACCCTGTGAAAGTGTGTCCTAGTCTGTGCAGTGCTGTACCCTACGCTAATACTTGTGTACGCTAATACTAACTAGTGTATGGTAGCGTTCAAAACATTCACCAATGCAAAGACCAGGATTGTCAGGACAGAAGGGACAATAATACCGGGTGTCACGTCTATATCCGCGCTTGCTGCAGACACAACATCTTTTTGGGGGGGCTCGTTGGTTAGGGGTACTCGGGAGGACATATAGAAAATACCTCTCATGCAGCCGGCTTACTGCATTTGGTTGGGGATGGTGAGGTGGAGCACCGTCTGGAAACAGAAGGGTTCTGACGATCTCTTCCTGGAATTTAAGGAAGGATCCAGTCCGTCCTGAAGCTCTGTATAGCACATAAGCATTCAGAAAAGCCAATTGAAATAAATAAACAGACACTTTTTTGTACCAGCATCTGGCCTTACGGGCAACTAGGTACGGCGCCAACAACTGGTCGTTGAGGTCCACCCCTCCCATATTGAGGTTATATTCGTGGACACAGAGGGGTTTCTCCACAACACCAGTTGTGTCTGCATGAAGGGAGGTAAGAACGAAAACATTCTTATTGTCCCTCCACTTCATAGCGAGCAAGTTATTACACTGCAAGCAGGCTCTCTCCCCCAGCCTAAGACGGGAATCTACAAGACGCTGGGGAAAGCCCCAGCGATTAGGTTGCACTGTGCCACATGCTCCAATCTGATGATCAAAAAGGTGGCTAAAAAGTGGCACGCTCGTGTAATAATTGTCCACGTACAAGTGGTACCCCTTTCCGAATAATGGTGACACCAAGTCCCACACTATCTTGCCAGCGCTTCCTATGTAGTCAGGGCAGTTTGTCAGCTCTACGTGACTATCTTTGCCCTTGTAAACCATAAAACTACATGTATAGCCTGTGGCCCTGTCACAGAGCTTATACATCTTGACCCCGTATCTGGCACGCTTGCTGGGAAGGTACTGTTTGAATGACAAGCGGCCAGAAAATTTAATCAGGGACTCATCAAAGCAGACAACTTGATGGGGAGTAAACAAGTCTGCAAAATGTTGGTTGAAGTGGTTTACGAGGGGCCGAATTTTGTAGAGCCGATCGTATTCAGGGTCTCCACGAGGACGACAGAGTTCATTTTTGTTGAAGTGCATGAACCGCAAAATCTGCTTGTATCGTGCCCTGGCCATGGAGGCAGAGAACACGGGCATATGGTAAATTGGGTCAGTGGACCAATATGACCGCAACTCACTCTTTTTATTTATGCCCATGTTGAGGGAAAGGCCCAGAAAGATCTTAAATTCGGAAACCGTAATTGGTTTCCAATCTCTGGCAAGGGAGGACTGGGGAATAGTGGCGATGTGTTGACCAGCGTACAAATTGCTTTGGTCCACAATAGATCTATAGAGATCTTCGGTGAAAAACAGCGAATAAAAATCCAGTAAAATCAACTGTTTCCACCTGAATGCCGGGTTGGCCAGTGAATGGGGGTAGTACGGGTGCTGCAGAAGTGGTGGGTTCCCAATTCGGATTGGCGATTGCAGCAGGAAGGGCACTATGGGCACGACGGGCCTGTGTTCGTCTTCTTGGTGGCAGCGGGACACTACTAGTGCTTGCCACCTCGCCATCTTGAACTGCACTTATGGGACTCGCCACGTCACCAAGTGTTACTGCAGTGCTGGATGTACGACCAGGGTGTACTAGGCCGCTGGTGCTTGTCAGTTCAGAAGGAATAGTGGCACTAGTACTTCTCTGCTCCATACGAGGGACCTGCGGTTCTTGCACTTCGAGGACAGAAGAAGAAGATTGGGGTCTGGTACGCCTAAACTTGGCAGGGACCACAACTCCGTCGTCAGAGCTATCTGTCATGGAGCCGCTGTCCTCTACAGGATCGTATTCTGAGCCTGAATCTGACAGATGAGTGACTTCCTCTTCACTATCTGTCATGCTCAGAAACGTGTAGGCCTCTTCACTAGTGTACCTTCGATTTACCATTTTGGGCTCTAAATTTAGGGGTACACTAGTGAGACTCACAGGCAAAAAAGCTCCTGACTGTTAGCGACTGTATCAAAACGATACCAAAAAACTGTTAGCGATCGCAGGGATCAGGCCTGACTCTGCGAACGCTGCAGTTATGTGTGCTTAGTGTTTTGTAAGTGACAGTTATCGATCGATACTGCACTTGGGTGGGCTGGGCTGGGCTGGGCCGAGGGGAAAAACGCAGGTGCTAGCAGGTATCTGGGCTGATCCCGCTAACACTGCGTTTTTTGGAACTCTAAACTGCTGGGGACGCTAGTATAGATCTGATTGGATCAGATATTGATCCGTTCAGATACTATACCACTAAGGGAGGTGTATGCTGCGTGCGTGGGTGTTAGCGGTACTGGCGCTAACCTGACGCTGCCTGGGGCGACGCAGACCTTATCTGACCCTAAAACTTAACTTATATCACTGCCGGGCAATCAGGGGGTTAAGCCTTTATAAGGTAATAAACGGCGGGTGCCCTGAAACTATAATAAACAAAGTAACTAACCAGTGTCACCCGTAACAGTTATACGGTGATCGCTGGTGAAAGGGTTAACTAGGGGGCAATCAGGGGGTTAAAACCTTTATTAGGTAGTATATGGGGGTCCCTGTCCCTATAAAACACTGACGGCGAACCTATATACTTACCTCCCTAACTAGCGTCAACTGTGTCACTAATACAGCGATCAGAAAAACTATCGCTTAGTGACACTGGCGACGGGGGGTGATCAAGGGGTTAAAACTTTATTAGGGGGGTTAGGGGGGTACCCTAGACCTACAGGGGGCTAACCCTAACTGCCCTACCACTTATAACTGTCACAAACTGACACCAATGCAAAAAAACAAACAAACTGCTATTGGTGTCACTGTGACGGGGGGGGGGGGTGATTGGGGGGTGATCAGGGGGTGATCGGGGGTGATGGGGGTTGAAAAGTGTGCCTGGTGTGTTCTACTGTAAGTGTAGTGTTGGTGCACTTACTTGGATGTCTTCTTTCCTCGGCGCCGGAACGAAAAGACAGACACGAGGAAAGATCACTTCCTCTGTTGCTGTTTACATTACAGCGGCAGAGGAAGAATTTAATTAGTGGGGAGCGATCGCGAGGGGGTGCCTGTGTCGCTGCCCCAGCAAAGCCGACCGCCTTGGGCACCGGGGGGGGGGGGGGGGCGTGATGCGCCCCCAGCCCGCAGAAGGCAGATCACGTACCCGGTACGTGATTTTGCCTGTCCATGCCATTCTGCCGCAGTACATCTGCGTTAGGCGGTCAGCAAGTGGTTACCAAGATCCGGGAATCGGAGAGGTCTGCGGTTTCTGACAGACAAGCTCATAACAAAGACCTCATTACCAGCTATTCTAAGTCAGCTAACTATAGTTCAAAGGCCCTTGCAGTGCATTATTATTACCATCAACAGAGGGCAGACAAGTTGCCGCATTATTGTGCCAGCACTGTGAATAGCTTGAGTTTACCTTGAACCCTGTCTGACCTGAACCTGAAGCTCATCTCTATTGAAGAACAGTCATTTACGTTTACTGCACCTAAAAATGTCTAAACCAGGGGTCTCTAAACTTTCTATGCAAAGGGCCAGTTTACTGTCGTTCAGACTTTGGGAGGGCCGGATTGTGACAAATGAAAGCAGAAAATGCCTTAGATTTGGTGATCAGAGGTGGTAAAAAAAATACATAACACCGCCTGTGGGCAGTAGATGGAGGAACAGTGCCACATCATTGGTATTAGTGGGAAGAATAATTTCCATAGTTGGTGTCAGTGGGAGGAATGATGCCCCACTGTTGGTATTAGTGGGGGGAATAGGGCCCGATCCTTGGTATGAGAGGGAGGAATAGTGCCCTATCATTGGTATTAGTGGGAGTAGTAATGCCCCATTATTGGTATTATTAGGTGGAATAGTGCCCCATCATTGGTATTGTACTAAGCCTTTTCCCACTTTGCAAATTTTTCCAGCTGACCCCTTTTACAGTAGTAATTGTTGCAATATGAATCTGTAGAAGTTATCGAAGTCTCAGAAATTTTCATCTCATTGTATTTTTACTATATCCACAGTGCAAGTGATTTCAGCGGAAGTAACATTTTTCTTCAGTGGCCTTCTGTTTGTGCCAGTTGTTGGTTCAAGAGTGTGGGATTACTCAGCCACAGTAACCTTTCTTCACATCATTATTTGCTGCATTGGTAGGTAATCAACGCTATAATGTTCTTACTGGATTGTCCTCAGAAATGTATTGATCAGCGTAAAATAATAGCATGGGAATTCTTAAATGTTCCAAAAATTTGAAATCATTTAATTTCTTTACATTTTTTTACCCTCTTTTCCAAAAGATGATCCTTATTGTTTTTGATTTAGATCAGCTTGAATTGGTATTTCTGTATTGGTATTGTCTAATATTTTGCACTTTTTAAAGGACAAATGTTTTTTTTCCAGGTAAATTGAAATAGTAATGTGTCCCACACTTGCCTTTGCAAATATAAAGGACGATTTCTTGATATTCTGTAATTTGGAAGCAAGTTCGAACAAATAATGATGAGCAAAACATGCATGGGTTAGATTCACGTTCAGGGAACTCATCATAAAAATTGCACACTGGGGTTGGCATTAACAGTTTTATTTTTTTCTGCAAAAAAAAAAAACATAAAAAAAATGGTGGACCAGCATCAGCTAAACAGATGTTGTTGCTTACACAGACAAAAAGGTAGTCCTAATCAGCACTGTGGGGTCGAGTCACTTTGAATACAAAAGTTGGTACATCAAAAAATGTAACCTACTACAATGCAATTCACAGTAATGTAGCACTGCTGCCTCTAAACAGCATAGTGAATACAGCGGGGTACACTCCCCTCTCTGTAGTGCACCAAACCAAAAATCACTGTAATGTAACAGTGGAAATATACAGCAATGAATATAACACATACACATAAGTTTGCTGTTTGTGTGAACCACAAACAGGTACATTTTGCTGCAACTGCAACCCGGTGGCAAACCCAAACCTTCTGCCTACTAGCAACTAATGTTTATTGGCGTACCTGTAATAGTAAAATGTAAATCATAAATGCATGTGACTTTTCACACAGCTACAATAAAAGGACTGAAAAGAGTGAGAAGTGATATGTTCAAACAGGGCCGGAGCTACCACTAGGCAAACTAGGCAGCCGCCTAGGGTGCACTGCTTCCTAGGGCACCCGGCCACCGGTGTTCCTACTCTCTTCTCTCTGCAGCAAGCAACTAAGTCTCAGCATCAGCAGGCAGCCACCACTCTGTTTGCACATAGTGTCAGAGGTGCAGCGCCTGGCGGAGGACTGTGTCTGTGTCCTGACTCCCGAAAGATGAATGGAAGCAGCAAACATTCATTGATGGGCACTGGTAGGCTGCATTGATGGGCGCTGGTGAGGCTGCATTTTATGGGCGCTGGTGAGGCTGCATTGATGGGCGCTGGTAGGCTGCATTTTATGGGCGCTGGTGAGGCTGCATTGATGGGCGCTGGTGAGGCTGCATTTTATGGGCGCTGGTGAGGCTGCATTGATGGGCACTGGTAGGCTGCATTTGATGGGCGCTGGTGAGGCTGCATTTTATGGGCGCTGGTGAGGCTGCATTGATGGGCGCTGGTGAGGCTGCATTTTATGGGCGCTGGTGAGGCTGCATTGATGGGCACTGGTAGGCTGCATTTGATGGGCGCTGGTGAGGCTGCATTTTATGGGCGCTGGTGAGGCTGCATTGATGGGCGCTGGTAGGCTGCATTGATGGGCGCTGGTGAGGCTGCATTGATGGGCACTGGTAGGCTGCATTGATGGGCACTGGTAGGCTGCATTGATGGGCGCTGGTGAGGCTGAATTTGATGGGCACTGGTGAGGCTGCATTTGATGGGTGCTGGTGGGCTACATTTGATGGACGCTGGTGGGCTGTATTTGATGGGCTCCTCATTAGAATGGTGGGGTATACATGGGCATTGCAAAGGGGATAGTCAGGGTTTGGAGCCAAGGAGGAAAGGGGGGGGGGGGGGCGGCAAAATTAGGTTTAGTCTAGGGTGTCAAAAAAAAAGTTTATTCACTGAGAAATTTCAACACCTAAACAGTAGTTCTACCTCCAAAAAAATAACATAGAGTTCTGTGGGGAAAATTGTACAATTTTGTGCTTTACTTGTAGGTTGATGTGAAAATATGTTACACTGTTGATAATACTGTTTTTATCTCTCAAATCTGTAGTTACACAAGATTTTCCTGGGATGTGGCAATGGTGGTTGCAAATAGGTAATTCTAGTACTTTCTTCACATCTTCTGGTTATGGGGATGTTTCACTGCTTGCATTTAAAAAAAACTATGAATGGAGGAGGTGGACATTTGATTGAAAGGTCCACCTCCTCCATTCATAGATATTGTTTCATTGTGCTGATTTATTTTTCCACAAAACTTAGGCTTTAAACTATCTGACTTTAACCTGGTATCAGCCTTTTGCAATCTACTATACAGTAGAACTTAAAGTTGTTGTAAATCTCAGTCATAGATTCGGAGAAAAGCACTGACTTTATATCTGTAGTGTTTACTTGTCTCCCTCTAAAGCTCCAAATGTAACTTTTCTTTGGTGCTTCGTTCCTCTGTTATCAGCACGAGCCACTTCTGACAGGTTTTCCTGACATGAGATAAATTTGTGTTGGGAGGGAGGGGCGGGGCAGAGTTTAGAACGAAGCTTGTCTATGCAGAACACAATTTTTCTGCTGTGTGAAGGGGGGGGGGGGGTGTTTCTTTCCTCCAATCAGCTCTCACACACTGTTACTGCATCCCCTCCTCCCTCTGTGCTCCTGACAGATGAAGAAAGATTGTAGGGATGTAGGGAAGAGAAGACAGCAGATAAACAAGTAAAACCTATGAAGGATGATGTCATCTGAGGCTGTTCACTTCACTGTGTATATGTGAGGGTTTACAACCAAGGAGGAAGGATAGGGGGAAGGGGAAGCATTAGGGAAGGAAGTGGGGGGAGCCAGTCCAGTAGACTTGTGTGCTGCGGTTCAAGGAGCGATGCTGATAGGAGCAAAGAGTGACACAGCAATAAATTCATTAATATGCATCTTCTCCTTTCACTCTCCAGTCACAGTTCTCCTTCCCAACCCACTCCCAACCTGTAAAGCCGTGTACACACGACCGGACTTTTCCACCGTACTTGTCCGACGGAACAAATTCCTTCAGACAATCCAACTCATCGGACCTTCAGCTGACTTTTTCTGTCGAAAATCAGACGGACTTTAGATTTAGAACATGTTTCAAATCTTTCCGACGGACTCGAGTCTGGTCGAAAAATACGTTCGTCTGTATACTAGTCCGATGGACAAAAAAGGACGCAAGGGCAGCTATTGGCTACTGGCTATGAACTTCCTTATTCTAGTCCCTTCGTAAGTCATCACGTTCAAACCAACGGGCTTTCAACTGAACTTTAGTCCGTTCGTGTGTGGGCAAGTCCAGTTGTTTAAAAGTCCATCGTAACTCCATCGAAAGTCCGTTGGAAAGACCATCGGACCTTTGATGCTGAAAAGTCCGTTCATGTGTATGCGGCATAAGTGAAAGTGAAATTATCTGTTTAAAGAAAGAATAGTCTAGAACAGGGATCTCAAACTGGTGGCCCTCTAGCTGTTGCGAAACTACAAGTCTCATCATGCCTCTGCCTGAGGGAGTCGTGCTTGTAACTGTCAGCCTTGCAATACCTCGCAACAGCTGGAGGGCCGCCAGTTTGAGACTCCTGGTCTAAAAGGTTTTGTCACTAGGGAAAGAAATCTGATTTGTCCATCCAATGTTCCAGGACTGTAAAAAGAAGGGGACAAATCTGATTGGCTGTTATGCGCAGCAAAGGGTGAGGCAATACTCTCAGACACAATAATGAGGCTCATTGTCATTTATTCCATTTATAAACTTGCCAAGTATGAGATCTTTCATTTCAGACTGAAAACTCAACTTTTTCACTGATGGTATACAGTACTATTATTATTATTATTAATAATAAAAAAATATATACAAATTGTGCTTGTTTATTGTGGGAAAAATATAGTACATTAATAAGATACAAGTTTTGGATGGAGATAGCTTAGCTGAGCTAGTAGCTTTTTATATAGTTTGAGGACTTTGATGTTATAGAGGCACGTCACCCTTATAATTTTTTTACAAATACTGTAGCTGCTGCCTTTCAAACAGGTACTTACCAGTTTCTGGAGTCCAGCGCTGACTTCCAACAGCCAGTTCTTCTCACTGCTGCAGGTGTTGCCAACGTCAGTATTTTTACTGCCAGCCAGTAAAAAACGGCCAGTAACAGTAAAAAGTTGCCAGTTAAAAATATGGAGCTGGCCGAGATGATCCGAGTACCTGCTACAATGTGTTCGGGCGGCGACGGTGTGGCGGAAGCGGTGCCTGAGTTAGTCGTGTGATGTCATGGTACAAGCAAGCTGAGCGGAGCAGCTGGAGCCTCATGTGCAGGTCTGCAAGACGGGAGCAAGGCAAGCCGGGAGCGGGACTGTCAGTGCTGTTTGGACTGGAGTGCACTGAAGGGACCATCTGGTGCGGAGACAGGCTGTCACTGTAACTTAGGAGGAGACGTGTCATATCGGTGAGGTGTTGTCATCATCTGTGCTGCTGCACACTGCTGTCAGTGTCACTGTTAGAGTCAATTTCATGTGTGTGTGCCTGCCCATTCTAAGGCCTGGTGAACACTAATGCCGCGTACACACGGTCGGACTTTTCATCTACAAAAGTCCGACAGCCTGTCCGACAGACTTTCGGCGGACTTTCGGCGGACTTGCGGCGGACTTGCGGCAGACTTTCTAACGAACAGACTTGCCTACACATGACCACACAAAAGTCCGACGGATTCGTACGTGATGACGTACACCGGACTAAAATAAGGAAGTTGATAGCCAGTAGCCAATAGCTGCCCTAGCGTCGGTTTTTGTCCGTAGGACTAGCATACAGACGAGCGGACTTCGGGGTCCGTCGTACTTACGACGTAAAGATTTGAAGCATGTTTCAAATCTAAAGTACGTCGGATTTGAGGCTAAAAAAGTACGTTGAAAGTCCACACGATCGGATTACCAGCCAGCTTTAGTCCGTCAGCGTCCGTTGGACTTTTGTAGCTGAAAAGTCTGACCGTGTGTACGCGGCATAATGCTTCATACATATGGTCAGAATTTCCAACAAGAAATGTTCCATGGGAGCTTGTTGTCGGAAATTTTGACCGTGTGTAGGCTCCATCTGACATTTTCCGTCGGAATTTCCGACAAATTTGAAATCTGGATCTCAAATTTTCCAACAACAAAATCCATTCTTGTAAATTCCGAGCGTGTGTAGACAATTCCAACGCACAAAATTCCACGCATGCTCTGAATCAAGTACGAGACGGAAGTGCTCGATCTGGTAAAACTAGCATTCGTAATGGAGATAGCACATTTGTCACGTTGCAAATTTTAAAATCTTTTAATGCAGCACATTCTCTTCTTCTTTATAATGCTAGACTAATTACCGTAAGTTGTTTTGCTGCTGATATTCACACACAGTTCTGACAAACTGATTTCTTTATTATTTCTCGTGATCTCCTGAATAATATTAGTTATTTTTTTCGCCAGATCTCCATAATAATGTTTTGTATTTATTTTTATAGTGTTTTTTTTTATCAAGATCTCCTGTTTTTTTTTTTCTAGTGATCTTCATATTTTTTTTTTTTTTGCCGACACCACCGCCAACATCACAATACTATTAAACCCCTTATAGTTGTAATAGTATGACCCCGAGTTGGGGGGTGGGACTATGTGGACGTGTTTCCAATCAATTGCCCCTCTGCAGTTGGGAAAGTCCCACCGCTGGGCAAATTGGGATGCCACAGTCTGCCATTCCTGTGGCGTTGAAGGAAACTGTGGGGTCAAATAAGAAAATGAAAAATTAGTAATTTTGCACATAAATATTGCAAGCAGATTAGACACAAACATTCTTGGCCAACATCAGTATTAACATTTATTTGAAGGAGTATTTAAAGACAAATACGGTATATAAAGTACACTTATCAGATTCCTCACCCTCTCTGATGGCCCATTGTAAAAATTTTAGGGGGGGGGAGATGTTTTGGACAGGTAACCCTCTCCACTTCATTGAGAGCTGAATGCATAAATAATGTGTATTACTTTGGCCAGCCCCTCCTTACTTACACTATTGGCAGCCCACTGGACAGGTAAGTGTCATAATCCAAAAATATGAGTAGGCACTGTCAAATTGAAGCACATTTTTACATTCTGCAATTAACTATCAAGATAATAGGAGAACAAAACTTTAAACAGTACCATTTGAAAGTATTCAGGCAGGCCCTTTCACTACATGCTTTGGTGAATTCATCCATAAATATGACCACAAAAGTGGTAGGTATAGGGTGTATGGGTTTGGTAAAGTCAGCAGATAGAGGATTGATACCAGTTGACTTAGCGGTTGGGGGGGAAGGAGGGTACAAAATGATTTTGGGAATCCAAAAAAAAGCCCCTTGCACTCTGGCTGAATTTAAGGACACAAATAACATTTGTACACATTTTAGAGGGTATGGAGAGTGTGAAGCCTCACTGTACAAATCAAGCAAAGTATATATGTACCATCGTCCAAATTAATTGAGGAGAACATTTTGGGAGTACGGACCCCACCCCCGACTCACCAAAGCAGAAATAGCAAGTGGATTATTGCGGTACAAAAAGTGTAGCTAATGATACAAATTACTGATAAAAATTTCACAAAATTTATTTATACAAAAATAGCAAAAGAAAAGCAACAAGACATATAGTTAAAAGGTTCAGATGACATGATATTTTGACATGTTTTGCGGTTTTACCGCTTCATCAGGGCAATACATCTGTAAAAATATATCAAAATACAAAATACAAAGAATAAATACCATATACAAAATTTCATAGTTATATAATGGGGGAGGTGAAATAAAGTGATGGAAATGCTAACCCAAACCTCAGGGGGGGGTGCAGCAACGAGGTAACGTAACCTTGTCTAACATTTTAGAGGGTGTTTAGAGTAAAGCACTACAGTGGAGCTGAGAAAATACATTGTTAAGTGACTAGGCTAGGTGTGTATGGGCCCAGAATAGCATGCTGGGTAGGTTAGTGAAGGCAAATATGCATGAAGGACAAAAAAAACTTCCAGCATGCATGGGAAGAAAGGGGACATTCACAGCATATGCCAATCATGGTAATTAGGGAATGATGAAAGAAATACAATACATTAGCAAACATTAAAGTGGTGTTCCGGCCGAAATGATACTTTTTAAATAAAAATACCCCTATAATACACAAGCTTAATGTATTCTAGTAAAGTTAGTCTGTCAACTAAGGTCTGTTCTGTTAGTTTATAGCAGTAGTTTGTTATTTTATAAACTTACAGCAGACTGTGGCCATTTTAAGTGTGGGCATCTGAAGCCAGACTGTATTTCTTCCTGGATCTCATCCTTGCAGATCTCGCACATGCTCAGTGCAGCACAAGCGGTGTAATAGGTTTCAGGTCAGGTTTCCATAGCAACGGCAGTGTCAGAGGAAGTTGCCTCCCCTTCCCAGAAGGCATTGCAAACAGGAAATGATGCGATGGGCCGCAGCCAGGGAGGAGGAAGTGAAAAATGAATACAGCAGATATACAGTAGGTTCTGAGAAAAAAATAAAAAAATATCTAATTTGTTTACAGTGCACAGTTTAGTGAGGGATGCTGAAGAGTTGTAAAAGTGGGTGGAACTCCACTTTAAATACATGGAATGTGATGTTAAAGGAGAAATCTTACCCTCATATAGTCCTTCTGCAGGACCTGAATGATGGCAGAACAGGTCTCTGGAATAATGATCCCCAGAGCTTGGGGGGAGATGCCTGTAGAGAATTTGATGTCCTGCAGACTTCTCCCCGTCGCCAAGTACCACAACGTGGCGACGAGCCTCTGCTTGGTAGTGATGGCTTGCCGCATGCAGGTGTCCTGTTTCGTAATATAAAGGGACAGCAAAGACAACAGACGGTGAAAAATGGGGTCTGTCACCCGGAGATAATTCCTGAAATCATCAGGATTATTCTCGCAGATCTCCCGCAACAAAGGCATATGAGAGAATTGGTCACGCTGGAGCAACCAATTCTTCGTCCATGAACTCCTCCCCGCCCTGTTCGAGGACTGGGCTTGGGTCAAAGTAAGAACCCCAACACCAAGCCCCTGCATAGTACGAACTCTACGACGAGTACGTACCTGCAACAAGGCTAGAAAACGGTCGGCTGGTCAGAACGAACTAACAGAACGCACTGAAAATCAGAAAGGCCTGAGAAGAGCGAGCTGAAAATCAGAAACGAGCGGACAAGAATGCACTGATTATCAAATACGTACTATAAAATACGCACTGAAAAACAGGTGCGAACTAACTACATGCACTGAAAACCAGATACGAACCCACAAGCACAAACTGAAGAGCAGTAACGATCTGAAAAGCACGAGGCTGAAAAGCGTGAATCGTCTCTCACCAAACTTCTACTAAAACGAGATTAGCAGGAGGAGCCCAAAGGGTGGCGCACTGGCTATTGAACTTCCTTTTTCTAGTCCCATCGTACGTGTTGTATGTCAGCGTGTTCTTGCCGATCAGAATTTCCAAAAACATTTGTGTGACCGTGTGCATGCAAGACAAGTTTGAGCCAACATCTGTCGGAAAAAAAACATGGATTTTGTTGTTGGAATGTGCAATCGGCATAACAGTTTTTATTGTGCAACTGGTCGGACCAGCTGTCCTAACCATCTGATATTAGTACAGCAATCTCCCCCACTGAGCTGTTGTGTTCTAACAGGGGGAACCCCCCATGCTCATCCAACAGCACTTGGCCAAACAGCCAGCTTCTGCCAGACAGACAGACACACACGGGTCAAATGTCAGACGTTTTGTTTTTTAACCAACCAATGTCTCTCGACATTCTGCCCGTGTGTGTCGGTCTGTCTTGCAGAAGCTGGCTGTTTGGCCAAGTGCTGTGGGATAAGCATGCTCGAAAACCAGCAGCCGACTGACTCCTGATTGGGGCTGATAAGAGTGTTCTGGCAGGGGGGTTCCCCCTGTTAGAACACAACAGCTCAGTGGGGGAGATCGCTGTACTAATGTTGGATGGTTAGGACAGCTGGTCCGACCAGTTGCACGATAAAAACTGTTTTGCCGCGTCCCATGGCTTTCTCCTGCTCCGATCTTTTGTTATCAGCATGATAACTTCTGACAAGTTCTATGACACGTGATAAAAACAGGCTGAATTTTGTGTCAGGGAGGATGCTATAACTAGATTAGCAGAAAGCTGCCTTACTCACAGTACAGCTCTGAAAGTCTCTGCCTATCGGAGGGGGGGGGGAGTGCCTTTCCTCCAATCAGCTGTAATCCAAGACTTCACAGAATGAGGAAGTGAAAATTCGAACATGATCTGCACTTTCTAAGCAGTATATAAAGCTGAAGACAGCAGATATACATGTAGAACTTATGTAGAAGGATTTGTTTCATCTCTCTGTATCATCTGAGGCTGTTCACGTCACTGGGTATATTTGAGGGTTTACATACACTTTAATATCTACCTTAAGGCCCCTTTCACACTGGGGTTGTTTGCAGGCGTTATTGCGCTAAAAATAGCGCCTGCAAACCGCCCCTAAACAGCTTCCGCTGTATGTTCAGTGTGAAAGCCCGAGGGCTTTCACACTGAAGCGGTGCGCTGGCAGGAGAAGAAAAAAATCTCCTGCAAGCCGCATCTTTGGAGCGGTGAAGGAGCGGTGTATTCACCACTCCTTCACCGCTCCTGCCCATTGAAATCAATGGGGCAGCGCGACTATACTGCGGTAATACCGCGGCTATAGCAGCGCTATACGAGGGGTTTTAACCCTTTTTCGGCCGCCAGCGGGGGGTTAAAACCACACCGATAGCGGCCGAATACCGCGGTAAAACAGCGCTAAAAATAGCGCTGTTTTACCGCCGACGCCCCCTACCGCCCCAGTGTGAAAGGGGCCTAAAGCGGAACTTTACCCATAACAACTTGATAAAAAATCATGTTCTTCAGCAAGGAACATACATTCCACGTTAATATTTATGCTACCAAAATTAAAAAATGTGTGTGGTTTAAATTGCCTCCAGCATAGCTCCTGTTTCTTCTTACTGGAGGCTGCCATTTTGCTGAAGCCCAAAGCCCCAGTAGTAAATCATAAAGCAGGACTAAACCCATTGATTTACCGGTTTTAAAAAACAGTTACATTCCTGGAATGTTGCAAATGAAACTGTCACATTTGATTGTGTCCTCAACCATCAAATGGCTGGTGTCATAACTGATCATGTGTGCAGCACCATGGCAGTTGCAATTCAAGCAGAAGCAGCTTCCTTGGCTGTAAAGGATAGGAGGACTTAATTCTGCTTTAAGAGCCCTTTCACATTGGGGCGATAGCAGTTTTACGTTGGCACGGCTATTCGGGCGGGTGCGGGGAGCTTTTAACCCATTAGAAGTGCCCGTGTAGCGTCACTGCCAAATCGCTTTGCAGGTGCTTCGGCGGCGCTGCCCATACATTCCAATGGGCAGGGGCGGTGGAGGAGCGGTGCATACACCGCTCGCAAACCGCCCCAAAGACGCTGCTTGCAGGATTTTTTCTAACATCCTGCAAGCACACCGTCCCAGTGGGAAAGCACTTGGGCTTTCCCACTGGGACTGCAGAAAAGGCATTTTTCAGGGGCTTTACAGGCACTATTTTTAGTGCTAAAGCGCCTGAAAAATGCCCCAGTGTGAAAGGGGGCTAAGGCTGTCAGTAGATCGGCCTCTACAAACTCAGCAGTGCCTAAAAATGGAGAACAACTGAGCATTTGCAGAGCAGGGTGAGACAGTGTATTACTGGATTTCAAACAGCATAGGCACTTATTTTTAATGTTTTACATAACTATACCTGCAAAATGGGCCAGTCTGCAGTGATTTAGCAGGACTTAATTTTCTGACTAACGTTCCACTTTAAATCACATTGCTGATTGCATATTGTACTCGTTTGTAGCCTAAATTCTGAAATTTGCACTTAAAACTATAATTTTGTAACTTTTGGAAATGCCAGTCAAAACATGGCTGTGGCAGTAAATTTTGGGTGTCATGTCAGTAAATTTCGATCTGGTAGGCTGGCAACAGGCCATCATCCCCATCTTGGATTTAGTAGCTGGCTGTGACATCCTGAGGAATCACAGTCAGCTCCCCACATGAGTGAGATCACGCCTGGGTCAAAATTGAAGAAGTGGGAGTGTGTACAAAAAAACAAACAAAAAAGAAATGAAAAAAAAAAAAGACCTAAAATGGACCTAAAAGGATTCGTTCATCTTATGAGGCAATGTCACACCCTCTGACACACCAACGGCTAAAGAGGTAATGTTTATTTGTACAACATACCCAGCAAATCAATAAAGAAAATGGTAATAACAGTGAATGATAACAAATACAGATTTTGGATAACACCATAAGTAACGGGAGGACCAAGCATCTCTGCCCCTGAAATGTAAAATCAGAGTAGTCCTAACTAAGGGGCTTTACTGGGAACCAAAGGTCTGTCAGTCTCTCCAAACCCCTCCCACTGTCCAGTGTATTGGTAATTGTTGGGACCCAAAGTTCCGGTGATTAAATGTTCAGATTTGAGGGGATTCCAAACTGTATCCTAAAGCTAGGTGACACTGTTCCTTTGAAAAGTGGACAGGAAGTTGTGACCAGCAGCCTCTCACCACCAAACCATCTGTAATTACATCTCCTCCCGATCTCTAGCATCTGGAACTTGTGGCTTAGACTGTAACTTGGGACTCGGCTATGTTGATCTCCCACAGAACCAATGATGTCAGCAGTGACTTAGAACCTGGCAGTGGCTATCTCTCACAGCTTTGACCTCTTTTGTAGATGTGGAAGCAGAGTCTCTCAATCTCTGGTCTCCTGGGACTTGTAGTCTAATCTCATCCTTGGCCTAATAGGAATAAGTCTCCTAAGGACAACATTTCACCTAGTCCCAGCAGTCCTCTTTTCTCCCAGGCTGCCCAGCAACCAATCAGTGGCCTGTGATATCCTGGAGAGGTGAGTGGGCTCTCCTCCAGCTCACAGTGGCTGCAAAACAGTTTTACAACTTTCCTGTATCCTCTCTCTCCTCCTCTCCTCAGTGGCAGTCATTGAGTTGGAGAACAGTGGCATTGGCAGCACTAGCTTTGTGTGTGTGCGTCATTTCAGTGACAGCCCGGTCCGTGCAGCTGCCTTCTGCTGGTGCTGTGGACCCAGGGCTACACACTCCCCCTACCAAAAGTCTTTGATCTCAAAAGAGGCAAAGGGGACCCAGTAAATATGACACATTATTAACTTGATATAAAATGATGCAATGCTCTAACAACCAACTAAACAAGCCTAACTGGAAATGAGCTTATCTTATGATGCATTTTCTTGTAGGTTACTTTTTATTAAAAGTTTCAGCTGAAAGGTACAAAAGAAAATGGAAAAAGCCAATTCTAGCCAGTACAGATACAGGTATATAGTATAATTGTGCAATTGTCTCATAGTCCAATACCAGAGAAGCAACAGGAAGAGAAGTTACAGAGCAAGAGCTGTATAACCTGAACTGTGATTTTATGAAGACGAAAGGTCTTTTCAATCTAGATCCATCAGGTCACAAAGCCCATTAGGTAAGACAGGGTGAGGTCAATTGTGGGCAACTGAACATAAAAAAGGTTTGGGCTGAAAAGGGCTGGGGATAGATTCAAAACAAATGCAACCAGACAATAACAGTGGGATAGTGAAGGATAAAAAGACCCAGTAACAAAAAGATCATCCAGCAATGTAAAAATAGAAAAGCAGGCTATGGCACTCACAGGACATTTAAAGAGGGAATCCATCCAAAAAAAAATATTAAAAGCCAACAGCTACAAATACTGCAGCTGCTGACTTTTAATACATGGCCACCTACCTGTCCCAGGGTCCAGCGTTGTCGGCAGCCGACGCCGATAAATCGCTCAACTCTCGGCAGCTGCCGCCGCCATCCTAGGTGAGGGAATCAGGAAGTGAAGCGTTGCGGCTTCACTTCCCGGTTCCCTTCTGCACATGCGCGAGTCGCGCTGCACGTCGTAACTGGTCCCCGCTATCTCCTGGGACCTGTGTGTTTCTCAGGAGACAGCGCGGAGGGACAGGAAGAGGCATAGACTCCCGTGGGAGTCTATGCCGGAAGTGGGTGCAAATACCTGTCTTAGACAGGTATCTGCACCCCCCTCCCCCCTGAAAGGTGCCAAATGTGACACCGGAGGGGGGGAGGTTTCCGAAAAGCGGAAGCAAGCGGTGCAAGATAATATCACAAAGACCCTGTCACTCCAAGTACATAAGAGCGAAGGCAGTTGTATTATCTTATATTGAAGGGAGATTATTGATGCAATATTGCAAGGAAAGGAGTGGTAGAAGAAAAGAACAGGAAAAAAGAAAATAGAAGGGGAAGAGGAAGCAGAAGAGGAGTCAGAAAAGAGGGCAGGAGAGTAGGAGTAAGAGAAAACAGGGAAAGGGAAAAAGTACCCCAAAGTCCGCCAAGGTTAACTAGAGTGCAACCATGGGTCTCTGCTACAAGTCTAGAAGGCCTACAGTGGATTGAGAGGGCAAAAAAGTCAAGCCATAGTCACCAAACTTTTAAAAATGTATCACGTGTATTAGTAAGGATAGCTGAGAGCTTCTCATTGACGAACATGCCCCGAACATGGTTCTTGACTTCAACAAAATTGAGAGTGGATGACTTCCACACCAGGGCAACTGTTTGTTTCATTTCCATAAAAATATATGTGATCAGGGTCGATGCCATTGATGGGATTATGCAACAGAGCTCCCCAGGGTCCCTGTCTAGTTTAGCCAGGGTAGACAGTACTGGCATCTCCGAAAACCTTCTGGCTGTAGACCTAGTCTCTTTAAAACATAAGGCCAAATAGTCTAATGTCAGGCTCACTGGTGGGCATATTGAACTTTTGGCTCTCTGCTTCTTAGACCCTTATGGGCCTTCTTCTGGGGACTCTTCTTCAGATTCAAGGGCTGGTTGAGGGGTCTATTTCCTCTTTGAATGGCAGAATAGAAGATTCCTCCTGTATTTCTTCCTCTTGAACCTGTAATATTATTCAAAAGCAAATAATTGGTCTGGTTGATGGTACAACACCCCTAGGCTAGACACCTCATCCCAACATAGGTAGATACAACAAGAGAAGATAAGGGGATTTTTGCAGTTCCAAATACAAGGAGACAGAATTTACTTTCATCAGTTAAAATGAAACAAAGTTTTATTGCATAACATAATTAAAAGAACGTGCTGTTTTAAAGCAATATAGAATTACAGGTATTTGGTGGTCATAAATAAAGAGATAAATCGCAGATCACAAATAGAGATATTGCACACTAGCCTGACATGTTTCGCTGTTAGCTTCCTCAGGGGATGTGCAAGGCTTAATTGAAACCACTAAACGGATGAGAAAAAAGGTTATAACATAAGTCTAAAAGCATACAGTCAGAATGTAGATACAAAGTATTTAGGTAAGGTATGAGCTTGGTTGCCAAAAAAGAGCGTGGGTATGAACACTTACCCAAATAACTGAGAGCACCCGCAAACCACCAGGCTGGACCCCAGACAAAACCCCAAAGGACCCGATCCGAAGGAATCAGTCAGGCACGGCCATAGAGGGCAAATAGGGGGACACTGGAGGACAGTGAGAGTTCATAAGGTTAGACTAATAGAGAGGTAACTAAATGAATTTAAAAAAAGGGGAGGACAATTGTCTCTTAGAGTAAATACTCACAAAAAGTGTTTGTTTGTCTAGTAGTCCATGAAGGGGATACATTTAATTGAGTCTGAGATGGGGCTCAGTGGACTAGGCTGCAAAAGGCAGACTGGAAAAATAGATAATAAGAATCTGTATAAAACTATGCTTGGAGTCTGGGGAACATAAACAAAAATAGAGGAATGTGTGAAGAAGTTTTGGTGAGAGTAAGCCAGAAAAAATGACCGGAAAAAAGAAATTGCAGGAAAACCAAAAATAAAAGAGCAATAAGATACATGAGGGGGGAAAAAACCCACAGTAAGTGCCCTTATAATGAAGGGAGGAAGCGTCGGTGATGGAGGGAGTCATTATGAATGGGAAGCCAGTGAACGAATAAGTGATAAAGAGAAAGGTAAGAGGCAGAGGCTAAGGAAATTAGCTTACAGTTTTAGGTATCCCAGTCAAACTATATAGTAGCTTACCGGTCAAAAAATCGCCACCGTGTAGATGTGTCTCCCTCCGGCTATGGCTGAAATGACAGTCAGATAAGCCGGTTTAAATATGCCTTCCGACGAGCCGGCGTGTGACGGACGAAAAACGCCTGTGCGCATGCGCACGGGCAGCCTGCATCCTCTGACTACACTACCCAGGAGGCTGCGCGAGGAGGGAGGGACCAGGCACGTCCAGGGGAAGGATGTACATGGAAAAACTCCAGCCTCGCCGCCGCACTCCAGGGTGTGCAGAGATAGTAAAGAGGGAATAGGATCCAAGGTGGCAAAAGCTAACCTGGGAACAGAGGAGTACCCGGCGCTGCCAGGCGTGAATGAGGGCCTGCTACATGATGGTTAGGGCAAGCCCTGGGCATCCGTATGGCCCGCCAAAGACATTTCCCAGGATTGGGGCGAATGGGAAATAAAAGTCAAGGGCCAGCACTGATGGGCCGGGGGAAGGGTGGAATAAAGCAGAAGTAGGGATAACGGAGCGGGACCACAGGACCGCTCTGGCCAACCAAGTGTCCAATAGGCAACCAAGTTCATTTACAGTAAATGTACATGAAAAGCTAACAATAAGTTGTCTATCAAGGAAAATAAACACAATAAACAAAACAAAAAGTAGTATATAAATTTCAAATAGGTAGGTATATATCATGATCGATTTATAGGTACAGATAAACACCTCATCCAATGGGAAAATGGAAAAAGGAAATTAACTGGAGGGGAGGGGGCAACAAGGGGGAAGGGGGTAAAAGGAGGGAGGGAAGGGAGAATAAAGGGGAAAAAAGAAAAAGGGAAAAAATTAAAATACAAACATGGAACATAACCTAAGTGGAGGGAGGGACCAGTGATTAGCATTCATTGGGACTAAAGAAAGGACTTGAAGCTAAGGCTTTCGATGAAGCCAGGGAAAGATGTAGCTTTAAGGTTGTATATTCACCGAGCCTCTAGCTGTAGCCTGGTGTCTGGCAGGTGACCCTAAACTGGATGGAATGCCATCTGCCGTTAGGAAGCTTGAATTTTGTTTTTGCATCAACGTATTCACATACATCGCATGCACCACAGGGGAAGGTACCACAATTGATTAGTTTTGAAGGAGGTTGTGTGGTTTCGAAGTGACTTCGAACCAATCGGTCCCTTATAGAGGGAGCTCGTCTAAAGGTGATTTCAGGAACATTTTTTATGTATTTACTTGCAGTGGGGTCTGCAGATAAAAGTGGCCAGAATCTCGTTAATATGCGTCTAAATTGTTGGTGTTGGCATGAGTATTGGGTAATGACTCTTACAATATCAGATTTTTTAGCCCGTTTACTGGAAAAAATCAATGAGTTTCTATTTTCTGAATTTGCTCGGTTAAAGGCTTTTTTATGACAAGCATGGCTATAACCCCTAACTTTCAATCTACTGTATAGGTCCCTAGCTGCACTTCTAAAGTCCTTACTGCAGTTACGTTTAAGCCTTAGGTACTGACTGTAGGGGATACTTCTGATTAGGTGAAGTGGGGTGCGAACTTTGGGCGTGGAGAATGGTGTTTCCCGCTGAGGGCTTTCTATAGAGGGACGAGTCAAGTTTGCCTTCTGCATTGATGGAGATAACTAAGTCCAGGAAACTAATTCTGTTCTGACAACAGTGCAAAGTAAATTTTAGATTGAAGTTATTGATTGAAATCATTTGTAAGAATTCATTCAGTTCGGTTTGGGTTCCGGACCAGAAAATAAGGACATCATCTATAAAACGGTACCAAGCCAAAATTCTGTCATGGAGATGGCTCAGATCCTCCCTGCTGAGGACCTCCTTCTCCCACCCTTCCAGGTACAGGTTCGCATATGAGGGGGCACACTTGGTCCCCATTGCGACACCCTGCACCTGGAGGTAGTGGGAGGAATTAAAGATAAACACATTATGTCTCAGAATATAATCTAGTAGATCAAGTACAAAAGCATTGTATTTGGCGAAAGATGGACCCCTCTCATTTAAATGTTGTTGTGTCACTTTAATTCCTTAGTCGTGTGGAATGGCGTTGTAAAGACTTTCTACGTCAAGTGCTACTAGCCAGGTATCAGGGGGGAGGGAAATACCTTTGATTGTTCTCAGAAGGTCAATGGTGTCCTTGATGTATGATGAAAGTGCCGTTACGTGGGGTTGTAAGTAGCTATCTACCAAAGAGCTGGCATTTTCAGTAAGGCTTGAGCATCCAGAAATTATGGGACATCCTGGGGGTTCGGTCAGTGATTTGTGCACTTTGGGTAGTGCGTAGAAGGTAGGGATCCTTGGATCCCTAACGTTTAGGAAATTCAAAGTGTTTTGGTCAATAATACCTTGACGGTAAGCTCGAAAAATAATTGTACGGTACTGTGCATCAAAATTATTGATCACTGTTTTCGAGATGGGGCGGTACCAACTGCGATTTTTGAGAATTTTTTCACACATAGTCACATATTGAGAAATGTTCATAAAGACCAAATTTCCACCCTTGTCAGAGGGCTTGATTATTATGTCGGAATTCGCTTGCAGAAACTTAACAGCATCACTTTGTTCTAAAGTTAAATTAGAGGTCCTGGTAGTGGAAGTTTTGAGGTTCTCAACTGCTTTTGTTGTTAGTTGAATAAATGCCCATATGTTGGGTTAGTGTTTAGAAGGGGAAAGAGTCTAGATTTAGGTTTGAAGGATTGAGGAGGGAGGAAGGACACACCAGCGATTGACAACGCTGGTGGGGGAATAGAGACCGCGTCGTCGTCGGTGGTGTGTCCCTCCTCCCAAAGTTCCATCCAATCCTCAAGAGCTTGGTGTTCCTCAATACTTTCTTGGATATTGGAGTTGGGATCAGTGGGGTGTATCTCTAGGGGAGGTTTATCAAAAATGGTCCTGTAGATGAGTCTGCGTGCAAATAAATGCAAATCTTTAATGAGTGAAAATTTATCACATTGACAGTCAGGACAAAATGTAAGGCCTAGTTGTAAGACTTGTGTCTCTGTGTCCCTTAAGTTATGGGAAGACAGGTTAATTACCGATAAGTGTTGGTCACTTTCCTTACTGTAAGTAATAGTAGATAAAGGATTTGGCAAGGGTCTTCAATAACTTCAATCCAAAATTTACTATGCACTGTAGTCAGAACAGCATTAGTTTCCTGGACTTGGTTATCTCCATCAATGCAGAAGGCAAAATTGACTCGTCCCTCTATAGAAAGCCCTCAGCAAGAAACACCATTCTCCACGCCCAAAGTTAGCACCCCACTTCCCTAATTAGAAGTATCCCCTATAGTCAGTAGCTAAGGATTAAACGTAACTGAAATAAGGACTCCGACTTTAGAAGTGCAGCTAGGGACCTATACAGTAGATTGAAAGTTAGGGGTTATAGCCATGCTTGTCGTAAAAAAGCCTTTAACCGAGCAAATTCTGAAAATAGAAACTCATTGATTTTTTTCCAATAAACGGGCTAAAAAATCTGATACTGTAAGAGTCATTACCCAATACTCATGCCAACACCAACAATTTAGACGCATATTAACGAAATTCTGGCCACTTTTATCTGCAGACCCCACTGCAAGTAAATACATAAAAAATGTTCTTGAAATCACCTTTAGACGAGCTCCCTCTATAAGGGACCGATTGGTTCGAAGTCACTTCGAAACCACACAACCTCCCTCAAAACTAATCAATTGTGGTACCTTCCCCTGTGGTGCATGCGATGTATGTGAATACGTCGATGCAAAAACAAAATTCAAGCTTCCTAACAGCAGATGGCATTCCATCCAGTTTAGGGTCACCTGCCAGACACCAGGCGTTATATATTTTGCCCAGTGCCTGTGCAGTGGCTTCTCTATAGGTAAAACAAAAAGATAATTTTTCAAACGCATACAAGACCATATTAAACCTATAAAGAAAAATAAAATGGATACTGCCATCAGCCGGTATATATCACAATTTCAATCTGCACTTTATCAAATTTTTGGCACTCAAACATATTCCCCCAGACTCTCGCGGTGGCAGCGTCGATCGCACCCTGCTACAGCTAGAGGCTCAGTGGATATACGACCTTAAAGCTACATCTTTCCCTGGCTTCAACGAAAGCCTTAGCTTCAAGTCCTTTCTTTAGTCCCAATGAATGCTAATCACCGGTCCCTCCCTCCACTTAGGTTGTGTTTCATGTTTGTATTTTAATTTTTTCCCCTTTTCTTTATTCCCCTTTATTCTCCCTTCCCTCCCTCCTTTTCCCCCCTTCCCCCTTGTTGCCCCCTCCCCTCCAGTTAATTTCCTTTTTCCATTGGATAAGGTGTTTATCTGTACCTATAAATCGATCATAATATATACCTACCTATTTAAAATGTATATACTACTTTTTGTTTTGTTTATTGTGTTTATTTTCCTTGATAGACAACTTGTGTTATTGTTTGCTTTTCATGTACATTTACTGTAAATGAACCTGGTTGCCTATTGGACACTTGGTTGGCCGGAGCGGTCCTGTAGTCCCGCTCCGTTAACCCTACTTCTGCTTTATTCCACCCCTCCCCCGGCCCATCAGTGCTGGCCCTTGACTTTTGTTTCCCATTCGCCCCGATCCTGGGAAATGTCTTTGGCGGGCCATACGGACACCCAGGGCTTGCCCTATGCACCATGTAGCAGGCCCTAATTCACGCCTGGCAGCATCGGGTACTCCTCTGTTCCCAGGTTGGCTTTTGCCACCTTGGATTTCATTCCCTCTTTACTATCTCTGCACACCCCGGAGTGCGGCGGCGAGGCTGGAGTTTTTCCATGTACGTCCTTCCCCTGGACGTGCCTGGTCCCTCCCTCCTCGCGCAGCCTCCTGGGTAGTGTAGTCAGAGGATGCAGGCTGCCCGTGTGCATGTGCACAGGCGTTTTTTGTCCGCCTTTCGTACACAGTGGCGATTTTTTGACCGGTAAGCTACTATATAAAATCTAAAATAATAATGCGCCAAACCAAAAACTGAAAGGAGCAGCCAACACAACAATCAGACAAATTGTGATAAAAATAACGTAAAAAAAGTGTGGCGCTTAAAAAAGAAAAATACTATGTGTGTTCGTTATTGGGCAGAGCCAACCTGAATGTCCATCTGGAAGGCAATTGTGCGCAATAAAGTATTTAGTGAAACACAGGACAATTCCTGTATATATTTGTTAACTGACACTAACAGAAAAAATATCTGTAAAGATAGTGGTATCAGTTGAGAGTAAAAAGTGACTAGAAAGAAGGGGTAATACGTGAAGTATACCCTATAATAAATAACTGTAGTTCAATATAATGGGGAAGAGTGATTTCATATATAGCGAAATCCGTGAACAAATAGTGGTTTTGGATTACTAAATTAGAAAACCCAATAGTGCTACAAACAATAGTAGGTGATAATACCACAAAAAAAAGTGAACTGGAGAGATTACAATGATGGTATTGTTGCCATAACTAGAGTATACAGTACATCAACATGTGAGATATTGATAAAGCTAGAAGTCCAAGATGGGTGTGTAGGTAAACATCTGAGGACTTAGCCAAAGAAAACAGCAATGACCAGGATTAATAGCATGGAACCCTTGGATCCAGGGATGACAACAACAGGATAGGTATCCAACTTAGATGTAGAAAGGGACAGGCGAAAATACCCTTACCAGCAATGGTGGACTCCCCAGCCAGCGGCTTGGGAGTCAGACAGGCTTACGATAGAGCAGGAAAAGCGGCACTTTGTCCACAGCAGCTGGAGATGATGAAGAACTGCAGCACTCACCAACCGACTTTCTTTGGTCTTACCGGCTCCCGACATCAATAATAGAGGTACAAAACTGCTCCCCGAAGCTCTGGCTCCGTATGGTGGGTATAGGCCCTCAAATGATAGGGATCAAAAAGAAAAACTTCCCCATGGTGTAAATCAGCTTTTCAGGGCTTTATTTAAAAAAGACACAATAAAACATACTCTGGCTCATGGAAACAGAAATCGCGACCAGGTATAAGGTAAGTATAAAAATAGAGCTTAATTCAGTTGTGGCAAGACAGGCATAACAACCCGACGCGTTTCGTCCGCTAGGACTTCGACTGGGGTATATGACTGTCTGCCACTAATGTCTGTATATATTTATAATCCTATAATTAAAAAATAACAGCACCTGTTGACGCCATATGTATCGCCACTTCCGGGTCGCAGGAAGATGGCATCTGTGTTAGTAATTAGCCAGTCGCGATGGCCATAGGAGCGGCACATAACCAAACCTCGAGATGGTAAAGCCAATAGAATGGGGCTAAAGGCAACATCACCTCTAACCTGACAACGTCATTATCAGATGACCTTCCCGCACCAACCAGACACCAGGTCGGAGTACGACGCAATCACTAAGCTACGTCGCGGCCCTATGGCCAATCACCGGCAGTATAGGGCTGAAGCGTGACATCCAATCAGAGATCACGCTATAGACGTATGACATCGCTCAAAAGGCAGCCGGATATGACGAAAGGATAGATGAGAGCTGTGGAACGCATATGCGGACCACGCCTCGCTATGGTCAAACCCGTGGGCATAAATGAAAAAAAAGAAAAAAATCAGAAGGCTTGAAACGCAAATGCGGTCCAACCCTCTGGGTGGAAATGAGGGGGCAATCATCGCGAATATTAAAACTGCCATGGTGTAAACATTGCTGAGTAATAACATGAACATCATGAATAATTCAAATGAATTTCTGACAGATAGGATGGTAATAGAATATGTTACACACGTATTCAATATAACCAGATCGCCAATAGAATTGGCGCAATAATAAGTATTAGTATACATATAAATAACGGTGATGTGACACTAAAGGAGGATATCACCCTTATAAAAAGAATTACATTATGAGAAAATGACACGTGGACATAAAAAGTGCCCAACATATGAGCATGCAAAATACAATGAACATAAAAGAAGCCCATATGGGTTCAATCATACTAGGAATAAAACTATTGTATCTATTCACAGGTAGTATTCATTAATGACCAGTAGGTCTTCAAAAACCCTAAAACTGAAATCAAAATTAAAACTAAAACTAAAACTGTGGGACTGAATAAAATGTATACTTGATGATTGGCAAGTAGATAAGAATATACAAACCGAATCATGAACGTATTTGTATGCACTAGGTGGCTGATCATAAAAACATTAAGCAGCTGATCTTAAAGACCAAAGACACAGGAACAAAAAAGGATCTACATCAAGACTGGTTGATAAAGGCATTTATGTCCCAATCAATATTGAGACCAAATGGCGAATAGCATTTTAATTGGTGTATCCAGAATGTCTCTAATTTTGACACGCCCCTTTTAAGGGACTCACCCCTCCAATGTGGGATGAATTTATCAATAACTTGGAACTGAGTTCCTTTTGGATTTTGGTTGTGACAATGCAAAAAGTGTTTAGGAACACTGTGGTTTGTGAGGCCCTTTTTTGTGTAAGCTATATGCTCATTACCTCTCACAGAAAATGTACGTATAGTGCGACCCACATATTGTTTTTTGCATGGACACGTGATCAGATAGACCACGTATCTAGTTTCACATGTCAAAAAATGTTTAATCTGATATTCTCTCCCTGTGCAGGTGGAGACAAAAGTCTCAGTTTTCCTCCGTCCACAAACATTATGTAAACACACGTTACAACGTCGACAGGGGAAAAACCCTTTCATGTTATGAAAGAAAGACCAGATCACAGGGGGGTCAATGGTGTTAGGAGCAATCTGACTTTTGATAGAGGGGGCCCCTCTATAAATAACCCCACCTTGTTCTGGGAGAATAGGGCCCAATACCGGGTCATTTTTAAGGACCCTCCAGTGTCTCAATAAAATCTCCTTGATCTGTTTATGTTGTACAGAGAAATTTGTCAGGAGGGACCATTTGTGTTTATTATCTGAAACACCTTTAGGTTGTCCAAGTAATGCCCCGTACACAGGGTCTGATTTTCCGATGGAAAATGTGTGATAGGACCTTGTTGTCGGAAATTCCGACCGTGTGCAGGCTCCATCACACATTTTCCATCGGATTTTCCGACACACAAAGTTTGAGAGCAGGCTATAAAATTTTCCGACAACAAAATCCGTTGTCGGAAATTCCGATCGTGTGTACACAAATCCGACGGACAAAGTGCCACGCATGCTCAGAATAAATAAAGAGATGAAAGCCATTGGCCACTGCCCCGTTTATAGTCCCGACGTACGTGTTTTACGTCACCGCGTTCAGAATGATCGGATTTTCCGACAACTTTGTGTGACCGTGTGTATGCAAGACAAGTTTGAGCCAACATCCGTCGGAAAAAATCCTAGGATTTTGTTGTCGGAATGTCCGAACAAAGTCCGACCGTGTGTACGGGGCATAACAAAGATTCTCTGTTAATTAAGGCGATTCATTTTCTCATAATGTAATTCTTTTTATAAGGGTGTTATCCTTTAGTGTCACATCACCGTTATTTATATGTATACTAATACTTATTATTGCACCAATTCTATTGGCGATCTGGTTATATTGAATAGGTGTGTAACATATTCTATTACCATCCTATCTGTCAGAAATTCATTTGAATTATTCATGATGTTCATGTTATTACTCAGCAATGTTTACGGCATGCCAGTTCTAATATTCTCGGTGATTGCCCCCTTATTTCCACCCAGAGGGTTGGACCGTATTTGCGTTTCAAGCCTTCTGATTTTTTAATTTTTTTTCATTTACGCCCACGGGTTTGACCATAGTGAGGCGTGGTCCGTATATGCGTTCCACAGCTCTCGTCTATCCTTTCGTCATATCCGGCTGCCTTTTGAGCGATGTCATACGTCTATAGCGTGATCCCTGATTGGATGTCACGCTTCAGCCCTATACTGCCGGTGATTGGCCATAGGGCCGCGGCGTAGCTTAGTGACTGCGTCGTACTCCGACCTGGTGTCTGGTTGGTGCGGGAAGGTCATCTGATAATGACGTTGTCAGGTTAGAGGTGATGTTGCCTTTAGCCCCATTCTATTGGCTTTACCATCTCGAGGTTTGGTTATGTGCCGCTCCTATGGCCATCGCGATTGGCTAATTACTAACACAGACGCCATCTTCCTGCGACCCGGAAGTGGCGATACATATGGCGTCAACAGGTGCTGTTATTTTTTAATTATAGGATTATAAATATATACAGGCATTAGTGGCAGACAGTCATATATTCCCAGTCGAAGTCCTAGCGGACGAAACGCATCGGGTTGTTATGCCTGTCTTGCCACAAATGAATTAAGCGCTATTTTTATACTTATTATTATTATTATTATACGAGATTTATATAGCGCCAACAGTTTACTCAGCGCTTTACAATGTATAAGGGGGACAACACAATTACAGTACAATACAAAAGGTACAGGAGGGCCCTGCTCGTAGAGCTTACATTCTAAAAGGGAGGGGGTGGTGGTACAAAAGGTAATAGCTGCAAAGAATGATTTGATGGGGGTGGCTCAGGGACAGTTATGTGGGTGTGGGATAGGCTTCCCTGAATAAATGAGTTTTCAAGGATCTCCTAAAGGTGGACAGGGTAGGGGCTGATCGGACATACTGGGGCAGGGAATTCCAGAGGATGGGAGAGGCTCTGGAGAAGTCCTGAAGGCGAGCATGGGAGGAGGTAACAAGGGAGCTAGAGAGCAGGAGGTCCTGGGAGGAGCGGAGGGGGCGATTTGGGCAATATCTGCAGATGAGGTTGGTGATGTAGATGGGGGCGATGTTGTGAATGGCCTTGTATGTTATGGTTAGCATACTTACCTTATACCTGGTCGCGATTTCTGTTTCCATGAGCCAGAGTATGTTTTATTGTGTCTTTTTTAAGTAAAGCCCTGAAAAGCTGATTTACACCATGGGGAAGTTTTTCTTTTTGATCCCTATTATTTGAGGGCCTATACCCACCATACGGAGCCAGAGCTTCGGGGAGCAGTTTTGTACCTCTATTATTGATGTCGGGAGCCGGTAAGACCAAAGAAAGTCGGTTGGTGAGTGCTGCAGTTCTTCATCATCTCCAGCTGCTGTGGACAAAGTGCCGCTTTTCCTGCTCTATCGTAAGCCTGTCTGACTCCCAAGCCGCTGGCTGGGGAATTCACCATTGCTGGTAAGGGTATTTTCGCCTGTCCCTTTCTACATCTAAGTTGGATACCTATCCTGTTGTTGTCATCCCTGGATCCAAGGGTTCCATGCTATTAATCCTGGTCATCGCTGTTTTCTTTGGCTAAGTCCTCAGATGTTTACCTACACACCCATCTTGGACTTCTAGCTTTATCAATATCTCACATGTTGATGTACTGTATACTCTAGTTATGGCAACAATACCATCATTGTAATCTCTCCAGTTCACTTTTTTTTGTGGTATTATCACCTACTATTGTTTGTAGCACTATTGGGTTTTCTATTTTAGTAATCCAATACCACTATTTGTTCACGGATTTTGCTATATATGAAATCACTCTTTCCCATTATATTGAACTACAGTTATTTATTATAGGGTATATTTCACGTATTACCCCTTTTTTCTAGTCACTTTTTACTCTCAACCGATACCACTATCTTTACGGATATTTTTTCTGTTAGTGTCAGTTAACAAATATATACAGGAATTGTCCTGTGTTTCACTAAATACTTTATTGTACACAATTGCCTTCCAGATGGACATTCAGGTTGGCTCTGCCCAATAACGAACACACATAGTATTTTTCTTTTTTAAGCGCCACACTTTTTTTACGTTAAGCTACTATATAGTTTGACTGGGATACCTAAAACTGTAAGCTTTTTTCCCTAGCCTCTGCCTCCTAACTTTCTCTTTATCACTTATTCGTTCACTGGCTTCCCATTTATAATGACTCCCTCCATCACTGATGCTTCCTCCCTTCATTATAAGGGCACTTACTGTGGGTTTTTTTCCCCCCTCGTGTATCTTATTGCTCTTTTATTTGTGGTTTTCCTGCAATTTCTTTTTTCCGGTCATTTTTTCTGGCTTACTCTCACCAAAATTTCTTCACACATTCCTCTATTTTTGTTTTTGTTTATGTTCCCCAGACTCCAAGCATAGTTTTATACAGATTCTTATTATCTATTTTTCCAGTCTGCCTTTTGCAGCCTAGTCCACAGAGCCCCATCTCAGACTCAATTAAGTGCATCCCCTTCATGGACTACTAGACAAACAAACATTTTTTGTGAGTATTTACTCTAAGAGAAGATTGTCCTCCCCTTTTTTAAATTCATTTAGTTACCTCTCTATTAGTCTATCGGATCGGGTCCTTTGGGGTCTTGTCTGGGGTCCAGCCTGGTGGTTTGCGGGTGCTATCAGTTATTTGGGTAAGTGTTCATACCCACGCTCTTTTTTGGCAACCAAGCTCATACCTTACCTAAATACTTTGTATCTACATTCTGACTGAATGCTTTTAGACTTATGTTATAACCTTTTTTCTCATCCGTTTAGTGGTTTCAATTAAGCCTTGCACATCCCCTGAGGAAGCTAACAGCAAAACATGTCGGGCTAGTGTGCAATATCTCTATTTGTGATCTGCGATTTATCTCTTTATTTATGACCACCAAATACCTGTAATTCTATATTGCTTTAAAACGGCACGTTCTTTTAATTATGTTATGCAATAAAACTTTGTTTCATTTTAACTGATGAAAGTCAATTCTGTCTCCTTGTATTTGGCACCGCAAAAATCCCCTTATCTTCTCTTGTTGTATATCTCTGTAATATTATTCAGGTGCTTCAGGCCTGAGATTCCCCAAATATGTCTTGGTAGCAGAAGTAGATAGGTGGCATCTATCGGCTCAGATGGCA
Organism: Lithobates clamitans; assembly: GCA_037952925.1. Classification (NCBI taxonomy): domain Eukaryota; kingdom Metazoa; phylum Chordata; class Amphibia; order Anura; family Ranidae; genus Lithobates; species Lithobates clamitans. The sequence continues at coordinate 2,554,809 of JBBGZY010000965.1, read as the reverse complement.
ACAACCAGACTGTGAAGCTATCTTCCTCTTCTTCACTGTGATCCTTCTCTTCTTCGACAGGTTGAAAAGACTATGATTGGGTCACTTTGACCTTGTCTCGAAGATGGTGCCCCTAATGGTTCACTCTGCTGAGATATCTGAACAGCCTCACTCATGGTAAAAGGCGATTCCAGTGCCATACATTCAATGGTCCTGTTCTCCCCTCAGGGTGGATCTGGTACACTGCAGACCAGCCAGTTGCTTGCAGATGATGTGGGGTCGGGATTTTTACTGGTCAGCCAGCTTATGCTTCCTAGGAACTCCCAAATTACTCAAAAGCACCCAGACACCCAGCTGTAACTCCTGGACTGTCACACTCAGATCAAAGTTCTTTTTGTTCCGTTAATTAATGTCAGGAATAAGATTAAATCTGGTAAGCTGTCCTCAAGTTCCTTCTTAGGCAATCCACATACCCACTGTGAGACGTGACAGATGTCTAATCTAAAGAGATGGCAAAAGCTAATGCCTGGTAGACACTACAAGTTTTTTTACTAGCTGCTTTACTAAATATCCGAAGTTAGTACAGCGATCTCCCCCCGCTGAGCTGTTGTGTTCTGACAGTGGTACGGCCTCCCGCCAGAACAGTTCGATCAGTGCTCTCGCAATTAGCTGAGAGCGCTGATTGGGAGTCAGTCAGCTGCTGGTTTTCCAGCATGCTCGTCCGTCAGAAGCCAACCAAATGTCCAGTTTCTGTCAGACAGACCGACATACACACAGGCTGAATGTCGGCTGGTTTTTATTGAACCGGCCGATGTCTCCTGACATTCGGTCCATGTGTATGGGGCTTAAGTCCACAGGTAGTCAGGCTTCTTTCCAAAACATGAGCGTGTATGGGGAATAACTCTTGGCATAAATTTATGCAGAGATGTGCCTGCTCCAGTGTTGCTTCTTTTTCTGCTGAGTCCCAAGCACGTAGAGAACCTCTCAGGCTGTGGATCCCTTTTTGGATCATAGTGGGAAACCCTTAAAAATGTGTGAGATGACATCAGAATGTGTCTATAAAGGAGGAAGACATGTAACATTTGGTTTACCATCTTAAAGCGGTTGTATACCCGCTGTCATTTTTTTTTTTTTTTACACCTGCAAGGGAAAAGGCATAATGAGCTAGTATGCACCGCATACTAGCTCATTATGAGATACTTACCTTAGAACGAGGCGCCGGCATCTCACCTGGTCCACGCCAAGGGAGCCGACATCTCCCCTCGGCGTGTCTTCCGGGTATCGCGGCTCCGGCGCTGTGAGTGGCCGGAGCCGCGATGTCGTCACTCCCGCGCATGCGCGCGGGAGACTTCTGCCCGGCATGCCGGGCTGTCAGCCGAGAGTCCCCTGTGCGCATGCGCCGCTGCAGTTAGCGGCTCATTGCGAGGGGAATATCTCCTAAACCTTACAGGTTTAGGAGATATTTTTTTTACCTACAGGTAAGCCTTATTATAGGCTTACCTGTAGGTAAAAGTTACAAATATAGGTATACAACCGCTTTAAAGGCGCTGAGATGCTTAAATGTGCATTGACTACATATTTATCCATGTGTACAAGATGAACCAGGAGGCGGTCTGAAGATCGATTGGAGTTTATTAGCTGCTTGGAAAGTTGCCAGTTTATAAATGAAAGCACATTTGATTTTCTTTTTAATTAAAGGGGTCAACAGTTTCTAGTGAGTGTGGTGTGCATAGTGTTGGTGAAGAGGAAGAGCACAGTTGTGGTGCCACAGAATATTGTCACATAATTTTGGACTGTTCACATCACTGAGCACTTTTTAAATAGTACATTGGTGCATTACATGGATAAATATACAGATTGATAATTTGATGTATTTGATGACATATTATTGATATTTTATTGAAAAAGAGTTTGAGAGTGCGGTCAGAATCCTCAAGGATAATACCCTTTGGGATATTTTGAATATAAAACTCATACAGCTCTCTAATTATATGCCCATGTCAGAAAGAGCTATAAACATAAAGAAGTCCATGTAAGAGTCTCCAAAATAAAGGCAGCAATCAAGCTAGGGAATTAACACAATTAAGATCTGGGACTGATCCGCGCAGCAGATAAGAAAAAATAAAGTAGCAAGGATGCAGGAATTAATGGGTTTGTAACTATTTTATTGTAAACAAATTGTATCACTCACACAGAAGCTGACTGTATCCAGCTCACAGCGCTGAGAGATAAATGTTATGAGCAGCCAAGAAGGATCACTGATAGGTAAGCCATGGTACACAACCTGCTTGAGTAGGATGTCAGCCGGTGGCATGCACGGCTCTACTCAAAGAACTCAGTGGACAAAAAAAAGTCTGCACAGAATTGCAGGAAAGGGAAGGGCAGTAACATGTCTCTGGGACTCCGTCCCCTTTGTCAAGCCTGCCCGAAAGGGAAAGAAAGCCGTCTTATAAGCGCAGCTTAATGGGAAAAAAAGGTGTCGCATTTTTAAACTTTTTTGGGGCATTTTTTGGAGTATTTATATGCACGTTTATGAGCATTTTTATATGCACGTTTATGAGCATTTTTGTGTTTTACATGTGTTTTAGAGACTTGGAGTTTTTGTATTTGCCAATAGAGACAATTATCATCTGTTATACCATTTGTTGCTATGTGTTTCTACTATCAGCTATTTAAAAAATGTACCAACCTGCCCAAATCAAGCTACAAAAGTAGCTCCAAAACCTACAAAATGGCCTAGGGCAAAACTTACTTTTAGAAACATAGAAAGCTATATACAGGAAACGGTCTTTTAATTTTATACTGGTTGCTAGAGGTTACTGGACATCCTTACCACTCACTAATTAGTTGCTAGAGGTTACTGCACATTATTACTGCTCACTGACTGGTTGCTAGAGGTTATTGCATATCCTTACAACTCAATGATTGGTTGCAAGAGGTTAGTGCACATCATTACTGCTCACTGATTGGTTGCTCAAGGTTAAAGCTCACCATCTCCTTGCTGCCTGCTCACCATGGACTGGGGAGGTGAGGCGACCCATCAATAGACAGAAAACTCCTAGGGATCCTAGGACTCCTGGGATCAGTGGCATTGCTGGGGGAGGGGGGGTGTGATCAGTGGCAATTCTGGGGTGTTAATGGGATCAGTGTCAGTGGTGGGAGGATGGGATTAGTTAGGAGGCAGTACACTGTGGCAAATTCTGAATCATGTAGAGTAAAGCTGGAAATCATTTGCAAGTATATAGTGGGGAATTCTACACTGACCACTGATGTAATGGGGAATTTACAATGACCACCAATGTGAAGGGGCATTTCTAAACTGACACCAATGTAATAGGAGCATTTACACCAACCACCAGTGTAAGGAGGAACATATAACGACCTCCATGTAAGGGTGAATATACACTGACAACCACTGTCAAGGAGATTTGTACTGACCACCAATGTAAGGTAACACTTTTACACCGACCACCAATGTAAGGGGGGTTACACTAACCACCAGAGTAAGGGTAATTCTGCACTTACCACCAATGTAAAGGGAAATGGACACTGGCAACCAATGTAATGAGGAATTTACACTGACAACCAATGTTATGGGGATTTTACACCGACAATCAATAAAGGGGGATTTCTACACTGGCCACCAATGTAAGGGGGGATTTACACTCACCACCAATTTAAAGGGGGCTTCTACATGGACCACCAATATAAATGAGGATTCGAAACTGACCACAAATTCAAGTTTTGATTTTTTTACTGATTACCAATATGAAGAGGAGTTTCTACATTGGCCACCAATGTAATAGAGATTGCACTGACCACTAATGTAAAGGGAATTTACACTGGCCACTAATTTAACTGAGACGTTTAGACTGCGTTCACATTTGTGTGTGTCGGGAACGCATGCAAAATCACTTTCATGACACCACAGAAATATGCTGCCCTTGAGCAGATACACAACAGTGCCATTAATTGTTAATGACACCCTCACGCATCTGCTGTGATGTGCATATTCACATGTACCAAAATCCAGGGTGCTGTGGCACCATGTTATTTTGAAAAAAGGGTTCCACCTCCAATTTGCTTACTTTTTCACAACAGGCTGATGCTAGGCTTAATGACCACAGTTGTAGGTAGGACTTTCAACCATGCCCCTTTACCTCCCCAGTGGGCAGCATTCAGCAGAACTGATGGTGGATATGACCTCAGAGGGGCATGATATACATATGAATGCCGCCTCTATTTGCATATCAATGCAACAGTTCTGCTGCTATTTACATAATAATGTAGCCGCTATTTACATATCAATGCCAGCTATTTACATATAAACACAGGGTCTACAGGTGAGTCATCTGTACACAACAATAGGGCAGAGCTGGGCGGCACTAGTCACTGAGATATCAGGACACAGCATGGGACTAAAATTTCAAGGCACAAGGGAATTTAAACTAGGATAGTTGGCAAGTATGAGGCAGCTGCTTTGGGCCCCACAACAATGATGTGGCCCAGGGTAGCTGCCCCTTTTGCCCTGCCTTAAAGACGACCCTGAAAGTTGCATCAAGGTAAAAAACCTTTTTGACTTTAAAACCACTTTAAATTCACTTACTGTTGATTGACTTGCATTGCCAGCTGGAAAGCCGGAAGTATGTTGCAAGCATTCCCTACTCTTTTGCTAAAATAATACTTTGTAATGTCACTCTGGAACATTTTTTCCTTCTAGTTTCAGGTCATGCCCCATATTCTGTTTAATATTATGTCCAAGTAACATAATAGTTAGCTGTACTTTTAATGTTGCAGGATACAAAGTAGACTGTCCCTGAGACCAAACATAAAACAGATTATAAAGGCTATTGAATATGCAACAATACGGTGTATCGCCCTTTTCACTTAGTCGTTGAAGATACGAATGTCTGAGGAAGGCTCATCTTTGCTTGAAGACTTGACATCAGCCTTTCAGTTTAATATCAAGAACACATTCAAGGCTGTGAAGAAATCCATTCCATTGTTATTCTCCTTCTCCCACAGAGACAGAACAAAGCCCTCTTAAACCTCTTGAACAAGGCTTATGTTTTTCAGCGGTCTTTTACATGAAAACTTGGATGGAGCTAAGAGTAAGGGACACAACACTTTGATCCTTCTGTAGGAAATATATATACTTTAAATATCCCATCTCTGCCACTACCAGTTTAAATGAAACTATATCCAAAATGTAAAAAAACGTTTTGGCTTTAGAAATTGCAAGGAGTTTTACTTCTCAACTACATTTCTTGCTGCCTGTGTCCTGCTGGAGAGATTCCCCTGCATATCTTGTGCTGGAGATGCCACAGGAAAAGAGAGAAAATCTCTCTGAAGTGAATGAAATTCCCATTTTAGAGAGTTGTTAATGAAAAAGCTGTCCCAACTGCGGGGGCTTTCTATTCTAGCCATGAGCTTGTTTTAAGCCTTCGATTGTCATGTGTGAGATAAATCCTTGGTAGTAAACCTGAGCAAAATAAGTTTTTAAAATTTTCTTTTACTTTTTTAACTTTAACACCAATACAAAATATGAGAATGTGGTAACAAAGTCACTAGAATGGGAACAGATATATTAATAAAAATCTGCAGCAGTTCTAACTCCTTTAAACTCTATGTAGACTATATAAGCACAGCTAGAGTTGGGCTTTAAGTCTTTGTGAGACCTGACTATGGAAGGCCCTTGTTTTAGGCTGGATTCATAATGTTTATTGTACATTGCAGTGTGCATAGTACCACACATGCCTAGGTGTGATCGGGCTCATATAGTTCTCCATTTCCTTTCACAATTAAACTGCAGTGCTTAAATGTGAATCAGCCCCATTTGAAAAAGTGGGTTATCTACCTGAAATGCAATTTCATGCAACAAAATGTGTGAGTTTTTGCTGCATAAAAAGGGACAGGTGTGATTAAACTATTACTGTTCCACTTCAGCAGTGGAATCCATGTTACTGGCAGGCGTAATTTTCTGCTTTATAGTATGTACTGTATGTGTGATGATATACATTGCCTTGAAAAAGTATTCCTACCCCTTGACATTTTCCACATTTTGTTATGGTACAATCAAAAACGTAAATGTATTTTATTGTGATTTTTATGTGATAGACCAGGGGTTGGGAACCTCTGGCTCGCGAGCCAGATGTGGCTCTTTTGATGGCTGCATCTGGCTCTCGCCTCTCAATCCGTGGATCGCGTGGTGTGCCAATCCACAGATTGAGGCCATAGGAAAGGCCGCGGCTTCGGCCTAGCTCCAGAGCGTCAGCCACTTTGGTACACCCGGCGGCAGACTAGGTGAGCGGCGCGCTGACATCATCATCACCCGCCTCAACTGCTCGTGGATCTGCCTGCTTGTGTAGTGGTAAGCAAGCAGACAATTGTAGGGGAGATGTGGATATTACAGTGTGGGAGATGTGGATATTACAGTGAGGGAGATGTGGACATTACAGTGGGGGACATGTGGACATTACAGTGGGGGAGATGTGGACATTACAGTGGGGGAGATGTGGATATTACAGTGGGGGGGAGATGTGGATATTACAGTGGGGGAGATGACGACATTACAGTTATAATTAATCGAAATTAGTCGATTAAAAAAAAAAAACGATTAATCGAGCACGAAAAGTCGCATTAATGGTAAGAAGTACGTTATTCATCATTGGTTAGCAACAGCATAACAATGTTATTAAAAAGAATTCAGAGACTTATTGTACTTTAAAAGTGTTGGTCTTACATAAAATGCACACATTTACTTGTATTTAGTTTTAAACATCTTGTATGGCTCTCACGGAATTACATTTTAAAATATGTGGCGTTCATGGCTCTCTCAGCCAAAAAGGTTCCTGACCCCTGTGATAGACCAACACAAAGTGGCACATAATTGTGAAAAGGAAGGAAAAAGATAAATGTTTTTAAAATTTTTTTACAAAAAAAATGTGAAAAGTGTGGCGTACATTAGTATTCAGCCCCACTGAATCAATAATTTGTAGAACCAACTTTTGCTGCAAGTCTTTTTGGGTATGTCTCTACCTGCTTTGCACATCTAGAGAGTGACTTTTTTGCCCATTCTTCTTTGCAAAATAGCTCAAGTTCTGTCAGATTGGATGGAGAGCATCTGTGAACAGCAATTTTCAAGTCTTGCCACAGATTCTCAATTGGATTTAGGTCTAGACTTTGACTGGGCCATTCTAACACATGAATATGGTTTAATCTAAACAATTCCACTGTAGCTCTGGTTGTATGTTTAGGGTCATAGCCCTGCTAGAAGGTGAACCTCCACCCCAGTCTCAAGTCTTTTGCAGACTCTAATGCCCCGTACACACGGTCGGAAATTGATCGGACATTCCGAAAACAAAATCCATGGATTTTTTTAGACGGATGTTGGCTCAAACTTGTCTTGCATACACACAGTCGCACAAAGTTGTCGGAAAATCCGATCGTTCTGAGCGCGGTGACATAAAATACGTACGTCGGGACTATAAATGGGGCAGTAGCCAATAGCTTTCGTCTCTTAATTTATTCTGAGCATGCGTGGCACTTTGTGCGTCGGATTTGTGTACACACGATCGAAATTTCCGACAGGGTCCTATCACACATTTTCCATCGGAAAATCCTATCGTGTGTACAGGGCATAACAGGTTTTCTTCTAAGATTGCCCTGTATTTGGCTCCTTCCATCTTCCCATCAACTCTGACCAGTTTCCCTGTCCCTGCTGAAGAAAAGTCTCCCCACAACATGATTCTGCCACCACCATGTTTCACGGTGGGGATGGTGTGTTCAGGTTGATGTGCAGTGCTAGTTTTCCGCCACACATAGCGTTTTGCATTTAGGTCAAGAAGTTCAATTTTGGTTTCATCTGACCAGAGCACTTTCTTCCCCATGTTTGCTGTGCCCCCCACATGGCTTCTCGCAAACTGGACTTCTTATGGCTTTCTTTCAACAATGGCTTTCTTCTTGCCACTCTTCCATAAAGGCCAGTTTTGTGTGGACAGATTCTCCCACCTGAGCTGTGGATCTCACCTGAACGAGTGGCGACCCATCCATTAGGGGCACCCAGGTGCCGCCCCTTCTCTCCTCGCCACCCACTATATGCATAATGTGTAGATTCATGCATAGCATAAATCTATCCATGGCTGCCGCATCCACCCCCTGTTCATGTGTCCGGCCAGAGGCAAGAGGCTCTAATAGGCTTCAAAATAGGGTGGGCTCGGATCACAGAGTATGCGTACTGAGTCCACCCAGGTGTTTTACAACAGCAAATGAATATTCACTGTTGAAACACTGATCCTTAATCCGGCCAAACAGAAGCGGGTATGAGACACGTTTTCCAATTGGCCGAAAAGAGGAGTCCAGATTGGCCGCCGAGGAGGGAGGAAACAGAAGCCGTCGCAGCCATGATGACTAGGACAACGGGAGACTGCCGCGATGACCAGGAGAACAGGAGGCCGCTGCTGCCGCGCAGAGGAAGTCGTCAGTAATGGGCTAAGTGCTACCTACCGATCAACTTACGGTTTGCAGTTGTGCCCTAATTTTTCCATTTTCGAATGATGTATTGAACAGTGCTCTGTGAGATGTTCAAAGCTTGGGATATTTTTTTTATAACCTAACCCTGCTTTAAACTTCTCCACAACTTTATCTCTGACCTGTCTTGTGTTTTCCTTGGCCTTCATAATGCTGTTTGTTCACTAAGATTCTCCAACAAACCTCTGAGGGCTTCACAGAAAAGCTGTATTTATACTGAGATTAAATGAAACATTATAATTAGGTGACACATACTAATTAGGTGACTCCTGAAAGCAATTGGTTCCACTAGATTTCAGTTAGGGGTATCAGAGTAAAGGGGGCTGAATACAAAAGCACGTCACACTTTTCAGATATTTATTTGTAAACAAAATTTAAAAAACATTTATTATTTTCCTTCCACTTTGCAATTATGTACCACTGTGTTGGTCTATCACATAAAATCCCAATAAAATACATTTACGCCTTTGGTTGTAACATAACAAAATGTAGAAAATTTCAAGGTGTATGAATACTTTTTCAAGGCACTGTAATACCTTGCTGTGTCTGCTCTTATCAGTTTCCAGGCCATACACATTCTAAGAAAGTGCGTAATGACCAAAGCATATCCTACTGACAGTAACAACAAGTCTGTTATAAAATATATGAATCTGTAACAAATAAAAGGTTTTATGCAGAAATGTTACATTTCAAAGATATAACAGTGTCCTTTAGGATTGTTAAAATCTGCATATAAAATAGTCTTCAATTTTGTAGCATGGTTTCTTACAATTTTTCCTGTTTTTACAGGCTGTGGATTGCCTCTCATGATTGCATCTGGTCAAACCCTTGCGTACTTTACCTACAGAAACTCATATCAAAGACACAGGACAACCCTATGATACATTTTTGCTTATACAAAGTTTATAAGCATATCAAAAAACAGCCAGTAACTCACGCCACATGCAAGATCTAATTTATTGTTAATCTGGGATGCTAGAGAAGTTAAAATGCATTACAGAAAATTTAATGCATTCCCTTGGATCCAAATGCTCATGACTGAGGAAGGCCACTTGACAATTTTACAATCCGGGAATGGTTACAGCAGCTACTCAAATAGGAAACTTAATGCAGAATGTTTAATGTCACTTTAAAAAGTTTCTGGACAAAGCTTGCCCAAACAAGCTACTTCCATTCCAGAACAATTTGGCCACTGAGTGTGCTGTAATGGACTGTAGTAGCATTACTTCAATAATACACTAAGCAGTGCTGTGATGTCATCCACATGCCTTAAGCTTGGCTAATCAGAGGAAGCCTTGTATCCATTGACAAAAATACAAGGTTTCTGCTGAATGCTGGAGCACTAAGCCCAACTCTGTTTATATCCGGCAGCAGACAAGATGTTGCCTGTACTGCCGCTGTACACAGCGCTGCTTTTTGTACAAGACTGCACATGTACCGGTCCGATGAGTTTATGAGTATTGAAAAAAGGTGTAGCTTCAAGGTACCAACCATCTGAATGAAACTGTCTCCCAACTGTGGTCCTTGCTTGCCTTTATCCAGCTTAATAGTCACTGTTCCTTTCACTGATACAAGGCACTATTCCTCACTCTGACACCAACGATGAGGCACCATTTCTTCCACTGACATCCAACAGTGGGATTTAATTCCTCCCACAGACACCAACAATGGGGCACTATTCCTTCCACTGACACCAATGATGAGGCACTATTCCTTCCCCTGACACAAACGACGGGACACTATTCAACCCACAGGTGCTATATAATTTTTTTAAACTCATTGACCACCAAACCTGAGGATTATTTACTCCTACTAACACTGGGGCATTTTCTAACCCAACTGGCCACTTTCCAGCCCCTCGAAAGTCTAAAGGACAGTAAACTGCTTAAAAAGTTTGGAGACCCTTGGAACAGAGGTTGAATAGTGTTATCAGTCGGGAACCTGAAAACAAGGTTATATTCAATGGAAAGGCAAGATCTCCAGGTAACTTCTTAACATCAAATTATGCTGTTAAAAACAAATTCATCTTTGAAATGTTATATGGAATATATAGTTAAGTGTATGTATGATATTCTTTATAATGGATATTACCAGCTTCACAATGTATTGGTGTTTTTATGGATATATTTTAGTCAAAAATAGCAATAAAAATATTGATTTTATGAAATGTATATCTTGTTTACGTTTAAAGTACCAACACTAAAAAAATATTTAACTGAAACCCAGGTGGGCAGCCTTGGTAATCGGAGAAACAGTGCTTTATGGACTTTTCAGCATTAGTCATCTAACAGATCTGGTAGATTGTGCCTTAACAGGTGTAGCCTTTTTTTTTTGGGGGGGGTGGGGGGGGGGAATAAGATAATGGATATTGCGCTAAACCCGTAGGTAAACAACAGAACCTCTGCTAAATGGAAGAACAGGTTTGATAATAAGGTTGGCAGTGCCTCCACCCAGGACACGGCCTTTGTAAGTAGAGGGGTTCCCTTCCTAAGAAATTAACCAGTAATTTAATCAAAATAATTTGGAGCAGATTACTGCAACCAGCATATAACACTTACCATAATTATATAGATGCACACACATATGAAAATAGTACAAGCTTTATACAGTATAAGAAAATATGACTAATAGTACATACATACAATGTACAAACAGGTAATATAATCAAAGATGTGGAATTGTGCACATATTCCCGGATATATATACAGTAGTTAATAATATAGACTCCTCCAGATGAATGATGCAGCAAAGTTGAGTTTCAGGGGCTCATCAGGATGATCACGATTCAGTGTCTGTCTTGATGCTGAAGACCTGAAGACAAGATTAGCAGTGATGGGGAAAGCCTCCAACAATTGTCTAAACATAGTTTTTAATATTACAGTATCTCACAAAAGTGGGCACACCCCTCACGTTTTTGTAAATACTTTATTATATCTTTTCATGTGACAATACTGAAGAAATGACACTTTGCTACAGTGTAAAGTGGTGAGTGTACAGCTTGAGTGTAAATTTGCTTTCCCCTCAAAATAACTCAACACACATCCATTAATGTCTAAACCGCTGGCAACAAAAGTGAATGTACCCCTAAGTGAAAATGTCCAAATTGGGCCCAAAGTGTCAATATTTTGTGTGGCCACCATTATTTTCCAGCACTGCCTTAACCCTCTTGGGCATGGAGTTCACCAGAGCTTTTACAGGTTGCCACTGGAGTCTTCTTCCACTCCTCCATGACAACATCACGGAGCTGGTGGATGTTAGAGAACTTGCGCTCCTCTACCTTCCATATGAGGATGCCCCACAGATGCTCAATAGGGTTTAGGTCTGGAGACATACTTGGCCAGCCCATCACCTTTACCCTCAGCTTCTTTAGGAATGCAGTGGTCGTCTTGGAGGTGTGTTTGGGGTCCTTATGTTGGAATATTGCCCTGCGGCCGAGTCTCCGAAGGGAGAGGATCATGCTCTGCTTTAGTATGTCACAGTACATGTTGGCATTCATGGTTCCCTCAATGAACTGTAGCTCCCCAGTGCCGGCAGCACTCATGCAGCCCCAGACCATGACACTCCCACCACCATGCTTGGCTATAGGCAAGACACACTTGTCTTTTGTACTCCTCACTTGGTTGCCGCCACACACGCTTGACACCATCTGACCCAAATAAGTTCATCTTGGTCTCAGACCACAGGACATGGTTCCAGTAATCCATGTCCTTAGTCTGCTTGTCTTAAGAAAACTGTTTGCAGGCTTTCTTGTGCATCATCTTTAGAAGAGGCTTACTTCTGGGATGACAGCCATGCAGACTAATTTGATGCAGTGTGCGGCATATGGTCTGAGCACTGACAGGCTAACCCCCCACCCCTTCAACTGCTGCAGCAATGCTGGCAGTACTCATATGTTTATTTCACAAAGGCAACCTCTGGATATGAAGCTGAGGGCATGCACTCAACCTCTTTGGTCAACCATGGCGAGGCCTGTTCTGAGTGGAATCTGTCTTGTTAAACTGCTGTATGGACTAGGCCACCATGCTGCAGCTCAGTTTCAGGGTCCTAGCAATCTTCTTATAGCTCAGGCCATCTTTATGTAGAGCAAAAATTCTTTTTTTCAGCTCCTCAGAGAGTTCTTTGCCATGAGGTGCAATGTTGACTCTCCAGTGACCAGTATGAGAGAATAACACCAACTTTAACACACCTGCTCCCCATTCACACCTGAGAGTTTGTAACACTTAACGAGTCACGTGACACCAGGGAGGGAACATGGCTAATTGGGCCCAATTTCGAAATTTTCATTTAGGGGTATACTCACTTTTGTTGCCAGCTGTTTAGACATTAATATGCTTATCCATCAGAATGCATGTGCCTCCACTGTGGGGACACCCAAATTTTAGTGTTAGGACCACAGAATACAGGGTGTCATGACGTGGCTCTGTGGCTTACGCATGCGTTTGCAAATGCGTGCGGACTGCACCCCTGTTTTTAACGCATACTGTTAGGTTAATTGGTTGTCTGCGAGCTGGTGGTAAGTAGGCTTGGAGTTTTTTCCTGGGCATTCCCCAGGTTTTGTTGTTATCCATTAGACATTAATATGGCTGTGTGTTGAGTTATTTTGAGAGGATAGCAAATTTACACTGTTATACAAGCTGTACACTCACTACTTTACATTGTAGCAAAGTGTCATTTCTTCAGTGTTGTCACATGAAAAGACATAGTAAAAAAATTTACAAAAATGTGAGGGGTGTACTTACTTTCGTGAGATATTGTACATGTATAGTTATTGTCACGGACTTTGGGCTGCAGGAGAACCATTCCCCGAAGAACTTCTCTTTTAGTGTGTTCTTAATTTATCCAGACAGGGCTGGTCACAAATTGCTTTTGTATTCCTATGGGGGAGCCGGACTGTCTAAGGTGGTCATTGTTATGATAATAGGATTAGCTCTACTGATCAAGGTGACTATTGTATGAGATCATGGGAGTAGCCCTTATCCAATGGTTTTCTGTATAAATTCAATGCGTTTCTAAAATAAAGCAGTTTTTATTCTTGTGTACTCCAAGACTAGTGTTGTCTGATTCTTGGGGTTATTATAGCCGGATCCATTGGTCTCATGTTCCATTAACTTGGGAAGCAGCTTCTTGGGAGAAATACCGAACAGGGTGTCCGGAGTCCATCACATTTGGTTGGCACCGGTGGGACGCTTGTGCCTGGAACATCCAAACCACCAACGGGACCTTGTCAGATGGACCTTTGCTATTCCAGCTTTAAGCGAAGCACACTCAAGGATCTGCTGGATTTAAGGGGACAGAACCCCAACAACAAGTCAAAGGCCACCCTAATTGCCGAGTTGATGGAGAGTGACCAGGCCAGTGACTGAAGCAGAGGGCCAGCTATGGAGCAGCCTGGGATGTCTAAGCTCCAGCGAGAGATCCAGTGGTGGCTGTCGCTCTAGCAGCACCACTCCCCCCCAAGAGGTGATCACCCAGATTATTGCAGACACGACACGCCTGAAATGCTTGAGGTCCAGAAGGATATCGGGGGTACTGCAGCTGCAGAACGGGGTAGCCACAAGAAACTTTCCTACGCAGCGTTCCGATCCTTCCAGGATGATGTGGAGGAAATTGACCGATCCCTTCATATCTTTGAGAACCAGTACAGTCTCCAGGGAATTGAGGAAGCTGACTGGGTCACCATCCTCATCAGCAAGCTGTCTGGTCTAGCACTGGATGCTTTTGAAGCCATACCGGCAGAAGACAAAAAAGACTACGAGCGAGTTAAAGTGATTGTAAGGCTTCCTTTTTTTTTGTTTTTTTTTATTAACAAACATGTCATACTTACCTCCACTGTGCAGTTCGTTTTGCACAGAGTGGCCTTGATCCTCAACTTCTGGGGTCCCCCGGTGGTGCTGGTAGCTCCTCCTCGCATCGTATAACCCCTAGGAGAAGCACTTTCCCGGGGGGTTACCTTGCATGCATCTGAGTCCAGCATTCGGCATCCACAGATGCGGAATGTAGGACTCGGCCCCGCCCACGCATCATTGGATTTGATTGACAGCAGCGGGAGCCAATGGCTGCGCTGTTATCAATTTATCCAATCAAGAGCTGAGACAACGGGAGAGGGGAAGAGAAGAGTGAGTCTCCGGCGGGGGAATGCAGGGCCCAGGTGAGTGAAACGGGGGGGGGGGGGGGGCTGGTCAGTGACGGAAGTTTCACCTTAATGCATAGGATGCATTAGAGTGAAAAAACATGAGGGTTTACGACCCCTTTAAGAAGCAGCTGCTGGCAATATACACAATCACTCCTGAAGCTCATCGTTCCAAATTTCGCAGCCTACAACAGGAAGAGGGCCAGCCCTATATAGAATGGGATCATCAGATGTCCCGTTCGGTAGATGCATGGTTTTCCAGCTGTCAATCAACTAACTTAGCGGATGCTGCCCAACTGATCCTACTGGAACAGTTTTATAACTGATCCCCTATTGAAGTGAACCAGAGAGTCTGTCCAAGACAACTTGCGCTTTAGCAGGGTCCAGTCAACTACAGGGCTCTTCCAAGCCATTGCAATAGCTATCTTGGCCGCTAAAAATATAAAAATAAATTAGGATCTGCATATGTCCCAGGATACCATCTACTGGCATGTTCAACAGTGCAATTCGAGCATAACAATATTAACTATTGTGACAGAATGTATCAAAGAGTGAACACATCCCCAGAACTGTCAAACCTTTCCCAGTAACTTCAAATCTGCCATGCAACCAGACCTCTAACTACCTTTGGGCCCTTGGATGCCTAACCGGTATTGCTGAAACTTGGCTTCATTCCTCACATGACTGGGCTACTAATATTCCTGGCTTTGCACTCTTTCGAAAAGACAGGGTAAAAAGGAAAGGTGGCGGGGTCTGTCTCTATTTGAGAAGTGATCTCAAAGCGAGTGTGAATGAGGACCTAATTGATGGAGCACAAGTGTGATGAGGCTGAAGCATTATGGGTGGAACTACATATAGATGTGCGTAGTTCAAAGTTAATCATTGGAGTTTGTTATAGACCACCCAATGTTAATGAGGAGGTAGAGACTGAGCTCCTTGCACAGATGGAAAGGGTTGCAAGGGCTGGGACAGTGATAATGGGAGATTTTAACTACCCAGAAACTGACTGGAGTAATGGCACTGCTGGAACAGTTAAAGAGCAAAAATTAATAAACCTATTACAAGACAATTTTGTGGTCCAGTTTTTGAAGCCCTAGGAATGATGCTCTGTTAGACTTGGTAATCACAAACCATGCAGAGCTTATTACTAATTACTCATATAAAAAGGAACATCTGGGTAGCAGTGACCATAACATGATTTCATTTAATGTTAGCTGTAAGCAAAAAACACACACGGGAAAGATAAAAACACTTAAATTTAAGAGAGCAAATTTTCCAAGGATGAGGGCTACTCTCCAGGACTTAGCCGCGTACACACGGTCGGACTTTTCGTCTACAAAAGTCCGACGGACTAAAGTTGGCTGGCAATCCGATCGTGTTTGGGCTTCCCCGGACTTTCAGCGGACTTTTCCAGCCACAAATCTGATGGACGTTAGATTTGAAACATGCTTCAAATCTTTACGTCGTAACTACGCCGGACCCAGAAATCCGCTCGTCTGTGTGCTAGTCCGACGGGCAAAAACCCACGCTAGGGCAGCTATTGGCTACTGGCTATCAACTTCCTTATTTTAGTCTGGTGTACGTCATCACGTACGAATCTGTCAGACTTTTGTGTGATCGTATGTAGGCAAGTCCGTTCGTAAGAAAGTCTGCCGCAAGTCCGCCAAAAGTCCTTCGAAAGTCTGTCGGACAGGCTGTCGGACTTTCGTAGCCGAGTGTACGCGGCATTAGACTAGGAGGGAATATTGGCATCGAAGAACATTTAAAAGGCTAAAAATAAAATGTGGCTCACGGTCAAAGTTAAAAAAGCTATAAACAATATGAAAAGAGCTTTTAAAAAATATAAAAATGAAGGAACACTAGTGTCGTTTAAATATTACAAAAATATTACAGAATATGTAAAAAGGAAATCAAGGATGCAAAAATTCAAAATGAACGACAGATTGCAAAAGATAGTAGGACAAACCCCCAAAAATTCTTCAAATTTTTTAATAGTAAAAAGGTCAGGTCTGAGTATGTGGGCCCTTTAATAAATAAATCTACCTACTCTTGATTATTTTGTAAATACATTCTTCAGTTCTGTGTATACAAAGGAGCATGGGGGAGCTCAAGTCCATAATGGGGGTGGTATTGACACAACCCCAAATGATCCACATTGACTTAAGAGTGATATGGTCCATAAATATTTAGACAGAATTAAGGTCAATAAAGCACCTTGACCAGATGGCATCCACCCATGGATCCTAAAAGAAATGAGCTCTGTCATTTCAAAGCCATCGTTTCTAATTTTTAGGGACTCATTAATGACGGGAATAGTACCACTGGACTGGCGTAGGGGCAATGCGGTGCCTATATTTAAAAAGGGAACAAAGTCTTTACCAAGTAACTATAGACCTTTTAGTTTAACTTCTATAGTCGGGAAGATACTGGAGAGTTTAATAAGAGACTACATAGATGAGTTCTTGCTGGAAAAAAATATTTTAAGCAACAGACAGCATGAATGTATGAAAGACAGAAGTTGTCAAACAAATCTGATTTCTTTTTATTTTCTTTTTATGAAGGGGCAAGTAAAACCTTGGACAGAGGGGTGGTTGTGGATGTGGTATGCTTGGATTTTGCAAAATCGTTCGATACAGTTCCCCACACACGACTAATGTGTAAGGTAAAGTTTACAGGCTCGGAAATATCAGTTTGTAAATGGATAGAAAACTGGCCAAAAGTCAGAATTCAGAGAGTAGTGGTTATGGACTCTTACTCTTAATGGTCTAAGGTTATCAGTGGTGTACCCCAAGGTTCAGTGCCGGGACCCTTACATTTTAATATCTTTATAAATGATAGGGTCTGGGATTAAAAGTACCATTTCAGTCTTTGCAGATAACACCAAACTATGCAGTGGAAGAACGTCCTTACAGGATGTCTCCAATTTACAAGCCAACCTCAATGCACTGTCTAATTGGGCGACTAAATGGCAGATGAGGTTTAATGTTGATAAATGTAAAGTTATGTACTTGGGGGCTAAGAATATGCATGCATCATACATACTAGGGGGAGTATAACTGGGGGGATCTGTAGTGGAGAAGGATCTGGGGGTTTTGGTAGATCATAAGCTCAATAATAACATGCAATGCCAAGCTGCGGTTTCCGAAGCGAGCAAAGTCCTTTTTTGTATTAAGAGAGGTATGGACTCGAGAGAGAGTGATATCATTTTACCCCTGTACAAATCATTAGCAAGACCTCATCTGGAATATGTATTGGGGAACTGGAGAAATTGCAGAGAAGGGCAACCAAACTGATAAGAGGCATGGGAGGAACTCTGAGGAAAGTTTAAAGGAACTGAATTTATTCTCTCTTGAGAAGAGGAGATTAAGGGGGGATATGATCAACATGTACAAATATATGAGGGGTCCATATAGTGAACTTGGTGTTGAGTTATTAACTTTACAGTCAACACAGAGGACAAGGGGGCACTCTCAACGCCTAGAGGAAAAGAGGTTTCATCTCCAAATACGGAAAAGTTTCTTCACAGAAATGCCCCGTACACACGGTCGCATCTTCCGACAGAAAATGTGTGATAGGACCTTGTTGTCGGAAATTCCGACCGTGTGTAGGCTCCATCACACATTTTCCATCGGATTTTCTGACACAAAGTTTGAGAGCAGGCTATAAAATTTTCCAACAACAAAATCCGTTGTCGGAATTTCCGATCGTGTGTACACAAATCCGAAGCACAAGGTGCCACGCATGCTCAGAATACAGAGATGAAAGCTATTGGCTACTGCCCCGTTTATAGTCCCAACGTACGTGTTTTACGTCACCGCGTTCAGAATGATCGGATTTTCCGACAACTTTGTGTGACTGTGTATATGCAAGACAAGTTTGAGCCAACATCCGTCGGAAAAAATCCTAGGATTTTGTTGTCGGAATGTCCGATTAATGTCCGACCGTGTGTACGGGGCATTAGAGCTGTGAAAATGTGGAATATACTCCCTCCACAGGTGGTTCTGGCCAGCTCAGTAGATTGCTTTAAGAGGCCTGGATTCTTTCATAAATGTACATAATATAACTGGGTACTGATATTGATAGGTAAAGTTGATCCAGGGAAAATTGGATTGCCTAAATGGTGTAAAAAATAATTCTGCACTGCCTACAGGAAGAAAAGCAGCAAATTAGATAAATGCACTAAAATGGAATATAAAAAGTGTAGCGCTAATATATGAAACCATAACAAATATCAAAAGAAAAGGGTAAACACAATGATGGTAAAATAAAATAAAAATGAGAACATAAGAATGTCTAAAAAATACAATTATATTAAACCCAGTGAATGGTGATAGACATCCAGACAAAGTCCAAAAAATGAATATAAAAAAATAAATATAAGTTCCATGTAAAGATAAAATGAAGAGTGAAAAACTTCATGTGGAGGTCATAAAAGTGAGCCGACCATAAGCTTGAAGTGAAGGGATACCACCACCAGAAGTAGGGAGGCTTACCGAAACGTTTGAACCCAGAAGAACGTATGTTCAGTGGGTCAAACGGGCTTTTGTTGTATAGACAACCAAAGGAACCAAAGCACCGAAATCCTCAGAAGACTCCAATTGGAACTCTCGGTCGTCCTCAGAATAGTGGGTGGTTATAAGATATCTCACATGAAAAAGGTGACCCGATATACATGGATATGGCAGATGGATATATATTGGGGAGAACAAAATGGGCACATAGCGTGATTCCGTAAAATATGCAATAAATTTAATAAAGTAAAAAACTCACATGTGAACAGATAAAACAGCGCTTTTCATGTAATAAATGGTGGCAGTGGAGTCCTTCCGAAGGACTCCACTGGGGTTTTTCGCCTTCCTCTGGATCAACTGTGGGTTGAACTCGATTAAGATCCTATGGGGGGGGGGGGGGGGTACAGAAGAACTAACAGGGGGAGAAATGTGATCTATTTCCTAAACAAAAGCCTTAACTAGAGTGTAAGTGGCCAAAGGTCTGAGTAACAATAAAGGGACAAATTTCAACCTTGCCGGTCTGTTTCAAAGCCAAATGCTGGTCCAAAACAGGACTGAAGGAGAGAATAAGTTTCATGGAGTACATTATAGGACAGAAATTCCTCATCTAAGCAAAGCAGTCCTTCTAGCTACAATGGCAAGGATGGGATGACTAATTTCTGCAAGGCACTGTTCCTCAGGACTGTGGCCTTGAGAGTCTTAGGACGTTATTCCTATGTAAAAAAAGTAAAGATTCCTTGCAAAAAAGGTTTCCTAAGGAAATGGCCACCACAAAGGTCACCTTAATTATGAGATCCCTCAAGATATTCCTAATCGGTTCAAAGAGAGGTTTTTAAAGAACTGAAAGTACCAGATTCAGTTCTATGGAGACATAGAATGTAGGAATGAGGGATTAATATGAGCGACTCTTTGGCTTCACACTCTTGTCAAGGCCTTTATACAAAAGGTTTCTAATACAGAATGTAGGCTTTCCAGGTGAGATGGTAAATCCTACGAGGTAAGGAAACCCATTTCCTAAAGGATAAGTGCATTACCCACGCAAATTTTAAAGCCAGAAATGTGGCACTGAGGGCCCTGTGACAGGGAGTCTTGCCTGTTTGGCAGAGGCCAGGGCTTATCCACCAGGAGTCGGCGTCTACGTACAAAGTTCTCCTGGGCCATTTTGAAGGGATGAGGATCAGCAAAATGTGTTTTCTCCATCTTGTAAAGCAATTAAGGGCAAATCACGGGGGGGGGGGAAATACATACATCAATCTGCACTAGGACCAAGGAATCACTAGGGCATCCACTGTGAAAGCTGGGAAATCCTTGAACCTGGCCATAAACCTGTTCAGCTTTTTGTTGAATATGAAGGCTATGATGTTCACATTTGATGTTCCCCATTTCTGCCTCATGGTGAAAAATTCTCCCCATGATTAAGTCACAAGGGGCGTGAAGAAACATGTCGGGGGCACAGCTACATGAGATCATCGTGCAGGGGCCAGAAACCAGAAGTGTGTGTGTTTCTAATACTGATATGATGCCAACGAGACCTCTTAAGGGGCAATGCTCTATTAAGGTGGCCCATTACAGGATTATTGTGCACTTCTTTTGTGGTGGATTTCCATTTGTTTTACTTATGTGTGAATATGAGTTTTAATATATACTACACAATGAAGGTATTAAGTGGTATTAACCAATGAAGTGGTGTTTTGGAGTCGGTTGAAGTCTGGAGTTGGATTCATTTTAGAGGATTATCTATAATACATTTGGAGAATTACATGGAGCTGTAAAGCCCTATTGAAAAGGGCAAAATGTGCATATTGAACCTATTTAGTACATAGGTCCATGTATTAAGGTGAGCACGTGGAGCGATTGGTGACAGAGCACTTGGAGGTGTTTTTTTTGTATTCAGGAATCACACTGGCATGAACTCAATATAATTTTAGCACCTTATTGCAAAGTTAACACGTCTTTATTGCATATAAACTGATTTCTTTGTGTTACGTACATGTATTTCTAAGAACTTCTTACAGGACTCATCACTGAGGACCTATACAATTAACTTTTTTGACTTGATATTCATCAGTTATTTTGTTCGGAGATTACCAATACTTTTGTGCACATCATTTATTGGTATGGGTGGTGCAGTATTGCAAATTAAATATACTGCCATTGATATTAAATTGGTACATTGCAAATGTTAGGTGGTTGTGTGGCACTATATGTAAAATTTAGCCTTATGATTGGTGTGGGAACACATGACAGTGCACAACTGCAATAATTAGTTTTTGGTTTTATTTGTGTTGCTTATCCAGCTAGTGGTAGCGAGATGAACATTTTCGTTCTTTGTATGTCCTAATTTCTGACAGAGCATCTAGAATATCTCAGGGTGAAGGGACTACTCCACAGAGACCAAACATTGGCGACTCAGAAAGTCCAATTTTTCACTCCCAGTATGTATTTAATGGAGAGATTTGGAACATGGCTCTCAGCTCAGGAGAGAATCAGGCTTGTTTTTTTCACGGCTGGCTGACTTCTGGCACCCGTTGATAGTTTATGTAGGCTACAGCCATGGCATTTTCTGACTGTACCCTTACTAGTGACCATGTAGTAAAGTCAGTTTTTTGGCTCTGTTCCAGAATGTTGATGGGGACTTTGACTCATGTGGGGACCCTGGGCAGTCAGGAAATTGTAGACCCTCAAGCTTGTCCAACGTCACCACCCTCCATGGAGAAAGAAGGATTTTCTGCTTTCTAGGGCTGAACTGGAAATCCACAAGGCCAGAAAGATTTTTGCCTAGCTTTACAGTAGTAGTGGTCGATCTAGAGAAGGTATCTGCCTGTCCCACATTGTAAAGGATGTTGAAATGCAAAGGGCTTAGGTGGAATGGAGAAAAAGTAACATCCTCGAAGGGGGCCACTTTTAGGTCCAGAACCCTCATGCAGAAGCAAATCAAGGGGTGCCTGGTTGATCTCAAGTCCAACAGTTGGACCTCAGACGCAATATTTTCCAGAGGAAGTGAAATTATTGCCTTGCCTGTGTCCAAGAGCAGCCCTAAGTACTCCAGGCGATTTAAAGGCTAGGAGGGCAAACCTCCTGAAGTTGATCAGCCATCCAAAAGTTTGAAGGAACTGGACAGTCTTTTGGATGTTGGAAGACAGAACCATGGATGAGATATCTCTCAGCAGAAAGTCATTCAGTGATTCTATGTCCTGGGTATCCGGAGATCTGAGCAGGGCCAGGAGTTGAGCAAGCACCTTTGTGAAGACTCTTGGTGTAGAGAACAGCCCAAATAGCAGGGAAACATGAAAGTGTTGGTCTCCCACAGCAAAGCACAGAAAACATAAGAAACAGTGTTGGTGTGTGGGAAAGATGGAAATGTAGAGATAGTTATCTAGACTATCCACTCATTCCAGAAATTCCCTTGCTCCGAGAAAAGCAATGACAAATCTTGCAGACACGATATGAAATTTTGGGACATACAAATGCCATTCAGGGATTTTAGGTCCAGGATGGGCTGTGAATAGGTTGTAGTAAAACTCTTTAAATCTTTCCTTTACAGGAACTGGGATTTACCACTCTGGGTCTGAAATTGAACTCAGGGCAGTCCGCAAATCTTCCTGTGTTTTGAGGTGCAGCTTTCAGGGTAGGAATCGAAATGGGCAGTGGTAAAAATTCTATTTTCTAGCCCCTGAAAATGACAGATTGGACCCAGAAGTCCAGGAGATCTCTGATCCAGCAACTGCTAAAAACTAATGAGAGTTTTGCCACCTTCTTACGCCAATGAAAGGCGGTGTTCTCCCATTAATACTATTCTTCCCACTGATGCAACGATGTTCTCCCCACTGACAGCAATAGGGCACCATTTCCTCCACATACACCTTCCATGGGCCATATTTCTCCTCCTGACATCAATGATTGAACACACCCTTCTTCCTACTGACACCTTGGGCATTTTTCCTTCCATTAACCATCAACACTGGGCCTTTTTTTCCTGCCACAGACTACCAATCATAAGGCATTTAGTCTTCTAACGACCACTAACACCTGGAGTATTTTTTTTCCCACTAACCACTGACACGAACAGCAGTGTCTGCTATTTTTCTTCCACGGACCACAAACACCAGGACATGTTTTCTCTTAACCACGTCCCACCCGGCCACTGCACATAAACGGGCGGGTGGGAGCTCCCTCCTTCTGACTGGACGTTTCCGAACGTCCTTCAGAAGGAGTGGGATCGTGCGTGTCACCCGGACACGCTGCATCTTGGAGTGGCAGGAGGGCAATGTGATTTGCCCTCCTGATCCGCACGATGGCTGTGTGTAATCACAGCCATCGTATAGTAAACATGGGGGAGGGGTGGCATGTGACAGGAGATCGCGCCGCCACGAGCCCACGCAGTGGCGCAATCCCGAACTGCCTGTGCCCCCCAGAGACAGTGGAGCAGTACAACACAGGAGGGCCCTGTGATTGGACAGTCGTCATGTGATCAGGAGGGCCAATCACAGTCGTCATGTAATGTAAATAGAGAGCGTTGTAACTGCTCTCATCTCTTCCTCTCCTCACACAGAGCCTGTCAGTGAGGAGAGGAAGAGAGATCTGTGCTGCAGCCGGGAGATCAGTGAGTTTCATAGCCGTTTGTCTGCTGTTTACCCACTGATCACCCAGCTAGTGTCCCCAAAACAGTGAAAACACCTGTCAGTGAACATCTGTCTGCCAACAGCGGGCACATCTGCCCGCCAGTCATCAAGCACATCTGCCCGCCAGTCATCAGGCACATCTGCCGCCCGCCATCTGCCCACGATCAGGCACATCGGCTCGTCAACAGCTGGCACATCAGCCCGTCAACAGCTGGCACATCAGACCGTCATCAGCCCGTCAACAGCTGGCACATCAGCCACCCACCATCATCAGGCACATCTGCCTGCCAATCATCAGGCACATCTGCCCGCCATCAGGCACATCTGCCGCATCTGCCACCCGCCATCTGGCACATCTGCCACCCGCCATCTGCCCACGATCAGGCACATCTGCCCACCAACATCAGGCACATCTAGCCGCCCATCTGGCACAACTGCTGCCTGCCATCTGACACATCTGCCGCCCGTCATCTGACACATCTGCCGCCCGTCATCTGGCACATCTGCCCGCCAACATGACGAAAAGATCTTACAGCGCAGAGGAGGCTCTCCAAATACTCCAGAGTATGTCGGACGAGAGTAGCGGGGAATTCTCTCTGTCAGACTCGGATAGCGACTATGAGCCAGTGGAAAGCAGTGGCTCCGAGATGGAAACAGCGCAGGATAGAATCCTAACAAGGAGAAATCGGGAGAAATGAGCAGGAGGAGACATTCACCAGCAGCGCAGCACTCCAGTGCATCCACCAGCAGCACAGCACTCCAGGATGATATGCAGGCATCCACCAGCAGCCCTGCACTCCAGGATGATATGCAGGCATCCACCAGTAGCGCAGCACTCCAGGGCATCCACTAGCAGCGCAGCACTCCGGGATAGGCAGGCATCCACCTGCAGTTCTGCAACCTTCCTAGAAGATAGGCCAGATGCTAGCAACGGATCCCATCAACGAGGCAGTGCCCATACTAGCCTCCCAGATGTTCTACTGTATCCAACATGGCTGCCCGATACATCAGTAGAACCTGTAATACCCCTTTTTACAGCCCAGCCAGGCCCTCAGATGCAGATGGAAAACGTAACCCCACTTTATTATTTTCATTTATTTTTTTACCAATGATCTCCTAACCTACATTGTGGAGCAATGTAATCTATACGCCAGCCAACATATAGTCAACAATCCAAGTTCCTCATATGCCCGTCCTTTTGTTTGGAAACCCCTCATCGTGGAAGAATTTAAAAAAATTTTCCTTGGCCTAACCCTCAACATGGGGCTGACAAAAAAAAAAATGAACTCCATTCCTACTGGTCTACACAACCTATCCACCACATGCCGGTCTATTCGTCATTGATGCCCAGAACCCGTTATGAGATGATCATGAGATTTTTTACACTTCAATAACAATGCCTAATGCCTCCCTCAAAATCATCCTAGTTACGATAAATTATTCAAAATTCGGCCCCTAATCAATTTTTTTTGCGCCAGCTTCAAGGAGATGTTTACCCCTGACAGAAATATATGTGTGGATGAATCCCTAGTACACTTCACCAGAAGACTCGGAATAAAACAATACCTCCCCAGTAAAAGAGCCAGACGTGGGGTAAAATTTTATAAGGCGTGTGACAGGGCCACGGGTTACACATATGACTTTATAATTTATGAGGTAAAAGACAGACAGCTAAACCCCCCTGGATGCCCTACCTACATGGGAACAAGTGGCAAAATTGTCTGGCAGCTGATCCAACCATTACTTGGGAAAGGTTACCACCTATATGTAGACAATTTCTACACTAGTCTCCCACTTTTCCGCCATTTGTACCTAAAGAACACTGTGGCTTGTGGGATAGCACGGAGCAACGGCAAAGGCTTCCCACAAAGATTGGTCGCCAAGAAATTGAAGCAGGGTGAAATGGCCAGTATGCGGACGGAAGAAGTACTAGCGGTGAAGTGGAGAGATAAAAAAAAAAAAAAAAAAAAGAAGATGTCTACATCCTTTCAACAATACATAATGACACCTTGGTGGAACCTATACATGGGGGGGGTGGATATGAACGACCAGATGATGCAGACCTACTTGGCCACCAGGAGATCACTATTTTGGTACAAGAAAGTCGCCATTTGATTCAACTTGCCCTATTTAAATTCATATATAATTTTTTCTAAGTGCATCCAAAGTTCCCTAACCTATTTAAAATTCCAAGACGACGTTGTCACAGCCCTTCTCTATCCCCAAGGCCAAGCCCCTCAACTAATGCGCTCCGATTCATTAGCCAGACTCCATGAAAGGCACTTTCCCGAAATCCTCCCTCTTAACCAAACAGGTCGCAAACCCCCCAAAAAATGTTGTGTGTGTGCGCAAGTAGAGGAATTTGCCGTGACACCCGATACTACTGTCTCCAATGTCCCTCCCAGCCAGGCCTCTGTATTGGAACGTGCTATCGGAGCCATCATACTTCACTACATTATTAGTACAGTGAAGATGATTTTTTTCCACTATCTGCCATTTCTGTGAATGACCTGGACTGTTAACGACTATGCCTCTGCCAAACAGGTTTCTACCCTCAACATGAATTGACCCGGACTGATGACGACTATGCCTCTGCCAAACATCTTTCTGCCTTCAATGTGAATTGATCCGGACTGTTAAATGACCATGCTTTTTGCCTGCCTCCTGAACTGATCATTTGCCCTGCCACTGTACAGCACAAGGGTCTCACACATGAGGGGCTCCAGAAAAGGTTTTCTGAGTGGAGAAAACATTTTTCTCCAGGTTTTTAGTTTTCTCGGATTAGTGTCTGAAGACTCAGAGGCTTCCTGGAAGGATCTTCTAAATTGACAACTTTGCGAGAAAAAAAAAAAAAAATAGGTTTTCATTTTCTTTCCACATTTTCCAAAAACTTTTGGAAAGAAATGACATGTTCAAGGCTCATTATGCCTCATAGAATATACATTGGGTTGTTTTCTTTCCAAAAAGGGGTCATTTTGTGGGTAATTCCATTGTCCTGGTGCTCCAGGGCCTTCAAAAATGTGATAGATACTCAGGAAATGAAATGTGTAATTTATGCCTTTAGAACGCGTGATGGTGCTATATGGATGTTGGGCCTCTGTATGTGGCTAGGCTGTGGAAAAGTCTCACACATGGGGTATCAGGACGAATAGCAGAATGTATTTTGGGGTGTAATTGCAATTATGCCTGCACCGTGTGTGAGAAATAACTTGTAAATATGACAATTTAGTGAAGAAAAAAAAAAATCTATATTTCTTAATTTTCCAAAGCATTGAGGGCAAAAAATTTCAACTTCAAAAAATTCACTATGCCTCTTACTAAATACCTCAGACTGTCTTCTTTCCAAAAAGGGGTCATTTGGGGGGTTATTGTACTGTCCTGACATTTTAGGGCCTCAAGAAATGAGATCAGTGCATTAGGCCATCAATGCATTAGGATTGATACATTTTCAATAATGCGTAGCATGGCTTGTAGACTCTATAACTTTCACACAAACCAATGATCATACAATTATCAGGATTTTTTTTTACCAAAGACATGTGGTAGAATTTTTGCCTAAATTTTCGACAATATTTAATTTTTTTGGTTTCTTTTAAAAGAGAAAGTAGAAAATTTTGTTTTTTTTTTTCAAAATATTCGCTCCGGTATGAATAAATACCACCAAAAGAAAGCTCTATTTGTGTGAACAAAATGATAAAAAATTAATTTGGGTACAGTGTAGCATGACTGAGTAATTGTCATTTAAAGTAAGAAAGCACTGAAAGCTGAAAATTGGTCTGGGAAGGAAGGGGGTGAAAGTGCCCAGTATTGAGGTGGTTAATAACCACCAACTGAAGCTGACAATTTTTCCTCCAAATTGACCACTGTTGATTTTTCTTCCCACTGACAACCAATGCTGACAAAACTCTTAAATATAATGGAAGAGTTTGAGATTTAATTTTAAAAATGATATTTTTTGTCTTGATGTTTGTGTGTGCCCGATTTCCCCTAGTGACACAGTAATTATGGGGTATCTTGTGGGTGAAAGGGCTGTGATTTTTGTATGCAGTCTGTACAGAAGGTAGAACCAGATTCTAAGCATAAGCTGCACTGCGGCACACTTTCTATTTCCTCTGTATTCAAAATGTGTCCCCAAGTCTGCCTCTCTACAATGCTGGCAATTGCTGAAGTCCACGTTTTGTAAGAGTACTAACTTTGGTTGATGTAGGTGTTTTAATCTGCTGATAGCAAGAGGTGTTATTTTACTACAGTTTTGGGAAGTTTGTTTTGTAGTTAGAAGGTATGGGCTAGTTTTGTCTGTACTGCTTTATTGACTTTTGCCCTGCTGAGATAACCCTATCACACAGTATTTAACTTTAGCATATGCAACCCCAATATAGTCTAAAACCCAGTAGTGCCACTAATAGCAGCTTTTTTTTTCATAATTCTTTATTTTAAAGGGTATGCATCATAACAAGACACAATGAAATTCCCATCTGTTAAAAGTCATACGCCATCATGTACAATGTAGGTAAAAGTGCACACATCTCCAGAAAAAAAAAAAAATGATGACAATTAGTGTTCATAGAGACAGAAAGTGACTGCATTAGGTGAACTAACAGGTCATATACAGTGTGGCAAAATATACAATAGTATGATGCTACCCTGCATTTTCCAGCTTTTAAATACAGAGAGAAAGCAAGGATAGGGTGTTCGAGGGGATACCCCAGAATGGAGGGAAATAAGAACCACAAAGAATAGCTTAACCTCTTCTGGACTACTACTGCGGCAGGGCGGCCCTCCTGGGCGAAATCACATACCTGTACTTCATTTCTAGTTCCAGGTCTGGGGTGCGCACACATGCGCTGGTGACTTGCTCCCACTGTGATTGGACTCAACGGGTCCGGCGGACCCGATGTTCACCGGCTCCCCGCGATCGTTCCAGAGAGGTGCGGAACAATGGTCTGCCTATGTAAACAAGGCAGATCGCTGTTCTGTCAGAGGGGAAGATGGAGATGTCGTGTTTCTGCTAAGCAGGAACACAAATCTGTCTTCTCTCAGTCAAAGCACCCCCCCAGTTCAAAAGCACTCCCAGAGAACACATTTAACCCTTTGATCGCCCCTGATGTTAACCCCTTCCTGCCAGTCATCAGTACAGTAACAGTGCATATTTTTTTTTTTAGCACTGATCACTGTAATATTACTGGTCCCCAAAAAATGTCAGTTAGGTATCCGATTTGTCCTCCGCAATATCGCAGTCCTGCTATAAGTCGCTGATCGCCGCCACTACTAGAAAAAAAAAAAACAAAAAAAAAAATATCCCATAGTTTGTAGACGCTGAATACACATTGGCCTAAATTCATGAAGAAATTTGTTTACATTTTTTTATTGGCTATGTTTTATAGCAGAAAGTAAAAAATATTGTTTTTCTTTCAAAATTGTTAGTCTATTTTTGTTTATAGCGCAGAAAATAAAAATCACAGAGGTGATCAAATACCACCAAAAGAAAGCTCTATTTGTGGGAAAAGCAAAACATCAAATTTGGGTAGCGTCGCATGACCGTGCAATTGTCAGTTATTACCGCAGTGCCATATAGCAAAAAATGGCCTGGTCATGAAGGGATAAAACCTGTCGGTGCTGAAGGGGTTAAACCAATGGTCACATAAATAGTTCTGTGACCATTGAAACAGAAACCTCTATTTTCAGTCTTTCTTCAAATTTTTTGTTACAGCAGTTAAATAGTGACAGTGCAGTTCAATAACCACTAGAGTTTATCCTTGCTGCCCAGTGAGCTTAATTACTTAACCAACCTAATCAAACATGCCCCCTCACTACAAGTGTGGATGCTTGTGATTAGGTTGTGGCTGTTACTGATCTATGGCAGCATAGATCACTGGAGCGGGGTGAAGGAAATACAATTTGAGTTACAACTTAAAAGGTAACGAAATATAGGACCATAAAAAGGAAAATGCACATGAAATTTCAATAGACAGACTACAGAGAAAAAAATAAAGTATCTATTTCAAACAAAAAGGTCAGTTTATTGAATGAGACAATAAGTTTTGAAGGCTCTACGAAGCAATATATACAGACAATTAAAAATACAACAGTATTTATAATGTAATCACATTTCACATTTTAGAATAAATATTTAAACTTGAGACATCTGTACTTACTAGCATAAAAATATCTATAAAGTACATCTATAAATATACATTTTCCGCTATGGTAACAAAATTAAAGACATACAGCCTAAAGTAAAACTTTAGGCAAAAGGTATTTTTTTCATTTTTGATAGAGAGGGTTATAACCAGTCAGATTTATTTTTTGACACCTGTGTCCTATTGCAGAGATTTTCCTTTACTTCCTGTCCCATAGCCAAACAGGAAGTGAGAGGAAATCCCTGCAAATTAAAAGGGAGTTTCTTTGGAACCCACAGGTCACCAGAACTAGTGTCCCCATTGGAATATTTCCCCTCTATTACTGTTTTTGGGACAACCCAAAATTTGGGATTTTCTTTTACTTTCACTGATAGTGGTAAAGAGGACAAATAGAAAGGTGAATCACCTTAAAAGGGCGCACAGACAGCAGTAAATAACCAACAAGCACTCTAATCCCTCTCCATCATTTCCCCCAAAAAAACACGTTTTGCCTTTAGGCTATACTTTAAAGTAAATTAATTCAGTGCCTCACTGCATAGTCAGGATCTGTTTCCGAGATAGAAAAGGAGTCTGGGCAGCACGTAAGGCCTGGAGGAACTCTTCTAATGGCCAGTGGAAACAAGGGGGAGGAACAAGCCTTCCTCTACGGATCAAATCACAGAGGTCACGGACCATCTTGGTGATTTCCTCACGATCTACTGAAGATCAGGGTACAAAAGAAAAAACAAGGTCATGCAAAATGAAAGACAAAACTCGGATAGTCATTAACCTTTTTGCTGCTGCAACTATTACGTCAGTGACTGCGCTAACATGTACACGACTTCTTACGGGCGGTCATTTACTTTTTTTACTCCCAGCTGCTGGAGTTCTTGTAAAAGTGATAACTTCTACATGTACAGTAACCAATCCCCCAATTTCCTCTACACACAAATACACACCTGACAACGTCTCCTCTCCACCTTTATCATATATCTTGGGCTCACCTCAGGGTTTAATAAATTGAAAGTTTATTAAAATAAACTAAATAATGCCTAAAAATTTTTAAAGCCCCCACACTGCATACATACATAAGCAAACACACTTGCCTGGTGAATCTGGGTACAGCAGCCAGCCGCCCAGTAGCCAGTAGGTTCCAGGAATCAATCCGCACCTGATACTATTTATTAGGAGGGTATTTAGCACCTCTAACTTTCCGCAGTGCCTCAGCATTTTACCTGTGCCCCAAACATCCTGATCTTGTTGCTCCTGTCCTGATCCTACTTCTGTACCCACTACCCTATCCCTTGCTGCCTTGTACTTAAAAAGGAACAAGACAGGAAGAACAAGTCCAGGCTGTTTGGCACAAAGGGAAAAATGCTGAGGCACAGTGGTAAGCTAGGAGGGGCTAAATACTCTTCCCAACAACCAGCATCAGATGCAAACTGCTATTGGACACCGGAACTCAACTTTCGGGTTTTAAGACCACAGTGCCACTAGCCCTGGTTCCCCGGAAAAATCCTTTTTTTTTTTACTGGACACAGAAGTAATCTAGTACATTGGGTTATGCAGCTACCTTTGAGAAACTAGATACTGACAAATGATATGTAAAGATAGCTCAGTATAGCCACGCCCCCTCTCAGCATGCTTCAGTTTTGTAGCAAGTAGCAGTAGGAGTAGATAATAAGAAAAACAGATGGAAGGGGTCTGTATCCCTTACTTTAGACCATAAAAAAGGATTTCACAGCAAGTCAAAAATCTTGCTTTTTTTTCATAATTTTTAATCAGAGTGTTCAGGTACATAGGGACATCTGAAAAAAACAGCCAATGAAGACTAGCATGCTCATGGGAACCAACTTTTTAACAGAGGGGGCTCAACAGCCTACAGAGCAGCCTTAAGAACCTTACGACCAAAGCTAGCATAAACTGAGGTCTGACTGTCCATCTGGTAACATTTAAATAAAGTTTAAACCAAATACCAAGTAGCAGCCTTGCAAGTCTGAGAAACAGATGCTCTGTCAGACGTGCATGCTGAAAAACCAGTAGCTGACCGGCTCCCGATCAGGGCTCTCAGCCAATGGCTGAGAGCCCTGATCGGAGGGTTGAAGCAAGGAGGGGGGCTCCCCTGTCAGAACACAACAGCTCAGAGGGGGAGATCTCTGTATTAACATTGGATCGTTAGTACAGCGGCTCCGACCGGAGAGTTTTTATTTCCTTCAACCGGCTGGGTTGGACGAAAAAAAACCAAAAAAAAAACTGATGGTGTGTACCAGGCTTTAGGAACAACAAACAGGCATCAGACTGTCTAAGGGAGTTGTAGCTGAGAGATATTTTAAAGAGCAATGTCTTGGTTAAAGCGGCATGGAAGAATTCGCCTAAGGAAGAAAAGAGGCCCTGGGCCTCAAAACAACTTGAACCTGTAAAGAACCCTTTTGTGCTTCACAAGGACAAGGCTGCCAACGCAGAAACACACCTTGTAGAAGTGATGGTGACAAGAAAGGCAAGAGAAGACCTCCTGGATAATATTCCTGTGTCTTCTCATAATCGTAAAAAACAGTTTCTGAAAAACCTTTTGTGACCCATCAGAAGGAATGGGACGCACAGTAACGTCAGTGCTTAAAAATTCAGGAAATGCAGATACACAGCATGCCATCCACCCACTGCAACTTATGAAGTCTCCATGCACCCAATATAGACTGGAGGACTAAAAAAGAATCAAAGTTTGGAGTGTCATTTACTGCCAGTCTCAATGTGAGCAACAACCTGTACAAAGGCATTCACTAAGAAGTGAGATGCAAGCAGTCTTTGGAACAGAACTGCTAAGGCCCAAGATGTGACCCTTGAGGTTAAATGTCCAACCAAACCAGACTAGAAAAAAGGCAGGACTCATCTCACAGAGTGCTTCCTTCTCTCGCAACAAAAGAAATGCACTTCCCAAATGCGAATGAAAGCCAGCAATCAAGAAGCAGGGTGGTAAGCTGTCCTATTGGAACAAAAAATCCACACAATCTAAAAAGTCAAATCCAAAACATCAGCAGAGTCTTTTAGAAGCCTGATGAGGTCCAACTACCACGTCCTTCCAGGTCCGTTTTGTAGGACGAGAATCGCCTGCATGTCCTCCATCTCAATTATGCAACGCAGACAAGAAAAGGCATAGATCAGAATGAACTGATCCCTTATGTTCTCCCTGTGTCTGCGTGGGATTCCTCCCATACTCCAAAGACATGCTGGTAGGTTAATTAGATGGATCCTGTCTAAATTGGCCGTATATGAATGAGTTAGGGGCCTCAGATTGTAAGCTCCTTGAGGGCAGGGACTGATGTGAATTATATTATATTATATTATATTATATTATATATATTAATATATATATATATATATATATATATATATATATATATATAACACCCTTGTGAAAGTCCCTAACAGTCCCAGTGGATATTTATTAAGGAAAACACTGGATCAAAAGACAAAGAGCTCCATTTGTTGTGGAATTCCACCTCCATAGGGTGAAAACATCTTCTCTGGGTGAGCCTAGTGGCATACATCATTCCTTGTAAGTGAGAGTGCACTGAGTAGTGACTTTAGGAGAAGAGGAGTCCAACAGTGGTAACTTTAGTTTGGTGCACACCACAACCCAATCCCTAGGAAGCCCACTCTAGTCTTCTGTGGCTGAGACAACCCTGGACTCCAAGATTCCTCCTAAAAGGCTTCTTTCACAGACACTAGCTACAGCCGAGGCTTAGGTAAACTTGTTATGCCTTGGTGGAAATTTTTGCCTTTGACCAGTGTCTGTTTAGCTGAAGGTGGCAGCATAACCCAAGGAACCTTGACAAAGAACTCCTGTGATTAGGAAATGAAAAAATGACTGGCAGCAATCGGTCTGATAATCATAAAAACAAAAAGCTACCAAGACATTTAGGTACTCACTGTTTTGTCGGTCTCTTTTCCATTGAGTTATCCAAAAACCACATAGCCTGATATTTTTAAATATTAGAGCACTCTGAAACAGATAATCAACAGAAAAAGTAAAATTACGGTTGTCAGTGATTTAGTAGTCTCTTTTAAGGTGTTTAACAGATTAGGCATTAACCACCTCCATACTTCCACATTGTACAAAATGTTAGGGAGCACATGTGCATTACTGAAATACTGCTTATAAACGGTGCTTCAGAAAACATACTTGGGGGGGGGGGGGGGGCAGTGCACTCATGAATGGCCGTGATCTGATCTGTCATTGGAAAGCTCAGTATACAGTCATGCTTTTTACCTTGTGATTGCTGTGAATCATTCAATCCATTTACAAGGAAGCTCCCCTTCTATTGTGCATGGCCCGAATGTTTGTAAAACACAGCAGGAAGGATGAATGGCATATCAAATGTGAAAGTGGGTGTCTAAATGCCACTGACAACATGATGTATCTGGATTTTGCAAAAGCATTTGATACAGTTCCCCATACACGTTTACTGTACAAGGTAAGGTCCGTTGGCATGCACTACAGGGTGAGTACATGAATTGACAACTGGCTACAAGGGCGAGTTCAGAGGGCAGTGATAAATGAGGAGTACTTGGAATGGTCATTGGTGGAGAGTGGGGTCCCCCAGGGTTCTGTCCTGGCACCAATCCTATTTAATTTGTTCATAAATGACCTGGAGGATGGGGTAAACTGTTCAATCTCTGTATTTGCGGACGATACTAAGCTAAGCAGGGCAATAACTTCTCCGCAGGATGTGAAAACCTTGCAAGTAGATCTGAACAAATTAATGGGGTGGGCAAATACATGGCAAATGAGGTTTAATGTGGAAAAAATGTAAAATAATGCATTTAGGTGGCAAAAATTTGAATGCAATCTACTCACTAGGGGGAGAACCTCTGGGGAAAAATCAAGGATGGAAACGGACCTGGGGATCCTAGTAGATGATAGGCTCAGCAATGGAATGCAATGCCAAGCTACTGCAAACAAAGCAAACAGAATATTGGCATGCATTAAAAAGGGGATTAACTCCAGAGATAAAACAATAATTCTCCCGCTCTACAAGACTCTGGTCTGGCCGCACCTGGAGTATACTGTCCACTTCTGGGCACCAGTCCTCAGGAAGGATGTGCTGGAAATGGAGCGAGTACAAAGAAGGGCAACAAAACTAATAAAGGGACTGGGAGCACATTAGTTATGAAGAAAGAAAGCACTGAACTTTATTCTCTCTGGAGAAGAGATGCTTGAGAGGGGATATGATTTCAATTTACAAATACCATACTGTTGACCCCACAATAGGGATAAAACTTTTCCGTGAAAGGGAGGTTTAATAAGACACGTGGCCTATTAGATAACCACCTGAACGACCACAACATACAGGGATATACAATGTAATACTGACATATAATCACACACATAGGTTGGACTTGATAGACTTGTGTCTTTTTTTTCAACCTCACCTACTATGTAACATAGGACAATGGGATTGTTTCTTTTTAAAGGTAGTGACGATTTAAAGTGCCACTGGTAACCAATGAGTGTGGGGTTTATATTAACCCGCTAACTGAAATGTATTTAATACTTCATAAAAATCCTTTGCTGGTAATGACAGCTTCAAGGCGCCTCCTGTATGGAGAAACTAGTCGCATGCATTGCTCAGGTTGATTTTGGCCCATTCTCCCACACATTTTTCGAACATTAAAGGTTCTGTGGGCCTCTTCTATGAACTCTGATCTTACGTTCTTTCCATAGATTTTCTACTGGATTCAAGTCAGGTATTCTAGCAACTTTTTTTTCTCTTTCTTCAAAACCTAATTGAGAGTTTCCTTGTCTTTCGGATCATTGTCCTTCTGAAACATCCACCCTCGTTTCATCATCATCTTGGTAGATGGCAGCAGATTTTTTTTTTTATCAAGAATATTTTGGTACATTTTTCCATTCGTCCTTCCTTCAATGCTATGAAGTTTGCCAGTACCGTATGCTGAAAAACAACCCCACACCATGATGTTCCCGCCTCCAAACTTCACTGTTGGTATGGTGTTTGTGGGGTGATGTGCAGTGCAGTTTGACCTCCAAACATGGTGTGTATTTTTGCATCCAAAGAGTTCAATTTTGGCCTCATCGGACTGTATAGTCTCTCAGTATTTCACAGGCTTGTCCAAATGTTGTGCAGCAAACTTTAAAACGAGTTTTAACATGTTTTTTCTTCAGCAATGGAGTCTTGCGTGGTGAGTGAGCAGACAGGCCATGGTGGTTTAATGCATTACTTATTGTTGTCTTCGAAACAATTGTACCTGCTAATTCCAGGTCTTTCTGAAGCTCTCCACAAGTGGTCCTCGGCTCTTGGACAACTCATCTGATAATTCTTTTCACTCCTCTGTCGGAAAGCTTGCGAGCAGCACCTGGTCGAGGCCGTTTTATGTTGAAATTATGTTCTTTCCACTTCTGGATTATGGCCCCAACAGTGCTCACTGGAACATTCAGAAGTTTAGAAATCCTTCTGTAACCAATGCCATCAGTATGTTTTGCAACAATGAGATTGCGGAGGTCTTGAGACAGCTCTTTGCTTTTACCTATAATGAGATGTTTCTTGTGTGACACCTTGGTAATGAGACACTTTTTATAGGCCATCAGTTGAGACTAAGATGGGCGTGTTTGCAACTCTACGTGCCCGTGGCCACCAGGAAGCTGACACTGTTCAGCGCTAATCACAGGCAGAGACATTTCCCGATTCGCGGCTGTACAGATCGGGAAATGTCTCACTACCTGCGATTAGTGCTGTGCACCTTTAGAAATATATTTACCTAGAAAAATGGTGCCCACCCTCTTTGCTGCTGCACATGTGCATTAAAGTGGTGCCAAGAAGTTAAAGGTGTGTGTGTGTGTGTGGGGGGGGTTAAAGTGCTACTGACCACCAAAGAGGGCAGTTTTTCTTGGAGAAAGAAGAAAAAGAAGGGAAAGGGAGAAAGGTGTAAGGAGAAAATGTAAGCAAACGGTTTTTGTATTTTTTTTCCCTTTCAAAAGCAAAACAAAAAAAAAGGTAGTAATTAAATACCAACAAAAGAAAGCTCAAAAAAACGGTATAAAATTAATTTTGATAAAGTTTTGTATGAACGAGTAATTGTCAAACCATCAAAAGCTCTAAAAACTGAAAAATAGCCTTGTCATGAATGGGTTGTTAAAAGACTAGTACTCAAGCAGTTAAAGGAGAGATGGTCAAGGTACTGGATACTGGGGGGCCTCAACTGGCACTTCGAAAATTTTCAAGGGATAGCAACATAATATTCCATATATGCAAAGCTATAGAGGATTGTCAGAGACTGCTAACACACTGCTGGAGATGTGGTCTGTTGTGAAAATGGGGATAGATTATGTGAGACTGCTATAGATTACTGCCACTTCAGCACCTTACCAAATCAATGCTCCACTACTAGCTATTGGGGTATATCAGAATTACCAAAGGTATGCAAGCTGAGCACCAGGGCATTGAAGTGAAGTGAATTAAGCGAATATACTGAAATCAAAAGCCCTCTATCTATCCCTGCAGAATTATTTACCATCAGTCTTGGTATCAATTTAACCAAAACCTGCAAGACCGGTTACCAAGCCAATTACCACCCTATGCTCACCAAACTAACCTCCCTAATGACATGTTGGGCCTGCACTTTATGTCTCATGGGTTGGCAGAATTATGGCAGTCAAGACAACCATGTTAACCAATATCTTTTCTATATTTCAAGTTCTCCCAGTTCCGCGGGGGAGGACTCCCTAACTACAAAACATCATGGCAGGCAGTTATCAGAATTAACTTAAAGTGGATGTAAACCCGATATTAATATATACACACACACACATATTTATAATATATATATATATATATATATATATATATATATATATATATATATATATATATATATATATATATATATATATATATATATATATATATATATATATATATATATATAATTATAATACTGTAGTATAAGATTTCCTATCATTTGAGCCCAGTCTTGCCACACAGAGTTAATCCATCTCTGAGCAATCCTCTTTTATTGTTCAGTGAGAAAAATCTTGACAAACTGAGAAGAAAAACTTTGTCAAATCCTCCCCCTTGCTGTGAGTGACAGCCTAAGACACGGGCATTATTTTTTTAATTCCCTCCCCCACTCCTTTCTTCAACAGCTCTGCAAGGATTGGCTGTTCCACACCTCAGCATGATTTGGCATGCTGAAATCATGTGGTTACTTTCCTGTCTTTTCACTGGATGTTAGAGATCATAGCAGAAGTTCAGTGTAAGAAATACACAGGAGAAAATGCATATTGACAAGGGAAGTGTAGAGGTGGGCGGGGAGTCTACTGACATCACGACTCCACCCACCGAGCGCCAGACAACAGACCCACCCACAGAATCTGCAGTTTTTCGGTTTTTAAAAACAGACAGACAGAGGGGAGACATTTGACAGGTAAAGATACATGCAGGAGGCATGTATATCCTTATAGATAACCCCTATGGCAGTAGTTTAGAAAGGATGACATTGGGTTTACATCCACTTTATTTCCATGCCACCTGAGAAACTTCTATTGGGTAGGACTCTAAGCAGGATTGCGAGCCTGTACGTCTGTTGACAAGATTTTATGGTTAAAACCACCACCACATAACACAACAGTATCGCAACAGTATCTCTAATCCTATTACTATCCTATTACTGACCTTATGAGATTGAATTAAGCAAAGTACTGGACTACTTTTATTGCATCTACTTTTAAGCCTGCCATAGATGATTCATGGGTTGCAGGTCAGAAAATTGCTCAATTTCCTCCCGCAAAGCTATAGTGTTCTCCCCGGCGGGGGGTCTCAGGCAGGAGAGCACACAGTGATTATTGCTAGCAGCTATAGCCACTGGCAATAATCGCATGAATAATCCGACAGGCTGGTTGTACCCAAGTTGATCGATTGATCAACTTGAGTACAATCAGCCTGCCCATACATGGTTTAAATTTCAGCCAGTCTCTACTGAACCGGCCAAGATTCAAACTATGGCCAGCTTTACCCTCGCTCATACAAAATCCTTCATTTTACACAGGCTATGTGTCCCCCACCTCCTTTGCAACCTGGTCTTCATTGAACCTGACCACATTACATTAATTAGCCAGAGCCAATGGAATCAAGAACACACAGACCCCACTCTTCGACCAGTCTGTGGTGTCAAGTAAGATCAGTGCCAGGGGTTCTACTACACAGAAAAGCTTCAGGCTAACAGACTAAGTAAAATGCAGCTTTCTTCACTGCCATTTTTAACTCCCCTCCCCCCTCAACAAGGTTGCTTCAACAATATATTAAAGGCTCTAGAGGCTCCTAAATTGTGCTTTACTGCATTAAAAATATATTCTCTCCCTCTCCCTCTCCCTCTCCCCTCCAGTGAGCTGACTGACCCTAGATTTACCTGTACACATGCATTACATTGCAAAACTGTGGGCAGGCACACATCCTCAAAGCCCAACTGCAAAACTTTTTTTTTTTTAATTCAGTAGTGTGAGAATGAGGTAGAACAATAAAATTCCTCCAGAACATACATACATTCCACATTAAATATCACATAGTAGATTACTCACCACAGGAACAGTAACAGGCTGTTTAGCCATTCCTCCATAGGTCACCATAGTGCCACCATAACTAAAAGCCAACAACAAACACGGTCACTCATTTCTACTACATCTGAAACAAAGTCCAGAGCAATTTAATGGCACTTTAATTTACAATTTACACATATTTTGTATCATATGTATAATAAATTGGTAACACAATGGGAAAGGAAAAAAGGCATGATCAAAACTGGGGTCCGTTATGTCAAAAAAATAAAAATAAATAGGTTGTGCTTTGTAAATGACAATACAGGAGGCAGAACTGGCATCACAGATCCTATTTAGAGGCTGCTGGGAGCAAGAAGAACAGCTCCAGCTGTAGGTCCCAGCAACAGCTTAGTGGAGCTACATACAGCTACTTAAGCCGGATACACACTACTGATTTTTTTCGTGCAATCGTTCCTATTCTTCCTTTCATAGCAATGTATATTTTACTATGTAGAGGACTGATCCATCTGTGACTCCAGTAAGTCCCATGCGGTGGGGCCTGGTGGACGACAGCATCGTCACACACATTTTGCTTTCATACTGGATAACTGTACTTTCTCTTTGGGCAGCCTATGCTAGGTTAGTTAATATCTTTATGTAAGACTGTATGAAAATTGTATATGTAATTAATTATCTATATCCATGTTTACAATTAAATGATGTGCATCATCTATATCCTACATAAATAAATGTGTTGAACCTATTTGTTAGAACCCCTGAGGAAGAGACTATATCTCAAAACGAGTCGGATGTCTTCAGATGCCTTATCGGGGCTAGGTTTCAGCATTTCCGTCTATACATTCTGTTAGTAACTATCGGTTACCATGAATTTTGCATATTTTAATGTATGAGGTTTTAATGGATACAAATAAATTCTTTAAAATATTCTCTATATTGGCTTTCTGGAAATGTTGTTGCATAGAGTCCCTACATCTAGCGGGTAATTTCTTACTGTTGTATATCATTTGAGATGATTGCAGCCTCAAAAAGGTCCTTATAGTATTTTTGAAAATACAGGTTGCCTGAACTATCATACTGGGACCTCTGGCTAACACTTTCTAACCCCCTCACATAAAGTCAGAATTAAGACATACAGTAATTCAGTAATTCCTTTTCTGTATACTTAGAGACTATTGTAGCCATAAAACTACACTTTTCAAGAGGTTAGTCATTGTACATCATGCATTTATCTCAAGAGTTTCCTTTTAGATAAGCAGTTGAACAAAGCTTTTTAAGACCGAGTAAGAGTACCGATACTTTTCCTCAAGTACTCGCCGATACCGGTTATCAAATTATTTTTTTTTAAATTTATATCTTTAACTTTTTTTGGTGGAGAGGGGGTTATTTTTTAGGGAGGAGCTTATTGTTTAGGGTGCGGAGGTGGAGAGGGGTGTTCTTGTTTAGGGTGGGGAGAGTGGGGCTTATTGTTTTGGGCGGAGAGGTGGGGTTATTGTTTAGGGTGGAGAGAGAGTTGTTTAGGGTGGAGAGGTGGGGAGGGGGGGTATTTGGGAACCCAATCACTGCACTACAACACCCAGCAGACCTGCCCCCCCCCTCCAAGAAGTTCTGCAGCAGCAAAGCCTGGCTCAGTGCAGGACACACACTACTCACCAGGGAGGCAGATCTGTCACCCCGCAGCCACCCGCAGAAGAGATCGAGGAGGAGAAGCACATCGCCAGAGGACACAAAAAAAAAAAAAAAAAAAAAAATCGGTGCGAGAGGGCGGATCCACTGTGAGGAAGGGAAATCCCCACTGACAGCTGAAGCGTCTTTGGTTAAGGAGTGGGGCCGCCACGTCCTTAACAACTAATGACTGCCTGCATTCTTTTGCATACATTTCATCTGTCAGTGGAGAAATCGCGCTGACAGATGAAAGAGCCGAACCTGAAGGTATCTGGTTCAGGTATTGGCGCATCTGCACGAGTACCGATACTTGTGCAAATGCTTAGTCCCGGCATCGGTGCAACCCTAATGTAAACCTGGCCTTAATCTACCAGCTATAATTTTTAGATCGTTTCTTAGAATGTATGATACGTGGTTACATGTTTAAACAGGCTGGCTGCATTTGACTACATTGTAGTCTCTTATTTACAGTTTTGTATTCCTTCCTTCCTTTTTGCAAAAAGCCACAAGTAAACTTTACAAAAATATTTGTTATGACCATTTTTATAGTTTTATCTCTTGGTAAGCAAGTAAGAATTTTGAAAGTCATGTAGTATTTGTGTGCAATATTAACTCTTATGAAACAAAATCAGTAGCGCCATTTCCTATAGGCTCTGAGCATTCAGAAATGACACGGCTTGAGGATATTTTACGAACTTTAAAAGCTGGAAGTGAAATTAAAGTAGAACTATAGGCACACCCCCCCCCCCCAACCCATTTCAGAGTAAGGGAGGTTAATTTTTGCCATCTGTGTCCTGTTGGGGAGATTTAACTTTACTTCCTGTCCCATAACCAAAACAAAAAGAGAGAGAAAATCCCTGCAATTTAAGGAATCGCTTGAGGACCCGCATGTCACCAGAACTAGTGTCCCAATGAAAGAGTTCCCCTCCATTACCTTTCTGGGGGCAACCTAAAATTTGGGATTTTCTTTTATGCAGAGTACACACGGTCGGACTTTTCGACCGGACTTGTCCAACGGACGCCGACAGACCAAATCTGGCGGACAATCAGATCGTGTGTGGCCTTCACCGGACTTTTCCAGTCGCAAATCTGACTGACTTTAGATTTGGAACATGCTTTAAATCTTTACGTCGTAACTCCGCCGGACCCAGAAATCAGCTCGTCTGTATGCTAGTCCAACGGACAAAAACCGACGCTAGGGCAGCTATTGGCTATCAACTTCCTTATTTTAGTCTGGTGTACGTCATCACGTACGAATCTGTCGGACTTTGGTGTGATCGTGTGTAGGCAAGTCCGTTCGTTAAAAAGTCTGTCGAAAGTCTGCTGGAAAGTCTGTCGGACCAGTCCGGTCGAAAATTCCGCCCGTGTGTACGCGGCCTTACTTTCACCGATAATGGTACAGGACAAATAAAAGAAAAAAAAAAAACCTGACAGGGGTTCTAATCCCTCTCCACTCCATCCAAAGAAAAAAAAAAAAAGTTAGGTTAAGCATAAAAGGTAACTGATAATAAAAAAAATGCCACCTAAAGTGAAAAATGGGAGGCTGAACCCTGTAATAAAAAAAGTGTTAGAGCTACTTACTCTAAATGACGCAGCATTTCAGTTGTGCTTTTCCCACCAACACAGTTCAATGCTAATCGTGGGCGGGGGCAAGTCTGCAAAAGATAAAATTACGGTATCACAGACATGGAATCAGCAATATGTATAATGGACAGGATAATTGGTCTTACCTTAAATAAATCCTTCATCTCTGGCTTGCGCAGCTGTTCTTCTGTGATTACAT
Organism: Lithobates clamitans; assembly: GCA_037952925.1. Lineage (NCBI taxonomy): Eukaryota > Metazoa > Chordata > Amphibia > Anura > Ranidae > Lithobates > Lithobates clamitans. The sequence goes on along the minus strand of JBBGZY010000965.1, from coordinate 2,511,906 downwards.
GATCCGCTCCCAAATCATGAAGTCTATGCACCAGGCTCTGAAGCTCTGGCCTGCAGAAAAATTGAAATCTCTCAGAAGGCTTGTTATCCTCTACGATATCAGAGAATACGGTAATCAGAATCCAACAGTTCTAGTAGTGCTTTCTTTCTGTGACTAGACAGCTAAAAACCTATTACTACAGCTAGTAATAGAAATAATACCCTTTTCTGTCAAAACAACCTTTACATTTTTTAGGATCTCCATGGAAGTATCCATAGTTTCAAAAATGTCAGATTTTGATGCTGAGGGGGTCATTTGCTGCATATAGAAGTGTATTTGGACATCTTGAAAGCCAGAAGTACGTTGATCAGGCTATACCGCAGCAGTATTTTTTTCTAAACATGTCATTAATCTAGAAGGCTCAAATAGTTTCTCATTAGTAACCATGATTGCTGTATCTTTTATTAAAACAAAAGGTTTATCAATGAAAAAAGGCTGTTTGTATCGATTGTCAAGTAAGATTTGCACTACTGTGACTTTTTGGATTGATGATGATTGAGGGACACCTAAAACATAATCTAATCCTAAACTAAAAAGTACACAAGACACATTATCTGACCTATTTTATAAAACAAACTGAGAAAAAAAAAAAAAGCACTGCCTCAGGAACCATTCAGATGCCAACTAGATTCAAGCAGGGCAAAGGCACCCAACTCAAGGATTCTGCTGGCAATGGAGCAACTGATGGAACAAAGACTCTCCTTTCTCTGCACTGCCCAGCAGTGTTCTGCACTGTGCAGGACCAAAGCTGTCAAACTGACAGGCTAGTCCTGTAGTTTACACTAGAACCTGGCTCTCCACATGTAATCAGTGGAGCTCTGTTGTCTGTTTGACAGCCACTACTGATACACAGAGAGCAGTGCACAACTGCCAGTGCTCTGACAAATACATTGCAGTGCTGAGCTGTCAGTTTGACAGCCACTTCGCTTCGACTTTTTCTTTCCCTGGCAACACTTGTACCGTTTTCTTTTTTTTTTTTAAAAACAGTTTGCAGCATTTCATTGTTCCAGAAACATACATTTTTAAAAAGGGACTAATCACAAAATACAAGTTGCACTTTGATGAGTTAGACACTATTTTATATCCTAGAAGCAAGAATGAATTTTGGTTAAAATAATGACATTTTAACATTTTGATCATGACTAAAATACACTTTAACCACATCACAACATCTTCCCCATATCCTGTTCTGTTGTCCTTGGACCAAAATATATTGACTCTAGGGACAGTGGCTGTCATTTCTGTGCCCTGCACTGGCCTGACCACTGTATACAGTATGTGGATGTGAAAGTTACATCTGTCTCAGCTTGGAGAAAAGGGGGAGGGGTTCTTATTTTCACCTTTGGCACTAGAGAATCTTTCGGACCCTGGATCAAAGTTTCCTTCCTTAACTATAATCTTGCAATGCTGATTGGTTATAAGTTGCCCAAGACAGGCACGTCCTATTATTTAATAAAACTAACTGAATATCCAGCTAAGCTCTGATGCTGCAGTCTTTAATGCTTAAGAGGAGGGATACACAGCTGAATTATATACAGTATACAACTTCTGTATGTAATGCAGTGTGAAAAGACAGTCATTTTATTTCGATTCAATGGGAGCGGTCCTACATTACAAATGTTTTATTAGATAATATATAGGTGTACATACCTATCCCTTACTATGTTAATGGTGGTGATGCCCAATGATGATGCAATCTGTATAACAGCCTGACCAACACCACTATTGCTGGCATTCTGTATAACTGAATCACCTGTGAAAAAGACGGAAGAACAAATATGAGGTACACTTTGTGAAGTGTTTTTTTTCCCCATCTGTGATAGCACTGTTTCTCAACACTTACCTGGTCGCAGAGTCTCAAAATCAGACAGCAGTCTGTATGCAGTACAGGGGTTAACGCTCAGAGTCGCTGCTATTTCTATGGATATGTCACTTGGGACTCGTACTAGTGCTGCCTCTCTGAAAACTCCTTCTGAACGCCATGTGCCTGGAGAACAATATTTGTGTAATATAGTCACAGTAGAAAAAAAAAAAATGTTTTCCCTTTTTTTTGCCAAATAACACAGTAAGTTATATTTACAGAATGCCTAAACAAAGACGGGGACAGGGGGGGAAAAAAAAGCTAAAAAAAAAAAAAAAAAGGAAGAGATGAAAATATGGAATAAATGCTAAATGAAGTGAATGTTTAGAAAAATGTATGGCTGTCAGATTTTTTTTTCACTGGATATAACAAAAGCTTGTGCAGTACCTTCTTTAATATTTAAAAAAACAGGACAGTTTTTTTTTTTTGCGTCAAGAAACACCCACCCTGCGAGGCCCTAAGATATGCTCAAAGTACATAGTTCTCATTGTTCATTGTCTACTTCCAACTAAAAACACAGATATGACGTTCAAGTGTAACTAAAAGCAAAACTTATTTTTTGGATAGCGTGGAGATGGATTAGAGCAGTGGTTCTCAACCTCAGTCCTCAAGTACCCCCATCGGGCCAGGTTTTGGGAAACTCCCTTAGATAAAATAGCTCTTATCAATATCATGTCATTGATATTGGTTTAAAGCACCTGTGCAAAGGAAAACATGGCCTGTTGGGGGTACTTGAAAACTGAGGTGGAGAACCACTGATTAGAGCACCTATTAGGTTTTTATTGCTGTCTGTATCCCTGTCAAGAAGATTCACCTCCTGTTTACCATTATCTTTGACAGTAAAAGAAAATGCCAATTTTTGGGTTGTCCCCAGAAAAGTAATAGAGGGGAAATCTTACAATGGGGACACTAGTTCTGGTGACCTGGGGGTCCCCAAGGAATTCCCTTAATTTGCAAGGGTTTCCTTTCACTTCTTGTTTGGCTATGTAACAGGAAGTGAAAAAAAAAAAAAAAAAAAAACAACATCTGACAGGATTATAGCCCTATATACATATATATTTTTTTTTTTTTACCTACAGGTAAGCTTATAACAAGACTTAACTTACACAGTTTAGGAGATATTCAGTATATGTGCTGCTTACGACGTCATTGGCGCATGCGCACTGAAGAAACGGGCAGCTGGTGCTGTTTCTTCAGGAGTCGTGTGGTGACCGGCTACTCCCGTACGCATGTGCAGGAGTGATGCTGTGATTGGCCGGAGCCGCGAACCCGGAAGTAACTACAGTGGAAGATGTCCGCACTGTACTCGGAGTGCCAACGCCGATCCAGGGAATCATTTTAAGGTAAGTTTTTCATAATGAGCTAGTATGCGATGCATACTAGCTCATTATGCCTTTTTCTTGCAGGGTGCATTCCCCCCCCCCCCCCCGAGGTTTACAACCTCTCTAAAGCCTCACTCCATGTTTTAGTGAGCTTTAAATAGTTTGTTTGGACCAAGCTGGTCCAAACAAATCCTTTCCTTCACTAAGACATGCAGCAGCTGTCAGCACTTTATGTAGCCTCAGCTACATACAGTATACAGCACTGTGTTCCAGCAGCAGAATGTGGAATTCCTGTCTTGCTTCCAAAACAAAATTAAGCCAGCTAAGTGCTGCTAAGCCACTCACAGGAAGTTTTGTATTTCCTGAATGAATACAAAGCCTTCTCCGTCGCGTGGATAATGTCATAATCTTTGTCTCAGCCAAAGGAAGCTTTATATTCATTCGCAAAATACAAAAAAAAAAAAAAACTTTTAGTGAATATTTGAGCAGCACTCAACCAAACTTGATTTTATTTTGGGAGCTGGAAGTCCACACTTGCTGCCAGAATATAGCTTCATATGCTATGTGTAGCTGAGGTTACGTACAATTTTTACATTGCCGACAGCCGCTGCAGGTGTTCGTGAAATAAATTGTTTGTTTGGACCAGCGTGGTTCAAACAAACTAGTCAGAGTTCACTAAAACATGGAGCTAGGTTTTAAACTTTCAGTGTAGCAAATGTCCTAATCTCTTCTGCTAAAAATAATGATATTCTGTTAAAATGCAGGAAAAAAAAAAAAAAAAATATGGATACTTTCTTACCTAATCCAGCATCCACTGGAATGACCCAATCTCCAGGCCTCAATGAAGACACATGATGTCCAATCTCTGTCACCACACCTACTCCTTCATTTCCCCCTACAGCTGGTAACTGGGGCAGCAAAGCATAAGTTCCTGGGAAAACATATGTTATTGCACAATGTTATCACTTAGAAGGTTCACGACCATGAAGGGCTTAGGGCATGACATAAAAGGCTTTTGCTTGCTTGAAATAGATTTTAAATATACGTACAAGTCTATGGGAATGAAAAACCTGCTTAAAGTGGTCATCCTTTTTACCAACTTCAAATACACCTGTCAATGAATTCTGAATGAACTCAAAAGCATGACAAATGACTGGCATCAACACAAGCACAAAGCCATTGACACAGCCTTAAAGTGGTTGTAAACTTCAGACATGAAATATGAACAAAGCATATCCCACTATAGCAGGGGTCTCCACAATTTTAAACAAAGGGCCAGTTTGCTATCCTTCAGACTTTAGCAGAAAATGTCCTGGTGTCGGTAACAATGCCTCAGCATTGGTGTCCGTGAGAGGAATAGTGCCCCATTCCTGGTGTCAGTGGGAGGAATAGTGCCCCATTGGTAATGTCAGCGGGAGGAATAGTGCCCCATTGGTAATGTCAGCGGGAGGAATTGTGCCCCAAGGGATAAAGGCAAGCAAAGGGCCGCAGTTTGGAGACTACTGCTTTCTAGTGTGTACTTGCCTCAATGCAGAGCACTAAGTGTCATTTCTGTCTGCTGCTTTGTTCCTCTGCTATCTGCATGAATCACTTTTGATAAGCTATCCTGACACCAAGAGAAAAATGGCGACAGCAGACACCTTCAGCAGATTGACAGCCTCAGCTCTGTTCCTGTGTGCTGTGTGATGGGATTGTGTCTCTTCCCTCCAATCAGCTCTCTTCTCACTGAGCTATCAGCTCCCCACCCCATTATTTTCTGAACTCTCAGACAAGCTTTATAAATTCTGACTGCAGATAAACAGGTACAACTTATGTAGGTGGTGCAGATGTTGCTTCGTCTCTGTATCACCTGAGGCCAGTCATTTCACGGGGCCTATGTAAGGGTTTAACTACTTTAAAAACCCTCTGCATAACAAGCCTAAATCGTGTGTATAAAGAATCAGTTCACCCAAAAGTGATGGAGCTCATTGTAGCAGTCCCTGGCTTTATACACTATATGCCCTTGACCCTACAAATGCGAAATCTCCCTGCTATAATTACCCTTCCCGTTGAAGATGATGATAATAATAATAATAATAATAATAATAATAATTAATAAGCTTGGGACCTCCTTACAATGTCCAAAGCAGATGTGCAGGCCGAGAATAAGACTGCTCTAGGATAAAAAAAAAAAAAAAAAAAAAATCTTCCACATGTTTCAAAGCTCACCTTTAGGCACACAGATTAAATTTGTATATGGGGGCTGTTTTATTGGCCAGGGATTTGTATTTGTTCATCCAGTATTAGGATTGTCTCCATGCCGCCACACAGCACAACCCTGTTTGGCAGGACAGGTGACTTAAAGAGGAAGTAAACTCTCCCGCTCTGATGCTTCTTTTCATTTAGTCCATTATAATAAGTAATTATCAAACTATAGCCACTGTAATCCAGCCCAAATCGCATATTACTTACTGTTTAAAGAAACTTAAAAAACTTGTTTCCAGGGGTTAGGCAGCGCCATCTTAAGTATTGTTTTCTGAGGCCACAGTGGAGTGTATTTCTGCCCTTACATTGAGCACTTCCTGTACTGTTAACCAAGCCTCCTTCTCAATCCAACATTTAGATGCTTCCCATCTAATAGGTGACTTGTTTTATTTCATAGTATTTACTTGTGCCGATAATCTAGTGTTTGCCTGTGTCAGTCATATCAGCTTCAGCTGATAAGACTGCAGTAATGCTGTCCGATGCCCTGGTTTACATTCAATGTGATGTCACATGGAGTGTAGGAGGAAGCTCTGAGTGATTATGAAGTCTCCTGGGATTGCAGTGGTGTGCCTTAGGAAGTCCTGATAATAGACAGACAAGCACATGCTCAGTGAAGTCATTCTAAAGAACATAAAGGATTACAACAATACTAAGCAAGTAAGGAGATATCTACAAGCAGTGTTCATTAGGGTTTTTTATGCCGATTTACATGGGACAAAGTTGTGTGGGAGAGTCTACAACCACTTTAAAGCGGAGTTCCACACAAAAATGGAACTTCCGCCTTTCGGAACCCTCCCCCCCCCCTCCGGTGTCACATTTACCTGTCAAAGACAGGTATTTGCACTCACTTCCGGCATAGACTCCCATGGGAGTCTATGCCTCTTCCCGTTCCGACCGCGCTGTCTGCTGGGAACACACAGCTCCCAGGAGAGAGCGGGGACCACTAGCGACGCGCAGCGCGACTCGCGCATGCGCAGTAGGGAACCGGGAAGTGAAGCCGCAACGCTTCACTTCCTGATTCCCTCACCTAGAATGGCGGCGGCAGCTGCCGAGAACCGAGCGGGTTCTCGGCGTCCCCTGCCGACATCCCTGGACCCCGGGACAGGTAAGTGGCAATGTATTAAAAGTCAGCAGCTGCAGTATTTGTAGCTGCTGGCTTTTAATATTTTTTTTTTTTGGCGGTGTGGGTGAACCCCCGCTTTAATTATTCACTATTGCAGTTAACAATTAAGCCTGGTACACACTAGTTTTTTTTTCGTGCAACCCAAAAAACCCCCAAAAAACTGTCAACTCCAACCAGAGTCGCTGTACTAATCATGCAAGATTAGTCCAGCAATCCTCCCTGCTGAGCCCCCTTGCCAGAACACTCCGATCAGCACTCTGCCATTGGCCGAGAGCGCTGATCGAGAATCAGTCAGCTACCAGTTTTCCAGCATGCATGTCCGACATACACATGGGCAGAATGTCAGCCAGTATTTTTTGTACGGGCAAATTTCTCCCGACATTCTGCCTGTGTATACAAGGCTTTAGAGGTCTTGTCCCTCTCCAGCCTGTGACAGGACAATGAATGAAAAAGCAGCAGACTAATGAGCTCATCTGCCGGTCACATCTATCTTCGTCACTACGTTCTCTCCTCCTATTAGTATGCTCCTTGTCTGTCAGTCTGAGCTCTGCTGTATAGTGGACTGCTGATAAGTGTCAATTTCAGACCCAGACACTGCTTGTAAATTAAAAATACATGATGACGTATTCATAAATACAGACTTGAATCAATTGCTTTCTATATTTGCCTGAAATTCAACTAACTCTCCGGCATTTATCAAAACTAGAAATCTGTTTTTTGGGTGGAATGATCCTTTAAAAAAGGGTAACATTTGCTTATGGTGTGCTTTGCACATTTTTAGGTTAGTTGTATTTGTACACTCAGAGTTGCTCACACTTGCTCCACAAGATATCTTACCTTGAATCATATTTATGTCAGAAGGATTTATGGGGGCAGCCAACATTTTAACTGCCACTTCATAATCCGCTGGTGAAGCAACTTCTAGTCTCTGCAAACTAAATTTAAAGAGAATGAGTGTTATTTACTTACTGAATAATCACCATTTATATAAGTAAAAATATAAAGAGCATAGATGTATATAAAAGAGCACAGCAAACTAAAGCAGCTGAGCGGAATTCTGTTTTAAGTCATATTAAAGAAATGGAAAACATTAACTACTATGTTGTTTTTCTGCTTTCTATACTTTTTTGTCCTTTATGACATCTATTTCGCATACTTTGTTTTCTTTGGCTATTGCACTTCATACATCCTTGTTTTTCTTTACTAAATTAATAACTCGATTACTGTTGTGTTCTTATAATGGCCATTGGTTAAAAACGTTTTGGTTATTTCAGCTCACAGAAAGTGACGAGGTCATTGCTGGCAAGATCAAAGGGTACTTTTTGCATTTGCTGAAAAAAGAAAACAGCAACCACATTTTAGAGCCCTTTCACACTGAGCCGCCTAGGGCGTCAGCGGTAAAGCGGCCGCTTTACCGTTGTTTTAGTGGCGCTATTCGGCCGCTAGCGGGAAGGTTTTAACCCTCCCACTAGCGGCCGAAAAGGGAAAAGGGGTTAAATCCACCGGCAAAACGCCGCCGGAGCGGCATTTTGCCAGCGGTATCGCAGCGCTGCCTCACTGATTTCAATGGGGAGCAGCAGTGAGTTTACCGCTCCTAAGAAGCTGCTGGCAGGACTTTTTCTGACGCCCTGCCAGCGCACCGGTCCAATGTGAAAGCCCTTTAGTTTATTTTTTTAATTTTTATACAGTATCTCACAAAAGTGAGTATACCCCTTACATTTTTGTAAATATTTTATTATATCTTTTCATGTGACAACACTGAAGAAATGACACTTTGCTACAATGTGAAGTAGCGAGTGTACAGCTTGTATAAAGCTTATATAAATTTGCTGTCCACTCAAAATAACTCAACACACAGCTATCATTGTCTAAACCGCTGGCAACAAAAGTGAGTACACACACCTTAGTGAAAATGTCCAACTTGGGGGCAATTGGCCATTTTCCCTTCCCCGATGTTATGTGACTCGTTAGTATTACAAGGTCTCAGGTGTGAATGGGGAGCAGGTGTGTTAAATTTGGTGTTATCGCTCTCACTCTTTCACACTGGCCACTTGAAGTTAAACATGGCACTTCATGGCAAATAACTGAGGATCTGAAAAAAAAAAAAGAATTGTTGCTCTACATAATAGATGGCCTAGGCTATAAGAAGATTGCCAAGACCCTGAAACTGAGCTGCAGAACAGTGGCCAAGACCATACAGTGGTTTAACAGGACAGGTTCCACTCAGAACAGGCCTCGCCATGGTCGACCAAAGGAGTTGAGTGCATGTGCTCAGTGTCATATCCAGAGGTTGTCTTTGGTAAATAGACGTATGTGTGCTGCCAGCATTGCTGCAGAGGTTGAAGGGGTGGGGGGGGGGTCAGCCTGTCAGTGCTCAGACCATATGCCGCACACTGCATCAAATTGGTCTGCATGGCTGTCTTCCCAAAAGGAAGCCTCTTCTAAAAATGGTACAGCCTGCAAACACTTTGCTGAAGACAAGAAAGGACATGGATTACTGGAACCATGTCCCGTGGTCTGATGAGACCAAGATAAACTTATTTGGTTCAGATGGTGTCAAGCGTGTGTGGTGGCAACCAGGTGAGGAGTACAAAAGACAAGTGTGTCTTGCCTACAGTCAAGCATTGTGGTGGGAGTGTCATGGTCTAGGGCTGCATGAGTGCTGCCGGCACTGGTGAGCTACAGCTAATTAAGGGAACCATGAATGTCAACATGTACTGTGACATACTGAAGCAGAGCATGATCCCCTCCCTTCAGAGACTTGGCCGGAGGGCAGTATTCCAACATGATAATGACCCCAAACACACCTCCAAGACGACCACTGCCTTGCTAAAGAAGCTGAGGGTAAAAGGTGACGGACTAGCCAAGCAGGTCTCCAGACCTAAACCCTATTGACCACCTTCAAACAGAAGGTGGAGGAGCGCAAGGTCTCTAACATCCACCAGCTCTGTGATGTCTTCATGGAGGAGTGGGGGAGGACTACAGTGGCAACCTGTAAAGTTCTGGTGAACTCCATGCCCAAGAGGGTTAGGGCAGTGCTAGAAAATAATGGTGGCCACAAAATATTGACACTTTGGGCCCAACTTGGACATTATCACTTAGGGGTTTACTCACTTCTGTTGCCAGCGGTTTAGACATAATGGCTCTGTGTTGAATTATTTTGAGGGGACAACAAATTGACACGGTTATACAAGCTGTACACTCACTACTTTACATTGTAGTCATATGAAAAGATAAGATTATTTTATAAACCTTTTACAAAAAAGTGAGGGGTGTACTCACTTTTGTGAGATACTGTAGTTTTGCTAAAAATTAAATTCTAAAAGATGCAAATGCAAAGCAAAAAAAAAAAACTACTGCAAAACTCATGCTACAGCTACCTACAGCTGACACTACTGGCATTTTTATGTCCAGTGTGCATGAGGTCTTAAAGTGGAAGTAAAGGCTACATATAAATCAGCATTTACCCCTTCCTCTTATCTGTACTGTATACCGCTAGCAAAAAATGTGTGTAAATACCTTTTTCAATCTGCTCCGGTCACGTGATCCATAACCCTGGGCTCTCCTGTGTCATGGAACAGCTGCTGCAGGGAAGGAGTGCAAACAATGGATAGGCAATGGAAGCTGGTGGGTAACATCACAGCTCATGGAAGTCAGCGTCATTGTTGAGTGCTTCATGACACAAGGTGGCTAGAGCACATGCATCCTGTGACTGGAGCGTGATTCATGAAATTTTTTTTTTTTTAATAGTCTTTGAAAATTGTGACCATTTTTTTCTTTTTCAATACGTTTTATCAAAGCTTATAAAGGATCCAAACACCTGTCGGCAATACAGAGGATTTTAAATAGATTGTGCTCATTTTTCCTTTCCCGATGAGCGAGCTGGCTCCCACGACGGGGCTCGCAGGTGTCAAATCTCGCCGATAACAGCGGCGAGATTGACACAATATTGCGGTAACCTACTGTACAATCACGCATGCTCAGAACCAATGCAAAAGATCAGACAACAATACAGAAGTTGACCGAAGGGTGGCAGTAAAGAGCTGAAAAACCATGCGATTTGGTGAAAGTTGGATGAAAAAGTCCTGCCGTGTGTATGCTTAATTAGTTTACAGCCAAATCCACGGGAAAGTTTGTACAAAGTCCTATTGTGTATATGAGGCTAAATTTTAAATAAAAAACCGGCATGGGTTCCCCTCCAGGGGCATACCAGGCCCTTAGGTCTGGTATGGATTTTAAGGGGAACCCCCTACGCCGAAAAAACGGCGTGAGCGTCGCCCCGAAAATCCATACCAGACTCTTATCCGAGCACGCAGCCTGGCCAGTCAGGAAAGGGGGTGGGGACGAGCGAGCGTCCCCCTTCCGAACCGTACCAGGCCGCATGCCCTCAACATGGGGGGGAGGGGTTGGTGCTTTGGGGCAGGGGGGGGGCGCTGCGCCCCCACCCCAAAGCACCTTGTCCCCATGTTGATGAGGACAAGGGCCTCTTCCCGACAACCCTGGCCATAGGTTGTCGGGGTCTGCGGGCGGAGGACTTATCACAATCCGGGAGCCCCCTTTAATAAGGAGTCCCCCAGATCCCAGCCCCTCACCCTATGTGAATGAGTATGGGGTACCCATTCACCAGGGGAAAAAGTGTCAAAAAAAAACAAACAAAAAAACAAAACAAAAAAAAACACTAGATGGGTTTTTAAAGTAATTTATTAGGCAGCTCCGTCTTCTTCTGACTTCGGGGGGTCTCTTCCGACTTCTCCGGCCTCTTCTCCAGTTTTTCTCCCGCTCTCCTGCCGGGCTCCTCCGCCATCTTCTGCTTTTTTGTCGCTCTCTTGCTAGCGGTGGCCCGGTCTTCTCCATAGTCTTCTTCCCTCTTCTCTTCTTCCGATGTTGACACAACGCTCTCTCCCGCTGTAATGCCAAGTGCGCAACGGCTTATATAGGCATGGGATGTGGTCACCGGGTGCTGTCACCCGGTGACCCCGCCCCTTATGACGTCACAGTCCCAGGGCATGATGGGCCTGTGACGTCATAAGGGGTTGGGTCACCCGGTGACCACGCCCCATGCCTATATAAGTCATTGCGCACCTCACACATGGCATTACAGCAGGAGAGAGCGTTGTGTCAACATCGGAAGAAGAGAAGAAGGAGCAAGACGACGGAGAAGACCAGGCCAACGCTAGCAAAAGAGCAGAAGATAGCAGAGGAACCGGAGAGCGGGAGAAGGACCGGAGACCTGGAGAAGAGCCCGGAGAGACCCCCGAAGTCAGAAGACCCCCGGAGCTGCCTAATAAAATTACTAAAAACCTGTGTAGTGTTTTTTATTGACACTTTTTTCCCCAGGTGAATGGGTAGGGGTATGATGTACCCCATACTCATTCACATAGGGTGGGGGGCTGGGATTTTGGGGCCCCCTTATTAAAGGGGGCTCCTGGATTCCGATAAGCCCTCCGCCCGCAGACCCCGACAACCAATGGCCAGGGTTGTTGGGAAGAGGCCCTTGTCCTCATCAACATGGGGACAAGGTGCTTTGGGGTGGGGGGGCACAGTGCCCCCCTCAGCCCCAAAGCACCGACCCCCCATGTTGAGTGCATGCGGCCTGGTACGGTTCAGGAGGGGGGGGCTCGCTCGTCCCCACCCCCTTTCCTGACCGGCCAGGCTGTGTGCTCGGATGAGGGTCTGGTATGGATTTTAGGGGGACCCCCACGCCGTTTTTTCGGCGTAGGGGGTTCTCCTTAAAATCCATACAAGACCTAAGGGCCTGGTATGCCCAGGAGGGGAATTCCCCCTCGCACTCGCTGCAATATGAAAATGTGTTTTTCCTATTGCAGCCAGCGCGAGATGTACAGTACCCTGTTGTGAGAAGCAGCGCGATGGGATCGCGCTGGAAACATTCTTGCGAGTAGGTACTGTAGTTTGTACAAAAGTCTGATGGCTTTGTGTACACACGATCGGACTTTGCTCCATCGGACTTTTGTTGCCGGAAAGTTTGTCGGTTCACACAGCCAACAATAGTCCGATGAAAACTGGAAAAGTTTGTCTGATAGAGCGTACACACGGTCGGATGTTGCCTTAAAACAGCTAAGTTGCATGTTCGTTGTCAAAAAGTCAGATCGTGTGTACGGGCCTTAAGTAGTGTAAAGAAAAGCTGCATGCATGCAGCTTTTTGTTACAGAAGATATGTGCTGTGTCTTCTCTGCAAAAACACATATCTACTTGCCCGCACGCAGTCTATTGAATTTACATCAAGCATGCGCATAGGCAGCTCAGCATGCATTCCTGGCTGTGTCAAAATGACTGACTCCCATTGAGTAACATTTCCTCATCAGCCATTCAAGAAGCCAAGAATCTGGCACCCAGAAAAAGCTGGGAAAAAAGAGGACAGTGACCGGTGAGGGATGTAACCTATTTTATGGATTTTCTTTCTGCTTTAAGGGCAAGAAAAAAAAAAAAAACCCACAATAAAATTAATTTTTTTTTTTTTTTTTTTTAATAGTCTTTGAAAATTGTGACCATTTTTTTCTCTTTCAATACGTTTTATCAAAGCTTATAAAGGATACAGAGCACAATCTCATATGAGCATGTGAGCAAGACCGAAATATCAGTGAGTTCCAAGGCAGTATTCATCAAGTTCCAAAGGAAAGGAGTAACTGAAGTACAGAACAATAAGTATATCAGCTAACATACTAGTAACGAAAATTGTAACCGTTTTCTACTAGATGCACCAAATGCAACTGAAAATGTTAAAGCTGATCTCCAGCCAACAGTTAAATTCACAGATAAAAACTCACATAAGGCAGATGCTTTGCCTGCGAAAGGATTTAAATTTATGTCTACAACTCTGTCACACAACAGTGCCCCGTCTAGCAAAGAAGACATGATTGTTCTCTGCTGCGGTTTTATAACACTAAGGGCCCTTTCACACTGGGGCGGTTTGCAGGCGCTATTGCGCTAAAAATAGCGCCTGCAAACAGACCTAAAACTGCCGCTACGGTTTCTCCAGTGTGAAAGCCCGAGGGCTTTCACACTGGAGCGGTGCGCTGGCAGGAGAGAGAAAAAACTCCTGCAAACAGCATCTTTGGAGCGGTGAAATTCATCGCTCCTGCCCACTGAAATCAATGGGGCAGCACGGCTATACCGCCGACATATCGCCGCTGCAGCGGGACTTTGCGGGCAGTTTTAACCCTTTTTCGGCCGCCAGCGGGGGTTAAAACTGCACCGCTAGCGGCCGAATACCGCCGCTAAAACGACGGTAAAGCGGCACTAAAAATAGCGCTGTTTTACCGCCGACGCCCCCACCGCCACAGTGTGAAAGGGGCCTAAGCTGTCCATATACTGATTTAAATTCAGTAAATGGCTAAATTTGGATCACTGTGTGGCTGTCCTCACTTGACAGAATTCGATCATTTGATAAACTTCTAATAAAGAGACAGGTTAGAAAATTTGATCTGCGGTGCCGCTATTAGAACACAATGGGAAGGGGTAGGGAGGCGGATTCCTTCATCCACTTGGTTTATGTGGATAGGGAAATCTGTTGGGGGGCTGAACAAAAATTTTAAAAAATAAATAAAAGGAATCGTTTATGGACAGATATACAGGTCTTGTCCCCTCCACCACCCTGTGACTGCACAGTGAAATAAGAAGCAGCAGAAAGAGGAGCTCATCTTCCGGTCAGCCCTCTTCCCATCATCGTGCTACTTAGCCTGCAGCACAAATGATTGGCTACTTGTGCTGCTTCTCCAGACTGAGCTCTGCTGTAAAGAAAAAGCAAGAGGATCGGGTACTTGCACTGCATTTAGAAAAATAAGTGTACATAGCTACATTACATTTTTTATAGCTGCCTGGAGCTCAGCTTTAAAGTGAACGTACCTTAACTAAGGCTAAACCTGTTTCAACACCCTTCTAAATTCTATACTAATTACCCTGTAGAAGGAAGATGCTTATACTTACTATTGTTACCTATTCTCAGGGTGCTTCGGTCCAGTCATGTGATCGGCTCCCAGCAGCTGGCTTCAGGGGAGAGTAGTGACAACAGTTGGAACGCCTGGGTAGTGAAGTCACCCATTGACTTACTATGGGGCATCCATTGTCAGCTGTCCCTTCTCTACACTGATGGTGGTAATGGAAGTCAATCATGTGACCTGACTGGAACAACTTCAAAATAGGTAAGTATAAGCATTTTCTTTCTACAGGGTAATTAGTATAGGAATTGAGAAGTGGTGGGAGCAGATCTTAAGTGATATTAAAACACACACTTTTTTTATTTACATTGTCCCTTTTATTTCTGTATGTGGATGATGACACTATAATTAAATAAAAAAACATCCAAGTATAATTTTCCTAATTTATATACATCTGTCACATGACCCAGCTCTTTCCCAGCCTGTCTGCAGGGAAACAGGAGCAGGAGGAGCTTCTCGTCCTATGCTGCTGGTCACATGTTAAAAAAAAAACAAAAAACAGAAATAGCATAAAAATAATTAATATCAATTAACCGTTTTAAATTGTTTATATATATTATATATATATATATATATTTGAAATTAAATCTTTATTATTTCGTGGAAACAACATGATGTGGGTGGACTTCTGCCAGTCACAGGCTGTGTCACGCCCCTCCAGCCTGTGTCTTACAAGAGGGAGGTGAAGCCACTATAAATCTACATGCAACATCTCCCCCCCCCCCAATTGTGTTTAGCTGGTTAGTGGGCATGGAGGAGGAGGGAGGGAGCTGGCCATCATTTACCACTGTGTATACACCCACATGTGTGACTCTAAAGTCACGTGGGCTGCTTAGATGTGATAGGGAGGAAATGCTTAGCATAGAAACTTACTGAAAACTGAGCATGTTGCCACCACAGCTGCAAAATTCAGCCCCTAGCTGAATTAGGGACATGAACAGAAACTACCAGGTATTTTGCAGAATACAGAAAACAAATCTCATGGTGACTGAGCGAGTATGAACAGCATGTAATACACCATTTATTTATAGGTTATTATGATGTGGGTTTAGTGACTTTAAAGTGATATTACAGCGTCTTTTTATTGAACCACTAATACTGGGCACTTATATCCCCTTCCTGCCCAGGCCAATTTTCAACTTTTAGTGCTGTCGCAATTTAAATGACAATTGCACAGTCATGCAACACTATACCCAAACTGATTTTGTTTTTATCAGATAGAGCTTTCTTTTGGTGGCATTTTTCCACCACTGGGGACATTTATTTTTTTGCTAAACAAAAGGAAAAAAGACCAAAAATGTTTAAAAAAAAAAAAAAACAAAAAAAAAAAAAAGTTTTCTTAGTTTCAGTTATAAAATGTTGTAAATAAGTAATGTTTCTCCTTCACTGATGGGTGCTGATGAGGCTGCACTGACAGGCATTGATGAGGCTGGACTGATGGGACACTGATATGTTGCAGAGATGTACACTTGGGCTCCATTCACACCTACCCCAATCGTGGCATGATTTTGCTGCAAATGTTGTGCAACACATCGCTGTAAAATCAGGCAAAACAAAACCACGGGATGCCTGTTGTCCAAAGGAAGTTCCAGAACTTGCAATAGGGGCACAAAAGTTCCAGAACTTCTTTTGGACAACAGGCACCCCGCGATTATGTTTGCACCATATGTTGCACCAGTAACGGGAACGCAAGCGCGTCCGTCGTTTTGTGGCAAATCAGGAATCGCGGGCAGAATAGCGGAGATTCCGCCGGCGATCCAGAACGCCTAGGTGTGAACGAAGCCTAATATGCTGCCCTGATAATCATGGCACGGATGATCAGTGCCCTGATTATCAGTGTAAATTTCCCCCCATAACTGGAAAGCCGATTATTGGCCTTCCTTTTTCTTAGACACTGACAGCACTGAGGAAAGGAAATGCGGATAACTGACATTTGTTTACATAGGATCAGCTGTGATTGGACACAGCCGTTCACATGGTAAAGAGCCTTTGTCATCAGCTCTTTACCCTGATCAGTGATGCGCTGGGTCCCAGGGACACGGGGGGGCGCCCAAGTGATGGACATTATAGGACATCCAGTCAAAATCTTAAAGCCACCGCCCGGCAGTCATTCTGCTATAGGCCAGGCGGGAAGGTGTTAAATAATAAACATGTTATACTTATCTGCTCTGAACAGTGGTTTTGCACAGAGCAGCCCTGACAATCCACTTCTCGGGTCCCCCTCCAGCACTCTTGCCCCCCCCCTCCTGCCCCCAGAGCAGTCAGCTTGCAATAGGCGCACCCAAGCATGCTTGTTCTCGAGTTGTATGCCCATTCACACAGAGCTGTGGATCGCCCCACCCCTCTCTCTTCTTATTGGCTCATTGGCTGTGATACACAGCAGCGGGAGCCATTGGCTCAGCCGATGAGAAGGGAAAGTCCCAGGAGAGCTGAGGCTCTAGTGGACGTCGCTGGATTGAGATGGGGCTCGGGTAAGTATTAAGGGGGGACAAACTAGAAAAAATTGGACCCTCAAGATACTTTCCCTCAATGAAACTATGATTAAATTAGCAGAACAAAAATATAACAGAAGGGGAAGGAGGAATAACCTAACAAATATTCCCCATGTATAGAGGTGGGAGCTATCTGTAACAATCTGTAGCTAAAACTGAGATATAAAAACCAGATTTTGCTCAACCAACCCTCAAGTAATTATCAAAAAAAAAAAAAAAAAACAGAAGAGAAAAATGTTCAACTTGCTGAACTATATGGAAAAGGTTTATTGATACAAAATCATTTGCTATGAATAAAAAACACTCACTGTTAAAACCCAAAAATCCACCTCTCTTACAATCTGGCCGATGGCCATAAGTTGCAACAATGTAATAAATAAGTTGTACAATTAAAGTGATCTAATGATCCTACAGGATCCTATGGATATAGGGTGCTCCTGCTCATAAAATTGAAATATCACAGGTGTAGATGATAATAAGTCATTATCAGCCATTGTGGGGATTATAGGATAGGATGAGATCCAAGCTTTGATGTTAATAGGTGGAATTGACTCCCTGGTGGACATCAGTATGGATATAATGCACAAACAGTTGCAGTGGTCTAGAGGGGGCCCCCTGTCAAAGCTTAGTATAGCGTAAACCAACTGGCTATGCCAAGATGACAGGAATCAAAGATTCACATTTGTGTAGTACTCCCAGGTATTGTGGGGGGTGGTCAAAGCTTTGATGGACAATCCCTGGATGTTCTACACAAATGTGAATCTTTGATTCCTGTCATCTTAGCATAGCCAGTTGGTTTACATTATACTAAGCTCTGACAGGGGGCCCCCTCTAGACCACTGCTACTGTCTGTGCATTACGTGCAAGCTTGGATCTCACACTATCCTATAATCCCTACAATGGCGGACTCATGATGTATTATCATCTACACCTATGATAGTTCAGTTTTATGAGCAAGAGCACCGTATATCCATTGGATCCTGTAGGATCATTAGGTCACTTTAATTCTGAAAGTCATGCATTACATTGTTGACAATATATACAAAATAATTCTACGCTGCCAGAGGAGAAACAAGCAGCTAACACAACCAACAAGATGTAAACAATAGCAAAAACAAAATAAGTGTAGCGCTATGAGATATAAAAGAGTCCAATGTAAAAAACATTAAACCAGCAGTTCAAAATATAATTGCCAAAGGAGGGACATCCTTGGGAAAGAGATGAGGAATCTTCAGGAACTAGACACTTCAAATATATAAACCATCTGGAGTGGAGACATGCACAACACCACCAAAAGTGAAGAGGCTTACCAGAATCGGTGGACCCAACGGGGCATACGCCGAGTAGGGTCAGATGGGCTTAGGTGGTAATTGGCTGCAGGTGGCCCGGAAGGGCAATGTTGATGGAATGGCTCACACGTTGCTGTGTTCCTCAAAACGATACCAGAACCGGGGAGTATGGAACAAACGACACGTTGAATGTATCCCTCAGAACGGTGTTAAAAAACCTTTGAAATGACACAGCAATGGTAAGCTTCCCTGTAGAATCAATAACCTTGTAAAAATGACAGTATCACTGCTCCAGGTGGGTCAGATCAAGGTAAAAGGCATCTCCTTCAGTCTAGAAGTCCAGGTGCTGGCAATGCTATGGCAGTTAAACATCAAAGAAATTCTGGGGAATTTCTTTGATGTTTAACTGCCATAGCATTGCCAGCACCTGGACTTCTAGACTGAAGGAGATGCCTTTTACCTTGATCTGACCCACCTGGAGCAGTGATACTCTCTGTCATTTTTACAAGGTTATTGATTCTACAGGGAAGCTTACCATTGCTGTGTCATTTCAAAAAGGTTTTTAACACCGTTCTGAGGGATACATTCAACGTGCCGTTTGTTCCATACTCCCCGGTCCTGGTATCGTTTTGAGGAACACAGCAACGTGTGAGCCATTCCATCAACATTGCCCTTCCGGGCCACCTGCAGCCAATTACCACCTAAGCCCATCTGACCCTACTCGGCGTATGCCCCATTGGGTCCACCGATTCTGGTAAGCCTCTTCACTTTTGGTGGTGTTGTGCATGTCTCCACTCCAGATGGTTTATAAATTTGAAGTGTCTAGTCCCTGAAGATTCCTCATCTCTTTCCCAAGGATGTCCCTCCTTTGGCAATTATATTTTGAACTGCCGGTTTAATGTTTTTTACATTGGACTCTTTTATATCTCATAGCGCTACACTCATTTTGTTTTTGCTATACATTACATTGTTGCAACTTATGGCCATCGGACAGATTGTAAGAGAGGTGGATGTTTGGGTTTTAACAGTATGAGTGTTTTTTATTAGGAGACAAAATAAGTGTAGCGCTAAGGGAAGGGATGAAAAAATGTAGTCTAGGAACTGGCAGTTCAAAGTTCAAGTGCTGACAGAAACATCCTTGGAGAGAAGATGAAATATAAAGTCCTCTGGAACAAGTCTCAACCAGGGTACAAATCCTCTGTGGAAGAAGCCCACACACCACCAATGAAAATGAAGAGGCTTACCAGACTTGGTGGACCCGACAAGGCATACGCCAGGTGGGGTCAATCAGGCTTAGGTGGTGCTGGGCTGGAGTAAGTCCAGAAAAGCAGGGATGGTGGAGTGACTTCCACGTGGCTGTGTTCCTCAAACGTGGTCAGGCCCAAAGGTCGTGTCCCTCGAATTGCGACAAAGTACCCCGAATTAGTGGGTCCTATACTAGTAATAGAATGGAAGATCCTTTGTCTCAACCATGGGAGCTGACATGGGCTTCTTCCACAGAAGATTTGTACCCTGGTTGAGACTTGTTCCAGAGGACTATATATTTCATCTTCTCTCCAAGGATGTTTCTGTCAGCACTTGAACTTTGAACTGCCAGTTCCTAGACTACATTTTTTCATCCCTTCCCTTAGCGCTACACTTATTTTGTCTCCTTGTCATTTTTTACACTTGTTGGTTGTGTTAGCTGCTTCCCATCCCCCCGTCTAGGTAGCGCAGAATTATTGTGTACATATATGAGTGTTTTTTATTCACAGTAAATGATTTTGCATCAATAAAACCTTTTCCATATAGTTCAGCGAGTTGAACATTTTTTTTTTTGATAATTACTTAAAAGTTGGTTGAGCAAAATCTGTTTCTAACATCTCAGTTATAAGTATTAGGGGGGCTAAGGGGGGGGGGGGGGCTGGGGCGACAGCACACGGGTGTTTTTTTCCCCCTACATGCATAGAATGTATGAAGGAAAAAAAAAAAAACCTTGAGCCCTTAGAACAATTTTAGTTAGTAATGGAATTTCACTTTAAATCTTTAACCCCTTGCCAGCTGCCCCATGTATATTTACTGCAGGGAAGCGGCTACTGTGCGCAGAATACAGTAACGCGATTCTGCAATTTCAGGTCTGGGGTGTGCGCTGCCGCTGTGATAGGGCATAGCAGGAGCCAATCAATGGCTCCAGGAGACTCGATCATTCAGTAGAGGCGCAGAACGACGGTCTGTCTATGTAAACTAGGCAGATCGCCATTCTGTTAGTAGGGGAGGTAGAGATCCTGTGTTTCTGCAAAGAAGGAACACGGATCTCTGCATTCTCACAGCAAAAACACATCCCCCCAGTTAGCAAGCACTCCCTAGGGACACATTTAACCCTTTCCTTGCCAGTTTCATTAGTACAGTGACAGTGCATATTTTTAGCACTGATCACTGTATTGGTGTCACTGGTCCCCAAAAAAGTGTCACTTAGTGTCCAATTTGTCTGCCGAAATGTTGCAGTCCCACTATAAGTCACTGATCACCGACTAGTAAAAAAGAAAAAAAAATCTGTAAACCTATCCCATAGTTTGTAGATGCTATAACTTAACTGAAAAAAAAAAATCAGTATATACGCTTAGTGGGACTTTTTTTGCCAAAAATATGTAGCAGAATACATTTTAGGCTAAATTGATAAAGAATTTTGATTTATTGGAAAGTAAGAATTTTTTTTTTTTTAAATTGTCAGTCCTTTTTTTGTTTATAGCGCAAAAATAAAATAAAATACAGAGGTGATTAAATACCACCAAAAGAAAGCTCTATTTGTGGGGAAAAAAAATACATCAATTTTATTTGGGTACAACCGGGTAATTGTCAGTTAACCACTTCGCTCCCTTAGGACGTTCAGGAACGTCCTTGACTTTGTGCAGTGATATCTGAATGATGCCTGCAGCTACAGAAATCATTCAGATATTGCCGTTTTCAGCCGGCGATTCCCTGAACCATAAGAATGATTATAGCGCCTGTTCCGCCGCTTGATCATTCTTACGAGTGGCGGGAGGGGACGCCCCCCCTCCCGCTGCCCTCCGGTGCTTCTACCGACTCACCGCTTCCATCAGCGTATCGAAGGACGGATCTGCCGGACCTGAATGGGGACGATAGAGATTTCTGGCGGACCAGATGGTCAGCAGAGTCTCTATGATCATTCGGAGGCCGGGCGCGATGTTATGAGGTCACGCCCGGCCTCTGCATTCAGAAAACTGGCACCGCCATGGCTGGCTTTTTTTTTATTTTTATTTTAGGCTTCCCAGCCTAGAGGTGAGATGTAGGGTCTTATTGACCCCATATCTCACTGTAAAAAGAACAGATAGTGCCATATTCCTATTACAAGGGATGTTTACATTCCTTGTAATAGGAATAAGGCCCCTTTCACACTGGGGCGAGGGCTGCGTCGGCGGTAAAGCGCCGCTATTGTTAGAGGCGCTTTACCATCGGTATTCGGCCGCTAGGGGGGGTTCCCCCCCCCCGCTAGCACCCGAGAAAGGGTTAAAAACCACTGCAAAATGCCTCTGCAGAGGAGCCTTGCCGGCAGTATAGCCGCGCTGTCCCACTGATTTCAATGGGCAGGAGCGGTGAATGCACCGCTCCAAAGATGCTGTTAACAGGACTTTATTTCCCATCCTGCTAGCGCACCGATCCAGTGTGAAAGCCCTCGGGGCTTCCACACTGGAAAGACAGCAGCGGCTGTTTCGGGTCGGTTTGCAGGCGCTATTTTTAGCGCAATAGCGCCTGCAAACCGGCCCAGTGTGAAAGGGGTCTAAAAGTGACCTTTTTAAAGTGTCAAAAAAAAAAAAAAAGTCAAATTAACAATAGAAAACAAACAAAAATTTTTTTTTAAAGCGCCCCTGTCCCCGCACGCAGAAGCGAACACTAACGCAAGTCCCGCCCACATATGAAAACGGTGTTCAAACCACACATGTGAGATATCGCCACAAACGTTAGACCAAGAGAAATAATTCTAGCTCTAGACCTCCTCTGTGGCTCAAAACATGTAACCAGTAAAAAAAATTTAAAGCGTCGTTTATGGGGATTTTTAAGTACCAAAGTTTGGCGCCATTCCACGAGCGCGTGCAATTTTGAAGTGTGACATGTTAGGTATCTATTTACTCTGCGTAACTTCATCTTTCACATTATGCAAAAAAAAAAATTGGGCTAACTTCAATGTTTTTTTTTTTTAAAGCATGAGACAAGTGTTTGAAAAATTGCCACGCAAATACCGTGCGAGATAAAAAGTTGCAACGACTGCCATTGTATTCTCTAGGGTCTTTGCTAAAAAAGATATATATAATGTTTGGGGGCTCTATGTAATTTTCTCCAAAAAAAAAAAAAAAAGATGAATTTTACATGTAGGAGAGAAATGTCAGAATTGGCCTGGGTGCGAAGTGGTTAAAGCAACGCAGTACCGTACCACACCGCAGAAAAAGGCCTGGTCAGGAAGGAGGGGTTAATCTTCAGGAGCTGAAGTGGTTAAAATGTTACCATTGCAAAACAGATGCCCCCAAGCAACAGAAACACCTGTGCAGGGTGCTGCGAAGACATAGCAGCTTAGTTGCTTGCAAAAGTAAACGCAGGAAAACTCCAGAATGGATAGGTTGGGGTTGTCCCTGGATTGCTGGCTGCTACCACCTTATTTCTTGCCATAGCTGTCACCCTATATTCACCCCCGGCTTAGCTATGCACTCATTGAGCTATACATCGACAGCGTCATCACCAAGCCAAGGACACCAGACACCAAGCCACGCCCCCTTCTCCCATACGATGCTCCTAACCACGCTCCTTCCCATAATGCCGCGCTCCTCTAGGACATCTCACATGGGAGTCAATGTCTCACCGAAGCACCTGCGCCGGTTCCCCGTGCTTCTCGTACACCAGCCCCCGGACCGCCGAGCTCAGCTGGCGCCGAATCATCCTCAATCCCGGCCACATGTCTGTTCACCTTCCTCCGGAGCACTGATCCGTGACACGCAGCCCCTCCCACAGCCTGTACGTCACTCTGCCACGCCCACTGCTGACTAAGCCCTAGACCGCTGTTAAGTCAGATTAGGCGACCCGTCAGAATTTGTAACGGAACGTGACGTTACCGCCATCTTGCTACACCCCAACTCGTCCACAGTAAGGATACAGTGTGAAGTGGGCAAGCGGACATCTTGTTACACCCAGCAGGGTTTTGCATCTCAGTTATTTTTAACAGTAAACGCAGCTAATAAGGTCAAATACAGTATTTAGAAATCCGACAGACTGTTTAGATGTTGAATTTTAAAAGCAGTAGCAAACCTGCTGATCTCACAGGTTTGGTAATCTGACAGAACACCTCTGCTTTTATAATACAACATGTAAACAGTCCAATGGATTTCCAAATACTTTATTTCACCATATAAGCTGTGTTTACTGTTAAAAATAACAGTAAGTCCTCATGCACACGGACGTTTTTACAGCTGCTTTTTTAAGCTTTTTTTGCAGCTTAAAAAGGCCTGTCTATGTTAGTCTATGGCTTCATGCCCACTTAGGCGTTTTTGAGCTGCAAGTGGCATAGGCGTTTTTAAGCTGTAAAAAAAACCCAGGACCAGTGGGTTCTGAGAGACGTTTTTCAGCTGTAAAAACGCTCTAACGCTGAAAAACGCTCAAAAACGTCATTCACCAACGTTTTTTAACGTTTTTGATCCATTGAAAAAAAAAAAAATTGAAAACAAAAAAAAAATGCTAACGCGGAAAAACGCTCAAAAACGCTATTGCAAAAAAGCTGAAAAAAGTTTAAAAAAATCACTGCAGAGATACTGGCGTTTTCATAACGTTATTTTAACAGCCTGTGTGCATGAGGGCTAAAATGCAAAACTCCGGTGGGTGTAACAAGATGTCTGCTTGCCCCTTTCTCAGTGTATTCTTACCATACCTCCCAACATTTTGAGATGGGAATGAGGAACACCTACTAAAGCCTTGTACACACGTTCGGATTTTCTGACGGGAAATGTTTGATGTGAGCCTGTTGGCTGTAAATCCAACAGTGTATGCTCCATCAGACAATTGTTGTTGGCCTTTCCGCCAACAAATGTTGGCTAGCAGGTTTTCAAATTTTCCGTGGACAAATGTGTGTTGTCGGATTTTCAGAGCGTGTGTACACAAGTCCGTCAGACAAAAGTCCAAAGTACAAACATGCATGCTCAAAAGCAAGGACGAGCCGGTAGCGGTCGGTCTTGTAAAACTAGCATTCATAATGGAGCTATCACATTTGTGACGCGGCAAGTTATGAAATCAAGAAATGCAGCACATTCTCTTCTTCTTTATAATAGTATAATAATGAAGCTGCTTTGCAAAACATATTCCATTTTTTTTCTAGTGATCTCCAGAATAACAATTTTTTTTTCTAGTGATATCCAGAATAATATTTTATTTACCCGTATTTATCGACGTATAACACGCACAGGCGTATAACACGCACATTCATTTTAATAGGGAAGTTTCAGGAAAAAAACTTACATTTTAAATAAGGAACTTGGAAGCAAAATAAGGGTCAGTGCCCATCTGCAGCCTCACCATTGCCATCAATGCAGCCTCATCAATGGCCATCTGCAGCCTCACAAGTGCCATCAGTGCAGCCTCATCAGTCCACATCAATGCAGCCTCACTATTGCCTTCAATGCAGCAGCCTCGCCATTGCCATCAATGCAGTAGCCTCACCACTACCTTCAATGCAGCAGCCTTACCATTGCCATCAGTGCAGCAGCCTCACCATTGCCATCAGTGCAGTCTGATCGATGCCCATCTGCAGCCTAGAGGGGACAGGGAGGGGGGTGGGACAAGCGCCGACAGATTACATACAGTGAGAATCTCCTTTGATAGACAGAATAGTGATCCAATGGTGGCCCAGGAGACGGGACTTCCTATTATAGAGGCCGCCAAGTAAACAGGAGATTCTCACTGTATGTAATCTGACGGCGCTCGTCCCGCCCCCCTCCCTGTCCCCTCTGAGGCAACTAAAATTGATGTATTGGCGTATAACACGCACATGCTATTTGCACCCGATTTTCATGGTGAAAAAGTGAGTGTTATACGCCAATAAATACAAGTTACCACAACACCGTTATTCTCTCATATTTTTGAAGCTGGTGTCCCTTGTTAATTTGACATTGTATTTTTGAAATGTACCTGCCTACTCAAACTGTACTTTTTTAAGTAAAACACATAGCCAAGTAATTGTCAAAAAAAATATTTTTTATTGAATATGGACCACAAGGTCATATAAAAATCAAGAGGAAGGAAACAATGGAGAAACAGTTGGAATTGGTGAAGCGTTTGTACCCCAAGGCAGACATCAATTATGTGAATTTCAAAATTAGTAACCTGAGGAGTCCATTTAATAGGGAGCACAATGCGGTCCTGGACTCCGAGAGATCGGGAGCAGCAGCAGATGACATATATGTCCCGAGGCTGTGGTCTTCCAGCAGTTTGCGTTTTTTGCCAGACCAGACCGAACCCAAGCCATCGCTCTCAATGCTTCCTTCCACACAAATAAACTAAATTAACTAAAAATTCATTCTCTGCACAAAAAAAAAACAACTCAAATTAAACAAAAAGAAAATGATAAATTGTACTGTTGATAATCCCCAGCCCAGCGGCCTTGTTGGGGGTGTTGGGGCTGCACTAGCCACGTTCCGCCATGCTGTGGTGGGTGGGGTGGCTGTGGTGTCTGTGGAGGTGGTAGAGGCTTATGCTCTATTTCACATATGTGCGTTTTCGGGGTGATTTGGACCCTTCTCTCCTTGTTGAGGAGCTGAAGTATCCTCTCCTCGCACATTCTGCGTTGGTCCTCCTCCATATCCTTTAACTTGTTTGCAGTCATGCAGCCAAAAGCCTCCTGGGCATCCGGAGCTGTGCTAATGGCACTTGTGGCATGCCTGAGGAAGGCAGCCAAGGCATCATCCAGGTTTCTGGACTTCCTGGCCTTTTTAGTTGGAGGGCGTAGGGGAGGAACCCGGGACACAGTCTGGCTGCTGGGCATGGCCTCCTCTTGGCTGAGACTTTCCTGTGTATGAAAAAGGAACATATTTTTAGGTTTTTGGTCATCAATCACATACAATTTTGAGCTCATGGCTGTTGCAAATTAAGGCTGGGTTCACACATGTGCGGTGCGAATTCCAGCTCCGTTATCTCTGCGAAGAGAAAAAACAGCTGTTCAGCGGTTCCTCTCCGCTGTAGCTGCGGATCAGTGAGAGGGGGGAGGTGTAGTGAGGAAAAGGAGAGAATTTGTGTTTAGAACGGAATGAATGTGCGAATCAGATGCGTTTGCATAGAAGATAATGTGATTGTAATTCGCACCGTAATGCCCAGAAAATGCACACGTTTTTTGGGCAATGCGCAGTGCGAATGCAACGCACATATGTGAACCAGATGCATTCAAATGAATGTATTTTAAAATTTTCTGCAAATTGGATGCGGTGTAAGCTGCATCTAATTCGCATAGGTGTGAACAGGGCCTGAATGTTAACAAATAGAAAAGACTATCATTTTGACCCCAGCATTTTTCATTCTTGTCCCAATCATTTTTGGCCACTACTGTCTATTGATATGTAAACCACTTTGTTAGGGCAGAAATTTGGGATCAATAATGTCTAGTTAACATCATTCAATTTTTGTCAACAAATATGTTCAACAATGCTATACCTGGATCAAACTGGACTCCTCTACATCTTCTTCCTGTGTTGAAGGACCAGGGTGGACATTAGGAGCTGTGGCCTCAGCCAATGTGGAAGGAAGCGTTGAGAGTGATGGGCGTGAGTCGGTTTGGTCTGACAAAAAACGCAGGCTGTTGTAGTACCACAGCCTGGGGACATATATGTCATCTGCTGCTGCTCCGGATCTCTGGGATTCCATGACCTTCTTGCGCTCCCTATTATATGTGCTCCGCAGGCTACAAATTTTGGCCTTCAAATAATTGATGTCTGCCATGGGATACAGAGGCTTCACCAATTCCAACAGTTTCTCCATCGCCGCCTTCCTCTTGATTTTATTGGAATAATCCCTGCATTCGACTTACCATAGACATGGCAGCTCCCGATATTGCTGGATAAATTCCAGTAAAAAATCTGGGGCTGTGAATTTATCAATCATTTTGCCTGAAAGACACAACACAAGACAAATCCTAATGTCAGGCTAAACTCTCATAATCTGGTCCCGATATAGGCCTCAATCCATAAGCAGTATAAGCCACTAACCACTGATGCCCCAATTTAAAATTGTACCTTCGTTTTAGCGTTCCTTTGTGCAATTTAGATCTTTCGTCCTCCGCTCCCAGATCGTCCCTACGGCCATTACATCAACCGCGCATTATGGCTTTATATACACTGCGCATGCGTGAAACTCCACCCCTGTCCTTCTTTCTAGTGTATTCCCCGCCTCTTCTCTTTCGGGGCAGTGGGAGAGAAAATGGCGGCGAGACAGCAGGTGTGTGCTGAGAGCAGCAACGAGGAAAGCCTGAAGCAAGAAACATCCAGATCCAGGACGAGATATAAGGCCTCAAATATGTGTTTTGAAGAAATGGTGGACATGGTAGACATCTTATTGAGGACAGACTATGATGGTAATCATGGACCTTACAGAAACCCAAAAGCCAGAAAGGCCAAGATCATGGCTAAAGTTGTGAGAAGTCTGCACAGGAATTTTGGGGTACGACGATCCAAGGATCAGTTTAGAAAACGCTGGTCAGATCTTAAATTGAGAGAGGAAGATCAGCATAGAAAGATCAGGAAAGTCCTGCGAAAACGTAAGTATTTGTCGTGTGTTCCTATTATTATTACTTTTTGTGCTGGTCCATGTTCTTTTCTTTACTGTTCTACAGTAAAATGCCAAGTTTTATACTCGAGGATGAGGACGTGAGATCGTGAAGCGCCTCACAGAGGGAGGGGCCTGACCTTGTAGCCGACGGAGTGCATGAGAGGACTTGGGGAAAGCTGAGGAAAACCCGCTGAGTGAGAAGCAGCGGTGTTTCCTCAGATGAAGACCCACCGCTCCCTCAGAAACCTGCCAGTGTACCTGCAATCAGCCCGAGTGTCAGGCAGTCCGCTAGGGTACGGCGGAATGCCGGAGGACTGAGATCCGCGGCTGGCCCCCCTACCCGCTCCCCCGCTACCTACTACCGGCTCTTGCCGGACGGAAAACGATCCCGGTTCAGCGTCAGTTTAAACAGACGCCCAGGCTAGGCAAAAGGCAGCCGGAGACGTGAGGGAACAGCAGCACAGAGGAACCCCCAGAAGTGCTAGGACCCATGAGAGACACAGCAGACGGCTGAGTATTCGTCCGGAGTTGGCAGCAGGTGGAAAAGCTGGACAGAACAGAGGAAGCAGAAGCAGCAAGGTACTATTGCAAGTGAACTTTGCTTTGAACTGTGCTATAACTGGATACAGTGTATACACACATACCAGCATATACCCACAAATGCTTGAAGCAAATTTGCACTTGCCAATATACGGCAGTAAAACTCGGCATTCATCAGTAGAAATCTGCATATACTTGTAAATATCAGGATATTTCTACATATCTGCACATATCAATAAATATATGACTATTCCTGTTCACACCTTGAACAGCGCTGGAGTGCGCCACAGTATGTTCCTGCAGTTTCAAGCTTAAAAACAGAACAGTGTATATATGCAACAGATGCTATAGCTGCACGCACCAGCACATCCCAGCATAAACCTGCTAAATATATATAGAGAAATTTATGCAAAGTGTTTTATATATCTGCAGGGGCCAGTATACACCTATATGCACCTGGATAGACTCGAAAACATCTGCATAAACCAGCACATCATTGCTTTTCTTATAAAATGTTTTTTTTTCTTTTTTTGTTTTTGTAAGGATATTTTCTCCTCCATGATTTAATGTGAGTGTATACAAGTCTGCTGGTAAAAACTGGGGCCCGCGAGTGTAAACATAAATCAGCCATCTGTTACAACACGGGGGAGGGCATATATGGACTTGATCTCTGGATGTATATCGGCTTGTTGATATTGTTAACCTGTTGTTACCCTGGTTCGCAACCCCAGCCCAAAAAAAAAAAAAATATCTATATACACCTGCAAATATCCACAGATACCAGCATTATCCTGGGCGTATTAACAGAAGTGAGCACATACCCTACATATCTGAAGCATCATCAGATTTTACAATAACTTTCTTTGGCAAGCATATGTAAACTTCCAAAATTTACCTGCATATCTCAGCAGACAGTCACACATACCTGCCGTTATCTTGTACAGATATGAAGTACGTTACATTTACACTTATGTATACTATGAAAGTTCCTGAATGAATACATATATACCGGCATAAACCTGTCTGTATCTGCATCTTTTGGTCTATACTTGCAAGTTTCAGCATAGACTCATAAAATACTCGCAACATAGGTTCAGTAATCAGGATTCAAGGTGCTGGTACCTCCACAAACCGGTTGAGGTAATAAGTGTTTGTCTGTACAATTACTAACCCACTTGCCTGTTTGATCAGATGTTGTTTACTCAGTGCCTCAGCTAAATATACTGACTTGATCCCAGTTTTCATGCAAAACGGAACTTTAACGTGGTTGCATTATTTGGGTGCATTTTTTTTTTTTTTGCAGATTGCTGGTCTGCCTTAATCCAGGTATATTAAACCGGGGAAACGCAAAATCGCGAATAAAAAAAATCAGCATGAAGGGCAGGACTTCGAAGGGAAATTACCTCAAAACCCCTAAGGAAAAAGCAAATACTAGTTCGATCAAACAATACCTCACAAATGAGACAAGCCCTAAGAGCCCTGGATTTGGAAAACAACAGCAGGCGAAACAAGATAAGAAAAAAGAACTCGCTAAAAAGAAAGGTGATATCACCGACCTCTCCAGAGAAGATATATGCATAGAGAGTGAACTAGAGTTAAACAAAATGGAAGAACAGAAAGCTGGTTTCCAAATTCCAACAAAACTGGAAATGTCGGAGATGTTATTGAGACTTGAAAATTCAATCAAAGGGGAAATCACTGCATTACGAACAGACTTGGGACAGCTGCTGACCCGAGTTGAAGAGATGGAGGAGAGAACAGATAATCAGGCCCAGGAACTCTGTAAACTAAAAGATCAAGTTGATGAATCAAAAAGTAGAAGACAAAACTTGAGAATTTGTGCTCTCCCAGAGGAAAACGGCGAAGATTTGAGGAAAATCATGAATTTAACATTTAATCCACTGCTGAACAGAGGGGCCAAGGAGGGCCTTAAGATTGATAGAATCCACCGCGTCAGAAAACCAAAAAACATAGCAGCAGATCGCCCCAGAGACATCTTAATTAGATTTCAGAACTATGAAGAAAAAGCATAAATTTGGGGTAAATTAAGGGGAAGACCCCCTCTAAAATATGAAGGGACTGAGCTTCAAATCTTTATGGATTTAGCACCTGAAACACTGGCCAGGCGACATCTTCTTAAACCACTTTTAGAGCAAATGCGAACAGCGAACATCAAGTACAATTGGGGATTTCTGGCATGCCTGATAGGCCATAAAGACGGCAGAACTGCAAGATTAAGGTTTCCAAAAGATCTGCAGGAATTCTGTAATAAATTGAACCTATAAGTCCCAGAGATACCAGCATGGTCGGATGGAGACAGTCATATATAAGAAGATAGCCATTAATAATCTTTCCTCAAAGTGTCAGGGAAAATAGAAATTGTTCAATATTACTGTAGATAAGGGGAAAGGGAGGGAGAGGAAGGAGGGAGAAGGAGAAGGAGCAATATTCTTTCCTTTTTTTTTTTTTTTTTACTTTTTTCTCTCTCTTGTTTTTCTTCCTTTCCTGTGTTTTTTCTCTTTTTCTCCTGAGAAGACAACATAACGGGGTTGCAGTGTTGTGGCACCAGCACCAGTGCCTAAGGCCCAATTTTTCAGCCCCTGTTTAACAGGGGCGTGTAATTACAATTTTTGATGCAATACTTTGCAGCAAGGCTCGTTTCTGCGTTCCAACTAGAGTATCTGTGAGGGGTTGCAGTGTTGTGGCACCAGCACCAGTGCCTAAGGCCCAATTTTTCAGCTCCTGTTTAACAGGGGCATGTAATTACAATTTTTG
Organism: Lithobates clamitans; assembly: GCA_037952925.1. NCBI lineage: Eukaryota > Metazoa > Chordata > Amphibia > Anura > Ranidae > Lithobates > Lithobates clamitans. The sequence goes on along the minus strand of JBBGZY010000965.1, from coordinate 2,480,477 downwards.
ATGCAATACTTTGCAGCAGGGCTCGTTTCTGCATTCCAACTAGAGTATCTGTGAGGGGTTGCAGTGTTGTGGCACCAGCACCAGTGCCTAAGGCCCAATTTTTCAGCCCCTGTTTAACCACTTGCCGACCGCCTCATGCCTATATACGTGAACAGAGCGGCACGGGCAGGCAAAATCACGTACCTGGTACGTGATTGCCTTCCCGCGGGCGGGGGGTCCGATCGGACCCCCCCGGTGCCAGCGGTGGTCGGCATTTGTCTGGGAGCGGTCAGAGATGAGGGGGAGGCCATCCGATCGTGGCCCCCCCTCGCGATCGCTCCCAGCCAATGAGAAACATCCCCTGCCTCTGTATACTACACAGAGGCAGAGGATGTGATGTCATCTCTCCTCGGCTCGGCAGTTTCCGTTCTGGCGCCGAGGAGAGAAGACATGTGAGTAAGTGTAAAACACAACACAGTAGAACATGCCAGGCATACTTTACACCCCCGATCCCCCCCCCGATCGCCCCCCGATCACCCCCCAATCACCCCCCAATCACCCCTCCCCCCTCCCTGTCACACTGACACCAAGCAGGTTTTTTTTTTCCTGATTACTGCATGGTGTCAGTTTGTGACAGTTAGAAGTGGTAGGGCAGTTAGTATTAGCCCCCTGTAGGTCTAGGGTACCCCCCTACCCCCCCTAATAAAGTTTTAACCCCTTGATCACCCCCTGTCGCCAGTGTCACTAAGCGATCATTTTTCTGATCGCTGTATTAGTGTCGCTGGTGACGCTAGTTAGGGAGGTTAATTTTTAGGTTCGCCGTCAGCGTTTTATAGTGACAGGGACCCCCATATACTACCTAATAAATGTTTTAACCCCTTGATTGCCCCCTAGCTAACCCTTTCACCACTGATCACCGTATAACCGTTACGGGTGACGCTGGTTAGTTCGTTTATTTTTTATAGTGTCAGGGCACCCGCCGTTTATTACATAAAGGTTTAGCCCCCTGATCGCCCGGCGGTGATATGCGTCGCCCCAGGCAGCGTCAGGTTAGCGCCAGTACCGCTAACACCCACGCATGCAGTATACACCTCCCTCAGTGGTATAGTATCTGATCGGATCAATATCTGATCCGATCAGATCTATACTAGCGTCCCCAGCAGTTCAGGGTTCCCAAAAACGCAGTGTTAGCGGGATCAGCCCAGATACCTGCTAGCACCTGCGTTTTGCCCCTCCGCCCGGCCCAGCCCAGCCCACCCAAGTGCAGTATTGATCGATCACTGTCACTTACAAAACACTAAACGCATAACTGCAGCGTTCGCAGAGTCAGGCCTGATCCCTGCGATCGCTAACAGTTTTTTTTGTAGCGTTTTTGTGAACTGGCAAGCACCAGCGGCCTAGTACACCCTGGTCGTAGTCAAACCAGCACTGCAGTAACACTTGGTGACGTGGCGAGTCCCATAAGTGCAGTTCAAGCTGGTGAGGTGGCAAGCACAAGTAGTGTCCCGCTGCTACCAAAAAGACAAACACAGGCCCGTCGTGCCCATAATGCCCTTCCTGCTGCATTCGCCAATCCTAATTGGGAACCCACCGCTTCTGCAGCACCCGTACTTCCCCCATTCACATCCCCAACCAAATGCAGTCGGCTGCATGAGAGGCATTTTTATGTCCTCCCGAGTACCCCTACCCAACGAACCCCCCCAAAAAAGATGTCGTGTCTGCAGCAAGCGCGGATATAGGCATGACACCCGCTATTATTGTCCCTCCTGTCCTGACAATCCTGGTCTTTGCATTGGTGAATGTTTTGAACGCTACCATTCACTAGTTGAGTATTAGCGTAGGGTACAGCATTGCACAGACTAGGCACACTTTCACAGGGTCTCCCAAGATGCCATCGCATTTTGAGAGACCCGAACCTGGAACCGGTTACTGTTATAAAAGTTACAGTTACAAAAAAAAAGTGTAAAAAAAAAAAAAAAAACACAAACAAAAATATAAAATAAAAAAAAATAGTTGTCGTTTTATTGTTCTCTTTCTCTCTATTCTCTCTCTATTGTTCTGCTCTTTTTTTACTGTATTCTATTCTGCAATGTTTTATTGTTATTATGTTTTATCATGTTTGCTTTTCAGGTATGCAATTTTTTATACTTTACTGTTTACTGTGCTTTATTGTTAACCATTTTTTTGTCTTCAGGTACGCCATTCACGACTTTGAGTGGTTATACCAGAATGATGCCTGCAGGTTTAGGTATCATCTTGGTATCATTCTTTTCAGCCAGCGGTCGGCTTTCAATTAAAAGCAATCCTAGCGGCTAATTAGCCTCTAGACTGCTTTTACAAGCAGTGGGAGGAAATCCCCCCCCCCCTCCGTCTTCTGTGTTTTTCTCTGGCTCTCCTGTCTCAACAGGGAACCTGAGAATGCAGCTGGTGATTCAGCCAGCTGACCATAGAGCTGATCAGAGACCAGAGTGGCTCCAAACATCTCTATGGCCTAAGAAACCGGAAGCTACGAGCCTTTTATGACTTAGATTTTGCCGGATGTAAACAGCATCATTGGGAAATTGGGGAAGCATTTTATCACACTGATCTTGGTGTGGTCAGATGCTTTGAGGGCAGAGGAGAGATCTAGGGTCTAATAGACCCCAATTTTTTCAAAAAAGAGTACCTGTCACTACCTATTGCTATCATAGGGGATATTAACATTCCCTGAGATAACAATAAAAATGATTTAAAAAAAAAAATATGAAAGGAACAGTTTAAAAATAAGATAAAAAAGCAAAAAAATAATAAAGAAAAAAAAAAAAGGCACCCCTGTCCCCCCTGCTCTCGCGCTAAGGCGAACGCAAGCGTCGGTCTGGCGTCAAATGTAAACAGCAATTGCACCATGCATGTGAGGTATCACCACGAAGGTCAGATCGAGGGCAGTAATTTTAGCAGTAGACCTCCTCTGTAAATCTAAAGTGGTAACCTGTAAAGGCTTTTAAAGGCTTTTAAAAATGTATTCATTTTGTTGCCACTGCACGTTTGTGCGCAATTTTAAAGCATGTCATGTTTGGTATCCATGTACTCGGCCTAAGATCATCTTTTTTATTTCATCAAACATTTGGGCAATATAGTGTGTTTTAGTGCATTAAAATTTAAAAAAGTGTGTTTTTTCCACAAAAAATGCGTTTGAAAAATCGCTGCGCAAATACTGTGTGAAAAAAAAAAATGAAACACCCACCATTTTAATCTGTAGGGCATTTGCTTTAAAAAAATATATAATGTTTGGGGGTTCAAAGTAATTTTCTTGCAAAAAAAAATAATTTTTTCATGTAATCAAAAAGTGTCAGAAAGGCTTTGTCTTCAAGTGGTTAGAAGAGTGGGTTATGTGTCACATAAGCTTCTAAATGTTGTGCATAAAATGCCAAGACAGTTCAAAACCCCCCAAATGACCCCATTTTGGAAAGTAGACACCCCAAGCTATTTGCTGAGAGGCATGTCGAGTCCATGGAATATTTTATATTGTGACACAAGTTGCGGGAAAGAGACAATTTTTTTTTTTGCACAAAGTTGTCACTAAATGATATATTGCTCAAACATGCCATGGGGATATGTGAAATTGCACCCCAAAATAAATTCTGTTGCTTCTCCTGAGTATGGGGATACCACATGTGTGGGACTTTTTGGGAGCCTAGCCGTGCACGGGACCCCAAAACCAATCACCGCCTTCAGGCTTTCTAAGGGCGTAAATTTTTGATTTCACTCTTCACTGCATATCACAGTTTCGGAGGCTATGGAATGCCCAGGTGGCACAAACCCCCCCCCAAATGACCCCATTTTGGAAAGTAGACACCCCAAGCTATTTTTTGAGAGGTATAGTGAGTATTTTGCAGACCTCACTTTTTGTCACAAAGTTTTGAAAATTGAAAAAAGAAAAAAAATTTTTTTTTCTGGTCTTTCTTCATTTTCAAAAACAAATGAGAGCTGCAAAATACTCACCATGCCTCTCAGCAAATATCTTGGGGTGTCTACTTTCCAAAATGGGGTCATTTGGGGGGGGGGTTGTGCCATCTTGGCATTTTATGGCCTTCAAAACTGTGATAGGTAGTGAGGAGTGAAATCAAAAATGTATGCCCTTAGAAATCCTGAAGGCGGTGCTTGGTTTTCGTGGCCCCGTACGCGGCTAGGCTCCCAAAAAGTCCCACACATGTGGTATCCCCGTACTCAGGAGAAGCAGCTGAATGTATTTTGGGGTGCAATTCCACATATGCCCATGGCCTGTGTGAGCAATATATCATTTAGTGACAACTTTTTGTAAATTTTTTTTTTTGTCATTATTCAATCACTTGGGACAAAAAAAATAAATATTCAATGAGCTCAACATGCCTCTCAGCAATTTCTTTGGGGTGTCTACTTTCCAAAATGGGGTCATTTGGGAGGGTTTTGTACTGCCCTGCCATTTTAGCACCTCAAGAAATGACATAGGCAGTCATAAACTAAAAGCTGTGTAAATTCCAGAAAATGTACCCTAGTTTGTAGACGCTATAACTTTTGCGCAAACCAATAAATATACGCTTATTGACATTTTTTTTACCAAAGACATGTGGCCGAATACATTTTGGCCTAAATGTATGACTAAAATTGAGTTTATTGGATTTTTTTTATAACAAAAAGTAGAAAATATCATTTTTTTTCAAAATTTTCGGTCTTTTTCCATTTATAGCGCAAAAAATAAAAACGGCAGAGGTGATCAAATACCATTAAAAGAAAGCTCTATTTGTGGGAAGAAAAGGACGCAAATTTCGTTTGGGTACAGCATTGCATGACCGCGCAATTAGCAGTTAAAGCGACGCAGTGCCGAATTGTAAAAAGTGCTCTGGTCAGGAAGGGGGTAAGTCCTTCCGGGGCTGAAGTGGTTAACAGGGGCGTGTAATTACAATTTTTGATGCAATACTTTGCAGCAGGGCTCCTTTCTGTGTTCCAACTAGAGTATCTGTGAGGGGTTGCAGTGTTGTGGCACCAGTGCCTAAGGCCCAACTTTTCAGCCCCTGTTTAACAGGGGTGTGTAATTACAATTTTTGATGCAATACTTTGCAGTAGGGCTCGTTTCTGCGTTCCAACTAGAGTATCTGTGAGGGGTTGCAGTGTTGTGGCACCAGCACCAGTGCCTAAGGCCAAATTTTTCAGCCCCTGTTCCACAGGGGCATGTAATTACAATTCTTGATCTAATATTTCACAGCAGGGCCCCTTTCTGCGCCCATCAAGAGCGAGTGAGGACTTACAGTGTTGTGGCACCAGTACCACCACCACCACCAAAGGCCCAATTTTTCTGCCCCTGTTCAACAGGGGCATGTAACTACAATTTTGATCTAATATTTCACAGCAGGGCCCTGTGAGGACTTACAGTGTTGTGGCCACAACAACACCTAAGGCCCAAATTTCTGCTGAGTATATAGGGCAGGCCCCTACTTTCAAACATCCAAGTTACAAACGACTCCTATTTGCAAACGGAAGGAGACAACAGGAAGTGAGATGAAATCTACCCCTAGGAAGGGAAATTCTCTCCTGTAAGAGTTAATATGGGAAAAACATTTCTCCTTTCCACTGATGCTTTATCACCAATCCTTGTTTCACAAAAAAAAAACAAGTTTTCAAAAAACATTTGTCATTGGGACAAAAAGTGAGGTGAAATCTTCTGAAGAGGAGCACAGACAGCAAAACAAGTGTCACAGGGGTGATAACCCTTCCCTATGTTTTCCAAAAAGCTACAGTCCCTGTCTTGTTTGCACCGCCTGTATACTGCTGTTCAGAGTACAGAGCCTGTATACTGCTGTTTCCTTTTTTAATTTGGGTGCGGGGTTCCCCTTAATATCCGTACAAGACCCAAAGGGCCTGGTAATGGACTGGGGGGTACCCATGCCATTTGTCTCACTGATTTTCATCCATATTGCCAAGACCCGACATTACATTAAAGCCGCAAGCAGTTTTAAATGACTTTTAAAGCGGGGGTCCACCCACACCGCCAAAAAAAAAAATATTAAAAGCCAGCAGCTACAAATACTGCAGCTGCTGACTTTTAATACATGGCCACTTACCTGTCCCAGGGTCCAGCGATGTCAGCAGGCGACGCCGAGAACCCGCTCAGTTCTCGGCAGCTGCCGCCGCCATCCTAGGTGAGGGAATCAGGAAGTGAAGCGTTGCGGCTTCCCTTCCCGGTTCCCTACTGCGCATTCGCGAGTCGCGCTGCGCGAACCCAAGTGGTCCCCACTCTCTCCTGGGAGCTGTGTGTTCCCAGCAGACAGCGCGGTGGGGACGGGAAGAGGCGTAGACTCCCATGGGAGTCTATGCCGGAAGTGGGTGCAAATACCTGTCTTAGACAGGTATCTGCACCCCCCTCCCCCCTGAAAGGTGCCAAATGTGACACCGGAGGGGGGGAGGGTTCCGAAAAGCGGAAGTTCCATTTTTGTGTGGAACTCCGCTTTAAATGACTTTTTTTCCTTTAAAAATGACATTTTGTGCAGGGACTGTTCTAAGCACGGGAAACACGCGCCACTTTACAGGCATACTATAGACACCCCCCAGGTACGATATTTAAAGGAATATTTCACTTTTTTCTTTTTTTACTTTAAGCATCATTAAAATCACTGCTCCCGAAAAAACAGACGTTTTTAAAACTTTTTTTGCATTGATACATGTCCCCAAACCCTTTTTAGGACAATACCATGCAAATTAGCCTTTAAAATGAACACTTTTGATTTCGAACGTTCGAGTCCCATAGACGTCAATGGGGTTCTAACGTTCGCGTTCGTGCGAATTTTGGGTATGTTCGCAGGTTCTGGTGCGAACCGAACTGGGGGGTGTTCGGCTCATCCCTAAACAGAACGCACTGAAGAACAGCAAGGCCTGTGAAGAGCGACCTGAAAAACAATAACGAACAAACAAGAACACAATGACAAGAGTCACGCGTAACTCGCTGCACGCACTGAAGAGCAGATACAAACCCACAAGCACAAACTGAACAGCTGAAAACTATCTGAAAACCACAAGTCTGAAAAAGCGCGAATCGTCTCTCACCAAACTTTTACTAACACGAGATTAGCAAAAGGAGCCCAAAGGGTGCTGCGCTTGGTTCTGAACTGGCCTTTTCTAGTCTCGTCGTACGTGGTGTACGTCACCGCGTTCATGGCGATCGGAAATTTCGACAACTTTGTGCGACCGTGTGTATGCAAAACAAGTTTGAGCCAACATCCATCGGAAAAAATCTATGGATTTTGTTGTCGGAATGTCCGATCAATGTCCGATCGTGTGTACGGGGCATAAGGAGGGTGTTCCACATTATTAAGCAGAGCACCATTTTTAAGCACTATGGGGGAAAAAAGGGATCTCTCTGCTGCCGAAAAGAGTGAAATAGTTCAATGCCTTGGACGAGGTATGAAGACATTAGATATTTCACGAAAACTTGAGCGTGATCATCACACTATTAAGAGATTTGTGGCTGATTCAGAGCACAGACGGGTTTTGTGCAAATAAAGGCACATTGAGTAAAGATTTTTGCCACATCCATGCATCAGATCAAGAGACCAGCTGCTAAAACGCCATTACATAGCAGCAAACAGATATTTGATGCTGCTGGTGCCTCTGGAGTCCCACGGACATCAAGGTGTAGAGTCCTCCAGAGTCTTGCAACTGTGCATAAACCTTCCATTCGGCCACCACTAACCAATGCTCACAAGCAGAAACAGCTGCATTGGGCAGAAAAATACATGAATACTAATTTCCAAACAGTCATGTTCACAGATGAGTGCCGTGCAACCCTGGATGGTCCAGATGGATGGAGTAGTGGATGGTTGGTGGACGGCCACCCTGTTCCAACAAGGCTGCGACATCAGCAAGGCGGTGGTGGAGTCATGTTTTGGGCCAGAATCATGGGAAGAGAGCTGGTCGGCCCCTTTAGGGTCCCCGAAGGTGTAAAGATGACCTCTGCAAGACTACACACCCCTGAATGTAGCTCCTTTGACTTATTAAAAAGCAAAATGCAGACGTGGTCTATATTACCATTAGGGGTGATGGGGCACATAAATTTAATAAAAATGATCATACTGCCCAAGATTCTATATCTGGTGTGGCATGCCCCCCTATACATCCCCTTAAAACTCTTTAAGCAGATGGAAGCTATTCTAAATTTGTTTGTCTGGGGTAATAGTAGACACAAACTAGCTTAGCAAACCTTAAAAAACCCCACAGATATGGGGGGTGTATCCCTCCTGGACCTACAGGACTATTACCTAGCCTCACAACTATCCCACATGTACTACTTCCACACGTCGGATATGCAGTGCTACAGATCTTTGATTTGTGACAAACCGGGACACCCGACGTATACACCCGTTAAGGCTATCCTTCGCAGGAAAAAAGCACCAGGTCCCTTTGCGCGGTACAACTCGGGCATGTTGATACACCCCCAAAGGATATGGGAAATATCTCTTAAAAAGCATAATGTGGGGAAATTTCATTCTCACACTCCATTGTGGCTTAACAGTCATATGCCAGAACTGGAAACAATTCCAGACTCGATAGTTTGGGCTAGACATGGAATATTGTATCTCCATCAGGTCTTGTCCACCTCCAGGCTCAAGCAGTTCCAGACCCTTAAAGAGGAGTTTTCCCTCCCACACCAACTATCATTTAAATACCTACAGCTCAGTCACGCACTTAGAACCCAGTTGCCGGCTTGGATGTAGGGATGGAGCCCCCCCCCCCGTGCTGAGTATGGTTTTGGGAGATGGCCCCTCCAAGGTTATATCACACCTGTATTACACAATTAGACAACGGGGTGCAGCTGCTGTTTTACACAAGGCCAAAATGGTATGGGAACAGGACGTAGGATCCATAGATGACACTGACTGGGACAAGATTTTATAGGGAACCAAGACAGTGTCTCCCAAGTTGTCCAATAGACTGACACAACTGAATATAGTACATAAAGCCTACCTGAAGCCGGTGAGATTGGCAAAGTTCCAGCACATGCCAGATCAGACATGTCGCTTGTGCAGGGCTGACCCAGGCTCGTTTTACCATCTCATATGGAGCTGCCCACATGTTCAAACATATTGGACGCAGGTTGTCCATTTCCTCCATGATAATATGGGATCCCCTGTGGTGCTGGACCCTAAGTTATGTATTTTGGGACTGCTGCCAGATGTAGAGGTGGACAAATATCACACAATATTTATTTTTGAAACATTATTCCTAACACGTAAAGTGATAGCTCAGAGGTGGATGCAAAACGTGCCCCCCACACTACAGTTATGGAAAAAGGCAGTTAATGTCACCCTGCCATTCAAGAAACTGATCTACGCACACAGGGGATCTACACAAAAATATTCCAAGATCTGGGACAGATGGTTGGAAGATGCAAAGTATGTGGAGTTCCTGACTGACCACTTCCTTCCCTGGTACAGAAGGAAGAACTATGCTTTTCGTAATAAAATTATCTTCATGCATGACAATGCACCATCTCATGCTGCAAAGAATACCTCTGCATCAATGGCTGTAATTGGGATAAAAGGAGAGAAAGTCACGGTGTGGCCTCCATCCTCCCCTGACCTCAATCCTATTGAGAACCTTTGGAGCATCCTCAAGAAAAATATCTATGAGGGTGGGAGGCAGTTTACATCCAAACAGCAGCTCTGGAAGGCTATTCTGATATCTTGCAAACAAATTCAAGCAGAAACTGTCCAAAAACTCACAAGTTCAATGGATGCAAGACTTGTGAAGCTGCTATCAAATAAGGGGTCCTATGTTAAAATGTAACGTGACCTGTTAAAATGTTTACAAAGTTAAAATGTTGTTCAAAGTTTGATTGAAATAGCTTTTGATTTCAGTAAATAGGCTGCAAACACAGCAAATGACAATTTTAAGTTCTTTACAACCTATAAAGTGTTTTGAAACTTACTGTGCGTAATAATTTGTAACAATGCATTGTACGTTTTTTATTTTGAAAAAAAGAAAAAGCTGTTATCATTAAGAGGTTTGTTCAATAAAATTTGAATTGTACTCTTAATAGTTGATAATATGAGAATTATGCTGACTGTTGTTTACATCAATTATTTAGGTAAATGAGAAAAATTTCATTGGCATAATATTTTGGAACAGGGTGTAATCATACCGCCAGGGAGGTTAATAAATGTTATTGTAATCTTACTCCAATTCCAGTTTCCTAATTACAGCTACACTGAACTGACAATCCCTGCTGCTGCTGGATACCTTCAGAATTTGCCAGGCTGATTTCACGTGACCTGCTGTCCTGGGTCCCAAAAGGAGGGAGGAGGTGTCTTCTCACCTAAGCTGTTAAAGCCATACCTTTGCACTTCCTGTTTGCCAGATTATCGTGCTCTCCACAGCCAATATCTTGCTCTTGTCTCTCTTGCTGATTACCTCAGCAATTCCAGCACTGCTATCGGCACAGCTACACTGAAGACCCTTACAAAATTTTCTATATAAAAGGGAGACAATACAGATATAATACAATAAAATACAAGAGGATTAAGAGGGCCCTGCTCAGGAGAGCTTACAATCTAATAGGGTGGTGCAGGTGGTACAAAAGGTTGTAACTGTGAGGAATGAGCTGTTAGAAGTGGTAGAAGATTAGTTGGAGACGTGATAGGCTTTCCTGAAGAGATGAGTTTTCAGGGATCGCCTGAAGGTAGCAAGAGTAGGGGATAGCCGGATAGATGGAGGTAGTGAGTTCCAGAGGATGGGAGAGGGTCTGGAGAAATCCTGGAGATGAGCATGGGAGGAGGAGATGAGAGAGCTTGAAAGCAGGAGGTCTTGAGAAGAGCGGAGAGGTCGATTTGGGTGATATTTGGAGACAAGATTGGTGATGTAGCTTGGGGCAGAGTTGTGAATGGCTTTGTATGTTGTGGATAGTATTTTGAATTCAATTCGCTGGGTGATTGGGAGCCAGTGTAGGGATTGGAGTAGAGGGTTGGCAGACACTGAGCGGTTCGTAAGGTGGAAAAGCCTGGCAGCAGCATTCATGATAGACTGAAGAGGGGATAGCCTATGGAGAGGTAGGCCAATGAGAAGGGAGTTGCAATAGTCAAGGCGAGAGATAACAAGGGAGTGAATGAGGAGCTTGGTGGTTTCATTTGTTAAAAAGGGGCGAATTTTAGAGATGTTACAGAGGTGAATTCTACAAACTTTTGACAACGATTGGATTTGAGGCTGAAATGACAAGTCAGAGTCTAGGATTACACCTAGTACCCTGGCGTGAGGGGAGGGACTGATGGTTGCATTGTTGATTTTGATGGAAAAGTCATGGAGGGGGGCACGGGCGGGGGTGAATATTAATAGCTCAGTTTTAGAGGGATTTAGTTTAAGGTAGTGGTGCGACATCCATGCTGATATGTCAGTTAGTAAGTTAGTAATGCGAGAGGAGACTGAAGGAGTGAGGTGAGGAGTAGACAGATAGATTTGGGTTGTCATCAGCGTATAAGTGGTATTGGAAGCCGTGGGCGGTTATTAAGTGACCAAGGGAGGAGGTGTAGATAGAGAAGAGAAGGAGTCCAAGAACAGAGCCTTGGGGGACCCCCACAGAAAGGGGCAATGGAGAGGAGGAGACAGAGTTGTAGGTGACACTGAAGGAGCGCTGTGATAAATAGGCAGAGAATCAGTATAGAGCAGAATCTCGGAGGCCAAGGCAATGTAGTTTATTGAGAAGGAGTGGGTGGTCAACAGTATCAAAGGCCACAGAGAGGTCAAGTAGTAGGAGTATGTAGTACTGGCTGTTGGTTTTAACAGTTAGTAAATCGTTAGTGAGTTTTAGTAAGGCAGTTTCCGTGGAGTGCTGTGAGCGAAAGCCAGACTGTAAGGGGTCAAGAAGGTTATTTTCACTGAGGTAGGAGCTAAGATGGTTGTAGACTAAGCGTTCTAGAAGTTTAGAGGTGAATGGGAGCAATGAGATGGGTCTTAAGTTGTTCAGGTTGGTAGGGTCCAGTGAGGGCTTTTTAAGAATGGGAGTGATCTGCGCATGTTTTAGAGGGGAGGGGAAGATGCCACTAGAAAGGGAGAGATTGAAGATGTGGGTGAGGGGGCATAGAATAGAAGAAGAGGGTGACCGTAGTAGTTGTGAGGGAACAGGATCCAAGGGACAATTGGTTAGGTGGGCATCTGAGAAAAGTTTTGTAACCTCTTCAGTAGTAGCCAATTCAAAAGAGGAGAGTGTTGAATGTGCTGCTAGGCAGGGTATGTTGGGTGGGGAAGACGTACGCACAGTGGAGGTGTCCTCACGAATTGCATCGATCTTGTCTTTGAAGTGATTGGCAATCTCTTGGGCAGTGAGTGAGTTATTGTGTAGAGGGGGTGGGGGACGAAGCAGAGAGTTAAAGATTGAGAAGAGCCGACGGGGACTGGATGATAAGGAATTAATGAGAGAGACAAAGTAGGCTTGTTTGGCAGCATGGAGGCATGAATTGTATTTTAGAAGGGCAGATTTATATAGGGTGAAGTCTTGCAGGCATTTGGTTTTACGCCACAGTCGTTCAAGAGCACGGCAATGTCTCTTGAGATTTCTAGTGTTGTCAGTTTGCCAGGATTGTAAGGGTCGGGGCCTGATTCTGCGTGTGGTTAGAGGAGCAAGTGCATCTAGTGATGATGAGAGTGAACTGTTGTAGACAGAGGTGGCCAGGTCAGGACAGGAAAGGGGAGAGATTATGTCATATAGGTGGTCAGTAGCAGAATAGAGAAGAGAAGGGTTAAGGTGGTGAAGGTTTCTACAAGTAATTGTTTGCTGCTTGGAGGGATGGGTGGTTGGAGGCAAGGATAAAGTGAAAGTAATGAGGTTGTGATCAGAGAGAGGAAATGGGGTGTTGGTGAGGTTGCCAGGGTTGCAGAGATGGGAGAATACAAGGTCAAGGGTATTACCATTGGAGTGAGTGGAAGTATGTGTCCATTGGGTTAGTTCAAAAGATGAGGTTAAGTCGAGAAGTTTAGCTGTAGTTGGGCTGTTAACATTGACAGGAATGTTGAAGTCACCAAGAATAATGGTGGGTATCTCAGAGGAGAGAAAGTAGGGTAGCCAGGCAGCAAAGTCATCAAGAAAGCGCGATACCGGTCCTGGAGGCCGATAAATTCCTGCAATCCTCAGAGAAATGGGAGAAAACAGACGAATACAGTGCATCTCGAAAGAAGAGAGGGATAGAGAGGGAGGCACAGGAAGGACTTGGAAGGTATAACAAAAAGTGCAGCGCTGGATATATGTACAAAAACCCAAGATTGGTATTACTATTGGAGGACCAACAACTTTCATATGTGATCTATAAATAGTGAAAAAAATATAATAATAAAATAAACAATAACATAAGTGAGTGCTTCACTGTAGTGATATATGTGCGTGATTAATACCGATTTTATATCCACATATTTTGAAAGAGTCCAAAAATACAAAAAAATACAAAAAAAGTGTCCAAAGGAGCGATTAAATGTGACTTTCTATATATATAAATCCGTGACTGTCACCGTGTTGAACTCCCGTCACCTGGTATAGATTGAAGGCTTACCAGACAGCCTCTGATCAGAGGCATAGAGCTAACAGCTTGGGGTTTTCACTCCACAGCGACTGGAACTTTATCTGGGATGATGGATGTAGATCAGCAAGCGATCACCACAGGCCTCCAGACAGCGGTACAATCAGGGAAAAGAACTCTCACCGATATGAAGGTATTCAAGAGAAAAGAGAGAACTCCAATAGTGTAGAGCGTTTTAACTCTTGTTTATTAAAAATCGCCACACTGGCATCCATAAAACACTTTTCCTTGCAAGGAACCAATACAGCTTTAAAACGAAACTCCGCGCATGCACCGTCGGTACGAGCGTGGGTTGAGCGCGGAGTTTCGTTTTAAAGCTGTATTGGTTCCTTGCAAGGAAAAGTGTTTTATGGATGCCAGTGTGGTGTTTTTTAATAAACAAGAGTTAAAACGCTCTACACTATTGGAGTTCTCTCTTTTCTCTTGAATACCTTCATATCGGTGAGAGTTCTTTTCCCTGATTGTACCGCTGTCTGGAGGCCTGTGGTGATCGCTTGCTGATCTACATCCATTCCAAGGAAGAGAATAAGAAGCATGTTAGTGGATAGAGAGTGGGAAACTAACTTAATATAAAATAAATGTCAAAAGCTGGTTTGCTTGTCGTCTTGGAGAGTGGAACAGAGTTCTTATTCTTATTCTTCTCCCCTATGACACATGAGAGACATGGCAGGAGCTTTGTGTTGCTCATACGGCCCTTCTAACCCTCACATGTCTAAAACCTCTTTGATACGATGCACATTTTGGGGGTTACACTTTGTTTTCCTCTTGCGGAGGAAACGCCCCCCAAAATGGGGGAGTAGATCGTAACTGGATCTTTCCCCACCTCATGCATCAGGATAGATCTACTATAGACTCCTGTATTGCAGTAGATCAGATGTTTAACTAACACCTGCTCTGTAAATATACATGTTAGGATCTAGGGTCAGTGAGCTACCACTCAGCTCCTGCATAAATTCAATGATTACCTCATCATCTACAATTTAGTGCCTACTGCATTTACATATGCACTTTAGATTATGGCCGTCATGGATCATGGTGGACCTCTGCCGCCCCTGTTGGCTTCATGGGGGGGTGAGTCCTGGTCCAATTGAAGGCTTCCCGGCAGGGTGAGAATGTGGGGGTGATGCAGCATCCGAGCTCTCCCCCCCCATGCTCTGATTGACGGACGATTGTATCCATCGTCCGCCGACGTGAGCTTCACTCTGCCGGCGGCATCCCTTGATCACCTCCGGATGAGCCGCGGCGAGGTGCGCATGTGCGAGTCACTTCCCCGTGTGCACGGCGCCGCGACATCTCGCGGTTTGCGGCGGAGTTGACGGCAGCTGCCGGGGTTTTTTTTTTTTTTGGTTTTTTTTGCCTACAGGGATGCCGGGGGAGCCACATTTGGGCTGCTCATTCAGCAGCCTGGGCGTCATCACTCTGGGGGGGAGGAGATTCACACCTGTGCCTACTCAATTAATTGCCTACTTTAGGCATATATCCATTATCGGCTGCCTGTGAGTCTTACTATGACTCCACGCAGACCGTAATGGATGGCACTGCACAAATCCTTTTTGGCTCCAGCTTTTTACCTTTTTTGCTTCATTGCAATTTGGTTCATACAAGTCAAACTTTACCGACTACATCAGCCACACTGTGGCACAAGGTAAATTATAATACTATACATATATTCCTACTCCCATAATATCACAGCACTACACTCATACTCCTATTCCTATAATCAATTTAGATTTTTCACACATGTTTTTGATTGTTTCAATTTGGTTTTATTCATTCACATACTCTCCTTTTTGTGTTTTTCACTTTTATTCCACCATGTGCTGGCTGACACTACACACTCACTTTATTCACCTGGACATGGCACTGTAGTCAGCAGTGTGCTGGCCATCCATCCAATTTTCACTTCATCACTCAAAGGGTTTTTCATATTCCTAGTACCACATCACTTCCCACTCACCTGTTTTTACATACCACACCACTCAAACAACCCTATAACTATACAACCATTTCTTTTATGGTTTTGCCACATTCTATATAATTAATTACAATCATGAAACCTTAGGACACCAGATCAATATATATTGATCACTAGGATTGCAGTTAGCCCATACACTTCATACTCTTGCCAATGTGCTGAGAATCATTTTGACCTATTGGGTATTTGTCGCAGGTGCTGACTTCTCCTTCCCCTGGAGGGCGTCTATGTGGCTCCTTGCAAGCCCCTTGGGCTGGACTCGTGCGCTCTGGGGAGACAGGGGCGAATATGGGGGCCCCCCGGATCCATTTACGGCTTTTTACTGGCCAAAGGATTATTCCCTCTACTTTTCAGCGGTAAATATACTACCATTTTTAACCTTAAAATGAGATTTATGATGACATGTTCTTAAATTTTGAAGATATTCAATGTATTTTATAGAACCAACTATCCCCCTGATGATGACCGTACACAGGTCGAAACGCGTCGGGGATTTATACCGTCAACAGCCCGGAAATGTATGACTGTATATAATTTTGTGTAAAGATGTGTCGACTTTATATTGTGGAATATGTATTGTACTACTTGGCCAGTGCCCTATGTTGTAATGCCAATTGAATTATAACATTACAATTGTTCATGGTTCAATAAATACACTTACTGGTTATACATTTGTTATTATTCTGGATTTCAAGATATTGCTGTCTAAAGCCCCACCGGGGAAACTGTCCATTTTTTACCATTATTGTTTTGGGGTGTGCAGCACATACGTCTCTCCTACATGTGTTCTCTTTATTACAGAGTTCTTATTGTATCTTCATCCAGCTTTAGTTACCTTGCTTTCGTTAAACTGCATCGGTGAAACTGCGCATCACTCGTGACAGAGCCACTCAGGAAAGAGCCATGATATTTGCGCCACCCTTAAGCTGCTTTAAATTTATAGGGAGACTAAGCAGGGATGCATTTCTCAGTTGGTCATTATTGGGTCTGATGTGAGACACCTGAATATGGGGAGGGATATGGCCAGTACCAGACCAGCTACAGACACAGGCTAGGGTCGTAAAGCTAATTACCTCTCTTGATCACTCAAGGTGAGGGTCCCACCAGCCACCCCAAAAGTAATCACGCTGTGGATGGGGGAGCCTCAACCACCTCGACCTTTTAACACTGCCATGAGTCCTAAAAAATGGGGGAGGAAGTATTTGGAGCTAATACATATCCTAGGGCCTTTCATTTTTTTAGCACTGTTCACTGTATTGGTGTCACTGGTCCCCAAAAAGTGTCACTTATGCCGCGTACACACGGTCGGACTTTCCGGCATACTTGGTCCGGCGGACCAGAGTCTGCCGGACAATCCGCCTGTGTGTAGGCTCCGGCAGACTTTTCCGGCGGACTTTTTCCCAAAAGCCCGCCGGACCTAGATTTGAAACAAGTTTTAAATCTTTCCGTCAGTTTCGGGTGGAAAGTTCGCTCGTCTGTGTGCTAGTCCGACGGAAAGCCCGCTAGTCTGTATGCTGGTCCAACGGACCAGATACGACGCGAGGGCAGGGTATTGCATCTCGCTGCAATAGGAAAAACACATTTTCCTATTGCGGCGAGCGCGGGGCATACCAGTCCCTTAGGTCTGGTATGGATTATAAAGGGAAACCCCTACGCTGAAAAAACGGCGTGGGGTCCCCCCTAGAATCCATACCAGACCCCGATCCGAGCACACAGCCCGGCCGGTCAGGAAAGGGGGTGGGGACGAGCGAGCGCCCCCCCTCCTGAACCGTACCAGGCCGCATGCCCTCAACTTGGGGGGTGGGTGCTTTGGGGGAGGGGGGCGCCCCGCGGGCCCCCCCACCCCAAAGCACCTTGTCCCCATGTTGATGAGAACAAGGGCCTCTTCCCGACAACCCTGGCCATTGGTTGTCAGGGTCTGCGGGCGGGGGGCTTATCGGAATCTGGGAGCCCCCTATAAGAGGGCCCCCAGATCCCGGCCCCCCCACCCTATGTGAATGAGTGTGGGGTACATGGTACCTCTACCCATTCACCTAGGGAAAAAGTGTCAATAATAAAACACACTACATAGGTTTTTAAAATAATTTATTAAACAGCTCCGGAGGGGATCTTCCTCCGGCTTGGGGGGGCCCCCCCTCCCCCAAAGCACCCACCCCCCATGTTGAGGGAATGCGGCCTGGTACGGTTCAGGAGGGGGGGCGCTCGCTCGTCCCCACCCCCTTTCCTGACCGGCCGGGCTGCGTGCTCAGATCGCGGTCTGGTATGAATTCAAGGGGGCCCACACTGTTTTTTCGGCGTAGGGGTTTCCCTTTATAATCCATACCAGACCTAAGGGCCTGGTATGCACTGTGACGGGGCTCGCAAAGTGTCAATCTCGCCGATCAAAGCGGCAAGATTGACTTCCTTTTCTAGTCCCGTCGCACCTGAGTCCCGTTCAAAATGAAAGTCCGCTGTAACTCTGGCGAAAGTCCGTCGGAAAGACGGGCGGACTTAGCCCGCCGGAAAGTCCGGTCGTGTGTGGGCAAGTCCGTCCGTTTTAAAGTCCGGCGCACCTGGCGCACAAAGTCCGTCAGAAAGTGTGCCGGACCAAGTATGCCAGAAAGTCCGACCGTGTGTACCCAGCATTAGGGTCAGATTTGTCCGCTGCAATGTCACAATCCTGCTAAAAATTGCAGATCGCCGCCATTACCAGTAAAAACAATTTAAAAAAAATCAAAAGTCCCTAAATCTATCCCCTATTTTGTAGACGCTATAACTTTTGCGCAAACCAATTATTATACGCTTTTTGGGATTTTTTTTAACCAAAAAATACATAGCAGAATACATATTGGCTTAAACTGATGAAGAAATTAGATTTTTTACATTTTTTTAGGATGGGCATTATAGCAGAAAATAGTTTTTTTTTGTTTTTTTTTCAAAATTGTCGCTCTTTTTTTGTTTATAGCGCAAAAAAATAAAAACCGCAGAGGTGATCAAATACCACCAAAAGAAAGCTTTATTTGTGGGAAAAAAAGGACATCAATTTTGTTTGGGTACAATGTCGCATGTCTGTGCAATTATCAGTTGCAACGATGCAGTGCCGTATCTCAAAAAATGGCCTGGTCATTAACCACTTGCCTACCAGTCCAATTCTGACATTTTTCTCCTACAAAAAAAAGTCATCATTTGTTTGCTAGAAAATTACACAGAACCTGGCGCACCTGGTGGACAAAGTCCGTCAGAAAGTGTGCCGGACCAAGTATGCCAGAAAGTCCGACCGTGTGTACGCGGCATTAGGGTCAGATTTGTCCACCGCAATGTCGCAATCCTGCTAAAAATTGCAGATCGCCGCCATTACCAGTAAAAACAATTAAAAAAAAAACAAAAGTCCCTAAATCTATCCCCTATTTTGTAGACGCTATAACTTTTGCGCAAACCAATTATTATACGCTTTTTGGGATTTTTTTTTACCAAAAAATACATAGCAGAATACATATTGGCTTAAACTGATGAAGAAATTAGATTTTTTACATTTTTTTTAGGATGGGCATTATAGCAGAAAATAGTTTTTTTTTTTGTTTTTTTTTTCAAAATTGTCTCTCTTTTTTTGTTTAAAGCGCAAAAAAATAAAAACTAAATAAAAATAAAAAAATTTGCGCAACAATTTTTGGAAAAAAAAGTTTCATGCATAAAAAAAAGAAAACAGTAAAGCTGGCTGCAATTTTTGCATAATGTGAAAGATGATATTACGCTGAGTAAAAAGATAACTAACATGTCACGCTGCAAAATTGCACATGCTTGTGGAATGGCGCCAAACTTCGGTACTTAAAAATCCCCATAGGTGATGTTTAAATTTTTTTACAGGTTACAATTTTTGAGTTACAGAAGAGGTCTTGGGCTAGAATTATTGCTCTTGCTCTAACGTTCGTGTCAATACCTTACATGTGTGGTTTGAACGCCGTTTACTTATGTGGGCGCGACTTATGTATGCGTTTGCCTCTGTGAGCGAGCACGCAGGTACAGGGGTGCTTTTTTTTTTTTTTTTTTTTTTTTTTTTTTTTTTTTTTTTATTGTTAATTTTACTTTCATTTTTCTTATTACATTTTTTATTCACTTTTATTCCTATTACAAGAAATGTAAACATCCCTTGTAATAGGAATAGTGCATGACAGGTCCTCTTTACAGTGAGATCTGGAGTCAATAAGTCCCCAGAGGCAAGCCTAAAATTAAAAAAAAAAAAGATCCTGGCTTCCCAGTCGAGGCGGCAGCATTATTTTAAATGCAAAGAGCGGGCGTGATGTTATAACATCGTACCCAGCCTCCGACAGGTCATAGAAACTTCGGGGACCATCTGGCCCCCCCGGAAATTTCTATGGTCATCATCCAGTTCTTTCTCCGGTTCGCCGATCGCGATTATCCCTCACCGTCTGTAAGAACGATCAAGCGGCTGTACAACCGCAATAATTGTTGTTATGGTGAAGGGAATCGCTGGCTGTGAACGAAGATATTTGAATGATGCCTGTAACTGCAGGCATCATTCACATAGTTGCCAACATTGTGAGAAAAATTTATAGAGACACTTCCTTACACCGCAAGTGTCCCCAGCAGCCCTTCCTTACACCGCAGGTGCCCCCAGCAGTCCTTTCTAACACCGCAGGTGACCCCTGCAGTCCCTCATTACACCACAGGTGTCCCTAGCAGTCCTCCTTACACCGCAGGTGCCCCCAGCAGTCCCTTCTTACACCGCAGGTGCCCCCAGCAGTCCCTTCTTACACCGCAGGTGCCCCCAGCAGTCCCTTCTTACACCGCAGGTGCCCCCAGCAGTCCCTTCTTACACCGCAGGTGCCCCCAGCAGTCCTTCCTTACACCGCAGGCACACCCAGCAGTCCTTCCTTACACCGCCAGTTCCCCCAGCAGTCCGCATGTGTTGATTGTGTTTAGTGAAGAGGGGAGGGGCCTCCGATTTGAGCAGCTAATCAGCTTCAGTCAGTGTACAAGAGAATTGTCTACTTGTACACTGAAGAGAGAAGCAGATTGGCTGAACGGATTGGAAGCCCTCCCCTCTCCACCGAACACAAGGGGAAAGACACCTGCTAGCCGGAAGGAGATCTCACGGTGGCGGCGGGCATGTTTTCATAGCAAGTGCCGGTGTTCGGTGCCAAAAACAGTTCTGATTCCCGGGACAAAGCCAAAAAATTGGGATTTTGAGCGGGGCACGCTCAGATCGGAACGAGAGTCCAAATTACGTGCTTGTCCCAGGAAAATCTGGACTGTTGGCAAGTATGCATTCAGATATCACCTCTCAAAGTCTGCAATGTCATATGACGTTGGGTGGGTGGTAAGCGGTTAAGGTGGTAAATCCTTTCGGGGCTGAAGTGGTTAACATGTAATGATAGTTTTGGAGAATACAGCAGAAGTTCAATGCAGCAACCATCAATGGGGGGCACAAGGTGACATTACTGAAAGAGACCCTTTTCTCTGGACAGAAAGAAACCTCCTGTCACTTTTGCCATTAACCCAAAAGGGGAAATAAATTCCTTAGGGGACTTCCTGAGCAAGCAAGTACCCGGGCAGGCAGAATATTCCCTCAGTCAATACACTCAAAAACGTTTTTAGGCAAGGACACGGTTCGCTATGTTACACAACCCAAACTCTGAGGACTGTGCCCCTCAAGATTAACCTTATTTATCATAAATCAGTTAAATAACCCTAGATGCAGGCACTTTAACTCACAATGTGCTATCTGAGCAGGAAATCTAAAAAAAAATTACCTGAGATGGTAATTTACACCCTATTAGCAAACCGGAAAAAAGTTACCTCAGATTCGAATTACTGTCTTCCAGAATTTTCCATGGATACAAACTGTCCTATCTTAGCAGTGGTTCTAGAATCCCTCCAAGAAGGGGCTGACAAACTTATTTTACATTACTCTATTTTTTGACAAGTTAATTCTAAGGTCCTACATGGGACCATGCTATAGTTTTATAAAAGCCCTATTCTAGACTATTGAGTACTGTTCTGAAAAGATTTTTACTCGCAAAACAGTTCTCCTAGTATCCTTTTTTCTCCTCACAGAATAACTGAAATACTTGAACTTTCCATGTCAGAACCATATAGTCCCATTCTTCGGGATAAAATCATCTTGAAGCCTGATACAGTTTATAGGTCCAAAGAAGTGGTGCTATTTTCCTTTTATGACAATCCAGTCAACGAGAAGGAAGCGTTATTCTACCATCTAGACAACAAATTATGCCTCCTTTAATACCTGCAAGTCACAAACCTTGTGAGTCTTCTGGCCAAACATAGTAAATTTGGGCAGTACTTTTATTAAATATCTCCGTCAAGCCAGTTTGATTTGCTACTTTAGCTTCTGTCTCCCATGTGCAAGCTATTCTCCACGTTCCTTCACTGCACAGTAGTGGGCCATAATCGTGCAGAAAAGTTTGCCATACTTTTAAATCAAAAGTCCCTTCAGATTTTAAAGGTTTAGCTGTTCCCTTTGTCCATTCTACCCATTTATCTAGGGGCTCAGTATAGGCAGAACCGTACCTTCGGTTCATATATTCTCTAGCACTCATCTTGCGCTAGGCATTTTTCTGAAGGCCTCTCTCCCTTCATTCCCTTAATTAATTTAATGCCCATAATGACTGGCCAGTCTTCTCTCTTCTCTACTTGTGCCTATACCCTCTTGCCTCTAAAACAAATAGTGCAGCAAATCTGCAGATTTACAAGAATAGTCTCCACTTATCTACGTGGATAGAAGGGGTTTATGACAATAGACAAAACACTCATTAAGAGACCCTCCTCGTCTCTTCTCTTCTCTGTGAGTTTTATCTGACCCTACCATGCGCCTCTGACCCAGGTCGCCCACAAGGAGTCAACGCAGGGAACTGCAGAGGATTTTCCCTATCCACACACAGTCCAACCCGTGAAGGGGGACACATACACATTCTCACACACACACGTTACCCAACCAGAAAGGTCCGAGAGTGGTCTGGTTTCCTTGAGAACCGACAGATAGGATACATAGGAAAAGGCAGAAATATAGCAAGCTTAAGGGCAGCTTACCTAGCCGGCATTTGAGGTCTGCGTTTCCCGATGATCCCGATCGAAGCGCGGTTCCTTCTGGAGACTCTGCCAAACTCCTGTTATGGCTCGCCAAGACTGATATGACTGATTTCTGATTGGGACTCTAAAACAAAGTTAATACTGCAGCTGCAGGAACAGATTCACAGGACTACCTGGGCGACCCCTACAGTGGATGTGACTCCAAATGCCATAAGGGCAGCATCCTTTGCCGCTTGGTCCGCTAAAGCACTTCCTCTGGCTGTCATGTCACTTCCCCTTGCATGCCCTTTTACCTTCAAGATGGCAACTTCTGCTGGTTTCTGAAAGGCCTCAAATAGCCGCTCTATAAGTTTTGCATGTCTCACTGGCTTCCCTGCACTAGTCAGAAAGTGCCGTGCTTTCCAGATAGGCCCAAAATCGTGGGCTATTCCAAATGCATATCTGCTGTCAGTGTAAACATTTCCCCTTTGATTCTCTAGGACAGTGGTTCTCAACTCCAGTCCTCGGGACCCACCAACAGGTCAGATTTTAAGTATTACCTTGGGGAGTTGCAGACTAGAATACTGCAATCACTGAGCAGCAAGTGATATCACCTGTGATGTATTTCAGCTATCTTGCAAACCTGGCCTGTTGGTGGGTCCTGAGGACTGGAGTTGAGAACCACTGCTCTAGGAGATGACATGCTTTGACTACAGCATACAACTCCGCTTCCTGTGCTGACATCTGAGGTTTCAATGCTTCCTGATGTAAAATGGTGTCTGTAGTGGTTACAGCAAACCCTGTGTGTGGCTGACCATCATCAGTGTAATATCTGGAACCATCTACGAATCACTGTACGTCACAATCTGATAAAGGCTCATATTTTGCTGGTGTGACAGAGGCCCTTTCTACTTCCATAAGAGCCATACAATCATGAGAAAAACTCTCAGTTTCTACATCAGTACCATTTGTTGCATCTTCCTCTTCAATTTTCGGAAGAAGAGTAGCCGGATTTAAAGTAACACATCGTTTGATTGTTAAATTCGATGGAGCAAAAAGAGCAGACTGGTACTTGTTAAATCTACTGGCAGACACATGTCTAGTATTTACTTGATTCATGATTTCCTGCACTGCATGTGGCACATACAGGATCAGAGCAGAATCTAGTACAAGCTCCGTTACTTTGTCTAGCAGCAAAATGCAGGCTGCTATGGCTCGCATACAACTGGGGGAGCCTTTGATGACAGGGTCTAATGAGGCTGATACATACATCACAGGCCTCTGTTTGTCTCCATGTAGCTGGGTGAGTACACCTGCAGCAAATCCATTGACTTCATGACAGAACAACGAGAAAGTCTTAGTATAGTCAGGAAGTCCAATGGCGGGAGCTTCAGACAAAATTTTAATAAGCTCCTTCATCTGCAATTCATTGTCCCATGTGAGTTTGAAAGGGTTTCTAGTGGTAGCCTCATATAGAGGAGCCATAAGTTCTGATGCATTTGGAATCCAGTCCATACAATATCCCACTAACCCCAGGAAGGCACGTAGTTGCCGTACATTTCTTGGCTTTTCAAAGTTTTGTAGAGTTTTAACTCGATCTGGGGTTAGGTGACGGATTCCATGTGAAATGCAGTGACCCAGGAAGATCACTTTCTCTTGGCAGTATTGTAGCTTATCTTTGCTAACTTTGTTGTTACTGTTATAGAGAAACATGAGAAGGCTTACTGTTTCTCTGCTACAAATGTCCTTTGTATCAGAACAAATAAGCAAATCGTCTATGTACTGAAGCAAAACTGTGTTTGGGTGTGAGGGGGACCATTGGTCCAATACTTGCTTTAACGCAGTATTATATTCAGAGGGGCTACTCACACAGCCTTGGGGCAATCTTGTCCATGCTAACTTTTGGGCATCATGGGTAAATGAAAAAAGGTGCCAGCAATCTGGGTGCAGGGGCACCGAAAAGAAAGCATTTGCAAGATCAATCACTGTAAAGCAGGTGCTGGAGGCAGGTATTCCACTTAGTAAAGTGCGGGGGTTGGGCACGATCGGGGTATCTGCCTCAATTATA
Source organism: Lithobates clamitans (assembly GCA_037952925.1). Classification (NCBI taxonomy): domain Eukaryota; kingdom Metazoa; phylum Chordata; class Amphibia; order Anura; family Ranidae; genus Lithobates; species Lithobates clamitans. The sequence goes on along the minus strand of JBBGZY010000965.1, from coordinate 2,455,861 downwards.
TTGTTAATGGCTCTCAAATCATGCACCATGTGGTATGTCACCTGCCCACCCTTCTTGTCTGGCTTCATTGCAATTGGGAACAGGGGTGTATTGACCTGGGACTTAATTGGTACAACAACCCCTGCTGCTTTCAGTTGAGTGATTTGATCCTTTATCCCCTCAGTCTGAGCAATACTCAGTGGGTACTGTTTAATCTGTGGGAGGTGGGCTCCTGGTTTAATTTTTATCATGACTGGGGTGCAATCCAGCAGACCTACATCATATTTGCTGGTGGCCCATAATTCAGCGGGAATCACTTTCAATTCTGGTGGAAATGGCAGAGTGGAGTCTTGGATTAAAAATACTCCACAGGCAGAATTTAAAACTTCTCCTGACAAACTACTGACCACTTGGACTCCTGTAGGAGTGTAGTCTATGTTTGCTAAAATTTGGTTAAAAATGTCAGCTCCCAAAAGATTGGTAGGAACTGTGTCTAAAAATAACACTTTAGTGACAATTTCTGTTTGCTGTCCTAGCCTGAGTTTAAGTGGCTTGGACTCAACCAAATCAGTAGAGGTCCCGGTTAGGCCAACACCAGAGATAACATTTGTAGATAATAATCCTGGAGGTAAGTCCCCTATATTAAAAATACTTCGGCTTGCACCAGTATCAATTAAACAGGTTAATTCTGTTTCTCCTCCAGGATAGGGGAGTTCTTGTAAAAATACTTTTACTCTGGCCTCGGGACCATTGTCTCCCCTATTTAACATGATTGATACTGGCATGCCATTTTCCTATGCCTGATCCACTGCTTTTGGCAGAGAACTGGGATCAGCATGAGGGGCCTCCTAAGCTCTTTTCTAGTCTACGGTCAGGAAGATGGCAGAATTTGGCTATGTGTCCTTCCCCATCACAATTGTAGCATATAATTGGTCCCCGATTGCCATGATTTCTGAAATTGCCTTTGCCTCTTCCTCTTCCTTTTCCTCTCTGCTTCCCCATGTACATTACCTTGGATTTGCTGTCTTATTGGTTAATCCTGTTTTCTATGGACAACAGGATAGGCAGGACGTCTCGAATAGACATATTGCCTGCCTCAGGCCTTGCTGTGAACAACTTTTCTTTCAACTGGGGTATTAAACCATCAAGAAACCTTTGTTTCACCAGTTGTGTAGATGGACTTGCAGTTTCTCCTGCCTTCTCTTCCTCTATTTTAATGCCTGCTTCCTCAGCCATATCACGTAACCGCCTCCAATAAGCCCCTGCTGCTTCCTCTTTCCCTTGCTTAGCATTCATAAATTCAGCATGTCTGGTTTGTCCATATATTTGGGGCAATTTTTCTTTCAATTTCTCACAAACCTCCCGTCCACTAACCATCTTACCTAGATTTTTGACGTCTACACCACATTCTTTAAGTATATAGCCAGACATGTTGCTTCCCACTGCTTTAATAAGAAGCTGATGAATGTCAGTAGCAGAAGCCTCATATGCTTCCTGTGCAGCACTAAGTTTGTTTGCAAACCCAATTGGATTCTTTCTAGGATCTCCCAATCCCTCTAATATGGCTCTCATATCTTGGGGACTAAAAGGTACATGCCATTTAATTTGAGACTTACTGTCAACAGCATCACCTTCAAAAACTAATTGGGTTCTGACAGGATAAACTGCAACAGATTTCTCTATGCCAGGGGCAGGAGGGCTGGCATCTCCCTTCCTTCTCTCTTCATCTTGCTGCCACAATTTGGAAATTATGGTTTGCTCTGGAAGTTCAGACTCTATCTCTCTTTCTCTGGCCAAAACCTTAAGTTCAGAGAGATCTAGGTTTGCATATGTGCCTTTTGATTTATGCCAATCATATGTTTCTAGGATATGAGCCAAATCCCTCTTTGTAGGTTGATATGGGGCTGTTAAACCTCTGCTCTCTACTATATTGCATAGCTCATCTTTTGTGTGTTCCATGTAATCTAATTCTTTTGCTTTTGTGCGTGGACCCCTTAAAGCCAAACTGGCAGCCACATAAGGTGGGGGGTCCTCCTCTACAGAGTCTTCTGGCCAAACGTAGTAAATTTGGGCAGTACTTTTATTAAATATCTCCGTCAAGCCAGTTTGATTTGCTACTTTAGCTTCTGTCTCCCATGTGCAAGCTATTCTCCACGTTCCTTCACTGCACAGTAGTGGGCCATAATCGTGCAGAAAAGTTTGCCATACTTTTAAATCAAAAGTCCCTTCAGATTTTAAAGGTTTAGCTGTTCCCTTTGTCCATTCTACCCATTTATCTAGGGGCTCAGTATAGGCAGAACCGTACCTTCGGTTCATATATTCTCTAGCGCTCATCTTGCGCTGGACATTTTCTGAAGGCCTCTCTCCCTTCATTCCCTTAATTAATTTAATGCCCATAATGACTGACCAGTCTTCTCTCTTCTCTACTTGTGCCTATACCCTCTTGCCTCTAAAACAAATAGTACAGCAAATCTGCAGATTTACAAGAATAGTCTCCACTTATCTACGTGGATAGAAGGGGTTTATGACAATAGACAAACACTCATTAAGAGACCCTCCTCGTCTCTTCTCTTCTCTGTGAGTTTTATCTGACCCTACCATGCGCCTCTGACCCAGGTCGCCCACAAGGAGTCAACGCAGGGAACTACAGAGGATTTTCCCTATCCACACACAGTCCAACCCGTGAAGGGGGACACATACACATTCACACACACACGTTACCCAACCAGAAAGGTCCGAGAGTGGTCTGGTTTCCTTGAGAACCGACAGATAGGATACATAGGAAAAGGCAGAAATATAGCAAGCTTAAGGGCAGCTTACCTAGCCGGCATTTGAGGTCTGCGTTTCCCGATGATCCCGATCGAAGCGCGGTTCCTTCTGGAGACTCTGCCAAACTCCTGTTATGGCTCGCCAAGACTGATATGACTGATTTCTGATTGGGACTCTAAAACAAAGTTAATACTGCAGCTGCAGGAACAGATTCACAGGACTCAATCACTGTGTTTAAAATGTCCGTTCAGTGAAAAATGTATTATTACATGTTATTTTATACATAGATAAGAAAGGGGTGGTGTGAGATGTTATTAAAAACTAACAAATAGAAATATGTTATTAAAAGCTAACAAATAGAACAATTGCAAAAGTAAAACATTGAGAAGGGAGGGGGGAGTAGAGAGCGTTTAGTAGGAGAAGTGTCTGTGTGTTAGGTGAAGGTTACAGTACACATTTCAACAGTGAGAACAAAATGGATTCTCTTGTGCTTAAATGAGCAGTACAATGAATGTCCATGTCAGAGAAAATGAAACAATCTGTTTGGAGGGGATAGCTGTTGCGCATGATAAGTTTTTGAAAGGGCAGTTTTAATCCACCTCCCTATAGTGTTGTTTGTATTAATTTGTAGTCTAAAGAAATGAGCTAGGTCTACCAATGGAGTCACAGCTTACATTACCAGGTTGACCTTCTCTGAAGCTAAGGACAGGACTTAGGTAGAAGGGTGATATAATCTTTCATCCCGCCCTAGTAGTATATTGTTGTCACATGCACTGCAAACTAAAAATCCCATAAAACAATGCGCCTGCCTTGTGTACTGTGTATGTGTCCCTATTGTATGAATAGGATTTCATTAAGTGAAAGTTCTTTTGACATGTAATACTTTAGTCCATCTCAGGAGCAAGCAGAGGAGGGTGGTTAAGTTCTTATGTACAATGGAACCACGCAGATTGAATTTAGCTATCCTCAAAATGAAAGTTGAAGCACAGCAGATTTTAAATCTTTATTTGAGGATGTGTTGATAGATGTTACTATTTAAAGGTACAAAAGTAGCAATAAATGATGGTATGGAATTTGATATATTTTTTTCTTTGTCTATTTAGTGATCATAGCGTGTTTAGTGACATTACCGTAAATGACTATAGCATTGAAATAGGGAAGCTTCAATAGTGTTATACAAAGATGGAGCTTGCTTGCCATCTAGTGGTATGTTTTGGAGCACAACGTTAATAAACCCCTTAAAGCAGGGGTGTCCAAACTTTTTTCAGAGGGCCAGATTTCATGAAGTGAACATGCGTGAGGGCCGACCGTTTTGCCTAACTTTCTTTGAACCATTAAAATTAAATGCAAATTAAATATTTTATGCAAAGTTCATTACAAACGGCATACTTTTCATTTCGTCATATGGATGACAAATCTAAACAAGTGCTAAATCACTCTGCCTTTCATATCTGAAGGCCAGATGGAAAAAAAAATCCATGAAGCTGAAATATACGTCAGGAACATTGTAAAGTACATTAATAATAAAGGCTGTCTGTCAACTTTTAAGTTAAAAAAATATGAACAGGAACATAACACCAAGTATACATCTTGTGTCCAAATATATTCATAACTGATTTAGACCAACTGACATTAACTAAGATTTTACAATATATTCATCTCATTTGAAAAAAAAAACTTGCCTGCACTAATGTGAAGGGTGAAACTGAGATCTGGACTGCAGCACATAGGCTAGGTCTGGGTCAAAGGCAGTGGTTTTGATGCACAAAATGTCACACAGGTAAGAGTCACTTAGCCTTGTCCTCACACGGTTCTTGTTAAAGTTCATAGCAGAGAATGTCTTCTCACACATATATGTTGAGCCAAACAAGCTCAGCATTTTCTTAGCCAATGTTCGAATCTCTTGAAACCGGCTCTTATCCAGTTGTCGGTAAAAGTTCACAAGAGAGAGCTGTTGGTGACAACTGCGTAACTTGCTGTCACATTGCAGCTCAATGAGCTCAAGCTGCAGCTGATCTGGAGCATTATCGGGGTCAACAGAGAATGGAGAGGAGAAAAGGCTGATCTCATTTTCAATAGCTGCAAAATCCTGAAAGCGCCATTTAAACTCCCGAGCCAGAGATGTGATGTCTGCTGCATACTTGCTCGTTTGCGCACTGATATTGTCCTGTGGAAAACTGTTAATTTTTTCCTGCAACGCTGAAAAATGTATGGTATTGGGCTGTGTTTGTGACAACTGCTTCATGAAAAGTTGCAGCTTTGTTCCAAAGGCTTTGAGGTATGAATAAAGCTGGTTCACCACTGCACCTTTCCCCTGAAGACTCGTGTTTAGTACATTCAGATGCTTGGTAATGTCAATTAGAAACCCCAAATCAGCCAGCCAAATCGGATCAGATAGTTCTTGCATGGGTTGTCCCTTTGTTTCCAAGAATTCTCTGATTTCCTTCTGAGAGAGTAGAAATGCTGCAGTGCAGACCCCAACTGAGCCATCTTATATCGTTATGATATGAAACATCTTCATATTCAGCCTGGATGGCCAATAGAAACTGTTTAAACTGGCGGTGGCACAGGGCTTTTGAGCAAATAAAATTAATAGTCTTTACCACTGGTTTCATAACATGGTCATATTTGAGATGTTTAGCACAGAGAACTTGTTGATGAATGATACAAGGGAGTTTAATAACTTTGCCTCCTCCTTCGATCACCTTGTTACAGATTAGAGTTGCTAATCCACTTCGTTCACCAGCCATGGCAGGGGCCCCATCAGTAATAATCCCAGTAAGTTTGTTCCAAGGCAGTTTCATGTCATCTATGGCGGACAGGCCCGGATTTACTCCCTTTGCCGCCCCAAGGCCGGGTCCTTCAATGCCGCCCCCCCCCCCCCCCCACACACACACCACCATTCTCGTCCTTTATCGATGACTGCTACAATAGATCAATTAAAAACATATCTCCACACACGAGAACACTGAAAACAACTGGCTTTAATTGTACACACTAAAAATACTTCAGGGTAAGCGCGCGAGGGGTAAGGATTTTTCGCAGGCAATATTTCAGGGCAATGGCTGGTGTTAGTGCCTCAATCATCCCCAGCACCATGGTTGGTATGGTGTCAGGATGATTGAAACACATTATTTCTATCATTACATTGTAATGTAAAATGAAATAGTTCAACTCACCATAATGCAGAATCATTGGGAGCCCTGAGCGTGTCACTTGCCACCATCACTTGTCACTTGACACTATGCCTGCCACCAGATCGAGATGTCACTTGCCACACTGCCTGGCTGCCACCAGATGGGGATGTCACTTGCCACTCTGCCACCAGAAGGAGATGTCACTTGCCACTCTGCCTGCCACCAGATGGGGATGTCACTTGCCACTCTGCCTGCCACCAGATGGGGATGTCACTTGCCACGCTGCCACCAGATGGAGATGTCACTTGCCACACTGCCTGGCTGCCACCAGATGGAGATGTCACTTGCCACTCTGCCTGCCACCAGATGGGGATGTCACTTGCCACGCTGCCACCAGATGGAGATGTCACTTGCCACACTGCCTGGCTGCCACCAGATGGAGATGTCACTTGCCACGCTGCCACCAGATGGGGATGTCACTTGCCACACTGCCTGGCTGCCACCAGATGGAGATGTCACTTGCCACGCTGCCACCAGATGGGGATGTCACTTGCCACGCTGCCACCAGATGGAGATGTCATTTGCAACTCTGCCTGCCACCAGATGGAGATGTCACTTGCCACTCTGCCTGCCACTAGATGGGGATGTCACTTGCCACGCTGCCACCAGATGGAGATGTCACTTGCCACACTGCCTGGCTGCCACCAGATGGAGATGTCACTTGCCACGCTGCCACCAGATGGGGATGTCACTTGCCACGCTGCCACCAGATGGAGATGTCACTTGCCACACTGCCTGGCTGCCACCAGATGGGGATGTCACTTGCCATGCTGCCACCAGATGGAGATGTCACTTGCCACACTGCCTGGCTGCCACCAGATGGAGATGTCACTTGCCACGCTGCCACCAGATGGGGATGTCACTTGCCACACTGCCTGGCTGCCACCAGATGGGGATGTCACTTGCCATGCTGCCACCAGATGGGGATGTCACTTGCCACACTGCCACCAGATGGGGATGTCACTTGCCACGCTGCCACCAGATGGGGATGTCACTTGCCACGCTGCCACCAGATGGGGATGTCACTTGCCACACTGCCACCAGATGGGGATGTTACTTGTCACGCTGCCACCAGATGGGGATGTCACTTGCCACGCTGCCACCAGATGGGGATGTCACTTGCCACGCTGCCACCAGATGGGGATGTCACTTGCCACGCTGCCACCAGATGGGGATGTCACTTGCCACGCTGCCACCAGATGGGGATGTCACTTGCCACGCTGCCACCAGATGGGGATGTCACTTGCCACGCTGCCACCATATGGGGATGTCACTTGCCATGCTGCCACCAGATGGAGACGTCACTTGCCACGCTGCCACCAGATGGGGATGTCACTTGCCACTCTGCCACCAGATGGAGACGTCACTTGCTATGCTGCCACCAGATGTTGATGTCACTTGCCACGCTGCCTGTCTGTCACCAGATGAAGGAGGGCGGAACAGCGGTGCTGGCAATGAGAGATGTCATCTCTCTCCCCCCGCCTCCGCACCGCTGACATTACTTCTTAATCTTTTCAAAAATGGCGCCGGGCGGCGCAATCACGCTACTGCGCATGCGCCGCCTGGCCAAGCGCGTACGAGCTTTCCCGACCGCTTCAGAACTGCGCATGCGCAGTAGTGATCGGCTCGCGGCCATCTTTTCTAAGGGCACCGGTGCCCTTAATCAACTTTAACGGGCAGCCTGAAAGGGGGGGGGGGCGGCCGCGAAGTCGCCGCAGGAGCGGCGCCGCCCCTGCACCGCTGCCGCCCCGAGGCCTGGCCTCGGTGGCCTTATGGCAAATCCGGCCCTGATGGCGGAACTAACAAACAAATCTTTTCCTTTTGTTTGGTCCGTAAGGCTCTGGAGGTCAAGTAGCTCTTCAGTCACATTAATTTCATCGTCCACCCTTCTCATAAAAATCAGCAACTGAGCTGTGTCAGATGGGTCCGTGCTTTCATCACAGGCTATTAAAACGAAGTCAAAATCCACTCCTTTGGATGTCAACTGTCTCTTAATGCCTGATGAAATCTCTTCAATTCTCTGTGCTACAGTGTTACGAGCCAGGCAAATTTTGGCAAACTTGTTTCTTCTCGGGACAGATATTCTCAACCATTTTCATAACGCATTCTTTGATAAAGTCACCTCAGCAAAAGATTAGCAATTTTTAGCAATTAACATTGCCACCTCACAGCTCGCCCTTGTGGCATTTTCATTTGACTCACAGGCTCTTGTGAAAAATCGCTGTTGTGACATTAAAACAGCTTCAAGTTGCTTCAACTTTTCCCTGCGGTCACACCCTGTTAGCTTGTCGTATGTGCTATGTCTCGACTGGTAGTGTCTCTTGACATTAAATTCCTTATAAACAGCCACAGTCTCTTGGCACATCAGACAAACACAGTGATTCCGTATTTCAGTGAAAAAATATTCCACTTTCCACCTGTCCTGAAAGCGGCGGCCCTCACTGTCAACTTTTCTTCTCTTATTTACAGTCGCCATTTTAGAAATTGACCAGAAGGGGAAGGGATCATGTGAGCGCTGTGCCAGAGGTTTTGGTCCAAGTGTGTTCGTCCGATACACTAATACACTGCCCAACAAGAATTCTCCTACCTTTGTGGCTGTGTGTGGTGAAGAGTCTAAGGATAAGCTTGGGCATGTTATTTGGATATATATCTTCTCTTCTCCACTCCATATATATATGAATGAGCTTGGGCGTGCTATGTTCTTTTTAAAATAATAATAATAATCTCTTCTCTAGCCTGACAAATCAACCAGTGCCTCTTACTGTAAGGATGAGATTGGACGTTTTGTGTTATTTTTAAGAAATATTAATAATCTTTTTTTAGCCTGACAAATCCACCAGCACCTCTCACTGTAAGGATGAGCTTGGACATTTTATGTTCTTTTTGAATATTAACAATCTATTCTTTTGCCAGCCAAATCCACCAGCGCCTCTCACTGACTGTAAGGATGAGCTCGGGCGTGTTCACAGTCGATGTGCCCAAACCCGCAAGGAAGCTGACAGCGCGCGCCACTGCCGCCAAGCACAGGCACTGTGACATTTCCCAATTTCTGCATCTGCGGACCGGGAATTGTCTCAGTGCCTGTTATTGGCGCTGCCTGCTGTCAGCTCCCTAACGGGCTCTGGCACTTCGACTTGTGAACACGCCCCAGCAACATGCCCAGCAACACGCCCCAGCTCATCCTAACTATGAGTGGCGCTCAGGGATTTGTCAGGCTAAAGAAGATATATATATATATATATATATATATATATATATAAATAAAAAACATAACACGGCCGAGCTTGGGGGCCACAGACAGATGTACTTGGGGGCCACAGAAGAATATATACAATATGCAAATTCCAAGTGGGGGCCACATCAAACCTGAACTTTGGACATGCCTGTCTTAAAGTGCTTGTATTTATATTATACAGGATTTATATAGCGCCAACAGTTTGCGCAGCTCTTTACAACATGAGGGCATGGCAGTACAGTTATAATGCAATTCAATACAGGAGGAATCAGAGAGCCCTGTTGGTTAGAGTCTACAATCTAGGAGGGAGGGTCAAGTGATACAAAAGGTAATAACTGTAGGGGATGATCTGATGGAGAAAGTAAAAGTAAAGTTGTTAGGTGGGGGCCAGATAGGCTTCTCTGAATAGAAGGGTCTTCTGGGATTGTCTAAAAGCAAGCAGAGTAGGAGATAGTCGGACAGATTGGGGTAGGGAGTTCCAAAGGATAGGAGAGGCTCAGGAAAAGTCCTGGAGGCGAGCATGGGAGGAGGTGACAAGGGAACTAGAGAGCAGGAGGTCTTGGGAGGAAGGAAGGGAATGAGTAGGTTGGTATTTTGAGACTAGGTTAATGATGTAGCTGGGGGGCCGAGTTGCAGAGGTTGAGGCCGCAAAATTTGAAAAGTGTTTGGATGTGGGGCCGAAAGGATAGTTCAGAGTCCAGGATTACACCTAGAATCTTGGCATGTGGGGACGGGCTGATAGTAGTGCTATTGATCTTGACAGAGAAATCAGTGGAAGAGGCACGTGGGGAAGAAAAATCATGAGCTCAGTTTTGGATAGATTGAGTTTGAGGAAGTGGTGTGACATCCATGCTGATATATCTATTGGTAATTAGTGATACGCGAGGAGACTGAAGGAGTGCGCTAAGGAGTAGAGAGATAGATTTGGGTGTCATCAGCATAGAGGTGGTATTGGAAGCCATGGGAGGCTATTACCTGACGCAGGGAGGAGGTGTAGATGGAGAATAAAAGAGGTTCAAGAACAGAACCTTGGGGGACCCCGATGGAGATGAGGAAGTAGAGTTGTAAGTGACACTGAAGGTGCAGTTGGATAAATATGATGAGAACCAGCGAAGAGTACAGTCACGGAGACCAAAGGCGCTAGGTTTTTTGAGGAGTGTCAAAGGCAGCAGAAAGGTTTAAGAGTAGGAGTACAGAATAGTGTTCATTGGATTTAGCTGTTAGCAGATCATTTGTGAGTTTTAAGAGAACAGTTTCCGTGGAGTGTTGAGGGCAGAATCCAGATTGGAATAGCCAAAACATTTTTCTTTCTTTTTTTTTTAAAGTTTTTCATGTAGCTTAATCATAGTTTTGTTTTTGTTTTTTTTTTGCTGTCTGTGTTGGAAATGTTTCCTTCACTTTCTGTGCCTGAGATGAAACGAGAGGAAATTTTCCTTCAAAGAGGCTAATTCCCATCTTTTTCACTTGTCACCAGAAAGGCTTTCCCCATTGGAAGATTTAAGCTGGCCATACTGTAAATGGATTGAAATTCATCCAGTTCAGCAGGGACCGGACGAATTTTAATCCATCTATGGTCATTTCTGTTCAAGAGGAGTCAACCTAGTGATCGACTCCTCTTGACCAGGACTGGTGGAAAATTTGTACTCGATCAGCGCATTCAGCCAGTTATAGATTGGAGAACCTCTGTTTGGAAACCACTGTGAGATGTCAGGCGCTATTCCTGTGTGTCCTGCTTGTATCCTGCATTATATCCCTTGCTGACCCAGCTTGTTATTGATCTGACCTTGGATCCTGCTTATGCTTCTACTCATCAGTTCATGACATTGGCTCACTCTTGACCACGTCTCTGCCTGATGCTTCTGTACTTCATTGCCTGCTCGTTGTTGACCCTGGCTGCCAGTCTGGCTACGCTTCTGTCTCCTGTTTGGCTTCACTTTATCCCTGAGTCCCTGCCCTGGCTGTCTCTCATTTCAGCTTCATTTGTTGCAGTGCGTCTCTGCTTTAAGCCTGCTGGGAGCTCCAACAACCCAAACATTCAGAACCTGCAATTCTTGCAAAGTTCCCCTTTAGCCCCATCTTGTCTTTCCTTCATTGTCTCTGTTCCTGACCTGATGTACTGCAGACCTTCCGAGTCTGCACCCCTGGCTGCAACTCATGTGCCTCCTGTCCCTTGGCACCGTCTATTTCACCTTCAGTGGGGCCTGGGCTGGAGATACAAGAGATACCAACTTTGTCAATTCAGTCTCCTACTAGGTATGTAACAACATTGCTGCACAGGCCTACTCCTGGCCTCCAGATAGGGATTCTTCTAACACCCCAGGCTCTCTCACTCTCCCAAGACTTACAGACTTCCTCCAGTCCCATGGACTTGTTAGTCACCTCAACTTTATCAGTCTCCCCAGACTCGTGCAGCTCTCCCATTCCTGTGGTAAGGAATTCCCCTACCATGGGATGCAGGCTTTTTAGTGGATCACCTCTCCTGTCTTGAGCACACACCTATCTCCAAACAAAGGCTTGTTTTCAAATGTGAGCCTTAAAGTGATTGTAAAGGCAGAAGGTTTTTTATCTTAATGCAACCTTCTGTGTGCAGGAGCCCCCCTCAGCCCCAATAATACCTGAGCCCCATCTAGATCCAATGATGTTACAGCAGTGTCTCGACTGCCTGGAACTGCCCTCCTCATTGGCTGAGAAAGAGGCCTGGTGCCTTTGGCTCCCACTGCTGTCAAGAGAAGAGAAAGGGGGGCAGAGCAGGGTTGCGGCTCCGTGTCTGAATGAACACGCGGAGCTGTGACTTGGCTCAGGTGCACCATAGCTGCTTGCTGTGGGGGCACTTAACAAGAGGGAGAGGCCAGGAGCGCTGAAGAGGGACCCCAGAAGAGGGTGATCTGGGCTGCTCTGTGCAAAACCAACTGCATAGAGCAGATAAGTATAACAAAAACAAGATTTTCCAATAACTTTAAGCTATGGTCAGGCATGGCTTTTAACAAAACTGCACACCTGTGCGCTCAAACAGACTGTAGGTCTCCAGCAAGACCCGAACACAGGATTGAAGGCTTCATCCCACCCAAGACACTTTGAGCCTCCGATCTGGGTTTGAAACATTCAGAGACAGCTGAAACACAATTAGCTCTGCTAACAATAAACATGCCCGAGCTCTTCACACTGCATTAGTGTAAACCCTGTATCATTCCTATATGCATTTGCACATACCTCCCAACATTCTGAGATGGGAATGAGGGACACCTATTTGCAAAAGTATGTAGGCTAAGGACACACCCCCTGCCACACTCCCCCTAAAGTGGTTGTTAACCCAAATATTTTAATCACTGCCAGCCCCTCTATTATAGCCAGGCATACCACACTGTATAAGTCTTTTATTAAAACGAGGCATGTAAATACCTTTTTGGAGCTATCTTTAGGCCGGTCACATGACTCGCAGCCGCGCTACACCTCTGATACAGGGCTACTGCAGTAGGTGCTGAGAACTCCCTCTGACCTCAGCTGAGGAGGTCACATGGCCACTCAGCCCCTCCCACAGTAGCCCTGGAGACCAGCCGAGAGTCACGTGAAAGACCTGAAGATAGCTCTACAATGGTATTTACATGTCTTGTTTTAATAAAAGGCTTATCCAGTGTGGTATGCCTAGCTATAATAGAGGGGCTGGCAGTGGCCATTTCTAAAATTAAAAAAAGGTTGGTTAAACCCACAAGTGCCTTTTTACCACTAATATTCCTTTATATTGGCTTTTGAAATGAACAAATAAAGCAATTTAGAAATTGGATGAAAAATTTGGCACTGTAAAACACTTTTTTGATAGATAAGTAGTGCATTTTTTATACAACCATATAGATCAGATCAAAGTGAGGGACAAATGAGAAGTAAAGAGGGACAGAGGGACTTTGTTCTGAATGAGAGACAGTCCCTCGAAATCAGGGACAGTTCTCAGCTATGCATTTGCATAGTGGCAGAGGTTCGTCACACGTCGTATTAAAGGCGAGCACTTCAATGCATGTTTATAGGGGAACTAGAACTAGAACTAAACCCATAGATTTACCTGTTTTCCAAAACTGTTATATTCAAGGCATCCCTGTCACAACAGCTTCTGTTCTCAACCAAACTGTCTAGCCATTAAATGGCTGGTGCTATTGCGCTATGGCAATCGCAGATCAAACGGAAGCTAAGATGGCAACTTCCTTCACTGTAACTGTAGCAAGGTCTCCAGCCTTGTCCAGTCTAATGAGGACCTCCAAGGTCACAGATAGCTGACATCCTTCAATATGTGGTGGGTTGTGAGGCATAGTGGGTGCAAAGATAGTAAAAATCATTGGGCGCCAGACACTTCTTGGATGTAAAAGAGGTTTTATTTCTTTTGACAGTCCATTTTGTATGTTTAGGGGAAAGAGGGCTAGGGCCAGGATACCCTTAAGTAGTTATAGATTCAATTTGGCAGACTCTGAGACTTCAATAGGAGGATAGCTGTGCAGACAAAGGCCCCAGCAAGGCGCCACTTCTGCACATGCAGGAATGCTGTTTCCTATGGCAACAGTCATTTAACAGTTCCTTACTCAAATGTAACAGTTCTTTCAGCTCCACTACAACTGCCTCTTGTAGTTCTTCAACACTGAGCTCCCGGTCTCTCACTAGACCCTCTAATTTACTGACTCTGAATCCCTTGAGCTCCTCCAAGGTTGGCGGTGGTATCTCCCTCAAGCGTAACCCATGCTTCCCTGCTGGGTCCCTAGCTTGGCACTCCAGATACTTCTCAAGCTTCACCCCTGCTGACCAGCTCAGTCCCTAGCTTGACTCACAAGGCTGCTCTGCAAGCATCTCCTCCGCTGGTTGGGTCCCTGACTTGATCAGCGCCTGAAGTTTCCCGATTCTCCACCATGCCCGTTCGGTGAGAATATGGTTCCAGTACTTTCTTCAGTTACTTACTGTGGTCCCTGGTAAAAGTGATTGGTTCCTTTGGCGCGACAGCTTCCCTTCTACCTCCAACCACGGACAGGTTCTCAGGCCGACAGAGCCGTCACTTTTGGTTGGACTGCAAGCCACAGTCCCAACCCTGTCCTGCCCTCTTACTTCTGGATAGGCCTTCACACAGCCTGGCAGCCAGAGGCCCCTGGGAAAGGCCAAATCTCTGGATTAGCAGCCCGAGGCGTACAACACACGTCCACCCAGACAGCCGTTCAAGTGGCACAGAACATAGACCACCGGACTCCACCTGAATACATAGGCTCTCCCAGCAGGCCAAGGGATTCAATAAAATCCCTGCCCATTGGCTGAGACAGCCCACAAACCCATAACTTGACCTTGGGTTGCCCTTCTCATGTCTAGTACCACCAAGTACCCGGCCACCTAGTGGTGGAAGAGAAAAGTGCAACAAGGCCAAACTTAGGGAGAAATCAATAGAATCTCTATCAATCAACCAAGATAAAATCTCCTTATACGCAGATGATGCTTTATTATTCTTTGGAGATACAGATCAATCCCTAACATCTGTGATAAAGTTGATTGAGACCTTTGGCAGATTTTCGGGGTTTGTTATAAATTGGGAAAAATCAGTATTACTCCTGATTGACGATTTAACATTATTACAACTTTTAAATATCTAGGTATATGGGTTCTTCTAATATAAAGTAATATCTAAACTATAACTTAGCCCCCATATTCGATAAATTTAAGATGAAGAGTAAAGTATGGACCAAATTAACTTTATCGGTGGTAGGGTGTGCAAATTTAATAAAAATTATCTGGACTCCACAGTTACTTTATGTTTTACACAATTCACCGATTTGGATACCACTTAAATGGTTTAAAAAAATAGACTCCCTATTTCGAACATTGCTATGGAAAGAGCAAAATGCTAGAATTAAAGTCAATACACTACAACTCCCTAAAGACAAGGGTGGGTCTAGCTGTTCCAAATGCTAAAATGTATTTCTTAGCAGCACAACTCCAACAGGTTGCAGAATGGGGAGTGGTAGATTGGACAGATCCTATCCAATTGATACTTTTGAGCAGATCCTCACAATATCATTTGATAGCTCAATTAGAATCAGGCAATTTTTTTCGATGCATCACAGGGTTAGACACTTGGACTTATACATAAAGTTTGGCAGGAAATGAGACGCATTATGCAATACAGTTATAGCTCAGCATACTCCCCTTATGGGTAAATAAAAATTATGAGGAAATAGGTAAATTAAAAGTGTTTGGAATATGGAGAGAAAAGGGGATAAAATATATTGCACAACTTTATACAGATAACATATTAAAAACATTTCAAGATTTATAGAAAAAATATCTACTGCCCTTCCACACTTTTTATCAATGTTTACAACTGCGCCATGCGTTACAGAGTCAGTTTAAAGACAAAAAAGTTAAGATACAAATATGCCACTTATGGATGTCCTTGCAAAGATACAGGTTAAGAGGGGTTTAATCTCCACTCTCTATGGCGCCTGACTGAGCACTTACAGGAAGCAAAAAGTTGTTTAGCTAAAATAGGATGGGAAAAAGACCTTGGAAAAATGACGGATGAAACATGGCAGTGTATATTGGAACTTGTACAGTCCACATCCGTATCTCCACAGCAATGCCTAACCCAATTATATATAATATATAGAGCTTAAAGGACACCAGCTAAATTATACCAATGGGTGAGGCGGGATACGTCAAAATGCCCGAGATGTTTAAGAGTATTTGCTGATTTAATGCATATGCTTTGGAACTGCCCTAAACTGTTTAGATATTGGCAGAATGTGGTAGAAACCATTAATCAGGCGTATCAAATCCAGATACAGATAGACCCAAGAATATGCCTGCTAGGACAATTAGAAAAATAATTATATACCCTTAAATTTGGATACCCATTATTAGGATGCTATTTATTGCACAAAAATTGATAGCAATGAAATGGCTATCCCCAAAACCCCAACATATGAGGAATGGTGGATACAGGTAAATGATGAATTGCTAAAGGAATATCAGGTATATAAAAATAGGGATTTAGCAAATAAATTCTGTGAAATGTGGTAACCATGGCTGACGTTATAAGGTTTGACACTATTTATTTTGGGATCAGATGGAAGTATAGGGGTTAACAGACTATTTACCAGCTATAGAATAGTTAAGGCATGATAACTCAAAAAGGTAGGATTGGTGTGGGCGTCCTTTGGACGGGAGGGGTGAAGGAGAGGGAGAGAGAATTTTTATATGTATATAAATTAGGGAGGGTTTTTTTTTGGGGGGGGGGTTGTGTATAGAATGTAATATGTTATTGTTGTATGTATTTTGAATTTTTTTTATTTTGCATGTGTGTTTCACAATGTATTTGCGATGGAGAAAACACTAATAAACAGATTGAAAAAAAAAAGATGACTACTCTGGGCAAGTAAATTAATGAGGCACTCCCTGCCTAAACTACAGGGTGCTGCATAAAGGATAGGAGCATTTAGCTCCACTTTAAGAGCTCCACTGGCCACTGGTTAGGTAGGGCCTGTACACAGTGGTTAGGCTGCTTTGTAATAAGCGCTGTTATTGTTTCTGTCGTTTGCTTCACCTTTCACCGGGTTACCTACCTCATCACCTTTTGTTATGCCCTAGTACATTTTGGCATGGCCTTTTCACTGGCTGCAGGGGAAACGAACGGTATTTACTTTCCCACTTGTAATTGTTTCTGTATTTGGATAATCCTGGCATTGTTGAATCTATTTAATGTGTAATTGTATTCTCTCAATCAACATTAACAATTTTTAATCCTTATGCAGTTGGACTTAGCAAATAGATAGGAAGATTTATTGTTTTAAACTTTTTTTTTTTACATTTCTTCAGTTGTTTCCTGGTTTTTGGCCTAGGCCAAAGTGCTATCATATATCCCAAGAATCTTCATGGACAATTCTTCTAAGCCCACACTCCTGCCTGCAAGCCTAGCCTAATGGCAGATGGATTCCAGAAAGTAAATACTACATGAACCATCTGCCCTTACTCTAGGTAAGTATGACTACAAATGCCGCGGGGGTGTTTTTCAAAGTGATTTCTCAACAAAATAAAGAGTGGAGACATGGACGGATGGGAGAGTTTGCTTTGAGTATTAAAAATAAATAGTGTTTGCGGTTTGTGGTGCTCAAATGCAGGAATAAGCCCTGTAAGGGAATAGTTCAGTAAACAAAGCCTATTTTATCACTACTGGTATGGGGTGTTTGCTTTCCAAAATTGGGTAATTTTGTGGCCAAATCCATTGTCCTGGTGCTCCAGGGCCTTCAAAAGTGTAATAGAGGGTTGAGAAATGAGATGTGTAATTTATGCTCGTAGAATGCCTGAAGGTGCTACTTCAATGTAGGGCGTCTGTATGTGACCAGGCTGTGTAAAAGTCTCACACATGTGGTATTGCCATACTCCGGAGGAGTAGCAGAATGTATTTTGGGGTGTCATTTTTTTCTGTGTACATGCTATGTGTTTGAAAGATCTTATAAATGGACAACTTTGTGTAAAAAAAAAATGCATTTTCATTTTTTTTCCACATTTTCCAAAAACTTCTGGAAAAAAATTAACCATTCAAAAGACTCATTATGCCACATAGATTATACATTGAGGTGTTTGCTTTCCAAAATGGGGCAATTTTGTTGGCAATTCCATTGTCCTGGTGCTCCAGGGCCTTTAAAACGGTGATAGGTCATCATGACATTAGATGTGTAATTTATGTCCCTAGAATACCTGATGGTGCTCCCTGCATGTTGGGCCTCTGTATGTGGCTGGGTTGTGAAAAAGTCTCACATATGTGGTATCGCTATACTCAGGAGGAGTAGCAGAATGTGTTTTGTGGTGTAGTTGCAGGTATGCATATCCTCTGTGAGAGAAATAACCTGTTAATATGACAATTTTGAAAAACGAAACAAAATCTTAATTTTGAAGAATTGTGGGAAAAAGTTACAACTTCAAAACCTCACCATGGCTCTTACTAAATACCTTGGAATGTCTACTTTCCAAAAGGGGGTCATTTGGGGGGTATTTGTACTTTCCTGGCTTGTAATGCCCGGTATACACGTAAGTGATGTCATGTGTTGTAATGCATTTGTATTGCATTTTCGAACAACAGTTGTACTGATCAAATGGAAATCATACGATCTGGCATCGTACGAAAAATTGTTTCGTGCATGTCTGATCAAGTAATATCGAAAATTTGCATACGACAGAATAAAAATTCGGAAGTGATGTCATGTGTTGTAATGCATTTGTATTGCATTTTTGAACGATGGCTGTACTGATCAAATGGAAATCGTACGATCTAACATCGTATGAAAAATTGTTTCGTGCATGTCCACTGATTTGAGTTATTTTTACCAAAGATATGTAGCAGTATAGATTTTGGACAAAATTTATAAAGAAAAATTACTAGTTTGCTAAATTTTATGACAGAAACAAAGTACATTTTCACAAAATTTTCAGTCTTTTTTTTTTTATCTAAAGCACAAAAAATAAAAAACCCACTAGCGATTAAATACCACCAAAAGAAAGCTATATTTGTGTGAAAAAAAGGACGGGAATTTAATTTGGGTACAGTGTTGCATGACTAAGTAATTGTCATTCAATGTGTGAGAGCACTGAAAGCTGAAAATTGGTCTGGGCAGGAAGGGGGTGAAAGTGCCCAGTGGGCAAGTGGTTAAAAATGTGAAACAAGCAAACTATATTGTGCTCACATGTAAACGTGTCCATATCAGTGCCTATCACCAGTGATAAGAGGCTCACACCCCTTCTGTTCAGGCTCTTACTGAATTATCCACTTTAAAATGCATATATCTCCACCAATTCAAATTCACAGTCCTCCTCTTCTTAGTATCAATTAATGTAATCCACAAAGTGCAAAACCTGTGATTTCCCCGCTGCATGCCTCCATCCCCTGTGTGGCCTTACCAAAAAGGATGTAAAGGCAGAAGGTTTTTTATCTTAATGCATTCTATGCATTAAGATGAAAAAAACCTTTTGTGTGTAGCAGCCACCCCAACACCCCCTAATTACTTACCTGAGCCCCATCTTTCTCCAGTGATGTCCACGAATGTCTGGGACACTCCCCCTGATTGGCTGAGACACAGCAGCTGTGCCATTGGCTCCCACAACTGTCAATCAAAGTCAGTCAATAAGGGGAGAGAGGGGGTGGGTCAGGGCTCCGTGTCTGAACGGACACATGGAGCTGTGACTCAGCTCGGGTGCCCCCATAGGAAGCTGCTGACTGTGGGGATACTCAACAGGAGGGAGGGGTGTAGTAGAATTTCATATTAACCAATATATATATTTTATGTTATTCATATTAATTTGCATATGTTTTATTGATAATATAATTATTATTTATATTATTATTCATATTATTATTCATATTATTCATATTATTATTATTATTATATAGTAGTGGTCTTACCAATATTATTATTTAATAAGTAAATCAATAGTTATTAATCTTTATTATTGTATACTATGTTATTCCATAGATATAAAAAGTCTTAATTTTAAATGTTGAACTTTAGATGACCTCTCTGCTTCTTTCTGATATTGAGTTACAGTCTGATAAGATAAGAACATCTTATACAGGTGGTTTAAAATAATTATGTGGAATATGGGAAAGTTATGTACAGTACATTAATTAAGTTTGACAGTGTCAAACAAAGGTCTGTTTGTGCCCTCATTAAAACTGTTAAAATACATACTATAATAGGATTATATAGTGAGACATATAACACATCTGGTGGGGTTATTGAAAGTTCATTCTCCCAAAGTCATAAATCTGTTATCCTTGAAGTTGGTGAAGTCTTATCAGGACGAGGAGGGTTTGATAACACAGCATACAGCATATTGTCTCTACACAGGTGTTTTTAATTGGACAAATAATTTTAATGAACATATAGGAATTCTGGGAATGAATAAGTTTGTCTGGTTGTAGAACAGGTGTCAGATTTATGGTTAGTTACATTGACGTAGATCATAGCAACCAATCATGTTGTACCTAATATGCTCTTAGCTTTCGGTCAGTAAATTTTGTAAATAAGTACCGTATTTATCGGCGTATAACACGCACTTTTTTCCCCTTAAAATCAGGGGAAATTAGCGGGTGCGTGTTATACGCCGATCCCCTGCGATCCCGAGCTGTCAGATTTTCAAAATCGCCGTCCGCGATTTGAAAATGGCGCCGCCGGCGCCGAAATACACAGTGTCGGTCCTCGGCTCTTATCGGCCACTTTCGTCTTCACTCGAGCGCCGCCCGAACCTAGCCGAGTGTACTCGGCTAGGTTCGGATAGCTCCGCTCGGGACTACGAGTGGAGCCGAAAGTAAACGAGAGCCGCCGAGAAGAGCCAAGGACTGGCTCTGTGTATTTCGGCGCCGGCGGCGCCATTTTCAAATCGCGGTCGGCGATTATGAAAGACAGGATGGCAGGGATCACAGGATGCAAGGCTGCATTGGGGAAGGCTGCACTGGGGAAGGCTGCACTGGGGAAGGCTGCACTGACAAGGCTGCACTGGGGAAGGCTGCACTGACAAGGCTGCACTGACATGGCTGCACTGACATGGCTGCACTGACAATGCTGCACTGACAAGGCTGCACTGACATGGCTGCACTAGGGAAGGCTGCACTGACAAGGCTGCACTGGGGAAGGCTGCACTGACAAGGCTGCACTGACATGGCTGCACTGACAAGGCTGCACTGAGAAGGCTGCAATGATGGGCATTTAAATGTAAGTTTTTTTTCCTTCAACTTCCCTCCTAAAAGTTTTTTTTTCCCTAAAATTCCCTCCTAGATTGGGGTGCGTGTTATACGCTGGTGCGTGTTATACGCCGATAAATACGGTAACTTTTTGCCTTCACTGATGGGTGCTGATGAGGCGGCAATGTTGGGCACTGATTAGGTGGCTCTGATGAGGAGGCACGAATATGCCGCACTTATGGGCACTGATAGGTGGCACTGATGGGTGGCACTGGTGGGCACAGATAGACAGCACTGGTGGGCACAGACAGGCACCACTGATGAGCGGCACTGATGGGCAGCACTGATGGGCATTGATGGGTGGCAATGATGGACAGCAGTGATGAGCATTGATGGGCAGGACTGATAGCCAGCACTGACTGGCATCACTAATGGCCACTGATTGCTGGCACTTGTGGGCACTGATTGCTGGCACTTGCGGGCACAGTTTGGTGGCAATCGTGGGCACTGGTTGGCACTGATTTCTGGCAGTGGTGGGCAATCATTGCTGGCACTGGTGGGCACTTGATGATCAGTGCCCCGATTACATACCTAGCTGATTGGCTCTCCTCTCCTCACACTCTGTCAGTGTGAGGCGAGGAGCGCCTTTTACCGGCATCTCTGTGTTTACATGTGCCCGGTTGTGATTTGACACAGCCAATCACATTGTTAAAGGCTCTTTACACAGATCGGGGTCGTGCCATGTCCTACCAGCACGGCGCAATCACCGCGCTGCGCTCCCCCGGGGGGCGCGTGAGAGCGGTCGTTCTGGGAGGCTGTCATATGACGTCCACCCAGAACGAGAGCCGCACCGCCCAGCCGTCATTTGACGGTGGGTGGGTGGGCGGGTGGCAAGTGGTTAAGAACATGGTTTTTGGCGACTTGGAGGGAATGAAAATTAAAAAGGTTGGGGATCGCCTTTACCTCAAACAAGGAATTTCATCTTTGGAAAAAAATACAAATTTGGTTGTCTGCCCTGCGGACAAGGGGGGAGGTCTAGTGGTTATGAGCAAGTTCTTTTATAAAGGAGAAATGGAACGGTTACTGGCAGACAGAGGCACATATCGCCTATTGAGCAATGATCCTGTGTTTCAGTTTAAATGCGAATTACAACAGTTAATTCAACATGGAAAAACCAGTGATATTCTAAATAAAAAAGAGGCTATGTTTCTGAATCCCAGTGCATGCAGAAGACCTATAGTGTATTTTTTGCCCAAAATACATAAGGATGCCCAGTCCTCTCCGGGCAGGCCCATTGTAAACGGCATAGACTCAGTCTCTGCATGCCTGGAACAGTACATAGATTATTTTTTGAAACCACTGCTATCAGCAACTACTGCTTACCTCAAAGACACTAAGCACATCATTCAAATTATTGAGGCCACTCCATGCCAATCCAATAGTCTCCTGGTGCCTGCAGATGTCAGTTCTTTATATACCATCATTGGACACCAGGACGCATTAACATCGGTAAGATGGGCTTTGGACAAGTCAGATCTCTCCGGTTCACATAGAGAATTCCTCATAAAATCATTGGAGTTTTGTCTGGCCAGAAATTATTTTTGGTACGATGGACAATTTTATCATTTTGTTAAGCGCTGCGCAAACTGTTGGCGCTATATAAATCCTGTATAATAATATAACAATAATAATAATAATAATCTGCAGACCCTCGGAGTTGCCATGGTTTGCCCCAAGTGTCGCAAATTTATTTATGGCACTTTGGGAGAATGAAACCATATTTTGTGACCGACCGGCACAGTTAGTGCAGTACCATAGATATATAGATGACCTCATCATGGTTTGGGAGGGGGATCTGGTTAGTCTACAATTGTTCATATCCACACTCAATGGCAATAATAAAAATATTAGGCTGTCTTGGAACGCTGATGCTTTACGCATGATATTCCTTGACTTAGAGATTTTTAAAGGGGCTACTTTTAAAACAATTTTTTTTAAACTGACAGATAGAAATGGTTACATCCCGTTAGAAAGCTGCCTCCATAGGTCTTGGCTCTGTAACATAACTAGAGGTCAGTTTATTCAACTTAGGCGTAACTGTACCCAGGAATCTGATTATTACATAGTCTAAGGTGTTAAAGGAACATTTTCTACAGAAGGGTTATCAGAGAGAACTAATTGAGAGTGAGATTCAGAATATAGGGAGCCTAAATAGATCTCAGTTGGTAGTGGATTCTTATAATAACAAAAAAAGATAATAAATATGAATATAAAATCATATTGGATTACAATTTTCAACATAAGAAATTTGAGAACATTATCATTAAACACTGGGAGGTCCTGAGAAAGGATAAGGTTTTGGTTACAGTGTTACCCCCACATCTACATTATATCTATAGGCGCGCCCCCCCACCCTCAGATGTCATAGCTCCAGGGGTTATAGATCCCCCTGTAGCTAAGGATAATAGATTATTCTCTTTCTTGTCAGGTTTATATTCCTTCGGGAAATGTCCCTCATGCAGCCAATGTAAACATAATGTTAAAAGAAGAAAGAAATGTACCTCTTCTGTTACTAATAAAAAATACCTTATTAAAATCGAATCACGTGCAATACCCTGGGGGTAATATACATGCTGGAGTGCAATTGCGGACTCCAGTATGTTGGCAGGACCTCCGGATCTCTAGGTGTTCGCATTTCTGAGCATGTGAACAACATCAAAAAGGGTTTACAAACGCATAGTGTTTCAAAACACTGCAGGCTTGTTCACAATTTTGTTTTTAATGTTTAAAATTTTGGGAAATAGAGAAAGTGGTTAACGAGTCAACGAGAATCCTTCTGAATATATGAGACAAAAGTTTCAGTTCCGGAAGGGTTAAACACTGAATTTGATTTAAACTGTTTATATATGATAAATATATGATAAATAGGGATTTTATGTGTGTCGGATAGGTTTTTATATTTTTCACAGTTAATTTTGAATATTTTTTAATATGTTACTTTTTATGTGTATATTTGTATTTGTAATACGATGGCTGTGGGCATTTAATGTCCTATTACATATTTTTGGTAATGTTAAATAGAAGTTGAACTTCTTAGGAAAAGTCTGAAGGGTTATGTGTGCCCCGTTTAGTAGGAAGTGGGTGGAAGGCGCGTGATCAGTGGAACCCAGCAGTGTCCATAAGAGCTTGCTTATTTTCCCTGCTCAACTTATGTTTCACTACAGGCACATCTGACAGCCTAACAGCACCACAAAAAGAAAATACAATCCATTTACATCCATAGGTAGGTGCGTTCTGTCCTGGCTCTGATGAAGAGGTTTTCCTCGAAACACGTCAGCCTTTCTTAAATACCTGCCTCAATATGGGCACACCCCAATTTTAACTTCCTAGTACTTATTTTGTTACCTGTTTTTCCTTTTTTTTTAATATTATGTAGTATTTGTATGATTTTATATCTATATGACTATATGTCTGTATTCTTTTACATAAATAAACCATACATTTCTTGATGTAAGCGTCTGATCACGCGCCTTCCACCCACTTCCTACTAAACAGTCCTTTCCAGACCACCCCTGGTCAGCTAAGGCAGCGGGACACGCTCCATCATCTCCCCCAGTCCTATCTCTGACTACAATACTACCTTTGTTTTACAGCAAACGATCTCACTAGCGCAGGAGTATTTTTCACCATATCTTGTTCACACTTTTGGGTTATGTGTGCCCCCCCTTCCATTTTCTTGTATCTGTATTGGTCAGCTCAGTGTCCCCATTGGTATGTGAGATTGTGGTTTAGAGCAAGAACTTCCTGTTTCCCACAATCTCCATGGAGACGAGCCGCCTATTTAACCTCACAGGTGAAGTGAAAGCCCCACCCTTGCTGACGAAGTCCCTTAGGATGTAATGCGTACGGGGGAGGAGCTATCTTGCAGACGTCACGCTGCTATACTGCCAATTCCGGACATCCTCTATGGGTGTCATTGATTGATTTTTAAACCTGTTATTGCTGTATGCAACCTGGCAATATGGCTTTTTTTTTTTTTTTTTTTTTTACAGAAGAAATTTTTATTGAAATGTTCAATCAGTTACATGTTATGCATATCAAGTGTTACATAGTACAGTGATGATCAATGAACAGTATAATTACTCAAAAGAGTCATATGCTATTTCTACATAGAGAGAACAAGATTTATCCATAAAGAATGTTGCCTCAGGGTTATTTCTCAGAATGGTCCAAAATTATGTTAAGTTCCAAAATCTAGTTTACGGAAACCTTATCTCGTTGATAGGGTATACATTAGACATTATATACCTGTTAAAGCTAAATGACCCAAGTCACAAGAACAAGTATTAAAGGTGGCATGGGAAAAAGGGTAGGGGGGGAAAGGTTACAGCGGAAGGAGAAGGGGGGAGGGGGACGTTCGTGGCAGCATCTGATTATAGTAGACAGGGGAGCCAGAGGGGGTAAAAAACCCCCGTAAGGGTGGGAATGGTGAGGAAGAATCTCCTTCTATTTCTATACTGTGAGACCTCTGGCCTCAACCCATGCTGACCATATTTTCTGACATTTTTTTGTACAGTTACGACCCATGTAGGTCACTTTATAAAGGGGGAGGGCAGCGTTCACCAGGTCTCGCCAAGTGGAAATCCGAGGTGATTCAGCCGATCTCCATTGGAGCAAAATAGTTTTCCTGGCATAGAATGCCATATAAAAGAAAGACACTTTTTTATGAGTGTTGGTGGGTAGATTGTCTGTGATACCTAATAGTAGGATCAAGGGATCTAGCCCAATAGATATTCCACTTATTGAAGTGATGTCATCAGCCACCTTTTACCAGAACTCTTGTATTCGTGGACAGAGCCACACCATGTGTATGTAGTTGCCAATACCTCCATTACATTTGGGACATATATCAGATGTGTGATACATTAGTGCCAGCCTTTGGGACGTGAAATGTACCCTATGAAGGAATTTTAACTGTACAAATCTGTCCTTTGCGGATATCATAAGAGGAATAAACTGTTGTAAGGCCTCAGACCAGTCCTCCTCGGTCAGTGTTGGAAGGTCACGTTGCCAGACCAAAAAGGCCCTAGTTGCCCCCAAGCCGCCCATACAGGTAAGTCGAAGATAGATAAAAAATAGTGTTCTGTCTATGATGCGTGATGTAAGTAGCCTTTCTAACTGGTGTGGTTAGATCTTAATAGAGCCAGGGAACTGTGCCCTGAGGGCGTGTAGAACTGTAGAAATCTAAAGTACATCCAGGGGAGAAAGCCCAAATTTACTCTTCATTCCTCCGAAAGGGAGCAACCGCCCCTCTGGCATGACATCCCTCAGAGTCCTCACTCCATATCTGCCCCAAACCTGTGGGTCAGGCATTATCCTCAGGTGGGGCAGTGACGGATTGCCCCATAAGGGTATTTGGGGAGAGAACATCTGCGGTTCCTCTATATATTTTGAGACTTGTTTCCATACTTTTACCGTGGTTCTCATGGGAGTAGTGGTTTGCGTGGTGGACCTGGGCCTTCTGTATACTATACTGCTTAATTCTGAGTAAGAACCCAATATAGCAGCCTCAAGGTTAACCGAGGGGTTGGATTGGTCTTGTGTGAACCACCACCGCACTGATACAAGGACTGCAGCCCAGTAATATTTCTTAAAGTTAGGGAGAGCAAGGCCACCCTCAGACAGTAAAAGCTGAAGCGTGGACCTTGCCACTCTTGGTACCGACCCCTGCCATATAAATGACGTGACCGTTTGCTCTAATTTGGTGAAGAAGGAGTTGGGTATGCTAATGGTGGTGTTCCTAAAAACGTATAAAAATTTAGGGAGAAAGGACATTTTGACTAAATTGACTCGGCCTCGGGGGTGAGTGGTAAGTTCTTCCAGATAGAGATCCTCTGTACAAGCTTTTGAAGGTCCGGGTATACATTGGAATCAAGGTACTTAGATAAGTTTCTATGGATCTGGATACCTAAATATTTAAAACTATCTACCCACTGAAGAGGGGCCGAGTGGCTCGAGGGAGGCCCACCTTGGTGTAGAGGAAAGAGGACTGACTTATTCCAGTTAATTCTAGAACCTGAAAATTTGCCAAATAAATCAATTAAGTCCAGAGCCACCGATAGAGAGTAGTGGGGATCTTTAAGGTAAAGGAGAGTATCGTCAGCATACATAGACACTTTCTCGACAATGGGGTGCACCGATATGCCAGCAATCGTCCTTGATGACCGGAGGAGGATAGCCAGGGGCTCAATGGCGAGCGCGAACAGGGCCGGGGAGAGGGGACACCCCTGCCTGGTGCCTCGGTGGAGCAGGAACGAATCGAAAAGTATGCCATTTGTCCGAACTCTAGCTGTCGGATCCAAGTATAGCATCCGAAGCCAGCATATAAAAGTTGGACCCAAGCCAAATCTCTGAAGCACATTCCACAGGTAGTCCCACTCCACCGGGTAAAAGGCCTTTTCGGCATCCAACGACGCTATTACCTCCTCTCCCCCCCTCCCAGCCACCCAGTTCATCACTGTAAATAGCCTCCTTAGATTAATATCTGTGCCTTTTCCAGGCATGATGCCCGTCTGGTCCCCATGTATCAAAGAAAGTATCACCGCATTGAGACGGTTGGCTAGTACTTTAATCAAAATTTTTGCGTCCACGTTTAGCAATGAAATTGGTCTATAAGATGGGCAAAGTTTGGGGTCTTTCCCTGGTTTGGGGAGAACTACAATCACAGCTCTCATCATAGAGGGAGGGAGGGAATTTGCTTCAAGGGACGTTAAGAGGACTCCCCTAAGTCTTGCAGCTAAGGAAGCACAGTGTGTTTTAAAAAATTCAGCCAGGAGGCCATTGTCTCCCGGGGTCTTACCAGCCTGCATAGAGGATATCGCCGTCTGAACCTCCTTTAAAGTAATTGGGACCTCTAGTTGCGTACGTGCATCATCCGAAAGAGTGGGGAACTGTAAGCTATCTGGAAAGGATTGGAGTTCTACTGGTATGTGGTCGGCTCTGGAGGAGTATGGATTCCTGTAATAGTCCGCAAAGCATGTATTTATGTTGTTTGGGTCCGATAACAAGCTGCCCACCTCGTTCCTAATGTTAGCAATATGGGTAGTATCTGTAGGCTCTCTAGAGAGCCAGGCCAGCATACGGCCGGATCTTTCGTCCTGCTCAAATATCCTTTGCAATTGATAAAGTAATTGCTTATTTGCTGCAGAGAGTCTGATGAGCTGCACCTCTCTCAGGACCACAAGCAGATCATTTCTCAGATTCTCCCCTCCGCCTTCGACATACTCATGCTCTAGTCTCTGGGCAACGGCCTCAGCCTGAGCAACCAAAGCCCGAGAGGATGAGTGTGCCGACCCTACAA
This sequence comes from Lithobates clamitans, assembly GCA_037952925.1. NCBI lineage: Eukaryota > Metazoa > Chordata > Amphibia > Anura > Ranidae > Lithobates > Lithobates clamitans. Next base: position 2,427,629 of record JBBGZY010000965.1, on the reverse strand, counting down.
CCGATTTGTATTGTTGTCTGATATGAATTATTTTTTTTTTTAACAAAGTAAGTTTATTGCAACCAAAATATACAAGTCGGTTTATGCTACATTATATAAAGAGAGGAAAAAGCATAAACATAGCATGGTTACAGAAGTCATCTTACAGGTGACTGCATTATCCGTAAATAATCATTTAATTATCAAATTCTTGATAAAAACTGCAAAGTCGTTCAATATAGTATCACCGGGGGGGGGGGCTCCCTCCCCCGAACCAATGAGTTCCAAATATTTATAGCAGGAGGATTATCCCCAAGGGAGAAAGGGATGAGGATACAAGGGGAGGAGGAGAGATGACCCAAATCAGCTGGCTACAAAATATGAATGATGGGAGTGGGGGGGGGGGTAAGGATGGGACCAGAAGGGAGAGGGTCACCCCGAACACTCATAGAGTCAATGTACGTCCGATTCCTACGGGGTCAGCCTAAGGGTCCATTTCTGGGCTAGGGGGAGGAATCGCTAGCGAGAGGGATCCCCAGGAGTCAATCCATGAGGACCATATTTTATCGAATTTACTCGGACAATTCCTGTTGACATATGTTATCTTAGACAGAGGTAAAACAGCATTTAAAGTATTTCTCCAGGTAGTGACGGTGGGCGGTGCACCCGACTTCCAATTCAACATGATCTCCCTGCGGGCGTAATACGTAGAGTATGCTATAAACAATTTTGTGTATTTCCCCACTCCAGAGTCATCCAACACATTCAACAACAGAGCTCGAGGGCACAAAGGGATTGAAGTTTCCGCCGCCTGATTGACATCCGCTAGGACCTGCTCCCAGAATCACTGCAATAGGGGACATGACCATGTCATATGTATGAAGGAGGCCTCCGGGTCTCCGCACCTGGGGCAGGCTGGAGACCTATCAGGGTAAATAGTAGCCAGCCTGCGCGGTGTATAGTAGGCCCTGTGCAGGAATTTAAGTTGCAGGAATCGGTCTTTAGCCGAGATCATGTTAGAGACATATGAAGAGACACATGTCTCCCATTCCTCCTCCTCAAGGGATGGCAAATCACGCTTCCACTTCATAAACGTTTTAATAAGTTTCGTGGGCTTAGAGGCTGATATGTGAAAATAAATCGATGAAAGGGGTGCTGTCAAAATTTTTGTGGTCAGTAATCTTTCCACAGGGTCTGACTCAAGGGTGATACCACCAGGGAACTAATGTTGAAATGCATGTCGCACCTGCAAAAACCGGAAAAACATCCAATTGGGCAATTCATATTTTTCTTTAAGTTCCGGGAATGTCATCAGCCTACCCCCCATAACCAAACGTTTAAGTCCCACTATACCTTTAGCTGCCCAGACCTGTGGGTCCGGTACACTACGCAGATGAGGGAGATTAGGATTGCCCCAAAGAGGTGTATGAGGGGAGAATTTATCTAAGGAGCGATAACTCGCCCTGGCCTTATGCCAGACCGTGATGGTAGTGCGCATTAGGGTCGTCAAATTGGGATAGGCCCTAGTTCCATGGAATACCAGATTACTAAGAGCAGCATATAATCCTAATATTGCAGCCTCTAGGGTCACAGCTGGGTTGTCCCTAGATTGCGAGAACCACCACCTGGCTGTTACCAATATGGCTGCCCAGTAATATACCAGGAAATTGGGGAGGGCTAGCCCCCCTTGGCCCACCGGTAGCTGTAGCGTGGACAGCACCAATCTTGGCACCTTTCCCAACCACAGGAAGGAGCTGACTATGGTTTTTAATTTAGAAAAGTAAGAGGCCGGGATCTGTATTGGACTATTCCTAAATAGAGAAATTTCGGGAGGAAAACCATCTTGATTAAATTCACTCTCCCTACTGGTGTCAGAGGGAGTGACCTCCAGTCTGCACACTTCTTCAAGAACTGCGCCAACAAGGGGTTTAGATTGAGATCCATATACTTGCCCACCGGTCCCCCCATACGGATCCCTAGGTACTTCAAGCTGTCGACCCAAACTAGCTGACTCTGAATGGGTGGTCTAGGCCTGGTAGGATTTAGGGGATAGATCAGGGATTTACCCCAGTTAACCCTGACACCTGAATAAGAGCCGAATTCATCGACCAATTTCAAGGCCGCAGGGAGTGAGGAGGAGATATCATTCAAGTACAGGATAGTGTCATCCGCATACAAGGATATTTTCTCCTCCACCACTCCCATCTGAATACCCTGAATTGCAGGCTCAGCCCGAATTCTCAATGTCAAGGGTTCCACAGCTAGGGCAAACAGGTAACAATGGGCACCCTTGCCTGGTACCCCTGCCCAGTGGGAATTCTCTCGAAAGTGAGTTATTAGTACGCACTTTGGCTTTGGGGGAGGCATACATCAGACGCAGCCATCCAATAAATGTTGGCCCAAATCCAAATTTCCTAGTACCAGAGGTACTCCCATTCAACTGAATCAAGCGCTTTTTTGGCATCCAAAGACACCACCACCCCTGGACTGTCCCCCGGTGAAAAATCTAATGTGTTAGGAGTCTGCGAATATTTATGTCTGTCCCTCTGTCCGGCATGAACCCCGACTGGTCGGGATGAACCAGGGCTGTTATCACTGAATTTAGGCGACCGGCCAACACTTTCGCAAGTATTTTTAAATCCACATTTAAAAGTGAAATTGGCTGGTATGAGGAAGACAGTTCAGGATTTTTGCTGGGCTTAGGGAGGACAACAATCACCGCCTCCAACATAGAGGGGGGGAGGGCTCCGCATTTGAGGGCTTTTAGCAACATCTCCCGATACATGGGCAAGAGATCCTCCGCGTATTGCTTGTAGAATTCCGCCGGGTATCCGTAAGGTCCCGGCGTCTTCCCACTCTGCAGGGATTTGACTGCCAATTGAATTTCTTTAAGGGTGAGGGGGCTATCCAATCTCTCCTTGGTGGTTTCTGTAAGGCATGGCAAGTCCACCCCTTCCAGATATGCCTGCAATTCTGATTCAGTGAACCTCGCTCTAGAGCTATAAAGATCTTGATAATAAGCTGCCAATTGATCATTAATGGGAAGAGTCCATTAGGATTTCCCCATTGGGAGACTGGATTCGGGATATAGACACTGGGGAGGAGTACTGTCTTGACAACCAGGCCAATAAACGACAGCTCCTCTCTCCTTGTTCAAAGATTCTCTGACTCTGATGCAAGAGGTGCAGTTTTGTAATGGACGTACGTATGAGGGAGACATCCCTCAAGTCTTCCTGTAAGGATGAATAAGCCTGTGGGGTACGGTCTCTAACATAAGCAGCCTCCATCACTCCAGCCCTAGCCTCCGCCCGCTCGAGTTCCTTGCGTGCTCCTTTGCGGACATTACCAATATGTCCCCGGAACTTGCCTTTCATACAAGCCTTAAATACATCCCGAATATCCGGGAAAGGGACAGTCCTATCCCAGGTGTTCCAAAATTCAATCATATCAGCCTTACCTGGGACATCTACCCTTGAGTCAGACAGCCAGAATCTAGAAAGTTGCCACAAACCCTCCGAAGCAGTTCAAGCTGTAGGGAGACCAGGGCATGATCCAAGATTCCCCTGGGTAGGACAGTAATGTCTTTAACCCTAGACAGGACCAGTCCCCCAGAGTAAACCAGGTCTATCCTGGAGAACGTTTTATAAGTGGCTGAGTGGCAAGTAAAGGCCTTCATATGGGGGTGTCTCCACCGCCATACATCAGTGAAATTAAATGCCTTGGCCCATGCCTTAAAGTCAGTAGCAGAGCCAGATGACTGGGACAATTTATCCATCGCAGGGTCCAGGACCATGTTAAAGTCTCCCAACAGCAGAATGTTATCAGTGGCATATTGTGAAATTTTTGAGACCAACTGGTACAGGAAGGAGATTGAAGCAGGGGGGGATATATAATCCCACAATAACAAGCTCCAGGTTCATAATATAAGCATGGATAATTACGTATTGCCCATTAGGATCTACATCTAGTGCTAACAATCGAAAGGGGAGGGACTTACGCACCAACACACTCACCCCTCTCGCCATGTTAGAGAATGTGGAGTGGTATGTGTGGCCTACCCACGGTCTACGGAGACTCATCGTTTGTCTGATATGAAATTTAAATCCTTCCCATCTGGCTGGGGTCTCCGTACCCTCAGGGTCAGGAGCCCAAAACCCCGTAATGGCCGATTCCACCACAGGTTCGACATGCTCCAGTATCTGGATAGGTGCCACTTTCGTGTGTAACTTCAGGATGGGAATGGGTGTGTGGTCAGAGATCCCTCTCGGGAGAGCAGAGATTTCCTGTACCTTTAGCCAGGATTGGCCTGCTGACATAGATGAGGTCTATACGGGACATAGCTGTGTATGTGGCCAAGCTACAAGTGTAGCTCCTAGTTTCTGGGTATTTCCATCTCCAAACATCCGTAAGGCCTAAAGTCTTCGCCCAACGGGAGAGTGGAGATTCTGTGGCTGGGTCAGGCATGGCACCATATTGAAGTCCCCAGCTATAATCACAGTGGCAACCGAATGTGACACCAGTATCTGTGCTATCTTATGGAGGAGTCCAATGGAGGCTGGAGGAGGGTTGTACAATCCCACCAGTAGTAAGGGTAGGTTATCAAAACTTGCGTGGAGAGCCACGTATTTACCCTCAGGATCCAAATGCAGGTCAAGAAGTATAAATGGAAGGGATTTACGGATTAAGATACTAACCCCTCTAGCATGAGTCGAATGGGTGGAGTGGTAGTAGTGGCCAACCCATGGTTCCTTAAGGCTAAGGACCCTGCCACCCACCAGGTGTGTTTCTTAAAAAATGCATATATCAGGGGAATATTGTTTAAGGAATTTAAAAACTAGGGCACGTTGGTGCGTTAGAAATTAGAGTAAGACAGCAGGGCGGACGTCGGCACGTGATGTGCGTCTGACGTCGGCACAGGGGAGGGGCCCAGCACCGGCCCCACGGGAGGAGGGAGACGAGGCGTCCAGGAGCACTGAGATGCCGTGCGGGATGAGAGACGGCGAGGTGCCGGCATTCGATTGAGCGTCCGGTTCCCCTCTCACACCGCTCTCATACCGCTCCCCCCCCCCCAGCCAGGATTACCGAAGCAACGGCGGTAGTATATATCCGCCACGGGAAACAAGCAGGGCTGACGGGTATACCATCCCCCTTCCCCAGCTCTGCGTGACGAGCAGCTGACAGCCCCAGCGAACCATGAGCCTCCCACAGAAAGGTTACAGGACGGAGTTGCAGCTGACCACTAAACTCGTGTGCATCTGAGAGCAAGATCTACAGATCCAAGAACTCAGGGTGTCGCTCGGCTGCTCAAGAAGAAGCAAGGTAGGAGAAGCTTCCCTGACATAACTGAATGACAGTGGACACAAGCGGGTATGAACTGTATGAACTGAACGGGTCTAATTGGGAAAACCTGAAGTGAGTCTGGGAGACCAGGATAACTGGATTAACTGGGGCGTTTGTTTCCTCTGCTATCAGCCCAAGTTTAAAAGGACTAGATTACTGGGAACCCCTGATTTCACCCCCTAGCCATATAAATTAGAGAGGACATTTGAGCTGAGGTGCTGAGACGCCTTGAGGGTGACCAACTCTTCCCCCCCACCGGTCCCCCTCTTGGTTTTCTCATTCTCTCTCCTCGGTAGGGGTAAAGGTATTGTGTGGCCCGGAAGGAGAAAGAAACGGCACAGACACTGTAGATACCTAATACAGTTTATAGATCCCAGCGGTACGGCGGATCCTCTCCCATATGGCCCGTAGAGGGACGGAGATCCCAAAAGAGTGAAGCGACTAGGGGGACGACGGCGACATCTGTTAGAACCCAATCACCAGCAGAGGCAAATTAGGATCGAGACCGGAAGAATGCGAGGCCGGTCATCAAGAACAACAGAACCCCATAGTTCAAGAGAAAGCTTAAATACTAGCTCCATACAAAAATATTTAAAAGAAGCTAGTTTAAAGAGCCCAGGAATGGAGGCGAAACACACGGGTACAAAGAAGAAGGAGCAACAGAAACAAAAGGGGGGACAGGGGGACAAGACCCATGAAGAGTCGGCCCCGGAGGGGGTACCCGCAAGCTACATGACCGAAGAGCAGCGAATGATGGCCCTAGCCCCGAGTAAATTAGACATGAGTGAAATGTTCACTAAACTGGAAAATAAACTAGAAAGTGTGATTAAAGCAGAAATCTCAAATGTCCGCTCCGACATGGGTCACCTCCTCCGCAGGCTGGAGGAAGCCGAAGAGGCCTCAGTGCTCCAAGCCAAGGACATTTCAGATTTAAAAGAACAAATTAGGAATGTACAAAACGAAAACCGCCTGCTGACGTACAGACTGGAAGAACAGGAGAACCAGAGCCGACGACAAAATCTCCGTATTAGATCCATCCCGGAACAACGCAACGAAAACTTGGAAGAGAAGATGAGGAAGATATTCAACCCTTTGCTGGGCAGGCGAGAAGACGAAATATTAAGAATCGATAGGGTCCACAGAGTAAGGAAGCCCCCCCATATAAAGCAAGATTCCCCCAGGGACGTCATTGTAAAATTTCAACAATACGAGGACAAAGAAACAATCTGGAAAAAACTAAAGGGGGCCCCCCCAATAAACTTCGAAAACAGAGAGCTGCAGATCTTCACGGACCTTTCAGCTGGTACACTGGAGAGGAGAAGACGGATGAGACCAATACTCGACCAACTCAGGAAGGCAAACCTAAAATACAGCTGGGGGTTTCCAACATCCCTGATCGTAACCAAGGACGGAAGATCATACAGAATGAGATTCATGGAAGAAATGCAGGACTTCTGTGACAGTCTGGGCATTCCCATCCCTGACTTGTTACAGAGATAGAAGAGGCAATGGGGTGGAGGAGTGGGGGGAGAGGGGGAGGCGGGCGGGGGGGGAGCGGGGAGGGGACCCCTTCTCTTTTTTTTTTTTTTTTTTTTTACTGTTCCCGCCCCCCCTCTCTCCTTCCTCCTTCTCCGCCTCCCCTCTCCACTATTAAAGGGATGTTTATTTCTCAGGGTCACGAGACCAACGTACTTTGGGACAGTGGCCGACACCGAGAGGTGGAGGGAGTCCTGGGACGGGCAAGCTGCCGGACAGCCGTGAATAGACAGAACGTAGGAGGAGAAGCGAGAGAGAGAGGGGATGGGAGGCTAAAAAGGATAGAAGAACATACGCATGGTCCTGGCGGGAGGGGGGGCGGTGGGAGCTGGGATACATCTTTGGGGGGGGGCGCTTGGTGTTCCCACCTCCCTCGCCCCTTCCCTCTCGGGGGGGGGGTGACGGAGGCCGGTGTCTGGAGCCAACCCCTGGAGGAGAAGTCATGCAGTGTGGAATGGGAAAATTTCCATACGGGCGGGCTTTCGGCGAAATGAGCGCCACGGGGTGGTTAGGGGGGGACGGGAGGGAAGGGGAGGCGGGTGGGACCGAGGGGGGGGAGGGGGGAGGAGGAAATTGGGGGGTGGGGGAGGGTGGTGGTGTCGGGGGGGGGAGGGGTATAGGTAGAGGGTGGGATCAGAAGAGGGTGGAGGAGTCAGCAAGACGGGTTCGAGAGGAGCAGAGGACAGAGGTTAACGGTTGCTCTATTGACTATGTCCGAGATTAAATTTATATCCTACAATGTAAAAGGGTTAAACTCACTAAGGAAAAGACACAAAATAATGGGGGAGCTGAGTCTCATGCGTGGGGACATAGTCTTCCTGCAGGAGACCCACCTGACCCATGAGACAGGGGTCAGGCTGTTCTCCTCTAGGATCCCTCAATGGGTATATGGGGATTCCCCTACCAAGGGGTCTAGGGGAGTCGCCATAGGGCTCTCCAAGGCGTCTAATTTTTCGGTGAGGGATAGACTGGTAGACCCCGATGGTCGTTATATTTTCCTAAAGGGTTCAATTGGACCTAGATCGTTTACGTTGGCCAATGTCTACTGCCCTAACAAAAGTCCAACCAACTTTCTGGGACAAGTACTGGAGAAGTTGCTGACATTTGGGGAAGGGGAAATGGTCTTAGGGGGAGATTTAAATTTTTGCCTAGACCCTGCCCTGGATAGTACGTCCCGTGCTCAGGAGATAAGGAAGGTGTCACTAAGGGCAATAAGGCGAAAACTATTCCACAACCAGTTAATGGATGTGTGGAGAGTGCAGCATGCCAAAGAAAGGGATTTCACCTTCTTCTCCCCGGTGCACGGGACGTACTCCAGACTAGACTACATTTTTGTAGACCACAATTTATTGGAGAGGGTTGTGGAAACCAAAATTGAGATAATGTCCCTCTCAGACCACTCCCCAGTTACGATGAGGCTAAAACTACCAGAAGTGGCGGCAAGTCCTTTCTCGTGGAAGCTGAATGAGGACTTATTCAGGGATCCCGCAGTGATAGAGCAGATCCAGAATGAGGTGGATTTTTTCTTTAAGACAAATGATACGGGAGAAGTATCTCCTCCCATTTTATGGGAGGCACACAAGGCCTACATCCGAGGGACTCTTATAGCCATAGGTGCAGGTCAGAAAAAGAAAAGGAAGGAAGAAAGGGAAAAATTGATTGAGGCAATATTCAATCTGGAACAAGCACATAAAAAGGGGCAGGACCAGGACTGTTACCGCTTATTGGTCGCCAGGAGAGAGGAGCTGAGGGACAGGATGGAGCAGGATGCCAGGAGAACCTTCAATTTAATAGCAAGGGATAAATACCTCTGGGCAAACAAATTAAATAAACACTTAGCCAGATTAATAAGGAAAAAAAGGAGGCGGAATTTTATAGATAAAATAAAGAGCTCAGGAGGGAAAGAGATAGCGACCAGCAGAGGTATGGCAGAGGAGTTTAGAAAATTTTACGCTGACCTCTACTCACTAGGGCGAAGGAAGGAGGAAGTCAGGGCCCGGGCAGCTAGGAGCAGGGCTTTCTTAAAAGAAGCAGGTTTAAAGGTGTTGCCTATAGAGGACAGGGATCTCCTGGACAAACCAATCAAGGAAGAGGAAATTATATCAGCCCTAAGAGATTCCCCGAAGGGTAAGAGCCCCGGCCCCGATGGTTTCCCTACCATCTACTTAGAGAAAATGAAACATATATTAGCCCCTAGGCTGTGCCAATACTGGAACGAATTGGGCACTAAGTATGAGATGGAAGGCGAGGCATTGTCTGCTACGATAACTCTGATACTGAAAGAAGGGAAGGATGCCGGGCTGTGTTCCAGCTACCGGCCCATCTCCCTGTTAAACGCGGATGTCAAACTATACGCCAAGGTCATGGCTAATAGGCTAAAGAGTTATATGGCGGAGCTGGTGCACCCGGACCAGTCCGGTTTCATCCCGGGAAGACAGTGCAGGGACAACGGGGTTCGGGCAGTCCTGCTCTCGGAATTCTGTAGACTTAGGGGACCCCCAGCTCTATTCCTGTCGATAGACGCCGAAAAGGCATTCGACAGGGTAGACTGGGGGTTCTTGATGAACACCCTAGAAGCCATGGGGTTCGGACCCAGGTTTATTTCCTGGATCAGGGTCCTATATAGTAGCCCAACAGCAGTAGTAAGGGTGAACAGTGCCATTTCCAAACCTTTTGAGATGGTAAATGGTACTAGGCAGGGCTGCCCGCTCTCCCCCCTCCTGTTCGTCCTGTCCCTGGAACCGCTCCTGGCCTCCATTCGGAACAGTCCGGACTGCAGCGGGGTAAGGGTGGGAACGGAGGAGCACAAGTTGTCGGCGTTCGCCAACGACGTCCTATTCTTTGTCTCAAATCCTAGGATAACACTCCCCAACGTGCTCCGTATCCTCAGAACATATGGAGAAGTCTCCAATTTCAAAATAAACCCCGCCAAGTCCGAAATTTTAAACATCAGTCTACCCAAGCAGGAAGAAGCCCACCTAGCTACAGTATTTCCCTTTCCCTGGAAGAGAGAGATTGGGTACCTGGGAGTTATGCTGGCCAATACCATTAAAGGGTTATTCCAAAAAAAATTTATACCACTGTTAGACGATATTAGGCAAGAGGTTAGAAGACTGCGGTCTAGGCCTCTCTCATGGTTCGGACGAGCAAATACGGTCAAAATGAAGATCACTCCGAAAATCCTGTACAAATTCCAACTGCTGCCGATCCCTATACCAAGATACTATCTGAAGGTTTTAAGGAAATCAATCAGCGAAGCTGTCTGGGGTGACAAAAAACCACGTATTGCTTTTTCAACACTGAGTAGAGGGAAAAAAAAAGGGGGAATAGCAGTTCCCGATATAAATAGGTACTATATTGCAGTAGTGCTCTCACGGATCACGGAATGGAGTAAGAAAGGGACGGATAAACGGTGGGTGGATATCGAGTTCTCTTTAAGTAATAATAACCTAGCACAGTCACTATGGAATCCTCCAAAGTTTAGAGCACTCAGCACTAACACATCTATACTAACGCAAAACACTTTTAAATACTGGGACAAAATACATATACAGCACAAATGGACATATAATTCACCGTTGATACACATGAAAAATAATTTATTTTTTGAACCAGGGAGGAGGGAGGTGGGGGGGAATTGGCTAAAGGAGGATTCCGTTCAATTGAAAGACTTCACTGATAAGGGTAAAAATACGCACTTTCACGGAATTGAGCAGAGAGTCAGAACTCTGGGTGATTGACAGATGGAGGTATCTCCAGCTTTCCCATTTCATCGGAAACCTACCGAAGCCTCTCAGAGGTATGGAGGAGCTCAGGCCATTGGAGCAACTCTGTACGAAAGAACACGCAGGTGGTGTTATTGCCCAAATATATAGAATTTTGGAAGCAGAGCAGGAGGGGGTAGGGCCTCCGTATGTTAAAAGGTGGGAGCAGGAACTGGGGACACAGTGCAATAGGAATATGGTAGAAAAAATTTTGAGTTTAGCTCACTACACGTCACTAGATAATAGGAGAACGGAAATCCACTATAAAGTCTTAGCAAGATGGTACGTCACCCCAGACAGAGTCAATAAAATGGACGGAACAAAGGCTAACACCTGCTGGAGGGGGTGCTCAACTGTGGGCTCAATGGCCCATATTTGGTGGGAATGCCCCACCATAAAGGCCTTCTGGAAAAGAATTCTGGCATTTATAAAGGATATGACGGGGAGGGAAATTGAGGAAGACCCATGGGCTTGCCTCTTTCATGGGACTCAGGAAACAGTCAAGAGTTATAGATCTTCGCTGGTCCCTATAATATTGGACGAGGCCAAGAGGCAGATTGCCTTAAACTGGCTGAAACCATCGAGTCCCAATGTGAGAGACTGGCTTCTTGGCCTCAATGATATATTTAATGTGGAGTGTCTAGATCGGCGGGGAACAGAACCTGATGAGGACTCTGAACACACTGGGAAGTGGTCAGGTTGGATTAAATTTAAAAGATCTTGGTCCTATCTGAAGGAGTTTATATAAATCGAAAACAAGAAAGGGAACTACAGATTGATAGGAGCGACTTGGATATGATCCGCACCTAGCGAGCTACGTCCTGCGGAAGGGGGGGGGAAGGGGGAAGGGGAGGGTGTGGAGGGTGGGGAGGGTAGAGGGGGGGTTTCAGGGGCTAAATCTGTGCAATTTTTGAATTTATAAATCATTTTGTATCTAGAACTGCCCCTGGTGGGAAAAAATTTTTGTTATGAAAAAATGAGAAATAAAGATTTAAAAAAAAAAAAAAAACTAGGGCACGTTTAATTTTGGAATTCATCCCCCGGACATTCCACGAGATCACTGTCAGAGGGGCCATAAGGGAAGGCACGGAAATGTGTGGGAGGACCTCGGTCCCGCATCTGGACCCCTGTAGGTAGCCCCCTGGGGGGACATCCACCACCAGTAACCCGCTGGCAATTGCAAATGTACCTGCAGCATCTATGACATACATGTATGCATCATTCCTTCATTAACAAGCATGTAACTAAAAAAACTTTAGGCAAAAAAAACAACAGAGAAAAAGCAACAAACATAAACCCCAACCCCCCCCCTGTGCATCCATTCCAACTTGGGTGCACCTGGATCCCCCTAACAAACATGGTCAATGACCAGATGGGGTCGTGAGCATGTAGCAAGCAGGCGATGAACACCCAGGCACCTGGTGTATAGGGGGGTGCAGCAGAGATGCCGCCAACGGAGCTGAATATAGGAGTCTCCTGGCTGAAACAGGGTACAGTACTTAAATTGGTCGTGTATAGTGTCAGATTGTAGAAATAAACAAGCATGGGGGGAACTCCCCTGGGAAAAGCACGTATCTCCCTCATATTAGTAATATACCAGCAGGTGTAAGCTGTGTATTCCCAGAGTCAGATACATCAGCGGGGCAGTAGAGAGACTGTCACGTCTGGCACAGCAGCATGGATAAGCATGGATAAGGGTATAGAACGAGGGGAAATCTTCTCTGGGTCACTAGGGAAGGCGTTACTCCAGCAGCTGTCCGTGCATAGATCCAGTGCGGCAAGTGCTTGTGCCCATCAACTCACCCCCCCCCAAAACACGTTCAGGAAAGGAGGTGGGGAGGTGAAGCACTGAAAGCAGGATACAAACACATCCATCCTCCCCACAATATCAGCCGCAGTCAAGTGACAAACAGAAAACGAGGGTACGGAACATGCTGCTCATTATTAAGTTTCCCAGTCTCCAGGGGCAGAAAGAGGAAGCTAAAGAGTTCACAGAAATAAACGCACGTAGCCCGAACTGGATCCAAACTCCATGGTCGCGGGGTCTCCAGATCACCCGCGTGGGAGCGTGTTCACCCATTGTGCTGCATCCTCAGGTGTGTTGAAGAATTGAACCGATTCGCCATCAGCCACCCTCAGGCATGCAGGAAACATCATGCTGTATTTGATGTTCCGGGATCTGAGGGATTGTTTGACCACGTCGAACGATTTCCTCTTTTTTGGGTGTCCACGGAGAAATCCGGGAAGAACATAAGGCGAGTGGCTTCGTAGCAGATAGTATCCAGTTTCCAGGCCTCGCGGAGTATAACGTTTCAATCCCTGAAGTTAATCAATTTGAATATAAATGTACGTGGTGGTGCTCCGGGAGGTCCGCGGGTTGGAGGCATCCTATGCGCCCTCTCCACAACAAAGTGTGGGGAGAATGGTGCCTGTGGGAAAAGTGTGCGGAGGAGGCTTTTGGTTAGGGCCAGAGTGTCAGGTCCCTCAGTCCCTTCAGGGAGACCAATGATCCATAAGTTGTTGCGCCGGTTACGGTTCTTGGCGTCTTCTGACGTGGCCTCTAGGTGTTTCAGCCGGATCTGGACTGTGTGTAAGGTGGCCGTGTGATCTCTCACTGCGTCCTCCGTGTCCCCCACGCGGATCTCCACCTCATCCACCCGCCGATGGAGCTTTTCACTATCTTTCCGCATCAATCCCATCTCAATTTGTAGAGAGTCAATTTTGTTGGTAAGTGCAGCCTGGCAGTCATTAATAGCCTGCATAAGTGCTGAGAATTGATCATCCTCAGTGAGGGCTGGGTCGGCCTCAGAGGTTTGCGTCGCCATGTTGGAGGTTCCTGCGGCCGCACCAGAGGAACATGTCGGGACTCCCTTGTGCTGCGACTTGCGATTACCCCCCTTGCTTCTCCGAGACAGGACCATCTGCATGAGCCTGTGGATGGATTTATAGGGGTCTCAGACAGGTCAGGATAAGGCAACAGGATGAATTTGCCTCCCTTGGTGCAGAGCTCCGCTCCTAGATGTCCAACCCGATCGCCATCTTGGCCACGCCCCCCGGCAATACGGCTTTTAAATAAATGACTCTTTTATGACGGAGAGCACTTAGATTGTGTTCCTTTCTTTTATACCAATTTCAGCTGATCTGGTCCATTGGAGTGCTGGTTACCTTTATCCAGGTATGGATACAAAGCTCGTTTTACCTTCTGTTAGCTCAGAGGTCCATCGGATCTGGTTGCACAGAAATCTGATATTCATCACGAGGCTTCTTCATCTCCTTTTGCTTTTGACTTGTAGTTCCTTTGTGAACACTGTGTTTACGGACTTTTCATTATTGTGCTGCACTTATTTCTATTTTGTATATTCTATGAGGTGATGTGATTAACCTAAAGTGTTCAACTTGCAACATTTCTGATATAATATTGTTTGCGCTGATTATTCCATATTGCATCTATCCTTTTGGTGGGGTGACTCAATTTCCTATACATTTTGGGACTTTTGATACATCTTTATTTATACTCTTTCTGGAAACCAGTGGGTATCTTAATTGCTACATTACTGTTCAGTTTACTCTTGAAATGTTCCTGTTGTGTTTAAAATAAAATTTTAACCCTCAATATTGTTCCGTTAAAAATATAATTTTTCCATATGACATTTAAAGGAAACAGCTTATATAATGTTAAAGCTAGTGTGTAAAATTACAGAACGTTCAGAGGAATTAATTATGCTTTCTGTGTTGATATAATGGTGCAGAAAACTTGCATTAGTGGCGTGCGCCACATTAACTAAGTATATAACTCCACTTTCTATTTCAAAGCACAGATCCCCGTCAGGTCAGATTTGGTGTACAGAATGTGAGCTGACAGCAGATAGCCCATATTCCTCTCTTTGCCCATACAGTGATAACATTGTATGAGCCGAGCCTGCAGCGTCAACACCCTCTGTTCTGCACTCAGCTGTCCAGGGGGGTGGGAGTACAGACTGGTAGGGAATCTGGAACTACATTTTTTAATAAAGAACTTAACTTCTGGGTATTAATTTCCTAACCCCCCACCTTACTCATTGACATTGCGGAGGGAAGCATATATCTCTGGTCCCCTTATTCTAAATTGGCATTTCAGGCCTTCAAAATCCATACCAAACCCTTATCAAGGATAAGGGTCTGGTATGGATTTTTTAGTGGGAAAGGCAAGTATTTTTTTTTCTATTCAATGCACATGGTCTGGTATGGTTCCTGTCCACCCAGGCTGTATGTCTGGATAAGGGCCCGGTATGGGGAAAAAAAGATAAGATTCCTCCACAATCAATACCAGACCCTTATCCAAGCATGCAGCCTAGTTGGAAAGGGTGGGGCAATGAGAAAGCACCCCCCCCCCCACTCTTCAACCTGGCTGGGGAATTGACATAATTAGCCATAGATTTCCTGCTGTCTTGGTTACTATGTGAAACAAATCAGAAAACGACAGGAAGTCATTCAGTGGTGGTAGTATACTGCTACTGAACAAATGACTTCCAGAGAGGGAGGGTTATAACCCCTGTCAGCTTTTTTCCCGCCATTTGTGTCCTATTGTGGAGATTTCCTTTCACTTCTTGTCCCATAGCCAAACAGGAAGTGAGAGGAAATTCCTGTAAATTCAAGGAATTCCTTTGGGACCCCTTGGTCACCAGGACTAGTGTCCTCATTGGAAGATTTCCCCTCTATTACTGTTCTAGGGATAACCTAAAATGTGTTTTTTTCTTTCACTTTCAATGATAATGGTAAGTAGGATAAATAGAGGGCACAGACAGCAATAGAAACTGACAAGCGGTCTAATCCCTCTCCATTCCATCCAAAACAAAAAAAGTTTTGCCTTTAGTTATACTTTAACTACAGTCTCAGTGCAGAATTCTCACACAATACCACACAGGTATGAGATAAGATTTCTGGGAAGGGGGTTCTGCACATTCATGGTGTATAGCACATCACCAGTTTGCCATAGTGTAATGAAGCAACCTTCTGATTTTTTTGTCAAATTTTTAAAAATAACAGTGGCTGCAAATAAATAAATAAATAATAGTTTTAGGCTGGGTTCACACATGTGCGGTGCAAATTCCAGCACCGTTTTCTCTGCGAAGAGAAAAAACAGCTGTTCAGCGGTTCCTCTCCGTTGTAGCTGCAGATCAGTGAGCAGGGAGAGGGGGAGAGGTGGGGAGGTGTAGTGAGGAGAAGGAGAGAATTTGTGTTCAGAACGGAATGCATCTGTGAATCAGATGCGTTCCCATAGAATATAATGTGCTTGTAATTCGCACCGCAATGCCCAGAAAATGCACACGTTTTTTGGACAGTGCGAATGCAACGCACATATGTGAACCAGATGCATTCAAATGAATGCATTTTAAAATGTCCTGTGAATTGGATGCGGTGTAATCTAATACCCATAGGTGTGAACAAGGCCTTAATATTACAAAATCAGTTGTGTAGCAGTTTTATACGTTTTATTGTTATCTGCAAAAGTAAAGTTTTCTTTTAGAATTGAAATAGTACCTGTGTTTGACACTTGGTCCTTGCCATCCAGGGGAGTAATGCAAATGAAATAGGGACTGCAGTGTCAACATGGATTAACATGGATCAGTATTTCGGTCAATGTTCATTTAAGCACAGCACTTTGCTGAGAGCCTGTGAATATCGAGCCGTTTGGCTCAATACAGTTTTTCAACACCATCAGGAATGTGATATGAGTGCCCTATTACTGCATTTGCATTTCTCTAAGAAAACATAAAATGATTATTTCTTCAAAGTGTATCAATGTTAAACGTTTTCAAGTTTCTTGAAAAAGTTATCACCTAATCAATTACAACTGTTGAGAGCAGAAATGTTATATCCAAAGGGGATTTTGCGGCTTGTATCCATTTGCCCAAATACACTTTAAAAGCAAAACATTATATTTTAATTGTACAGGACACCGAATATTTATATACCACGATTATAGATGTATACCTTCAGGTGATTGGACACTGGCAAAGCTTTAGAGGACGTGCCCCCTGGGTGATTTCCCTATAACCCTACCTCACTCTGTGAATCCTCGGTTTTGTTCTAGTGTCTGAAGGTGATTGACCCTTTCTTCTTCACAGAGAAACTTACTCTTAAGAAACACCTAATTCATTTATTATTTCTTTCTTTCTTTATTTTATCTTCTGATTCTTTACTCAAACCTTCACTGTTTTCTAATGCCAGCATAGAAGCAGTGTATCCGGATTGGCGGCGCAACCTTGGAAAATCTTGGGAGCCATACCCAGACCCCATGCTGTAGGGATGGACTGTAATGTTGCTTTTGGCACTGGATCCTGTGTGGGTGCTCAACTTTGCACTTTTTACAACACATTAAGTTAACCGGAGGGTACTATACAATTGAACATCACCTTGGAACCCAGTCCATGAAGGCCCCTTTAGGGAGTTACCCACTGGGAAAAGCCAGGTTTTTAATTACAGTCTATTGTTAGGGACAAGTAAGACAGGGTCTCCCTGTATCTCCAACTGTTACTATATATAACGGGGCTATGTTTAGAATGTATTCACTTCATAGTGTAAACTTTTCAAACTTGGCTCTAAAATGTAACCACTCAGTCTCAGATGGATGACCAGGTGTTAAATCACACCACTGGTCACATTTTTTAACGCCACTTCGGCCTAGAGCCGCTATAAATGTACTCAGGCGTTTCCTCTTGTCCTTTCACAATGAGGATTCATTATAGGACGATCTAATTGCTGTGTACTCCTTACTGATGTGCCTACCCTATGCTTTACTGAATACTCTCACCCTATTCCATGAGTACCCCACAATAAAAATCTCTCACTTGGAGCTACGGTGGAGACTAGGCGAAAGGGAGCCAATACAGATTTACAGGCAAACATTTGCTCTGCTGAAGGCCTGCACAACACTTTATCTCAGAGTGAAGATGCACACCAGAGCAAGAACTAATTCTAACACCTTTCTTGGCATTAGATTTTAGCTTTATTTCAGGCATGCAACAATTTGACTAAATCAGAATTCTCTGCATTTATAGTGGGGATGGAAAGTATTCAGACCCCCTTAAATTGTTCACTCTTTGTTATATTGCAGCCATTTGCTAAAATCATTTAAGTTCATTTTTTTCCCTCATTGATGTACATACAGCACCCCATACTGAAAGAAAAACACAGAATTGTTGAAATTTTTGCAGATTTATTATAAAAGAAAAACTGAAATATCACATGGTCCTAAGTATTCAGACCCTTTGCTCAGTATTTAATAGAAGCGCCCTTTTGATCTAATACAGCCATGAGTCTTTTTGGGAAAGATGCAACAAGTTTTCACACCTGGATTTGGGGATCCTCTGTCATTCCTCCTTGCAGATCCTCTCCAGTTCTGTCAGGTTGGATGGTAAACGTTGGTGGACAGCCATTTTTAGGTCTCTTCAGAGATGCTCAATTGGGTTTAAGTTAGGGCTCTGGTTGGGCCATTCAAGAACAGTCATGGAGTTGTTGTGAAGCCACTCCTTCGTTATTTTAGCTGTGTGCTTAGGGTCATTGTCTTGTTGGAAGGTAAACCTTCAGCCCAGTCTGAGGTCCTGAGCACTCTGGAGAAGGTTTTCATCCAGGATAACCCTGTACTTGGCCGCATTCATCTTTCCCTCTATTGCAACCAGTCGTCCTGTCCCTGCAGCTGAAAAACACCCCCACAGCATGATGCTGCCACCACCATGCTTCACTGTTGGGACTGTATTGGACAGGGGATGAGCAGTGCCTGGTTTTCTCCACACATACCGCTTAGAATTAAGGCCAAAAAGTTTTATCTTGGTCTCATCAGACCAAAGAATCTTATTTCTCACCATCTTGGAGTCCTTCAGGTGTTTTTTAGTAAACTCCATGCGGGCTTTCATGTGTCTTGCACTGAGGAGAGGCTTCTGTCAGGCCACTCTGCCATAAAGCCCCGACTGGTGGAGGGCTGCAGTGATGGTTAACTTTCTACAACTTTCTCCCATCTCCCGACTGCATCTCTGGAGCTCAGCCAAAGTGATCTTTGGGTTCTTCTTTACCTCTCTCACCAAGGCTCTTCTCCCCCGATAGCTCAGTTTGGCCAGACGGCCAGCTCCAGGAACTGTTCTGGTCATTCCAAATGTCTTCCATTTAAGGATTATGGAGGCCACTGTGCTCTTAGGAACCTTAAGTGCAGCAGAAATTTTTTGTAACCTTGGCCAGATCTGTGCCTTGTCACAATTCTGTCTCTGAGCTCTTCAGGCAGTTCCTTTGACCTCATGATTCTCATTTGCTCTGACCTGCACTGTGATCTGTAAGGTCTTATATAGACAGGTGTGTGGCTTTCCTAATCAAGTCCAATCAGTATAATCAAACACAGCTGGACTCAAATGAAGGCGTAGAACCATCTCAAGGATGATCAGAAGAAATGGACAGCACCTGAATTAAATATATGAGTGTCATAGCAAAGGGTCTGAATACTTAGGACCATGTGATATTTCATTTTTTCTTTTTTAATAAATCTACAAAAATGTCAACAATTCTGTGTTTTTCTGTCAATATGAGATGCTGTGTATACATTAATGAGGAAAAAAATTGAACTTAAATGATTTTAGCAAATGGCTGCAATATAACAAAGAGTGAAAAATTTAAGAAGGTCTGAATACTTTCCGTCCCCACTGTATATCACATTGCCTCGAAGAGATTATGGCCTTAATACAGCCATCTTCGTCAAGAGCCGAAAACAGCATGCCTCTTCTCCTTTTCCCTTTTCTCAGCTGGAGTTGGGTCCTTTTATGTGCCAGTCCTAGAGGGTGCAGACACAGAAGGAAATGAGGAGGATAATGAACAGATAGAAAATAGGTAAGTATATACATCTTCCTTTTACAGGGTAGTTAGAATAGGAGTGAAAAGTGGGGTGGAAACAGAGTTAAGCTTAGTTAGTAATAGCCTGGAATTCCACTTTAATTATTGAACCAATTATTAATAAGAAGAGATTCTTTCATTACACATCTGCATAGATGGATGATTTAATCCCTGACATTTGCCAACAATGGAATCACATATGACTATAGCTTAATTGAGGATTCCATTATGAAACATCAGTGTCATATTTCTTCTTTATGCACTTTCTTTTTACATTATATACACAAAAGATGACTTAAATTCTCTTTCAAAGGAGGTGTCATGTCTCTCTACATTTATAAAGACATCCTTAGAGGTTTGGGATAATACAAGGAAATTTTAAAATATCCAATGATAATTTAAGGAAATGGCTGAGGTGACCAATATCAATGTACTAACATCCCCTGTGACTACAGCCCTATTGTATTAAAAAAAATATCCTTAGTTATAAATGTTTTAAACTTTTTTGCTTTTAGGCGATTTGACAACTAGATAGTGTACACAATCTGGTGCAGCTCGGCATAGAAACAAATCAGCTTTCAGGTTTTACACTCGGTTCACACAGGGGCGACTTGTCACGCGACTTAGCCGCCTGGCAAGTCGCGTCCCACTCTGTACTATGGAACCGTTCTAATAGCAGCAACTCAAGTTGCTCCGACTTAGAAAAAGGTTCCTGTACTACTTTTGGGGCGACTTCAGGTGACTTGCATTGACTTCTATACGTTTTGCGAGTCGGCCTGCAAGTTGTGTTGCCCCTGTGTGAACCAAGCCTTAGAGCCGGTTCACACTAGAAGCGGCACGACTTGCAGGTCGCCTCACCGAGGCGACCTGCACACGACTGCCACGGCGACTTGCAAGACGACTTTTGTATAGAAGTCTATGTAAGTCGCCCCCAAAGTAGTACAGGAACCTTTCTTCTAAGTCGGAGCGACTTGCGTCGCTCCGATTAGAACGGTTCCATTGTACAGGACGGGAGGCGACTTGTCAGGCAGCTAGGTCGCCTGACAAGTCGCTCCCGTGTGAACCGGCTCTTATTGTCAAAGCATAATTGAACAAGCTGAAGTTGGAAGCTGATTGGCTACAATGCACAGCTGCACCAGATTCTGAGTGCTCCCGTTTTGGTAAATCCCCTCCTTTATGTGTGCTACAGACCATAAATAGCTAGCACCATGTGTTATGTAAAAATATGGGAAATAATGCTAGCCAACAATGTTGCTCACCATTAAAGTGAACCTGTGCCCTATTTTAAATTGATGCTTGCAATTACTTTTATTAGCTAAGATAAGCCTCATATGTGTCTCTTTCTGATTAAATGTATTCTTGATGCTCTACACTGTTTTATAAAGAGCTTACATTACAATTAAACAATATTCCAAATAGTACTGCTTAACCGTTAACAACAGTATTAGTAAGGAACTGATGAGAAAGGCACAACAACAGTTATCATAGAATGCCCAGTTTGCTTGGGTTGTTTCCACTTTTCTGTCTCAGGCTCCCGAGTGTAATATACACAGTATGAAGGCCCTGTCCCTTCTCACCTGAAACCTCTCCCTGCTCTAAGAGTTCTCTCCCTAGCCAGAGAGCTCTGTCCCTATCTTCAGATGTGGATACACTATTTATAAGGTTTAATATCAATATGACTGCCTAACATCTTTCACAATTTCAGTGTCCAATCGGACAACTGTTTTTCCCAAGATGACCACTGGAGTCCATAAGGGTATCATTTCCCTATTGGACTCTTCTTCACCTGTAGAAGTGGCGCATTGCCATCCACAGGTTGGAAGAGTGCCTGCACCTGTCTACACTTCCCCCAATAAAATATCACAGACTAATAACATAAACAGTAATAATAGTCACAAAAGATAATCAGAATATTTAGCAGACATCAGTCCTTTGGTAGTCCTAGCAGGACAGCATCCTTTACTGTTTTCTTCTTCATTTACACATGAGCCATTTTCAACTGACAACATTGGGTACAAAAGGAGGCTGTTCATTCACACAACTATCAACTCCAAGTAGGGCCTCTTCAATTTGATCCCCAAGAGTATCCATAGACATCAAGGCTGGACCATCTGGAACCTCGGAGCTCAGTGGCTGAGTTTCTATTGGGGCAGATATCACTCTAGAGAAACCTGTAGGATTGGGGGTCAGTCCCTCATGCCATAACTGCTGAAGCTTGCAGAGTACAGAGAAGAAGAGTCTGACTCAAAAACACAAGGTTGCAACAAGTTACGATGCAAACACTTCCTGATACCTCTCTTGTCCTCTGCCACAACATCGTACACAGGTGACTTTGGGAAAGCTGTTTTTCAATACAATAGGTGCAAGGTTCCCACCAAGGGTCCAGGTTATTGCCTCGCTCGTATTTGGGATTCCTAACAAGTACCCTGTCCCCTGGTCTCAGGAGTAACAAGTCAACCACAGCCCCATCTGCCAAATTTCAATGCGACCATTGGGAATGCAGACCCTATATGACAGCTAGATAAGCTACCCTTAAGCTTGCTTATATCTCTGCCTTTCCTTTGTGTCCCAAGGAAACCAGATCCACTTTTGGACCTTTCTGGTTGGATAACGTGTGTTTGTCAATGTGTTTGTGTCCCCCTTCATAGACTGGACCGAGTATGGACAAGGTAAATCCTCTGAAGCTCCCTAAGCTGACTCTTCAGGGCTACCTGGGTCAAAGGCGCATGTTAGGTTTTTCGATTTGCTATACTATTTGCTTTGGAGGGTATAGGAACAAGTAGAGAATAGAAGAAAAGTCTGGCCTGTCATCACAGGTGCAGCGCCACCCCCAAAGGGTAAATGTTGGTTCTCTGTTCTGCACCTCGACTCCAAGAACAAACTCAGTCCCTCTGGCACACCTGGTTGAATGAAAATCACTGAAAACATCAATAAGGACAAGTGGAAAATACCATTATTTTGACTGTGGATTTTTACCAGTAAATAGGCACACACCAGTTTTAAAATAAACATACTTATCATATTGACAAAAGCCTAGTATCCCAGATAGCAAGCATAACTTGCCACAAATTTGTGGCAGTGTTGAAATGTAAATCTTGTTAACTTGCTGCACATTTTCTTTTTTTTTTTTATAAAGCTCTTTATTGCTTTTCTTTTCTTTAAATCAACAACACTAGCACAAATACAGTACACACTACAAAAACACAATACACACAAAAAAAAACAAAACACAATACACGTTAGTCAAAGTATACATTCCTCATTTGGATCCTCATCGGATCATTTTTTTTCCCCTTTTTCCCCTTTTCCTTCTCTCTCTTATAATAAGTAGAAAAATATTATCTAAAACATAAAACCCTTCCGTCACCACAATATCCTCAGCAAATCATATCACAAATAAACCATATAATCTATATAGCAATATATGTGTCTTATCTGAAATTTTATATTGAAAATTAAAAATGTATATTGTTGGGGGATGCCGTACAGGGTTCCTCCAACCACTTAGCCCAAATGTTTTCATATTTGCAAGGACAACCTCTGCACACATAGGTATCTCTATATAATGGTATAAGACCAGGGCTTTTTTTCTCAAACAATAGGTGCTGGAACTTAACCACGGCCCCACAAAACCCCTCCCCCTACACACACCCTCCAAATCATATTAAATAGTAGGTGTGTTCAGTCAAATTTCACGAAAACAGTAGGAGGGTCTTAAAGGGGCTTTAAGTACCAGGATTGCACTACATACAGAGTGCAGAGCTGTCACTTATAAACACAGAAACCAGACTTCCTGTGTTTACAAGTGATTGTGGTGAGCAGGCACCAAAGGGTCTGAGCCAGAGGTGGTGGAACTGAGTTCCACCAAGTTCCCCCTGAAAAAAAGCCCTGTATAAGACCAAAGATTGAAAAGGAGAATCCCATACTTCATCCCAGTCATCATTGTCTAGATCAGGAAAGTCCCACAGCCATCTCGCCATAAGTCCCTCTAACACCGGGAGAGAGACTGTGATAAAATGAGAAGTAGGTTTCTCCAAACAGTCAGACCGGAGTACCATTTCCAAAATAGATTGTTTAATCATTGGATTAGTTTGTGGGAACTGGGCATTGAAGGCATGAGAAAGCTGATAATATCTAAACAAATGGGAACTAGGTACATTAAAATTTAATGTAATTAAAGAAAAAGATGATAACTTCGGATTACTTACAACCTGAGAAACCAACTTAACATTATACTTGGTCCATACAATAGGTTCAGGTAGTTTATAGAACTGGGGTAGAGTAGGATTCAGCCATAAAGGGACATTTAGAAAGATTGCTGCTCTGTGATAGTGCTCACATCTAAGGCCAGCCCACCAAGCTCAGATAGTGGTAAGCATTGAGGGTGTCAAAAAATAGGGGGCCAGAGAGCCTCTGAATAATAGAAACTTAAGAGCCTTGTGGACTCCACCTCTGCTGCTTCCAACTGAGTGGAAGGATTTGATAAATCCGGGCATAACTACCATGCGGCCTTCAACAGCTGAGTAGCTAAAAAATATTTATAAAGATCTGGAAAAGCTAGACTACCCTGATTACAGGGGCGCATCAAAGTTGTCAGTTTATATCTAGGTTTTTTTGGGCCCCATAAAAAGGAGGAAATAATTGATTGAGTCTTACAAAGAATGATCTAGGGATCAACTGAGGAGAATTTCTAAGGAAATATGTGAATTTTGGAAATTTTTTTCATTTTTTAAAGATTGATGCGTCCCAATAAGGATAACGGTAAAGATTCCCATGCCTTCAATTTCTACCACATATCCCGCAAGACTGGGGTCAAATTCAGAGAAATAAACTCCGAAGCCTGTCTAGATATCACCACTCCAAGATACTTAAAATTCTCTACCCACTGAAATGGAATGTCAGAAAGAGCTGTATTTCAAGCTTCTATATTTATTGGGAATAGCAATGATTTTGTCCAGTTAACCTTCAACCCTGTAATGGACGAGAAGACATTTAATATCTTCCCTGTAGGGAAGGTCCAGCATCATTTAGGAACAGTAGGAGGTCATCCGCATAAAGGGCTACCCTCTCCTCCAGCCAACTAATTCTCAGTCTCTTAATATTCAGAGAGATTCGAAGGGCCTCCGCCACCGGCTCCATTGCAATGGCAAAGAGGGCCGGGGATAGCCCTGACGAGTACCCCTATATAAGGAAAACAAAGATGACAGTACTCCCCCCAGTCCTATTGCAGCTGTAGGATATCTATATAGAACCTGTATCCACTTGATAAATACCAGTGGAAAACCCATCCTACGAAGTACCTCCCACAGAAAAGGCCACTCAAAAGTATGGAAGGCCTTCTCCAGGTCTAAGGAGGCCACAATCCTGGTGCCCGTATTAAGATGCGAGGCATGGATGTTAGTATATAACTAATATTATATATATGGACCTCCCTGCCATAAACCCAGTCTGGTCCGAATCAATAACTGTGGGCAAAATAGGCTGTAGTCGTCGGGTAATACGTTTTGTCAGTATCTTAAAGTCTGTATTCAGGAGAGCAATAGGTCTATAAGATGCGCAAGAGGATGGATCTTTTTGTAATTTATCAATCAAAACTATATGCGGTTGGCTCATTAATTCCGTCAGCGCCCCCCTCCTTCAGACAATGGGAGTATAAAGAAGCAAGAAAAGGGGCAAGAAGGTCTCCATGAGCCTTATAAAATTCTATAGGGAGACCATCTGGTCCCGGTGACTTCCGGATAGGGTAAGAACCAATAATTAGGAGAACCTCCTCTGATGTTATACTTGCTAAGGCCTCTCTCTCCATGTCCGACATGCTGCACATTTTCACTGGCAACTTGTTCTATGAAAAAGAAAAAAGGGGTTTGGGAATTTATATGAGGCCAAAACATGTGCCTCCATCCCCGATACTATGAATATGTGGGAGCAAGGTTTGGCAACTTGTTCTAGTTGACACTTTTCCAATTTGTAGCAAATTTGCGTGGCGAGTCTCTAGCAAGAGCAAAGTTCATCAGTGCTGCCTATCAGTGCCCATAAGTTCAGTCTCATCAGTGCCCACCAGTGCAGCCTATCTGTGCCCATCAGTGTCCATATGTGCAGCCAGGATTGTTACGAGACACCAGCCGGATGACAGAGGGGATATGGCTGTGACAGATCTTGTATGTGAAACATCGAACGCTGTAATGTCCCGCCTTCTGGAAAGTATTAAGTGCTCTAAAAATTCCTGGTAGAGGACTGCTCTGACTTTGAACTTGATAAAACACAGTGGGCCAATACCAGCAGATGACATGGCTGGGCCTCATGCAACTTGGATTCTGTGCCTCTCTACTCTTCCTCCAGACTCTGGGACACTGATTTCCAAATAAAATGCAAAATTTACTTTCATCTGAAAAGAGGACTTTGGACCACTGAGCAACAGTCCAGTCCTTTCTCTCCTTAGCCCAGGTAAGACGCTTTTGACATTGTCTCTGGTTCAGGAGTGGCTTGACACAAGGAATGCGATGGTTGTAGCCCATGTCCTGGACACGTCTGTTTGTGTGTGTTGTGGCTCTTGAATCACTTACACCAGCCATGATAGTCCACTTCTCGTGAATCTCCCCCAAATTCTTGAATGGCCTTTGCTTCACAATCCTCTCAAGGATGCGGTTATCCCTGTTGCTTGCGCAACTTTTTCTACTACTCTTTTTCCTTACACTCAACTTTCAATTAATATGCTTGGATACAGCACTCTGTGAACAGCCAGCTTCTTTAGCAATGACCTTTTGTGACTTACCCTCCTTGTGGAGGGTGTCAATGACTGTCTTCTGGAAATTGTCAAGTCAGCAGTCTTCCCCATGATTGTGTAATCTACTGAACCAGACTGAGAGACAATTTAAAGGCTTAGGAAACCTTTGCAGGTGTTTTGAGTTAATTAGCTGATTAGAGTGTAACACCATGGGTCTACAATATTGAACTTTTTTACAATATTCTAATTTTCTGAGATACTGAATTTGGGGTTTTAACTAGCTGTAAGCCATAATCATCAAAATTAAAAGAAAAAAATTCTTGAAATATATGACTCTGTGTGTAATGAATCTATAAAATATGAGTTTCACTTTTTCAATTGAATTGCTGAAATAAATGAACTTTTTGATAATATTCTAATTTTTTGGCGATGTACCTGTATAGCAGCAAAAGTTTGCGCAGCAGTTTACAAAACAAAAGGAGGTGTGATAGGCTTACTTAAAGAAATACATTTTTAAACATTGCCTAAAAGCAGACAAGGTAGGATACAGCTGGACACAATGGGGTAGGGTGTTCCAGGGCATAGGAGAGGCTCCGGAGAAGTCCTGAAGGCATGCATGGGAGGTGGTAATGAGAGCAGAAGGTCTTGGGAGGAGTGGACGGTTTGAATGATATTTTGAGATGAGATTGGTGATGTAGCTGTAAGCAGAGTTGTGGATAGCTTTATATGTTGCTGTTAGTATTTTGAATTTATATGTTAAACTAGTAGAAGCCAATGCAGGGATTGGTAGAAAGGTTTAGCGACCACTAAATGGTTGGTAAGGTGGATAAGTCTATCAGTAGTGTATATGATAGACTAAGGCCCCTTTTCACACAGGGCAGTCTCCGTTTTGATCAGCAGAGGATCCGTCTGCTGATTCTCTGCTGATCAGAGCAGATCGGGCAGATGACAGGTCTGTGTCTGCTAAGTTTTTTTCCAGAGCGGACACAGACAAATCTGCTTTGCTGTATGGGTGGCCAGGGGTAAACAAACTCTGCTATCCGTTTACACCCGACTAGCCTCCGAGCTGATCTGCCTAGACAGAAGAGGACGGATCCCATTCTGTTTTTTTTTAACAGACCTGATTGGATCAAAGGTAGGTGGGTGTAAACAGACACAAGTCAATTTACAGCTGCCAGTCCATAGGGGTGAATGGACCATCTGATCAGGTCCACCTGAAAAACGGACAGGCGGACCTGATTGGAATGGTCATGTGAAAGGGGCCTAAAGTGAGAAGGCCTGTGCAAAGCTAGGCCATTGAGGAAGAAGTTTCGATTACCAAGGCTAGAGATAACCAGGGAATGAATTAGTAGCTTTGTGGTGTTGTTTATTAACAATGGCAAATTTTGGAAATGTTATGGAGGTTAATGGGGCAATTTCGACAGTAATTAGATGTGGTACTCAAAGGAGAGGTCAGCGTTGAGGATTACACCTAGTAACCTGGCATGAGTAGAGGGACTGATAGTTGTGTTATTAATCTTGAAAAAAAATTGAGGAAAAAGAAAATGAGGGGAACGGGGTCATAGAACTGTCAAAAATGAGAGCATATAATAAGTTAACATTTTTATATATTATAAAAAACAAATCGCTGATATTAGTTAGCCTTAGACACAGGTATAATACTGAAACAACTTTATTTTATACATGCTGCTTATTTGGTGCAATAAAATGTTATTGTGGGTTTCATGAAATACTGTATATTTCAAATCCATCTCTGCATTAAAATTCCATTCAGGTATAGCTACCATGTTAGTAGTCTTAGATTTCAGATTGCACATTCTAAGAATCTTTATATCTTGAGAAGCCCAGCAAAGATCTTCTAATCTGCTTTGGCCCTGCTTTTAGTATTAGATATTTTTTAGACATAAAATGTTCAACCTCAGTAAACTGCCCTCCAGCATTTTTCCAGAAATACTGTATATGAGTGGAACATCTTTTTCTAAACATTATAATTTAAAAAATTGCACTATAGGAAAATATGTGTGCAAAAGAAATATGTATATGTACAGTATCTCACAAAAGTGAGTACACCCCTCACATTTTTGTAAATATTTTATTCTATCTTTTCATGTGACAACACTGAAGAAATTATTTGCTACAATGTAAAGTAGTAAGTGCACCACTTGTATAACAGTGTAAATTTGCTGTCCCCTCAAAATAACTCAACACACAACCATTAATGTCTAAACTGTTGGTAACAAAAGTAAGTACACCCCTACGTGAAAATGTCCAAATTGGGCCCAATTAGCCATTTTCCCTCCTTCCCCAGTATCATGTGACTCGTTAGTGTTACAAGACCTCAGGTGTGAATGGGGAGCAGGTGTGGTAAATTTAGTGTTATCGCTCTCAATCTCTCATACTGGTCACGGAAGTTCAACATGGCATCTCATAGCAAAGGACTCTCTGAGGATCTGAAAAAAATAATTGTTGCTCTACATAAAGATGGCCTTGGCTATAAGAAGATTGCCAAGACCCTGAAACTGCACAGCACAGCGGAAAAGACCATACAGTGGTTTAACGGGACAGGTTCCACTCAGAACAGGGCTTGCCATGGTCGTCCAAAGAAGTTGAGTGCACATGCTCAGCGTCATATCCAAAGGTTGTTTTTGGGAAATAGACGTATGAGTGCTGCCAGCATTGCTGCAGAGCTTGAAGGGGTAGGGGGGTCAGCCTGTCAGTGCTCAGATCATATGCCGCACACTGCAACAAATTGGTCTGCATGGCTGTCATTCCAGAAGGAAGCCTCTTCTAAAGATGACGCACAAGAAGGCCCGTAAACAGTTTGCTGAAGACAAGCAGTCTAAGGACATGGATTATTAGAACCATGTCCTGTGGTCTGATGAGACCAAGATAAAATTATTTAGTTCAGATGGTGTCAAGCGTGTGTGGTGGCAACCAGGTGGGGAGTACAAAGATGATTGTGTCTTGCCTGCAGTCAAGCATGGTGGCGGGAGTGTCATGGTCTGGGGCTGCATGAGTGCTGCAGTGCCGGCACTGGGGAGCTACAGTTCATTGAGAGAACCATGAATGCTAATATGTACTATGACATACTGAAGTGGAGCATGATCCCCACTCTTCGGATACTGGACCGCAGGGCAGTATTCCAACATGATAACGACCCCAAACACACCTCCAAGATGACCACTGCCTTGCTAAAGAAGCTGAGGGTAAAGGTGATGGACTGGCCAGACCCAAACCCCTTTGAGCATCTGTGGGGCATCCTCAAACAGAAGGTGGAGGAGTGCAAGGTCTCTAACAGTCTCTAACATCCACCAGCTTGGTGATGTCTTCATGGAGGAGTGGAAGAGGACTCCAGTGGCAACCTGTGAAGCTCTGGTGAACCTCATGCCCAAAAGGGTTAAGGCAGTGCTGGAAAATAATGGTGGCCACACAAAGTATTGACACTTTGGGCCCAATTTGGACATTTTCACTTAGGGATGTACTCACTTTTGTTGCCAGCGGTATAGACAATAATGGCTGTGTGTTGCGTTATTTTGAGGGGACAGCAAATTTACACTGTTATACAAGCTGTACACTCACTACTTTACATTGTAGCAAAGTGTTGTCACATGAAACGATAGAATACAATATTTACAAACATGTGAGGAGTGTACTCACTTTAGTGAGATACTGTATGTCTTTGGATAGTAAGGATGTAATTACTTGGAGAACAGCAGAATAGCCTGTGTTGCTTTCAGTAAGTAGGAAGAACTTGAGGCTAATATTGGACAGCAGTTGTAGCAGGGCTTGCTCCAATTCGGTCTTCAGGGCATGCCAGTAGTATATGTAAGTTTGGCTGAGTAGCTGAACCAAAAAGCACGTAAACTTACTTATAGGATCCAAGCATACCCCTGTGGGAATCACAGTTGCTGTAAGAGTGGGATGACACAGCCATTCTTGGGTAAGATACAGGAAAAAATTATATTCCAGTGCAAAATGAGAGTCAGTACTTGCATCAAAACATGAAGAAGAAACTATCATGCTTACCCTTAATGCAGTTGGTCAGACACTATAGTTAGCTTCTGTGTTCTTCACCTATAGCAGCCTCCTTTCCCATAAGGCAAGCAGGCCCTCAGTGTTGCTGTGAAAGTGGGATGAGACAGCCATTCTTGGGGGGTAAGATACAGGAAAAAACAGTATTCCAGTGCAGAAGGAGGGGCAGTTTTTGCATCAAAACACAAAGAAGAAACTGTCACACTTACTCCTAATGCAGGTGGTTAGACACTATATCTAGCTTCTGTGTTATTCACCTATAGCAGCCTCCTTTCCCATAATGCAATCAGGCTCACTGGTACTCAGTTGCCCCCAGTGCATAGTGCCTGGCCACCATGAAAGGGTAGGCGCGAACTTAGAAAAGCAAACAGGTACTGGCGGTTGGCAGATAGGCAGAGAGGTTCAATGACAGGCCAGGTACAAGGCAGGCAAGGTAGAGTAGTCAGGGTCCAATCCATAGTTGAAAGGCAGGCAAAGTTCAGATAATAGTCTAAATCCGATCCGAGGTCATAAACAGGGGAATCCAAGCAGCAGTGCAGGACAGACAGAGAGCTTGAGCACGTATTACACATGCTATCACAAGCATGAGACTGTAGGCTTATCTGGCTTTAAGTCAGGTTTGGTCTCCACCCAGAGAATGGCCACATCAATCACCTTGCAAGACAGGAATGTATCATAGCCAAAACCAGGATGCTGGAATGAGACCAGCAGCTATCAAAGAACAGGGGAGTTTACATGCTAAAAAATATATTTATGAATGATTACTTTCACATATTAATTTTCTATTTCCTATCCAGTCCAAATTTTTTTTAAATTTATGGTTGTTATTAGCCTTGTGGAAGGGGACGTAGATCCCCGAAAAGTGCCAGCTCCTCTTGACCCTCCAATGAAAGGATTTCCATTATCCTAAACTACAGCAGTGTTCTTTCGAGGTTATTTGCCTTGCTTGGATATAGGCACTGTTCATCTTATTGTGTATTGCTTATTTTAATTTTATACTGATGTCATATGTGAGAATTCTTTGTACCTCTGTGTCATAGAACAAGCAGCCTGCAATCCTAACCTCAATATACCTCAACCCACACCTTCAAGCCTTTCTCCTCTCATCCCTAGGTAGACAGCAGAGAGGTATACTGCATTAGAGTACAGGGTCACAAACATAAAAAAGCTAGAAGTCAGAACTAAATGAAATGGCAAAGTACCAAAGCAAATGCAAGCCTAGGGCAAAGATCAAGCTGCGGTCAACTCCAGTAAAATAACTAGTTTGAGCCTAAAGCAGATGAGCCAAGGGAAGAGGAATAAAGAACTGTCTGAAGTCACAAGTCAGGTCAAGCTAGGAAACAAGCACTGTAACGCAGGCATAGTAAGACTACAGTAAAATGTCATCCTATTCATCCTATTATATCTTTCACTTGTTTTTATTTCCTTTTTCTCCTAAATTTTAGCGTACTTGGGCTTTCCTTTCTGTAATACTTGTTGCCTTGGAATTGTGTTTCTTAAAGTAGTAAACTAAACTTTGTTATTGTAAGGTTTTTTCCCAAATAATTGAGTTGCTGTTTAGTGAATGGGTGCTTCTTTTGATTCCCAGGCAATGGTTCATGCTTAAAAAAATGGACAAGCAAGAGTTGCATAAACCGCTTATTATGGGATCTTCCACCTTCACTACGAACAGATTTTCAAACAGATATTTAGATGTTTTTCCAGTGCAGACATAATCCTGCTACATATCTCACTAACCCTATACTTATCTCTGTTTATTAGAGGTAGTAGAATGTTGTCGGAAGAAGACCCCGGAGCTGCCTAATAAATTACTTTAAAAACCTGTGTACTGTGTTTTTTTATTGACACTTTTTTCCCTAGGTGAATGGGTAGGGGTACGATGTACCCCATACTCATTCACATAGGGTGGGGGGCTGGGATCTGGGGGCCCCTTATTAAAGGGGGCTCCCGGATTCCGATAAGCGCTCCGCCCGCAGACCCCGACAACCAACGGCCAGGGTTGTTAGGAAGAGGCCCTTGTCCTCATCAACATGGGGAAAAGGTGCTTTGGGGTGGGGGGCCCGCAGGGCGCCCCCCTCCCCCAAAGCACCTACCCCCCCATGTTGAGGGCATGCAGCCTGGTATGGCTCAGGAGGGGGGGCGCTCGCTCGTCCCCACCCCCTTTCCTGACACCAGGCTGCGTGCTCGGATAAGGGTCTAGTATGGATTTGGGGGGGACCCCAACGCCGTTTTTTTGGCGTAGGGGGTTCCCCTTAAAATCCATACCAGATCTAAGGGCCTGGTATGCCCCTGTTTTTTTATTTAAAATTTGGCGTGGAGTTCCTCCTCAAGATTCATACCAAACACAGTGCCTGGTATTGGCGGGGATCCAAGTCGGATCCCCTCACCAGTGTGAACCCGGCTCGCAAGGTGTCAATCTCGCCAATAAAAGTGGTGAGATTGACACAATATCAGACAACAATAAAGAAGTTGACCAAAGGGTGGTGGTAAAAAGCTGAAAAACCACGTGATTTGGTGAAAGTTGGCTGGAAAAGTCATGTCGTCTGTATGCAAGGCAAACTTTTGGGCAACGCCCTTTGTACAAAAATCCAAGGGAAAGTTTGTACAAAGTCCTATCGTGTGTTTGGGGCTTAAAACAAGAAAAATTGCAAACAAGGCCATGGGCAAGTGAGGAAAACAAACAACAAAATTACCTCTTAACTAATGAAAAACCTGATCCAGGGGGTTCGTGATGCAAGAGAGAGCCAAACAAAGATACTGGGCCGCCCAAAGGTGGGCCTATATGGATGCAGCCAAAGCACATCCCAACGTCATTCATGCGCAAAGGAGGGGAGAAGGCATCACTATCTGGATGGCATGGCAGCCCAGCAGTGTACGCCAAAACTCCACTCATGGAGCACGTAGAAGGAAAAGGAAACCGCCAGCGTAGCAGCGCCACAAGAGTGTCCAATGTCCAATCATATTTTGTAAGACATATATTAAAGGCGCTTTTGAGGGTCCTATCCGAGAACATATCCTAAGCAGTATATGGGAGGGAGATGGAGGAGGGAAAGGCGAAATAAACCAATTATGTACATAATGTGCATATTGCTAACATAGTGTAAGATGATAGAGCAAAGCTGCGTGCTTCCATCCCTAATATCATTGAAAGAAAAAATTGTTGTGTTTTTGAGAGTTTATATGAGGCAGTGACCTAAATAGGTCCTGTGCCTCCATCTCTATTTATGGCATAAAAAGGGAGGGGGAAAGGACAAAAAGTTGGGACTTTACATGAAGCACGTAGCTGCAAAAGAATACAATGGATTGCCATAAATAGAGATGGAGGCACATGACCTATTTAGGTCACTGCCTCATATAAAGTCTCAAAAACACAACAATTTTTTCTTCCCTTTGAGTAGCAGGAGGCAAACAGGCTGTGAAGGACTAAGCAATATGGTGGGCTGCAATGCAAGAATGTATTTAACCACTTCAATACAGGGCACTTATACACCTTCCTGCCCAGACCAATTTTCAGCTTTCAGCACTGTTGCACTTTGAATGACAATTGCGCGGTCATACAACACTGTACCCAAACTAAATGTTTATAATTTTGTTCCCACAAAAAGAGCTTTCTTTTGGTAGTATTTGATCACCTCTGCGGTTTTTATTTTTTGCTAAACAAATAAAAAAAGACCAAAAATTTTGAAAAAAATACAAGTTTTGCTTTTGTTTCTGTTATAAAATGTTGTAAATAAGTACGTTTTCTCTTTCACTGGTGGGCACTGATGCGGCACTGACAGGCACTAATAAGGCGGCACTGACAGGCACTGATAAGGTGGCACTGATGAGGTGGCACCAATGAGCGGGCACTGACGATGGGCACTGATATGCGGCACTGATGGGCACTGGTAGGTGGCACTGATGGGTGGCACTGATATGCAGCACTGATGGGCATTGATAAGCGGCACTGATAGGCACCGAAAGGCTGCAAAGATTGGTTCTTATGGGTGGCACTGATAGGCAGCACTGCTGGGCACTGATGAGCACTGATAAGCGGAACTCCTGGGCACTGATGGCCACTGATAGGCGGCACTGATGGGCATTAATACGTGGCACTGATGGGCACTGATACGCAGCACTGATATGAGGCAATGATAGGCATCCCTGGTGGCACTGACAGTGGTAGGCATTGTGAGTGGGCACTGATTGGCAGCTGCCTGCGCATTGATTGGCAGCTGCCTTGGCACAGATTAGTATTTTCCTGGGGGTCTAGGGGGGGAATACCTGGTGGTCCAGTGTGGATGGCCATCCTGGTGGTCCTGGGCGGCATGATGGTGGTCCTGGGCGGGATCCGAGGGGGGATATGCTGATAAACAAGCAGCACAGACCCCCTCCTGTCAGGAGAGCAGCCGATTGGCTCTACTCTACTCGCGTCTGTCAGATGCGAGTGAGGAAAAGCCGTTCACCGGCTCTTCCTATTTACATCGTGATCAGCCGTGATTGGACACGGTTGATCACGTGGTAAAGAGTCTCAGTCAGAGACTCTTTACTTAGATTGGAGTTGCGGTTTGTCAGACTGACACAACGCAACAAAGATCGCCGCGATGTGCGCCCCAGGGGCGCGCAGCGGCTTAACATTCTGAGGATGGCATATGACGCCCAGTCAGGGTATTGAAACCACTTTGCCGCCGTCATTCTGCTATATGGCGGGCGGCAAGTGGTTAAAGTAGACATGTGCAATTCGTTTTGTAAGGAATCAAAATTCGGCCAAATTTTGCATCTTTCAGACATTAGGATGCCTTCGAATGTCAGAATAAAAAAATAACGAATTTCAACTAATACGAAAGAAATTATATCGAATATAACAAATGAATTCGTATTGTACCCCTACCCATACACTGCAAAAAGAAATAAATAAGAAAGAAATAAAAACACTGCACAGGTTTTTATTAAGTAGTTCAATAATTCAGCTCCGGCGTCTCTTCTGATTTCTTCTCCCCTCTCCGGCTCTTCTCCCTCCTACGGCAATATCTTCTCCCTCTGTTGGCTCTTCTCCTTCTCTGTGCTGTCTTCTCCCTCTTCTGCCGGGTCTCTTCTCTCCACTGTCTTCTAGCTCTTTTGCCGGGTCTTCTCGCTCTTTTGCTAGGTCTTTTCCCTCTATTCTTCTTCCGATGTTGACTTGACGTGATCTCCCGGTGTAATGCTGGGTCCACCGTGTGCAATGACATCTATTGGCATGGGGCGGGGCCACCTGATGATGTAATTTGGAGGCCAAGCACCTTGTGACGTACTTGCCTCATCATACCCTGAGCGGTGATGTCACAAGGGGTGTAGCCTCCAAATTATGTCATCGGGTGGCCCCTCCCCATGCCAATATAAGTCATTGCACACGGCGGACCAATACACCGGGAGATCACGTCGAGTCAACATCAGAAGAAGAGCAGTGGGAGAAGACCCAGCAAAAGATTTTGAAGAGCCAGCAAAGGAGCGAGAAGACAGCGGAGAAGGACAGGCAAAAAAGCGAGAAGACAGCGCCGAGAGGAGAAGAACCGGAGAGGGGAGAAGAATCGGTAGAGGGAGAAGACAGCGCAGAGAGGAGAAGAACCGGAGAGGGGAGAAGAATCGGTAGAGGGAGAAGACAGCGCAGAGAGGAGAAGAACCGGAGAGGGGAGAAGGACCCACAGAGGGAGAAGACGTCGCCAGAAGAGGGAGAAAAGCCGAGGCTTCCTTAATAAAATACTTTAAAAACCTTTTTGTTGGTTTATTTTTTACACTTTTTTTTAGGTGAATGGGTAGGGGTACGATGTGCCCCATACCCATTCACCTAGGGTGGGGGGCCGGGATCTGGGGACCAGAGAAGACAGGATCAAACATACTTTTTACACAATGCAGAGGAGTAACCCCTTAGGTTCCAGAGTGAGTATAACAAGCATGCTTTACTGCATATACAGACTGATTTTACTATTGTGGGTTAAAGTGGAGGGCCACCCTAAAAAAAAAAAAAAATTGCACCAAAAATTTTTAAAAAATTAAAAAAAAAACATTTGACAAAAAAATGTTTTTTTTTAAACTTACCTGAACCCTTGTTGCTAGGCAGTCTTCCTAATCTGCCTCTTCCTATTCCGCGGCGTGTCCTGCTCCTCGGTGCGTGGCCCCGTTGCCTTCTGGGAACTGTGTGTGTTCCCAGAAAACCACGGGGCCATTCACAGAGCGCCGATTGTGCTTGTGCAGTAGGAAACTGGCAGTGAAGCCGCAAGGCTCCACTGCCTGTTTCCCTTAGTAAGGATGGCGGTGCCGGGACCCGAGAGCCAAGGGACGGGTCAGCCTCGGGCGGCCGACATTGCGGGCACCCAGGACAGGTAAATCTACTTATTTAAAGTCAGCAGCTACAGTGTTTGTAGCTGCTGACTTTAAAAAAAAATTTCGCTGGCCGGAATCCCACTTTAAGTAACACTTTAAGTGTAAATAAAATTGCTTTCCTTAGGAGCATAGGGGAAGGCTAGAACCTTCAGGGATCGCCAGTGAACAAGCTAGTTGCGGGCTGGAGAGATCTCTAACTTGCTATTGCGGCATTAGTTCTACTACTCCCAGCCAACACTGTTTCCTATCATCAGTTTTATATGATTTGAAGCATTTATTCTTCCTCTACACACGTGAGAGTGTTTTTAATGCTTTTTATAAAAACATTTATTGCAGTGAGCACCGTGGGGTTGATTTACTAAAGGCAAATCCACTTTGCACTACAATTGCACTTGGAAGTGCAGTCACTGTAGATCTGAGGGGAAGATATGAAATGGGGGGAAGCTCTGCTGATTTCTATCATCCAATCATGTGCAAGCAAAAATGCAGTTTTTTCTTTTCCCTTGCATGTCCCCCTCAGATCTACAGCGACTGCACTTGTAGTGCACAGTGGATTTGCCTTTAGTAAATAATCCCCTATGTCTGCTTTCGTCTCTTACGGAATGCTGAACATAAGCCCTGGATGGTTTTATTCATTGATGTGCTTGAGCAGCTGAGCTTTGTGGTTCCTTAGAGTGCTGTTGGTTGTTGGATCAGATTAAAGGCAACCATTCCTTATGCCAGGTAAGTGTTCTGGTGCTTGACAACATGCTTGTTTGACCTTTTGTAGTGAGGGCCAACTGTGAAGGTGAGCGTTTGCTCTTTGAGGGATGGTAGAGGTAGAGCATAACTCATCACATAGTGGTTGAAATATTTTAAACGTTCTTTTTTGCATGATTTTGGGATCTATCACAAATTTAGGAATTTCAATTCATATTATGTATATTATATGCCTATTTAGTTAATTTGTCTAATTATTTATTTTGTAACACGGATCACATGTTACAGTATATATTTTTTGCAATTGGTTTATGTTATTCCTTACCAGGTGGGTATAATATTGTCAAACTGATCATATAACTTATAAACTATAATAATTATGTTTTTTGTGCATGCAGCTTTAATTTCTCGTGCTGTTGCACATTTTACTTGGTTATTTTTTAAACTGTTATGACATTAGCTTCCTATCGTCCCTTAAACAGTAGTGCCTAAACTAGGAGAGATGGGGGCAGGACTTGGGGCGATTGAAGCTTTGCTGCATGGCGTTGTGAATGAAGTGAGATCTTTCTGCTTCTTCATTCCTCAGATGGCAGGAAGATGAGAACGTGGTGTGACTCTCCTGGCTATGCTGTCTGGTAGAAGTGTATGAGTCACAAAATGGACTTGAAAGGATTACAAATCTTTTGGCAGATAAGACCGTTTTCATATGTGCTTTTCAGTAGTGTATTAAGCTGTGAGCCTGGAGTTTATCTTTAGGTTATCAATCCATGATCTGTCATTTTGACTGTTGTGTGAGATACCTCCATAACAAATCCACAAAGTGATCTCGCTAACAAATCATAGGAAAAGCCTGGTTTGTACTATTACTTTATAGTTTCCAATTTTGAAAACATACTGAATAACATAATCCCTATGACCACTTTGACCTATCCTTACCTCTTGTTTCAGTTGTTCTGACAGTGTTCTCAGCAGATGGTTGCTGTGTAAGAAATTGGTATTTTTGGTGCAGTGACCCTCCTGGAATAATCACGCTGCTTTCTGTACTGGCCTGGTTTCTGAGACATGGAGGAAAACTGGTTTATATTTTATTTATAAAGATTTACTATTTTTCAAAACGTATATTTCAAATGTATATGACCACATCCAGTAAATTGCAAGAATAAATGGGCAAAGTACAAACGAGCCTCAGCTGGAGCTGGAGTGTAATCAATAGAAACTAGTGATTTGCTCTGTTTTCCTTGTATATAGACGTCTTTATTCTTTTGTCCAGAATATTTTATAATGCTATAAATCTGGATAGATAGGCTAGTTGTTGATGCTCTTCAATTTTAAAATTGTCATTATGGCAAAATTTATAATAGGCATAAGAATGACTCAGATACATTGATAAACTGATATAGAAGATAACGTTAAAAGTTGTTTATTACAGATATAAGATATAAACAAAAATTTAATTATGGGCCAACTCAAATTACTACTATCTTATGTCAAACTTAACCGCAAAGACTCTGAACATAGTGATCTCTGTCCCTGACTTTCCTAAAGCAGGCATCCACTACTATAACGATAGATTGTACATCAATTTATGACAAGCCTCAAACACTGTTATGGGTTCAGTAAAGCAGTGCAAAGAGTGAGCTATGATAAGGCTTTAAGTAATTTTTATTTCTAGCATTCGGATGCTTTTCAGATCAATGCATGCTCGACCGAATCGGCCGAACAGTCCGTTATGTCTGTATGAACCTTTTGCACTCTTTTTTTGGTTTGCTTATTTTACTCAAAGTCTATCAGACAGGG
Organism: Lithobates clamitans; assembly: GCA_037952925.1. Lineage (NCBI taxonomy): Eukaryota > Metazoa > Chordata > Amphibia > Anura > Ranidae > Lithobates > Lithobates clamitans. Next base: position 2,388,563 of record JBBGZY010000965.1, on the reverse strand, counting down.
TCTGCTTGACTAAAGATAGATTATATTTAGTCTGTAATAACTGGTAACCATAGTCCATGGAATTTAGGTTACCTAGACTGGTAGTTCAGGAACAGCATTTTTTTATATTGCTAAAAATAACTATAATTTGGAAATGCTGACCTCTACCCTATTGATTTTAATGAACGATGAATGAATGAAAAAATGTAATTAGATTGAAAGGTGGAAATGACAAAATAGTTTATTTGCAACACACTTTTGTCTTTTAATATGTAAATAATCATTTTGTCAATGAATGATACCAATTGAAAGTTCAATTTAAAACAAACAGTACGTTTGCAAGCAGATATTGATTATAGTAGGCAAGAGATTTGTTATTTATTCTAACCCTCCACAGTGTTAAAGATCAGATGGCAGAATTGTACAATTCAATACGCTATGTTTACATTTGTTGTTTCCGATCTCTGCTTGACTCCTTTCTAATTTCCAGTATTAGCCCACTTTCAGTGACTCACTCAGCACCCTAGAGCAAAGCTAAGACTGAAATGACTCTATCAATATCTATACTTTTCAAAGCTAGTCAGTGTGAGGCACAGAAAAGGCAGCTTATTATAGCTAGTTTCAACATAATGCAGCTGCAAGACCTCTGCTGAGGGCACTAACACTGCCCCTGCATCTTTATTGCTAAATGGCTTAATACAATGAAATGAGAAAATAAAGTGTAAAGTCAAGACGAAGAGGAAACAGAATGGCTGAAAAAAACAATAGTTGCTAACAAATGTATGTGCTCATTCAGTTTATAGATTAACCAGTAAACCATTAACTAGATTTGTTTAGTTAAATTACTGCAATGTGCAACAATAGAAAGTAACCCATGAGCATGTGCAGCTCAGTTAAAGCCAGGCTCAACTCATAGCCGGGATAGATGACTCCCATGCATGCCAATCAAGATGGCTGAAGAGCAGCAACTGGAAGAGGCCTGGGAGAAGATGCCATCTCTGGTGAGGGACCTCATGGGGGTCACAACGTTGGTGTAGGGGTTAGTGAGTCTGACTTTAGTTCTGCTTTAAATAAAGTCCAAACTGTCTTTAAATAGAGTCTAAACAGTCTGCCGTTGTGTACACACAGATCCAGAGTGACAGAGTACAATGTATGTCATAGATACATAGTTACATAGCTACATAGTTATGCCCCATACACACGGTCGGATTTTCCGATGGAAAATGTGTGATAGGACCTTGTTGGAAATTCCGACCGTGTGTGGGCTCCATCACACATTTTCCATCGGATTTTCCGACACACAAAGTTTGAGAGCAGGCTATAAAATTTTCCGACAACAAAATCCGTTGTCGGAATTTCCGATCGTGTGTACACAAATCCGACGCACAAAGTGGCACACATGCTCAGAATAAATAAAGAGATGAAAGCTATTGGCTACTGCCCCGTTTATAGTCCCGACGTACGTGTTTTACGTCACCGCGTTCAGACTGATCGGATTTTCCGACAACTTTGTGTGACCGTGTGTATGCAAGACAAGTTTGAGCCAACATCCGTCGGAAAAAATCCTAGGATTTTGTTGTCGGAATGTCCGATCAATGTCCGATCGTGTGTACGGGGCATTAGGCTGGTTGGAAAAAGACACAAGTCCATCTAGTTCAACCAATAGAAGAAAAATAAATAAATAAATAATATATATACAGTATCTGACAAAAGTGAGTACACCCCTCACATTTTTGTAAATATTTTATTATATCTTTTCATGTGACAACACTGAAGAAATGACACTTTGCTACAAAGTAAAGTAGTGAGCGTACAGCTTGCATAACAGTGTAAATTTGCTGTCCCCTCAAAATAACTCAACACACAGCCATTAATGTCTAAACTGCTATCAACAAAAGTGAGTACACGCCTAAGTGAAAAGTGACAAGGTCTCAGGTGTGAATGGGGAGCAGGTGTGTTAAATTTGGCGTTTATCGCTCTCACTCTCTCATACTGGTCACTGGAAGGTGCCACAACATGGCACCTCATGGCAAAGAACTCTCTGAGGATCTGAAAAATAGAATTGCTGCTCTACAAAAAGATGGCCTAGGCTATAAGAAGATTGCCAAGACCCTAAAACTGAGCTGCAGCACGGTGGCCAAGACCATACAGTGGTTTAACAGGACAGGTTTCACTCAAAATAGTAAAAAATATTAAAACAAGAAACTGCTAAATTTCACCAGCTAACATCATCCAATCCTGCAGCAGGCAGCGCTATGCAGAACATTTGTAGTGTGTAGGGAATATTGGGGGCAGTGGGAAGCAGGCCCGGACAGCCTAAAAATAGGCCCAGGTATTTTAGCCTGAGTAGCCCTTTTTTTTTTAAAACCAAATTACAAATAATGACAAATACAAGTTTCCTGATTTCTTTTAGTTATATTTAGCCTGCTTCACTTCAGTGGTGTCAGTAGTTGTTTACTTTTGTTATTTTATTTTTTAATTATGTTTTAAAACTTTATTTGTTAATTTTTTACAATGTTTTTTATTTTTGTTATTTTTTTAGAACCCCAATTGGAGGTCTTTGGTGGGATATCAGGGGTCTAAACAAACCTCTGATTTTCCACCTTTGATACAGAGAAAAGAGATCGAGGACACAGCCCTCAATCTCCATCTCTGGAGCCTCAGCAGCACAGAATGAGTGAATAGGAATAAGTCTGCACAGAGGCTTCCCATTCATTCATAAACTGAGGCATAGTAAATACAGTTTACTATACCTCAGTTAAGAATGAAAAAACAAAACAAAAAACAGGGTCAGTGATCGGTACAGATCACTGACTCTGTCATTTCATACAAGGAAGGGGCCCGTATATGACACTTTTACCATCCCTGCTGTTCCTGCTTTCTGTGTCTCCTTCCTAGTTCTTGACCCTCTGACCAGGCTTACAGTGTCCTTGTGCTTTGTCTGCAGCAGTGTTAATAAATAGCTGTTTAGCAGTTTAGTAAGTGCACTGCCTCATTTTGACTTGTAAACATTCAGTTCTGGACCTGCAGCCAATCAGGAAAGGGCTATCTGATTTTCAAACTGCTGACTGGCTGATGAAAAATTGATTTTGGCTCTCATTGTTTATGCCCTACACCTTCTGTGCAGAGTAGCACAGTGAAATCTTGTGGGACAATGTTTATATCTGATGGACTGCAGGATTTGTATCAAAATCTTGGTTGATCCCTTAGAATCCAGGACTGTTGGTAGGTATGCATTCTGTTTTTTTTTAATGGCTTAAAAATTAAACCCAAAAGCAAAAATTTTGTTACTTTTTTTAAATTGCAGCATACCAATCCTTGGATGTGGTGGCTGAATTTGTTTTCTTTTTTTTAGGCATTTTCTTATGTTTTCAGCTGATGATCCAGCCAGTAACACACCTCCTGTATTAGTGTGCCCCTGCTCTAGAAGAAGGAACCACAGGGGACACTTTTAGACAACAGAATTCTCAGTTTGGGGGGAGGGGACAGCAAATTTAGACTTCCACTAACAAATTGAAGGCAAACTCCAGTTCACACTGCAGTTACAGCAAACTTTATTTTTTATTTTTGTGATAAAGGTTTTACATGAATTAAAACTTATCATTGTAAGCACCCCTGTCAGTGGTAAATGGTTTGTCTCAATACTCTTAACTGATACATATGCAGGAGAACTTACTCTGTTGAAAAACAGGCATACTGACCCGATCACCAGATGAAAATGAAAAAGCCTAAAAAAAATGTAGCCATTACAGTCAAGAATTGGTAATATAATAAATGTTTGCTTTTGAGTTTGATACCATTTTAAGTTGCCTTTAGAAAGGTTGCATTCAAAACTAAGCCTTAAAATATCCAAATACCTGCAGATATCTGCAAATTACTACTGTGGACAACTTGTATATCCCCTAATTTCGGCTTGCTCTAAATGAAAACCAGAGTTGCCTCCTGCACCCCCCACCACTACCTTTTTAGTAACCACCAAATGCAATATGTTACCTCTCCAGCCAATAGCATGACCAAATCTTATCTTATTTTTATTTAAATATCATAACATATTGGAATATAGAATTTTTTTTTAGGGTACTCTGGAAGTAACCTTTGGAGGTCTTCAAGTTTTTCGAGGTGCTTGTTCAAAGACCCTGGGTCACTTTACTAGGTAAAGTGAAGCGACAGGTTTGCTTTAATGTTGATTTCCCTGCATCTTTAAAAAGAACATTGTAATGATCAAAATAAATGAGTTACTGCTTTCCAGCTTGCTTGACAAGGCAGTATAACAGCAGGAGCTTGATCCAAAAACACATACTGGTTGAGTCCCTAACTAGGGAGACATTCAAAGCAACCACAAATTCTTCTCTAAAAATGTACTTTCTACATTTTTTTTTCATTACCACAGTTGTCAGATAAACCAGATCTCACTGTTGTTATAATGCCTCAAACCAGCATGGTTGCTCCTGCTAGAAATAACTAATCATGCATGACTATATAAAGACGCATGCATGCATGGATTATCTCTGCATATTCAGCTAATTGGACAAAAGTACAGTATTCTGCTCCTAGTTAACAGATTACAGTGCTTCAAAGCCAAAGACAAATATGTCCCTTTGGACCCTTGGATAACCTTTCCCTAACAAGCTGAGTATGCAAGATGTTATAGGAAGAAACTCTTCAAAGAACGGATAAATAATTCAAACTAGTAGCAGGCGGTCAGAGATCAGAGTGCGATACCGAGCTACAGAGCTAAGAGATCATTTATATTAATATTCAATATGCATTTTACCCATCTCCTGTTTGTATATAACTTCAAAAACCTATGAATACAGAAATATAGCTAAATGTCGATGGCCCACATCTCAAATGTCTATACCGAATGATTCGTAGGAAAATGTGATAAAGATTTCAATAATTCATATGTCAATTATACGTCTGCCAATCAAACCTCCATCAGTTCAAAATCATTAGTAGTTAGCAATATAAACTTAGCACTTGAATTTGACTATTTCCTTCAGCACTGCATCGCCATATGATATATATATAACATGCAGTAAATCCTGTTCATCTATCTTTCTCTACTGCCCCCGTTATGTGACAGATTAGGCTTGAAAAATGGATTGTCTTGTAATTCATTTGTGCTGGTAATTCAATTTTTTATTATCATTGAAGGCAAAGCCTAGGAAATGAGCAGAAGGTAACCCCCCCCCCCTGCATTTGGGGTGAACAGGGTCAGCGTTGAGCGGGGGCAGAAAGTGATGTGCAGGAAGTGGGTGGCGCATGGAAAAGGAAAGCACAGAGCAAATTAAAGCGATACTAAAGGCTATAATTTTTTAAATAAAAAAGAGTTAATACTTTCCTGCTCTGTGCAATATTGCACAGAAATGTTGCTTTCCTCCTCTTCTGGGAAGTTGCCTGCTGGCACCTCCTCTGGGTGCCTCTTGTAGTACTAAGAAGGCAACAATATCTGTGTACTCTCAAGCAAGGCTGTGTGAGTCCATAGTCACACACAGCGCTGGTAAGCCACGACCACAATCCCTCCACACAGGAGTTTGACTGACAAAAGGAGGATCGCATAACTCCACTGCACTCAGTTTCTCCTGTGAAAGCAGGAAGTGAAAGGAGCGGTGCTAAAGTTAGAGACAGCACTGGCATGGTGACATCGAGCTAGATAAGTGTTTAAGCATAAGGGGTAAGACAGGTGGTGGGGTGTTTTTTACCTTAATGCACAGAATGCATTAACCCCTTCATGATGGAGGGTAAAGCTCCATTCACACCAGATGCGCTGGCTCACAGTGATCACTGCATGCCAGCGCAGCTGCATGTAGAAAGAAGGCTTTGTAATGGAAGTAGTTCACATAAATGAATAGAAGCATGTCCTACTTTTTTTCACTGCACCGCACGCAAACGCACCAAAACCGCACTGCAAAACATGTGATGTCACATCTCCAGAGCAGAAGTTAGGCAATTCTGCTGTGCATCTGTCCCCAGGCAGACAGACAGGTAGCGATGAGAGAGAAGCTGCTGTGATATGTGTGCAGCAAAGCCAGTGTGGACAGTGAGCAGTGCTGCATGCCTTCCACAAACTGCAGCAAGCAGAATGGCTAGATGTGGATGCGCGCTAATAAGCCTTGTGCAGGATCACACAGAACTGATGATCTACAAGATCGTCTGTATATGGACACAAATCTGGCATGAAATTGCTGTACCCAGGCTGAGAGAACCTTAGCAAGAATAATAAAGCTGCTAACTGTAAGGAACAACTAAATGCAATCAAAAACAGAAAAGGTCTGTTTTGTGCAGTGGAATTGCACAGAGTGTGGCCCGAAACCTCCAATTCTCTATTCCCCTGCTGGCTCTCCTGCCTCCTCCCCTTCAGTGAGTGCCCCCACGAGAAGCTGTTTCCTATGGAGGCACTCGCGTGGGCTCAATCTCAAACCCCATTCTGTGGGATCAATTGCATAGCTATGTGTAGTATACGCCATTTGTTTGCTAACATACCAAATGTGCACTCACCCATCTCGCATGCACGAGTGAGGCGATAGTTAAATATTCACTTTGCAGATGTTAGACTCCTTTGCGAATATGGCCTCATAAGATGTTTTCCTAGGGCGAATGCCTTGTCTCCCACAAAAACAAAAGGGTAAGCCGGATGACTGGTTCCAGGTCATAGTCTGCTAGGTTGAATATCTAGTTGGTTATTACACAATCTCTTGGCAAGTGTAGAACTATTAAAAATTGCCGATTCACTAGTGATTCCAAAAGTGCCAACATCAATATAGGTGAAATGGTAATCAGCATCTACAACCGTTAAAATAACCACAGAAAAATATTTCTTGCAGTTGAAAGATCTGCTCCCACTACCCATTGGCTTTTGGACTCAGATATGCTTCCCATCAATTGCACCCAGACAGTTATAGAATGTGATGGGAGTCAATTTGGGTGGGGGGGGGGTTGTAAAACACAACTTACCTTAGAGAGCTCTGGAAACCCGTTTTCAGCTCCCCCATCCCACTTATGTGTAAGTCATCATGTGTCTATTAGGGGAACAGGGTGACCAAGAAGCCCAGTCGGGTCTGTCCTAATCAGACTCCCAGTACAACCAGACCGGACTCTAAATTTCGTTTTACCCCTTTTATCCTGGGTTCTGTATGTGTGGTTTGTGTTGAAAGAATGAAGGGGCTTTTTCACTTGGGACATTATTATTTATGAACAATCTCCCTCAGTAAATAAATTAAGATAAATAATTCTACCTTTCAGACTGCTAGAATATTGTAGGAGAGTCTCATATACCATTGCTAGATAGTTTCAGGTGGGGGTTGTTATGTGTTTATTGTTAAGTGGCTGTATCCCATTGTTCTATTGTTTCTGTCTGCCTTGGGAGCAAACAATTATGGGATGTATATGTTTATGTGGATTACCCTGTCAGCTATGAGCTGCAGCCCTTCTTGAACTAAAGACTGTCTACTGTTGAGTATGGGGTCTGTCACATTTGGTGGCATGCAGTGGGATGCTTCCTGCAGTCTGGGACATCCAAACCTCCACCTAGATCCAAGGTCCAGATAGCAGAAGAGGAGAGGTAGATACCGTCCGCCATGGAAGAAGAATTCGGAAGGAGGTTGCGAGAGATGCGGATACAGCACAGGGGACCAATGTCAATGCAGGTCCTGCTGGGATGGTATGATTCTGTCCGCTGGCAACTCTGGGAAGGAAGCGCTAGCCCGTGAGCAGTGACACCAGGGAAAAATTCTCCCCTTCATCCAGGAAAGGTACTGGTCGCAGTATGAAGTGCGAATGCTGTTATTGGAAAAACAACTGCACAAGGAATGGGAAGCTGAGCAGGCTAGTCCAGGCAGAGATGCGGTTGGATGAGAGCTACAGAGCCCTCCACTGGTATGTAGCCCAAGTGTGTCCGTGGACGACAGCCCAATGGAGGGCTTTGGCTATGGTGGACTGGGGCTGTTATTAGAGAGGCTGTCTAAGGACCCTGACTTTGGGAGTGATCTGGAGTGGTGTTTACATAAAATCTCGGTGAATGTCTCGGAAGTGCTCTGGGTACTGGAAGATTTGAAGTTTCTAGTTAATCAGGAATGGGAGCTGGAGATTGCCTACAGATGGCTGCTAGACTCTGCTCAGCAGCAGGTCTGGGCTCACTTTGCCTGGGACTATCAGGAAACACCAGCTGACAGCTCTGAAGTCTTGGCTGAAGAGTCGGCAATGTGGCAGAGTACCAGTGTGCTTTGCTCACCTGCACCCGCAGCTATGTAAGCCGAGCTTTTATGACAGATGCAGCAAGTGTTGACTGACCTTGATTAACCTGTTTCTGCAGAGGATGAGCTTGTATGGAGGAATGCATCTGGATAAGGGTATGGGAGATGGAGCAGCTGGCTCATCTTCCCAGCTGCAGTTCAAGGGCTCAGAAGAAGAGGAAGCCATCCTCATTTCCCAGCCACAGATCACAAAAAGCATTGATTTCATTGACTTTTCATTGAAGGATGTAACATTTACTGAAATTCGAACTGAAGTGCTAACAACAGGGCATAGCTATGCTAGCCTCTGCCCAACACTAGTAACATCTTCTGGGTTCCATGGACAGGAGATGGTGAACCTCCTTCCCCAGAAACCAGTTCCAGAGACTGGGGTTTTAATAGACTTTTCTGCTGATTAAGAACAACCTGGTGAGCCTCCAGCAGAAGAGCTGGCATCAGGGCCCTTTGGGGACCTTTGAGGGGGAGCACAAAGTCACCAGAGGACACTGCGAGCACTCAAGTCACCATTTGACCATTGGGCACATTTTTGAAGAATATTATTTGTACATTTTATGGACTGTTACTTGCACATCGATATATGAACTTTTTCTTATACTCTTTACGGATGCATATTATGCTCGCACTGTGTGGCTTCACTTAATTGGCACTAGCATTTTGGATATACACATGGAGATATATTTATGTCTGTGTCTAATAATGTAATTATTTATCTTTAATTTTGTTTCTATTATCGGTATCAGGTCCTATATCCTGGTAACTGGAGGTAGCACTACTAGGGAATTATTAGGGAATCACTAAAAGGTTGCTGTGTAGAGTGTACCCTATATGTTCTCCTAAACCACAGGGACTTATCTGTCACGGTTCACGTATAGTTTTTATAAAATATACGAATGAGGTTGGATATTTGTGTCAATAACACATTCCATATAACGTTCATTCATAAGATCCTTAATTATGTATGTAGCATGACCCCCTAAGGGGCTGCTTAGATTTACCTGCTCATCTGCACTGCCATGACCTGATGAACATTCCAACCCACCTGACACTCTGGGTTCAGACATCTTTGCACCACCTTAAAGCAATAAGTCAGACAACTCTGTGTGTTTATATTCTGATAATGTTTACTAGGACAGTTCAAAGAAGATATTGTCACAAAGAGGAAATAATAGATCTGCTGACTTTTAGGCAACAGCAAACTCAGCAAAAGAATTTCTCCCAATAACACAAGTCAAGATATTTGCAGGTAAACAGTCTATTATACACACATATACAGTGGAGTACTGCTTGCACCTGAAATGATAAACAAAGTTAAATGGTTATACTGACAAACTTCTAAAGTGGAAACCTCTGTCAGTCTATAAACCTTTAACCCTAATGAGAGGTCAGACTTAATGGCAATGGTATAAGTACCCTTGTATCAATAATGACAAAAATGTCACCAATGCAGATCTGATGGTTTTCACCGGCCTGTAGAAGCAATATGATTTCTTGAAATGGTAGAAGCTAAAGGTGTCTATGCACAGTATTCAAGATAGGTTCAGTAAAGTATTCCCAAGGTAAAAATGTCTGTGCAAAGTGTCCCAGTGAAACCGTGAGAAAAGGATTTGTAAAGGTGGGTGATTGCCCTCTCACCAATGACCAGGCCAATTCAATGCCCTCCGGAAAGCAGCCCCTGTAGCGACACGTGTGCTGCAGATCTGCTGTTTTGATCTCCCGATGCGAAGCTTAGAACATAGGTGGGCAGGCAACTGAAGTGGTGCTGGATGGATGTCCGACGAACAGCAAGCAGAGCTAGGCCCCTCTCAACTGGGTTGGAATATTGTACACTGCGTGGTAGGCCGCAACCCCTCTCTTCATGCACGGAGAGGTCCGTCTCACATCAGGCCCTGGAGGAAGAGACCGCAGAGCAAGGCTTTGGCTTCTTTTTTTTTTTTTTTTTTTTAATCTTTATTTTTGATTTTATATAGTAAAAAAGGAACATACATACATATAGTCTATGGTCATTCTTACCACATTACATTGCATTTCTTCCAGTGCAGACCAACATGTTGATACAAAAACAAAATGTATAACAAATTATAAAACATAGGAGTAAGGGAGGGAGGGGAAAGGGGGTGAGGGATTAGGTCATCTCCAAACTGTATTGCACTGGTAAACAGTCATACTGAGTCTCAAAAAGGGGTCCCGCCGTACCAGCTTGGCCGGACCCGTCTCTCTCAGCCCTCCATTTTAGTACTGGAGGGAGGGGCCCCATTTTTGATTCAAGGCCCTAAGATGCCCACTGGGCGGATTCCCCGGAAGGGGGGCCACAGGCCTCCAACTAACCTTCACCTAAGGGAAGCGCCCCCCGGGCATCCCGTTGGGCCAGTGCGATCACAAAGGTGCCTATGTCACTAGACGGAGCCCCTGACCAATACATCCAAACATATAACATCTCTAATATTTAATAAAGGAGATACAAAACTTGTCTATAGTCACTAGCGACGCATAGCGTCTCATATGAGTCTTAAACTATAGACCTTGTGAACCATGTATTTAGGAAAGAAAAAAAGTTACACCTTGTGCAATCAATAGGGCGTTGAGACATTCCATTCAGGCACGCACGTCACCACAAACAGGCCTCCTTAGCTTCAAGGAGGGCTCTGCCAACTCCAACAGCGCGACATCCAGGCTAGAGGACACCGGATTAGTGTCAATGGTGAATCTCAGCCACTGAGCCCAAATACCATCGAAGCGCTCACTCCTATCTTTGCACCTCGCCACCCACTCCTCCGCCTCCCTGATATCATCCACCTTCTGTAGCCATTCTTTTAAGGTAGGAACCTGTGGACGCTTCCAATAGAGAGGTACAAGCCTTTTAGCGGCATTTAATAGATGAGGAAGGGCGCTTTTTTTGTAATGGCTTAGAGGGAGGGTGGGGAGGTGCAAGAGGAAACGTTCAGGGGAGAACGGGATCTCAATCTGCAGGGCATTTTTAATGGTAGTCTGTACTTCCATTCAGAAAGGCCTAATTACTGGGCATTCCCACCATACATGAAGAAGGGTGCCTTTCTGACCACAACCTAGCCAGCAGCGGTCGGAAACCGAGGGGTAGATACGTGCTATGACAGCTGGTACACGGTACCAGCGGGTTAGAAGCTTGTAGTTAGTTTCCTGCGTTCTAGACTCTATGGAGCTAGAGTGTGTTAGTTTATACATGTGTAGACGTTGTTCTGGCGTGAACTCCACCCCTAGGTCTCGTTCCCATTCCCTTATGAAAGCCGGCTTACCAGCGGTGGAGACTGAGCCCAGTAGCCTGTATAGCTCAGAAATCAAATGGGGAGTTGGCTCTTCTTCTATGAAAAGACTTTCTAGTGTGGTGATAGTGTCTAGCCCTCTCATCGGGGTCTCCTCTGTAGCAATAAAGTGTTGGAGTTGCTGGTGCCTCCACCAGTCCACAGGGAATCTGCCGTGGCTATTCCGCAAGGCGTCTAGGGGTATCAGCTTGCCCTTATCCACAAATTTGCCGTAACTGTAATTGCCGTCTGTAACCCAAGTACCGAAAAAGGTCCTCTGCTCCCCAGGAGGGAACCACCTATATCCCCCCAGAGGTGCCAATGGGGAGCCCGGGGGCACCAAAGCATACAGGGCATTTGTGCGATCCCAGACCCGCAGGATGTGAGTGGTTAGCGGTGAAGACGTCTGTGAGAGTCCTCTGTGTTCACGGGGTAGCCAGGGTGCGTACGACAAGTCCCGGCCTGCTAAGCTCTTCTCCAAGGAGACCCACATTTTTGAACCCCCGTGATGACGCCAGTTAAGAATATGTTGGATCGCAATGGCTCTATAGTATCGTCGTATATCCGGGAGGCCCAAGCCTCCCATTTCCTTGGCCTTCTGTAGTAAAGACACCGCCAGTCTTGGCTTGAGCAAAGAAACTCCTGGGGAGGGTAATTGGCAGCATCTGCAAATAAAAGAGCACCCTAGGAAGTATGTTCATCTTGAGTATGCTAAGTTTGCCTAACCATGTGAAGGAGGTCATGGTCCAGTTCTGTAAGTCTCTACGCACCATGCTCAAAAGGGTGGGCAAATTAGCCGAGTAAATAGTGTCAAATCGATTTGTAAGTTGGATACCCAAGTACTTAATAGACGTTTTAGCCCAGCTAAATGGGAAAGCTTGTTGTAAGTCAGTAGCCATCTTTATAGGGATGGTAATGGGCAGAATTTCGGATTTTGAAAAGTTTATTTTAAAGTTTGACACATGACCGAAAATTTTTAGTTCCTTCATAAGGTTTGGCAGTGACACTAAGGGCTGGGTCAGGTGAAAGAGCACATCGTCGGCATAGGCCGACAGTTTGTGTTCCGTAGACCCTACCGTTACCCCTCTGATATTAGCGTTTGCCCGTATTGTTTGAAGCAGAGGCTCCATAGCCAGAGCGAACAGTAGGGGGGAGAGGGGACACCCCTGTCTCGTGCCATTCCGTATGGGGAATCCCAGGGATAGATGGCCGTTTACTTTGACCTTCGCGCTGGGGGTCGAGTAAAGTGCCATGATCCATCTAAGCATATGAGGACCCAGTCCCCAAGCCTCCAGAACCGCCTTAAGGTATGACCAATCGATCCTGTCAAAAGCCTTTTCGGCATCCGTGGACAGAATGAGGTAGGGGGTGGAATTCTTATGGGAACATGCCCATTGTATGAGCTGCAGGGCCCGAATGGAATTGTCCCTAGCTTCTCTACCTGAAATAAATCCCGTTTGATCGGGGTGAATAAAGGAGGGCAAGGCGTGTTTAAGTCGATTTGCCATAATCTTAGAAGAGTGGGAAGAAGGGGACAGTGGCTGATGTTGGCCCGGTAATGTCATTACCGGGCCAACATCAGCCACTGTCCCCTTCTTCCCACTCTTCTCTGTTTGTGCATATTAATTTGGATGATGGTACGTTCTTATAAACAAATTGCTATTTTTGACTATATGAGGCTATACTCAATATCTGTACATTGCCATAATCTTAGCAAAAATTTTAATATCGACGTTAAGTAGTGATATTGGTCGATAGCTTTGTGGGAGAGTGGGGTCCTTGCCCTCCTTCGGCAGCACAGTGATGTGGGCCAGTAAAGCCTCAGGGGGAATTTGGTGGTTTGTGGCTAAAGAGTTGAAATACCTGCACATATGGTTTTGTAGCAGGGGGAGAAACTTTGCGTAATACGCTTTGGAGTATCCATCTGGGCCAGGGCTCTTCCCATTAGGTAGGGCCTTCACTGTTGAAATAATCTCCTGAGGGGAGACGGGGGAATCAAGGTCTAGCTGCTGCTCTGGCGTCAAGGAGGGGAGTCCAGCTGCGGCGAGATAGTCGCCAATCGCTTTTAGTTTTGCTGACCGTCCTGTGTGTGAGATATCTTTATCTAGGTGATATAAGTCTGCATAATAGTCTCTAAAGATTGAGGCAATCCCGGAGGAGTGTAATATAGCCGTACCATCAGGGGACCGGAGCGAGTGTACGTGGGCTGTCAGTCTTCTCTTCCGAAGCGCTCTAGCTAGCATTCTGCCACACTTGTTTCCCTGTTCGTAGTATTTATGTGAAAGGTGGCGTAGTTGTCTGCGCGCGCGACGGTCAAGGAGGCGAGAAAACAACTCCCTCAATTCAGTCAGCCGTTCGCGGGCGTTAGCATCCCCCTGACGTTTGTGTTTAAGTTCCTCTTCCTGCAAAGCTGTCAGCACCCTCTTAAAGTCTATCTGTCTTTCCCTTTTGAGTTTGGAACCCAGGGAGATCAATTCACCCCTGAGTACCGCCTTATGGCTTTCCCACACCACTCCGTCTGCCATATCCTCGGACACATTCTCCGCAAAATAATGTGTGATGGTCTCAGAGACTTTAGCTACCACTGAGGCGTCGTCCAGGAGGTTTTCGTTGAGCCTCCAAGACCAGGCCCTCCGTGTTTCGTCTGGGACCCGTAACACGGCCCATACTGGAGCATGATCTGAAATAGTGATATTACCTATTTCAGCTGACTGCAGCAATTCAAGGGTGTCATGATCCACACACATAAGGTCTATGCGTGTATAAACGTCATGCACCCCCGAGTAGTAGCTGTAGTCCCTCTCCGATGCATGAAGAGCTCTCCACGTGTCGATAAGGAAGCTATTCTGCAGTGACTTGCGAAAATGCTTGAGGAAGGCTTGGGAGTGAGTGGGGCGGCCATGGGATGTGTCAACGAGCGGATCCAGGCTCACATTAAAATCCCCTCCAAGAATTAGGTGTCCCTCCCTGAATTCGTTCAACTTATCTAGCATAGAATCAATAAAGGAGAGTTGTTGGGCATTGGGTGCGTAGAGAGTCGCAAATGTAAATTTTTTGTTGGCCAAGACCCCCTTCACGAAGACGTATCTGCCCTGTGAGTCAACCTGACTCTCCGAAAGTTGGAATGGGCATGACTTATGGAATGCAATGGCTGTACCTCGTGATTTGGCCACCGGGGAGTTGCTAAAAAACCATTGGGTGTATAGATGCATGGGTATCTTTGGAAGGGACTGTTCCCTGAAGTGAGTCTCCTGCAGGAAAACCACCTGGGCCCCCAGTCTCTTTAGCTCCAGCCATAGCCTGTTGCGCTTATGTGGAGAGCAGAGCCCCCTGACATTGTAGGACAGTACCTTTAGTGACGGCGTACCTGACGTGGATGATAGCTGATCGTTCACACCTCCTCTGGTTCCCCTGTGCATGGTTCAGTCGGTCAAAAGGCAACCTGAAGATCAAAGCAATAAATGGTTAGCTTTAGAAAGTGATCTAAGACACAAAATAATATCAAGGGGGGAAGTGGGGAGGAGGGGAAGGAGAGGCTAGGGAGGGGTGGGAGGGGGGAGGAAGGGGGCTTGAGGGGGTTAAGTGGAGAAGTGGAAGGGGTAGGGAGGAAAAAGGCGGGACGGGGATAAGGATTAGGAAAAGAAAACAAAACAACAATAGACTACAGAGCTCGCCCGGGCGGGGGGTATCAACCCAAAAACCACCCGGGTGAAGACTCGGAGTCCCTCAAGGGACTGTCACCCAGTAAGGTGAGGCCTAGGTGGGGTACGTGGGTGACCACCAAGGGGACGATTAGCCCATCCTTCCATCCAGTCCATTCCAACACATAAACAGGGTGGGAAAAAGATGTGCAAAAAAGGAGGGGATAAACAGTACATGTCAACATAAGGAAAAAGGAGATTGTGGAACCCGGACTCCCCAAAAGTGCAAAAAACAAAAAAGAAGAGGGGGGGACAAGGCAGCCAGGTGAGAAGCTGGACCATGGACCCCCTAGTCCATCATGGTGTCTAATGGTTCTTGTAGTTGAGAAGTAGTGCAAAGGGCCCACTGTGAGATGCCTCGCAGGAGGTGGTAGAATGTGACAGCAATGCGTCCTTTAGGCCCAGAGCCCTAGTTGAAATGCCAATGATGGAGAGGGAGTTCCATCCAAAAAAAATTAGGAAAAGCGATGAGAGTGGCAGTAGCTTGTTCAGTCACTGGTTGTGGAAGTGCCCGGACGTGGGCCCTCCGTTTGCCTGTTGCGGCCACGGGACCGCCTGTTTCCTGCCGCCTGAATACATGGTTGAGGTAGCTGGGGTATTGGGATGTCCGGGGTGGTGCGCCAATCCGGGAAATCTACAGGGTTAAGCTCCAAGGTATGTAAGTAGCGGGGGAGGTCATCCTTTGTGCGTAGTATAGCCCAACGGCCATTTTTGGAGGCCTGGAGGCTGAATGGGAAGCCCCAGCGGTACATGAGGCCTGCTGCTTGGATTTCCGTTAGAAGTGGGCGAAGGGCCCGTCGCTGCATTAGGGTACGCCGTGAGAGGTCTTGGTAAAAGGACAGTTGAGCTCCATCAAAGTCAAAGACTGGTCTGTTACGCATCTTTTGCATTATGCGATCCTTCAATGTAAATTTGTGTAGCTTGCAGATCACATCTCTGGGGTTGTCAGGGTCCTCTGATGGGGGCCGAAGTGCCCTATGAGCTCTGTCTATCTCAATCGGCACCGACGGAGGCAAACTCAGGATTTCACGGAACACTCCCTGCAAGGTGGGAACAATGTCCTTAGGTGCAGTGGCTTCTGGGAGGCCTCGTATGCGAATATTCGCCCGCCTGCTGCGGTTCTCCATGTCGTCTAACTGGCACAATAGAGCCTCAATTTGGTGACTGTGTGTGACGGTCTGTTCTCTGAGCTGGGAGATGGCGGGTATAGAATCATTAAATTTCAGCTCCAAAGTCTTTTCCCTGTGACCCAGCTCAGTGGTATCAGTTTGCAGTTGTTCAATATCTTGCCTGAAGGCCCTCTCAATCCTGCTTGTAAAGCGCTCTAGATCTTCTTTAGTAGGGAGAGACCATAGGTGCTGCCTGATGTCTCTGTCCTCAGTCAAATCTGCCAAATGTGTGTCCCTGTCCTGTGATGATGTGGAGCGAGGGGATGCAGGGGGGATGGAGTCGCTTACCAGCCTGGGAGAAGAGATAGGAGATAGAGCTGGAGGCGTTGGCTGAATCTCCTGTTGCTGCAGCGTGGCCGTTCGTTCCGGCGCCATCTTGGATTTCCCCCTCTGCTGACGGGGGGTGTCTAGAAGGAAGGAATCCAGCGATCTCTGACCGTTAGGGTGGGCTTTTTTTGGCTGGGAAGAAGCCCGCCGCCGCTGTGACATGCCCTGTGCGGAAATCGGGGGGTAATCACCCCTGTAGCTGCTGATTATGCTGCGGACTGGACGGAGCTCGGGCTCAGCACGTCCTCACTCCTCCATAGCCAGGCCACGCCCCCTTGGGCTTTGGCTTCTTATATAGTTCCTCCCAGCAATCTCTCCGATGGCAGCAAAGATCCCTGGGATATGTAGTCCAGATACAGGGTCATGGGAAGCAATTATCAAACTGTGGAACTACTCATCCCACAATCCCTTTAGCTTGGCTCACAAATATGATGTCAGTTGGTAACACAGGGCACTAGAGGGATAGGCGATGCATAGAAATACTGGAGGAACACTGTACTTTATAATCGAAGTCCACATTGCTACATCCTCCCCCCACTTGAAAGTCTTTGGTCCCTAAAGACAGATCACAGCCTGTGGGATCACTTTACTGTATCATAAAACTGAATACTTAAGCATCTGATAAACTAGAAGAACAGCTAACAACTGGCCCAATGAGGCATCTTCTAACAGCAAATTATATACATCCTCAGACAAAGTCATATTAATTTTTTGACAAGCCAGTAACGCCTCCCCCTAGTAGAGGGGGAGGCGTCGACCTGAGTGTAGTATTAAAATGATGACTTTAATAGGATAAGATTACAAACACTTTCAAGATGATAGAAGAAGCATGCTCGTCAAAGTAAAGTGCAGTCCTGGCATTCCACATGGCTCTGTGGGTCCTACCGCTGTTCCGGATAGCTGGAAAGGATTGAGCAGCTGGCTGGAATGGATCACAGTGTTTCTCCAGGAACAAAGGACCCAAGCAGCTCCACACAGACTGGCATGGACCATGGAACAGGAAGTAATGTCACCGGTGTCTCATTGGACCTAGGCAGGGCTGGAATCTTGTCAATCAGGGCTGCAGTAATGAAAGGCTATGTGCTCGGAGCTGACTGCTCCTTCTATTGGCCTACTGCCCTCTAGAGGACAGCTATATTTACACAATGGAGAGCATGTGGGTGTGGCCGTGGAACTGGAACTTGCAGCAGACCAATCAGTAAACAATAAATTATAGCAAGAGGCAAGGTGAAGCAGGGGTTAACAGTTTCGGATTGAAAAAAAAATGTAATATATATATAAATATATATATATATATATATATATATATATATATATATATATATATATAAATAAATAAGTAATAATAACAACAACAAAAAACCCCATAGTGTCAGGAGGTGGATCAAGTCATCCTATACTAAAGGTTCGATAAAGGAGGCTAGTGCTTGACTGGAACGTTGAGCAGTAGGTATATGTTTGTCAGAATTTTCTCCAAGTGCATCATATGCCAGTCTTTTTGCAGGGCATATCCTCTGTCTCAACCTGGAGTAGATGTTTTCCAGTGGCTCTGGTCCCTGTTCTGTTCCCCAGAAACTGCATCCAGATTCAGGTTCAAGTTCTACTTCAGGCTCTGGTTCTGGTTCAGGGAATGTCTCTCTCTGCGAGGTTTGTAGGAGTAATGAGAGCATCCATTATACTCGGCGATCACTGGGCTCCATTTTGATCTCCTCATCTCCCCTCGGTGGGTGTGGATCTAATGTTTCAACTTCAGGCAAAGGAAGACATGTCCTCCTCCTAAAGGGTGTTCTTTGACGATCTTCTTCCTCAGTATCAGAGATGATGGAATCATCTTCTGAAGGAGAAACCCACAACCAATCAAGGGTTAATCTTTCATCATCACTCTCCTCTTCAGGGAGTGTGGGTGGGCAAGTTTTTCGGGCCCTAGGCCTCAGTGTCGGGGACTGATAGGTCTCCAAGCAAGGGGGTGAGGGTACTCGAACAGCCTCTAATATGGACAGTAAAAGGTTTCAATGCCAAATCTTGAGAGGGCCGGTCTTCCCTTCAGGCCAAATCTAGTTCACAGAGAGCCCAGGTAGTCGTTTACAGACAATGTAGGGTTGAGAACACCATCAATCAGCCAGCTTATGCTTCCCTGGCACCCCTAGATTGCGCAATAACACTCGATCTCCAGGTTGTAAATCCTGAACCCTCACTCTGAGACGAAAGTTTTTCTTGTTCTTTTGTTCTCTGATGGTAGAGGCCTCCTTGGCTTTCTCATAACCCACTTTTAGATTCTTCTGAAATCTGTCAATGTACCCCCTATAAGAGGCTTGGGAGGTGTGATCTAGTGATGTTTCAAAAGCCAGATCCACAGGTAGACGAGCTTCTTTCCTGACCATTAACCTATAAGGGGAGTATCCAGTAGAATCATTTGAGGTGCTATTAAAAGCATGAACTACTGCAGCGTTATGATCCCCCCAATGCTGTTTATTCTCTAATGGGAGAGTCCCCAACATGTTCAACAAGGTACGGTTGAAACGCTCAGGTTGTGGATCCCCTTGAGGATGATAAGGAGTATCGATCCGAATGCAGGAGCTGAGTCAACCCGTAATGAACAAAGAACTTCTCCACTAGAATCTTTGCCACAGTACTAGCTTGTTGATCCCTAGTGGTAAAAGCTTGAGCATATCAGGTGAAGTGATCTGTCACAACCAGGACATTACTTTGTCCACTCAGGTCAGGTACCAGACACAAGAAATCAATGCACACCCACTCATGGGTCCCTGACTTTGAAGATGGCCCATTGGGGCTGCCCTGCTTGGTTATGTCTTTCTCTGAATGCATCTAATGCAAGAGCGACAATTGCTTTACCTCTGTTCTCATGGACAGCCAGTAAAACCGATCCCTGACCAGCTTGAAGGTTCTATCTAAGTGACCAAGATCATCATGAAGAGTGGTCAACACAGTTAGACGATGTTTCCCTGGGAGGAACAGTTGACTCACACCTTCTGCTTTCTCAGAGGGACTTCTTTGATATATGACCCCATCTTTCAACTTCATTCGTTCCCACTCTCTATAGATTACTTTGGCCCCCTCGATGGGGCTATTTACCAGTATCTGAGGGTCTTGGGCGGACAGCGATTTCCTTATCAGACTCCCCAATGGATCTTCCCATTGATCCCGTCTCATATCCTCTTTTGTCTCTTGAGGCAATTCTTGGCTGCGTACTTGGGTCAAATCACAGTAATACTTAGGTACTCCCACAGGGGTGACTCCTGCGGCTTCAGCCCCTATGGCTCCTCTGTGTTTGTACTTTACTCCTTGACACACGGCCTGTACTCCTTTGAGCGGTAAATGGACCCAACTCTTCTGTCCAGCCTTGATAGAGTGAGGTCTTTGGGAAAGAGCGTCAGTGTCTCTGTTTAACACACCGGTCGGTATTTCAAACTGAACTGAAACTCGGATAGAGCTGCCACCGATGCCCAGTGGCATCCAACTTTGCAGTGGACAGTAGGTAAGTCAATGGGTTGTTGTCATTCTTCACCCCAGAGGTAGCCCCGTACAGATAGTCATGTAGCTTATCTACCACAGCCCGCTTGAGGACCAAGAACTCCAATTTATGCACAGGATAGTTCTTCTCAGGGGGGTGAGACTGCAACTCACATAGGCCACTGGACAGAGTTTCCCCTCTGACTCTTGGTACAATACCCCTCTAAGGCCATCTCTGCCAACATCCACATGTAATTCATACGGTTTAGATGGATCAGTGTAGGCCCACACCGGTGCTTCAATCAGGCTCTCCTTCAGCTGTTCAACAGACCATTTATGCTTCGCTGCCCATTGTTCCTGGATAGACTCACGAGGCTTCCTGGGGCCTCCCCTCTGGGTTTTCTGCTGGTCCCCCTCCATTTGCTTCTGTAACAGCTCGTTCAATGGCCGCGCAATCTGTGATCAGTTCTTCACAAATCTTTGATAGTACGAGCAGAAACCCAAGAATGACTTCAACTCTGTTACGGTATTGGGGCGAGGCTAGGAAGTGATAGCCTCCAACTTTTGAGAGTCAGTTGCTATTTCCTCGGCCAACACCGCATGCCCTAGGTACGTGACTGAGGTCTGGTAGAACTTACACTTCTCTAAAGACAACTTCAACCCCTCGGCATGTAGTCGCTGGAAAACTTTCTCCAACCGAGCTTCATGCTCCTCCAACGTTCTGCCGAAAGCAATGATATCATCGAGGTAAACTAGCACTTCTACCAAGTTCATATCACCCCCAGTGTTCTCCATCAGTCCCTGGAAAGTAGCAGGGGCCCCTGTTAATCCCTATAGCAGTCGGTCAAACTCGAAAAACCCTAGAGGGCTGATGAAGGCCGTCTTTTCTCAGTCATCTGGATGCATGGGGATCTGGTAATATCCACTCTTTAAATCCAGTACACTGAACCATTTGGCCCCTGATAAGCATTGTAGGGCTTCTTCTATGTGAGGGGTTGTGTACTGATCTGGGATAGTTCTTTGGTTCAAGGTTCGGTAGTCAATGGACATCCAAAGGGACCCATTCTTCTTTCTCACTACCACGATCGGGGAGACATAGGGGCTCCTGGACTCCTTAATGACCCCTGATCTCTTCAATTTAACCAGCTGCTCTCGAAGATCCTATAGATCACATAAGGGGATTCGCCTGACCCTTTTTGAAAAATCATCATCGGTCAGTTGAATTCGATGTTGAGCACTCCTGGCACAGCCCACATCAAAGTCATTCTTGGAGAACATTTTCTCCCTTCGAGCTATCTGAGCTTTGATCCTCTCTTCCCAGGCAGAGGGTAGATTTGGGCAGTGGACAGTGGTTCTTCTTCCATCTCCCTTCTGAACTCTACCTCATCTCCCGCCACTGGGGTGGCAGCACTCACTTTCTCAATCACCATATGGGGCTTTAAGCTGATTGGGTGACTAGTGATGTTCCTCACGCTGACAGAAATTCATCCCCCATTTCTCAGTAAGGCCCGAGTGGGTACGATCTCCGGGACCCATTCTATTCCAGCCTCCTCCTCTGCTAGATCTGCTTCCACCACCATTTAAGGGCCCGGCTGTTCCCATGACAGCTTGACCATGGCTTTCAGACAGGCCCTCTCCCCAGGCTGCAACACCTTCTCATGGGTATCCAATCGCCATAATCTTCCCACTCCTTGAGCAGGTGCCTTCTTCTCTTGTAATACTCTCTGGAACGCCTGCCTCAGCTGAGAGTAAATCTTTCCTACTGGAGCGCCCTCCAAGGCCAGAGGAGTGAGTAGTGTCCTCACAAGATTAAAGTCAAATGAGGGGTGATTGGCGCTGTTCCACTGAAGGTGTCTCAAGTGTAAAAAAATTTTTTTGGTGTATCAAGTAGAACAATAAACAAAACTAAACAATATATAGAATTAAGAAACAATGTGTGGGAACTCATGAAGTATGTGTGACACCTGCGCCCATACAAAGTGCAGTGTGTGTTAACTCCCACTTAAACAAGAGGTAATCAAAACCTAAGTAAGTGTAAAAGAATAAGGTGAAATCCAAAAAATCTATCCAAAAAATCCTTGAAAAAACAAAAAATACTGGACATAAAAAACACCAATGTTGCATAAATTAAATACTCATAGAAACCTATAATATGAATGCACATAAAAAATTATAATATGAATGCACATAAAAAATTAAAAATCATGAAATCTTCAGTCCACAAAAAGTCCCAAAACCAAATTGATAATAAAAAATTATATATTAAATATATTATAGTGAAAAAGTTCCTCATAAAGTGCAGATAGTGAGTCTCTTCAAATCTTCTAGCAGTGCTCTTAGTGACATGAAATCTTCCAGTCTTCTAAAAGCCCCCCAATGTGCCCTCACTCACCAAAGGAAAACACCCCTGCAGGGGTATCAAGCCTGTCAGCTGTATCCTGCAGCAACGGTCCTCAGTGAAGGCTCCTACTCGAATCTCCGTTCACGGTGTCCGGGCTGTCTCCAGTTAATCCCCGCAGGCACATCCATATGAAATAAAAATGATCCCCATCGCGTAAATCCGTAAAAATATAGTGTACTTTATTAAAAAATTGTGGTTAAAAACAGACAAAACAATGTCCCGCTGCCTAATGGGCAGTCTAACTGAATGGGAAAAAACAACAACAGTGCGGTGCGGCGTGCGTTCCACCGCTCGCTCCACACCCGGAAGTAAAGCAGAAGAGCAGGACGTATGCGTATCGTGTGGCCACGCCTTACGCGTTTCGTCATCCAGACGTCATCTGAGGCGCGGCCATCTTGGTACTCCATACGTCTTATATACACGATGGAGGCGCCCAGCCTTGTTTTTTCTCATTCAGTTAGACTGCCCATTAGGCAGCGGGACATTGTTTTGTCTGTTTTTAACCACAATTTTTTAATAAAGTACACTATATTTTTACGGATTTACGCGATGGGGATCATTTTTATTTCATATGGATGTGCCTGCGGGGATTAACTGGAGACAGCCCGGACACCGTGAACGGAGATTCGAGTAGGAGCCTTCACTGAGGACCGTTGCTGCAGGATACAGCTGACAGGCTTGATACCCCTGCAGGGGTGTTTTCCTTTGGTGAGTGAGGGCACATTGGGGGGCTTTTAGAAGACTGGAAGATTTCATGTCACTAAGAGCACTGCTAGAAGATTTGAAGAGACTCACTATCTGCACTTTATGAGGAACTTTTTCACTATAATATATTTAATATATAATTTTTTATTATCAATTTGGTTTTGGGACTTTTTGTGGACTGAAGATTTCATGATTTTTAATTTTTTATGTGCATTCATATTATAATTTTTTATGTGCATTCATATTATAGGTTTCTATGAGTATTTAATTTATGCAACATTGGTGTTTTTTATGTCCAGTATTTTTTGTTTTTTCAAGGATTTTTTGGATAGATTTTTTGGATTTCACCCTATTCTTTTACACTTACTTAGGTTTTGATTACCTCTTGTTTAAGTGGGAGTTAACACACACTGCACTTTGTATGGGCGCAGGTGTCACACATACTTCATGAGTTCCCACACATTTTTTCTTAATTCTATATATTGTTTAGTTTTGTTTATTGTTCTACTTGATACACCAAAAAAATTTTTTTACACTTGAGACACCTTCAGTGGAACAGCGCCAATCACCCCTCATTTGACTTTAATTTTCTAGAATTCCACATTGGTGTGATTCTGTGTTGGGGGGGCTGCAGTTCCTTTACTACCTAAGCGCGGAGCTATTAGTTTCCTAGTGTCTTCACAAGGTTGGTGTTGGTGTCTATCAATAAGGAATTTTGGCCTGACTCAGGAGGTCGGGGACAGAAGACAGCCAGCATATCGAAAGTCTCTGTTTTTCCTGCCGTGGCAGGATCAAAGGTTATCTTGATGGTTATGTATCCTTCGTATGGGCTCTTCTGGGTCCCTATGCCCCAAATCTCTAACTCCTCGAGCTTGCACAAAAGGATATGCTTCAAGTACTTGTGGTAAAAGTCTCGCTACAGCAATGTCACCTGAGCTCCAGTATTCAGTAGGGCCTGTATATAGATGCCCTCTACTTGTACCAAGACTATGGGGGAGGGCCCCACTAAGTTCTTTGGTAGGTTTCTCACAGGTGCCCTAACCAACCTCCTCAGAGGTGGTGGAGTTGGTCTAAATACTTGTTGAGTAAGGTGTGCATTGATTTCCTGCCTCTGTCTTCCCTTCTCTAAGGATTTTGTTTCTTTTACTCGTTTAGGTAAAGGGGTAGAGGTAACAGATGACTTGCATTCCCTTTTTTTCTTGTCTGTTTTCTTGGCTTTGGAGCGCAGTTTCCTCTCGGGACTCTCAACTAGCTCCTTCACTTTGGTCTCCTGAAGTTTCCCGCCGGCTTTGGGAAACATACATTTTTGTAATGCTCTCAGAACTTCAGTGAGTAATTGAGGGCTGATGCCAGATTTGGGGCATTCAGCTCGGAAGTGTCCAACCTCTCTGCACCCATAACATCTCCTCTCTCGCCCCTGGTACAGTTTTTGCTCATCTTGACGAGTCCCTTGTTCCCAGACCTTCGCTTGGGTCTCCATCACTCGCATCAGGACATGATACATTTGGGTTTGGGCCTGAGTTACCTGAGCCATAAATTTGGTTGGCCCGAGTTCTGCTACTGGCTTATTAGTTTTAGGGAGGGCCAATCCCACCGGTTCAGACTCAGTTCCACTATTTTCATCTGAGAAATCCATTTCTGTATGAACAGCTCGAGCCACCACTTTCTCTTTGTTCCCAGCAATAGAGCCCATTTCGATCTTTGGCTTTTCTCTTCTAATAGAGCCTCCTCCTCTCGTACTTCTCTTATCAGTTCAGGGTATGTGGGTACCACTTGAGTTATCTTCAGTAGTAACTTTAATACAATAGGATGATTTGGCCGAGCCGCTTGCAAAACCCGGTCCAGGCGAGCCTGGTCAACATCTTTGGGGTCAATACCCCTTTTGAGGATAATCTGATGCAGCATCCTGTCTACTCGAAAGATGTATTCGGACAGACTCTCCCCCTTCTGTTGGTGGGTGTGATTGAATTTGTACAACAGGTCTGCGGTAGTTTCAACCCTCCCAAATACAGCATGCAAAGCATCCCTGTAGTCCATGGCAACACAAGTTTTCTTGCCCATCCTCAGATTACGGATAACATCAGTCGCTGGGCCTCGAAAGCTCTCACTAAGCCGTTGTCGTTTCACAGCCTCTGGAACACTCCACACTTCCATGGCCCACTGGGCCGGACTCATCCACATTTCAAACTCATCTCCCCCCACAGGAGTCGTCAATTGCCCGGAGAAGAACCTAAGTCTTCGATAGCTCTGGTTGGCATTTCCAGATCCATTCTTCACTAAGCTATTAACTAGTTGGTTCATATCTGTGTAGAAAGAAAGAGGGGGGCACTGGCCCCTTGAGAGTCGGCTCTCACAGGTATGGGACCCTTCCCCTGAGTTCTATTTAAGGGCTACCTTTCTATCAGCCCTTCAGCCAGATGTACCAGATGCAAACTAGAAGGAAGGTCTAATGCGTAAGCCACTGGGTTAATCCTGCAAAGAATATGGAAAGGCCCAATAAACCATGGTGCGAACTTCAGAGAGGGAAAGCGAAGTCGCAGGTTGCAAGATGACAGCCAGACCCTGTCCCCAGCTGGTAGGAAGGCGCAGGCAGGCGTCTGCGGTCAGCATGGAGTCTGTACCTATCATTAGCATGTCGCAAAGCCTCCTGGACTTGTGCCCAAGTGGAACGAAGACCACCAAGATACTCCTCTAACGCAGGAATACTCTGCGGAACAAATGAGTCAGGCAACATGGAAGGTTGGAAACCATAGTTCGCCATAAACAGGGACAATCGGGAAGCAGAATTCAAGGCACTATTGTGAGCAAACTCCGCCCACGGTAAGAGGTCTGACCAGTTGTTATGATGGTCAGAAATATAGCAGCGTAGGAAATGCTCCAAGGACAGAGTGGTGCGAATTTCAGAGAGGGAACGCGAAGTTGGAGGTTGCAAGATGACAGCCAGACCCTGTCCCCAACCTGGTAGGAAGGCTCAGGCAGGCGTCTGCGATCAGCATGGAGTCTGTACCTATCATTAGCATGTCGCAAAGCCTCCAGGACTTGTGCCCAAGTGGAATGAAGACCACGAAGATGCTCCTCTAACGCAGGAATACTCTGCGGAACACATGAGTCAGGCAACATGGAAGGTTGGAAACCATAGTTCGCCATAAACAGGGACAATCGGGAAGCAGAATTCAAGGCACTATTGTGAGCAAATTCCGCCCACGGTAAGAGGTCTGACCAGTTGTTATGATGGTCAGAAATCTAGCAGCATAGGAAATGCTCCAAGGACAGATTGGCTCGTTCTGTGGCCCCATTAGATTGCGGGTGATACGCAGAGGAGAAAGCAAGCTGAATATCCATCTGTGCACAAAAGGCTCGCCAGAACCGGGACACAAACTGACTACACCTGTCCGAGACAATCACCTTGGGTAGCCCATGTAAGCGAAAGATCTCCCGAGCAAAAATGGAAGCCAGTTCCTTAGAAGTGGGCAACTTCTTAAGTGGAATACAATGAGACATTTTCGAGAACCGGTCAACCACCATAAGGATAACTGTGTTGCCCTGGGAGTTGGGTATCTCCACAATGAAATCCATAGACAGGTGGGTCCAGGGCCTCTCTCCATTGGGTATGGGTTGTAGGAGGCCCACTGGAAGGTGTCGTGGAGTCTTACTCTGAGCACACACAGAACAGGCAGCTACGAAGGCAGTTACATCAGCACGTAGACTAGGCCACCGGAATTGTTGGGAAATGGCCCAAAATAGTTGATTCTTCCCAGGGTGGCCAGCAGCCTTGGGAGAATGGTAAGTCTGGAGCACGGCAGTACAGAAACTCTCTGGGACAAAGCAGCGGTCACAAGGTTTCTCAGGAGGAACATGAACATGAGCAGCAAGAATTTTGTCACCCAAAGGAGAAGTGAGACTGTAGGAATCACAGGAACCGGGACCGACTCCATCTTGGAAGTGGAGAAAAATTGTCGTGACAAAGCGTCAGCCCTTACATTCTTAGTACCGGGTAAGAATGAGACAATGTAATTGAAATGTAATTGAAACTAGACAAGAAAAGAGCCCATTGCGCCCTTCTGGGAGAGAGGCGTTTAGCAAAAATCAAGCTTAAT
The DNA here is from genome assembly GCA_037952925.1 of Lithobates clamitans. Taxonomy (NCBI): domain Eukaryota; kingdom Metazoa; phylum Chordata; class Amphibia; order Anura; family Ranidae; genus Lithobates; species Lithobates clamitans. Next base: position 2,361,183 of record JBBGZY010000965.1, on the reverse strand, counting down.
GAAAACCGTTGCTCCCTTGAGGCGGTCAAATAACTCTTTAATTAATGGAATCAGATGGGCATTCTTAATCATAAAATGATTGAGATCCCTATAATCAATAGAAGGTCTCAGTTCACCACTCTTCTGCTTCACAAAGAAGAAACCAGCACCAGCAGGAGACGAGGATTTGCGGATGAAACCTCGAGAAAGTGCGTCTGCAACATACTCCTCCATGGCCTTATCCTCCAAGACCGACAAAGGGTAAACCCGGCCACGAGGGGGTATGGCACCAGGTTGAAGGTCAATTGCGCAATCATACGACTGGTATGGAGGCAAACTACTGGCTTGACCTTTGTGAAAGACATCGCTAAAATCGCGGTACTCCTCAAGGCAGGGAGGAGAAAAAGGAAGAAGTGCACAGGACCTTGGCTACCTTCTGGAAGCATGTCTTACTGCATTGTGGTGACCAGGAGAGAACCTCAGCACGGAGGCAATCAAAAGAGGGGTTGTGCCTCTGTAACTAAGGATAACCAATAACCAGCGGAAACTTAGGTGAGGAAATAACTTGGAAATGGATTATCTCATGGTGAAGAACCCCTACGGCCATGAACAACGGAACAGTCTCATGAATGGCAAATCAAGTGTCACGCAGCTGCAGCGGAATCGAGTGCTTCGATACAAAGGCAGCATCAATGAACAGGCCTGCAGCCCCAGAGTCAATTAGAGCCTGTATCTCGACGGATGACTCAGCCCAAGAAAGGGTAACCGAAACCAGGGGCTTATCCTTCTGGAAAACTGGAGACGAAACAATGCCACCTAAGGATTGTGCGTGACAGGACCTCAAGGTTTGGGCATTCCCTGGACGGGTAGGACAAGACTTCAAAAAGTGACTTACCTGGCCACAATAGAGGCACAATCTCTCCCTCCTCCTAAGCGTTCTCTCATCTGTAGAGAGACGCGTGAAGCCCAAGTGCATGGGTTCACCTTCACTGACCTACTCGGTACCAGGAGGCATGGGAGGTGAGGGAGGCAAAGCTTGGGGACAAATATACAGGAGGCTTTCGCAAGCACTCCTTAAAAGAGAGTCTTTCTCTGAGTCTGGAGTCAATGAGGATGGCAAACGTGATCAACTTCTCCAGCTCAGTTGATATATCTCAGGCTGCTATCTCATCCTTGATGGTATACGAGAGTCCATGAGAAAAAACAGCCACGAGGGCCTCATTGTTCCAAGCAACCTCTGCTGCCAGAGAACAGAATTCAATGGCGTAATTGGCAACAGTTCTCGTACTCTGTTTGATGGACATAAGGCACTTGGCAGCAGAAGCAGAGCGTGTGGGAACGTCAAATACCCTTTTAAAGGAAGCCACAATTTCAGGGTAACTTAAGACAACAGGTTTTTGCGTCTCCCATAGAGGGTTTGCCCAGGCCAAGGCTCTCTCAGAAAGCAAAGATATCACAAAGCCTACTTTTCTTCTGTCCGTGGGAAACGCCTGGGGCAGCATCTCAAAATATATCTCAACCTGGTTGAGGAACCCTCTGCATTGGACTGGATCGCCCCCAAATCGATGGGGAAGCGGAGCGGAACCAGATATACCTCTTATAGAGGCAATACTCGAGGTCCAGTGGTCACAGCGGATCACAGTGAACAGTACCTAGCCGCTGTAAGTGGCCATGGTATCATGTGATCGTTATGATCAATCATAGGGATTACATGATTACAATGTAAGCAAAACTGTCATCAATAGCTACCATTCATGACAGCTTGCTTACTATTGTGATGCTGTGATTGGCTCACAGCTATCACATGGTACCTGGCACCTTGTATCGTGATTAGCTGTAGCCATTCACAGCACCACAATAGTAAGAAAGCTGTTGTGAATGTCATGCATGACAGTTAAAACTATTGCTTATACCACTGAAATATAGGCAATAAAAGTGTAAAAAAAAATCTCTGATCAACACCCAGAGTAGTTCAGTTTCACTATGGTGACACTGAACTACTCTGATGACAGGATGTAAAAAAAATTGTAAAAAAAGACAAAAAAAATATTTAAAAAAGTAAATAACAAAATAATGTATTTATTTTTTTTTACATACTGTCACCATTAAATATCCCTGATAACTGCCACATATGATGATGCTGTAATGCAGTGGTGACAGTATGTAAAAAAAAGCCAAATAATCTGTTACTTGATTTAATTTTCCTGGCCTATAGCGAACGTTGTACCGAAACAGCCTGTCCAGCCATCTATGTATACAATGAAAATGATGGCCATACCCTGACAATCAAGGAGGTTAGGGCTTGGTGATCAATTCTCAGAGTAAACTTTCTACTTTCCTAGAGAAAGTGATGCTACCATTCACCTGCCCATATACAGGCCAATGCCTCACGTTACATAGTTACATAGTAGGTGAGGTCGAAAAAAGACACAAGTCCATCAAGTTCAACCTATGTGTGTGATTATATGTCAGTATTACCTTGTACACCCCTGTATGTTGTGGTCGTTCAGGTGCTTATCTAATAGTTTCTTGAACCTATCGATGCTCCCCGCTGAGACCACCAGCTGTGGAAGGGAATTCCACATCCTTGCCGCTCTTACAGTAAAGAACCCTCTACGTAGTTTAAGGTTAATCCTCTTTTCTTCTAATGTTAATGAGTGGCCACGAGTCTTGTTAAACTCCCTTCCACAAAAAAGTTTTATCCCTATTGTGGGGTCACAGTATGGTATTTGTAAATTGAAACCATATCCCCTCTCAAGCGTCTCTTCTCCATAGAGAATAAGTTCAGTGCTCGCAACCTTTCCTCATAACTAAGATCCTCCAAACCCCTTATTAGCTTTGTTGCCCTTCTTTGTACTCACTCCATTTCCAGTACATCCTTCCTGAGGACTGGTGCCCAGAACTGGACAGCATACTCTAGGTGCAGCCGGACTAGAGTCTTGTAGACTTGTACATTCTCCTTTTGAAGATATTTGCTCAGCTGGGGAAAGAGCTCAAGAAGCAAAAGTAACAGGATGTTCCTTTCATTGGTGAATTTGTGATAAAACTGTGCCTAAAGCAACAGTGGAAGCATCACAAGAGACAAATGGTGTATTTGGTGAAAAATGGGCAAGTGTTGGCGCAGATGCTATATGGTGTTTCAAGGCACATAAATCTTCGGAGCAGTCTTGTGTCCACTGCATCCTTTTTGAGTAAGAAAGGTGTTGTGATTTCAGCATAGTCACCTACCTACCACTGACAGCGGAAATGAAACTGTGCGAGTTCAGCTAAGCTTGCATGATTTTATTCCCGCATGTCAGTCCTGACTTCGGGGGCAATTTCAGAGACATCTGTGTGGGTTTCTGCACAGATATCTATGGAAAGCGCACCCTGAAGTTCCCAAAAAACTACTTTTGGGAATCGGTGCGGCGCTGCAAATGCAGTGTCGCACCGATTCCGACGGTGCCATTGCTGGCAATTGCCGCTGATTTGGAACGCGATTTACATGTCAAATCACATGCCAAATCACTTCAATGTGAACCAAGGCTTAATACTAGTTGTGGGTTCTAGAAAATGAAGCAAGCTCTGCTTTATCTTAAGGTTTAGGTGATCTGTATATAGCAATAACGTTAGATTGTAAGGGTTGTACACCCAGTGATGAGAGCCTGTGGCCTACAAAGTAAACCTCAGTTTGCACAAAAACACATTTTCTTCATTATATATTGTATTTCATCAGCCTCTGAAAAACTTGAGTAAGACTTGAATTGTGTTCCTCCATACAGTGTGCATGGATCAGGATATTATCCAAGTAAATTGTTACATCAAGAATTCCTACAAAACAGTGACCATTATTTTTTGGAAACAGCTCGGAGCCAAGCACGGCCCAATAGGCATATGCTTAAAGCGGAAAAGTCCCAGATGGGTAACGAAAGCTATTAGGTTCCTGGCCTGCAATGCAGGTGGGATTTGTAAATAGCCTTTATGGAGGTCTAGTTTAGTAAGATTTGAGTCATGGCATTGGGAAAATAAATCCTCTGTAGTAGGCATTGTTTAACAGACTGATATTAATGCTTTGTTTACCTGCCAAAGGTTGATACATAGTCAAATTTGTTCTCCTTTCTTATAGGCTATGACTAGGTTGGAAACCCATGGCCATGGTGAGGCGTCAAAAGGGTCTATAATATCCCCTTGCAGGAGTTTTTGCAGCTCTCTCTTGACCTCAGCCTGAACTGTTAAAGGGGACATGTGCAGGGGCTGCATAACTGGAAATATCTGAGGGTTCAGCACAGGAGAAGCCTCATCTAGGCCAGATGCTAGTAAGTAGTAAGTAGATTGAAAATTGTTTATACCAGAGAAGCCAGGACACTGTCTTGCAAAGATTTCTCTGGAGGCTGCACACATGGCTCAATGTCCTTGTTGCCATTGTCTCAATAGACAGACTGTTAACAGGTCACCAGCTTTATTAAGCAAACAAACCTCCTGCTCCAACTCCTCCTACTATCTCTTAAAATGCTTAAAGCAGAAATAGCCTAACATTTTTTTTAGAATGGCAATACACAGAACACATACACAACAGCAGGTAGTGGCCAATACCTTTGCTAGGAGCTGCTAGTGTTAATATCTTAACTAAAGGTAAACCCTCAGAAAGACAAGTCACTTATGGATAAACTCATATAGGTTGTCATAGATGCCCCTTTAAAATTCTGTTAGGACACAGCACTGAAAGTGTTGGTGCTTACATTGATTCATGGACCTGAAACCACTGGACACTCCTTCTTCAGTCCACTTCCTCCCTCCCTACTTACCTCCTCAAGGAGTTTTATATTAGGGATGGGTGGACCATGAAGGGGAGCTCAGAGACAAGTTCCTCATTAGGTCTGCTTTACTTTTGATTGATGGCGCACAACAGTGGGCGGATCAGTAGCTGCTATTCAGTCCAATAGCCACTTTCAAATCTGCTCAGTGCTGTGCGCTGTCAAGAAAAAGTAAAGCAGATCTAATGCGAAATTTGTATCTTTATTCCACATCAGGCTCCACCCGCTCAGTGACAAGTCGCAAAAATGGGCATTGACCATTTTTTGGGTAATGATGTCACATGTATCCCTTGCCCATGTGCCTGCCGTATCAGGTACTTGTATGAAAGAATATACTGTTCTCCTTGTATTGCTTTCTTTGTGTGAAATGTTGTGTCCCTGCTAGTCCCTCTGCTTTCCTATTAAAAACTGACCACACTAAGCAGGTCAATACACCATGGTCAGTTCTCTAGCTATGCTGGGAATTCAGTGTGCTCTCCCCCAATAATCAGACTTGTCCTGACATGCCCCCCCTTCCCGCACAGCCATTCACTGGGAAGATCAGTGTACTGTTACTTCTCCTTGCCCATCTCTTATGTAGCTGAGAACAGAGGTAACAGAGGCTATGCGATCACCTATAAAAAAGATGAAAAAAGGTATTTATAATGTTTTTTTTATATCTATACACAAATGTTTTGCCTTTCATCTCTACGTTAAACTGAATAGGTTGTTTTACCATGTGATTGTTTACAATTACTTTACTGACATCACAACTCCACCCACCGAGCTCCAGACAACAGACCCATCCACAGAATCTGCAGTTTTTCGGGTCTCATAACAGACAGAGGGGAGACATTTGACAGGTAAAGATACATGCAGGAGGCATGTATATCCTTATAGATAACCCCTATGGCAGTAGTTTAGAAAGGATGACATTGGGTTTACATCCACTTTAAGCTTAACCAGGGATATAGTCATACACACAGTACATACAGTGGGGACGGAAAGTATTCAGACCCCCTTAAATTTTTCACTCTTTTTGTTATATTGCAGCCATTTGCTAAAATCATTTAAGTTCATTTTTTTCCTCATTAATGTACACACAGCACCCCAAGTATTCACATCCTTTGCTGTAACACTCATATTTAACTCAGGTACTGTCCATTTCTTCTGATCATCCTTGAGATGGTTCTACACCTTCATTTGAGTCCAGCTGTGTTAGATTATACTGATTGGACTTGATTAGGAAAGCCACACACCTGTCTATATAAGACCTTACAGCTCACAGTACATGTCAGAGCAAATGAGAATCATGAGGTCAAAAGAACTGTCTGAAGAGCTCAGAGACAGAATTGTGGCAAGGCACAGATCTGGCCAAGGTTACAAAAATGTTTTTGCTGCACTTAAGGTTCCTAAGAGCACAGTGGCCTCCATTATCCTTAAATGGAAGATGTTTGGGATGACCAGAACCCTTCCTAGAGCTGGCCGCCAAACTGAACTATCGGGGGAGCAGAGCCTTGGTGAGAGAGGTAAAGAAGAACCCAAAGATCACTGTGGCTGAGCTCCAGAGATGCAGTCGGGAGATGGGAGAAAGTTGTAGAAAGTCAACCATCACTGCAGCCCTCCACCAGTCGCGGCTTTATGGCAGAGTGGCCGGATGGAAGCCTCTCCTCAGTGCAAGATACATAAAAGCCCAAATGGAGTTTGCTAAAAAAACACCTGAAGGACTCCAAGATGGTGATAAATAAGATTCTTTGGTCTGATGAGACCAACATAGAACTTTTTGGCCTTAATTCTAAGCGGTATGTGTGGAGAAAACCAGGCACTGCTCATCACCTGTCCAATACAGTCCCAACAGTGAAGCATGGTGGTGGCAGCATCATGCTGTGGGGGTGTTTTTCAGCTGCAGAGACAGGATGACTGGTTGCAATTGAGGGAAAGATGAATGCGGCCAAGTACAGGAATATCCTGGATGAAAACCTTTTTCAGAGTGCTCAGGACCTCAGACTGGGCCAAAGGTTTACCTTCCAACAAGACAATGACCCTAAGCACACAGCTAAAATAACGAAGGAGTGCATTCACAACAACTCCATGACTGTTCTTGAATGGCCCAGCCAGAGCCCTGACTTAAACCCAATTAAGCATCTCTGGAGAGACCTAAAAATGGCTGTCCACCAACGTTTACCATCCAACCTGACAAAACTGGAGAGGATCTGCAAGGAGGAATGGCAGAGGATCCCCAAATCCAGGTGTGAAAAACTAGTTGCATCTTTCCCAAAAAGACTCATGACTGTATTAGATCAAAAGGGTGCTTCTACTAAATACTGAGCAAAGGGTCTGAATACTTAGGACCATGTGATATTTCAGTTTTTCTTCTTTAATAAATCTGCAAAAATGTCAACAATTTTGTGTTTTTCTGTCAATATGGGGTGCTGTGTGTACATTAATGAGGAAAAAAATGAACTTAAATGATTTTAGCAAATGGCTGCAATATAACAAAGAGTGAAAAATTTAAGGGGGTCTGAATACTTTCCGTCCCCACTGTACATCACATATTTTCAGCACTGGCACAGCCTGTATGCCAGGTGACAGATGGTCTTAATTACTGTCAGTTTTCTAATCTGAGAACTTTAAAAATCTGTTGCTGCCATAATGAAAGGTTCATAAAGTGGCAGTATATGGAACCATCTGAATTTGCCACATGTGTTGGTAATAGTGTTGGGTGAACGGTTTGGGCCAAGCAAAAGTTTGTCCCGAACATCGCTTGTTTGCCCATTTGATGAACACCCAAATTTGCGGGCCCACAATACACTGCCCATTTCATAGAGCATTCTATGGCCCTAATTGGATGAAGTGCTTTGGCAATTAGGGCACAGAGCACTGTCAGAGCCCTGATTGGACAAAGTGCACTTGCTCAGTGCTCACAGTCTCACTCCAAACTATAAAAGGTTCCTTCCCATAGGAAGCTTTTGCAGTTTGTTGTTGGAGTGGAGATAGATAGAGCAAGGCTCAGTTTGCTACTATCGAGTTAGTGTGTTCACTTATTGTGACTCTGAGTGTAGAGTGTCAGTGTAGTGTTAGTATAGTGTCAGTATAGTGTGTGAGTATAGTGTGTCAGTATAGTGTAGTGTCAGTGTAGTGTGTTAGTGTAGTGCAGTGTTTAACACAACATTACATAACATTTAGTGCTGTACACAGTGCTGTATACCCCTTTTTTTCTTTTGGTTGCTGTGTGTTTTCTTTTTTGTTGTTTCTTTTTGTCTTTTTTTGCCTCCTGCCTGCCCCCCTTTTTTTAAATTGTCAGCCCCAGTTTTTCTGACTGGTGTTCCCCCTTTTTTATTTTTTTTATAGTTTTTACATTTCTGTCAGCGTCATTCCTCAATTTAAAGTGCACCAAACACTGCTTTTCATTTAATAAAGTGCATCCAATCTCACACATTTCTCGGTTTCTATTAATTTTGGGTAATAGCCCCCCCACATCATGTATGGGAGGCCAACAAGGAGAGGCAGACATTCCCATGCCGCTATGAGGGGGTCTGCAGCATTTGTGTTCACAGGCAAAGGTGGACGTGATCTGTCCTCAGGCAGGGCACATTTGTCTCTGTTTAGTGATGTTGCCCGTGCTTTCCATCCACAGCATGCAGAGGAGGTGGTAGAGTGGCTTACTAAACCATCCTCATCCTCTTTGTAAACATAAAGTGCAGCGCTGAAGAGTGACCCCAGATGATGTCTTTGAGGACAAAACGCATGAGCTTTTCACGCTATTCAGGCCTTTGCATTCCATAGACCAATTTTTGTTGTAGTTCGGATATAGGCGTTTTTATCTTGGATATGATATAAGTGTTCTACCTTTTAAATAAAATCTACAAGTACAGTTTTACACTATGTGGAGGCTCCTTTTGTTTCTATGGTCCAACACAATGCATGATCCAACACTGTGAACTGTGGTCCTGTTGTGTGGCTATGATTCAAGATCCTTAGAGCTGCCTTCTGAAGGTCTGCGGTTGTGAGGCTGGTTAGATGTACTGCCAAAATCTCTGTAACGCCTTTGGAGAAGGCTTATAGTAGGGAACATTCAATTCAAGGGCAACAGCTCTAGTGGATATTCCTGCAGTCAGCATGCCAATTGCACCCCCCCTCAAAACTTGTGACATCTGTGGCATTGTGCTGTGTGATAAAACTGCACATTTTAGAGTGGCCTTTTATTGTGGCCAGCCTAAGGCACACCCGTGCAATAATCATGCTGTCTAATCAGCATCTGGATATGCCACACCTGTGAGGTGGATGGATTATCTCGGCAAAGGAGAAGTGCTCACTAACACAGACAGATTTGTGATCAATATTTGAGATAAATAGGCCTTTTGTGTACACAAAAGTGTTGCGTTTATAATTTTTCTCAGTGTAATTTGTGAACCCAAGAAAGCGCTGCGTGACCTTGAGACTGGCAGGAAGAGGCCAGTTGGTAATGGCTGAGACCTTTCCAGGATCCATACGAAGACCATAACTAGAGACAAAGCATGCCAAAAACAGGACCTCAGACCTCAGAACATTGAAAAGAACAGATCCCTGAAGATTTTGTTGACAAAGTTTTGGAACACAGCTGGAGCATTACACAAACCAAAAGGCATAACCAAGTATTTGTAATGCCCATCTCTAGTGGTAATACATGATCGGTTAAGCATTGCATGTACTAGGGCTCTACGCGTTTCGTGGAGTATTTTTATCCACTCTTCAGGAGCAGCAATGTCTTATTATCTGAAAAGAGACAAAAAAGTATCTAAGTCACTACCTTTAGGGGAAAGGGGCACTATAAAAAAAGATTATGTTAAAGATTATGAAAACTGTAATCTCCTCTAAAGAGTACTCACATGTGGACGTACAACCTTGAAAACTGGAGGCTCCCCTAAGGGCATCTTGTCCGGGAGCTGTGGCTACGTGTGGTGCAAGCAGGTCCCCCACATGGCCCCACATATTCTTAGAAGACATTCAAGATGTGCTTAGCCCCCCACTTGTTAATGTTCTTTATGAGCCACCAGTGTATGGACAGCTGTCCTCAATATGTGGGGCCATGTGGGGGACCTGCTTGCACCACACGTTGCAAGACCGATTGAGAGGAAGTGCTTACATGAAGGTAAACAGAAAAAAGAAGATGAGAAGGTGATATTTCTGGGTCCAATATTCCAGATGTATTAGACCCGAGCATTTGCTGGATTAAGCGAGCAGGAGACATGAAAATTACCTTTGCCCCCACAATAGAGACACAGGCCCAGAGTTCTGCGCCCAGCACGTTCCTCTGGGGTTAGCCTGGTCTGGCCCAGCTCCATAGGTTCATCAGCTGGCAGAAGATGCTCCACAGGATGAAGGGAGGGGAGCTCAGGCTGACTAAAGCCCCATACTCACTATCAGATTTTCTGCTGATTTTTTCCTTCAAATTTACCAAAACCATATAATATGAGGTCAAACCTTAGGAGTTTCAATTTGTATGCAATCAGGCAGGCCCTTGCACTACATGGTTTTGGTAAATCTGAAGACAAAAATTAGCAGAAAATCTGATAGTGCATATGGGGTTTAAGGACAATGTGATTGTCTGGATTTGTTTCCACATTTTGTCTCACATAGTTGAGGTATACCTATGATGACAATTACAGGCCTCTCTCATCTTTTTAAGTGGGAGAACATGCACAATTGGTGGCTGACTAAATACTTTTTTGCCCCACTGTGTATATATATATATATATATATATATATATATATATATATATATATATATATATATATATATATATATATATATTTATAGACATTTTCCACATTTTATCATGTTACAACCAAAAACATAAATGTATTTTATTGGGATTTTATGTGATAGGCCAACACAAAGTGGCACATAATTGTGAAGTGGAAGGAAAATGATAAATGGTTTTCACAATTTTTTACAAATAAATATGTGAAAAGTGTGGCGTGCATTTGTATTCAGCCCCCTTTACTCCGATACCCTTAACTAAAATCTAGTGGAACCAAATGCTTTCAGTAGTCACCTAATTAGTAAATAGAGTCCACCTGTGCATAATTTAATCTCAAATCTCAATATAAATACAGCTGTTCTGTGTAGCCCCCAGAGGTTTGTTAGAGAACCTTAGTGAACAAACAGCATTATGAAGGCCAAGGAACACACCAGACAGGTCAGGGATAACGTTGTGGAGAAATTCAAAGCAGGGTTAGGTTCTAAAAAAATATCCCAAGCTTTGAACATCTCACGGACCACTGTTCAATCCATCATCCGAAAATGGAAAGAGTATGGCACAACTGCAAACCTACCAAGACATGGCCGTCCACCTAAACTGACAGGCCAGGCAAGGAGATCATTAATCAGAGAAATGGCCAAGAGGCCCAAGGTAACTCTGGAGGAGCTGCAGAGATCCACAGCTCAGGTGGGAGAATCCACAAATGGATGTACGTTCCACAAATCTGGCCTTTATGGAAGAGTGGCAAGAAGAAAGCCATTGTTGAAAGAAATCCATAAGAAGTCTCATTTGCAGTTTGTGAGAAGTTTTGCTGTGGGGGACACAGCAAACATGTGGAAGAAGGTGCTCTGATCAGATGAGACCAAAATTGAAGTTTTTGGCCTAAATGCAAAACGCTATGTGTGGCGAAAAACTAACACTGCACATCACCTTGAACACACCATCCTCACTGTGAAAACATGATGGTGGTAGCATCATGTTGTGGGGATGCTTTTCTTCAGCAGGGATAGGGAAGCTGGCCAGAGTTGATGGGCAAATGGATGGAGCCAAATACAAGGCAATCTTAGAAGAAAACCTGTTATGCCGCGTACACACGACCAGACTTTACGGCATACTTGGTCCGGCGAACCTGAGTCCGTCGGACAATTCGATCGTGTGTGGGCTCCAGCGGACTTTTTTTTCTCAAAAGTTTGACGGATTTAGAAATGAAACATGTTTCAAATCTGTCCGACGGACTCGAGTCCGGTCGAAAAGTCCGCTCGTCTGTATGCTACTCCGACGGACAAAAACTGACGCTAGGGCAGCTATTGGCTACTGGCTATATACTTCCTTGTTTTAGTCCGGTCGTACGTCATCACGTCATACTTTCCGTCCCCACTGTATATACATATACAGTGGGGACGGAAAGTATTCAGACCCCCTTACATTTTTCACTCTTTGGCCCCTTTCACACTGGGGCGGTTTGCAGGCGCTATTGCGCTAAAAATAGCACCTGCAAACCGACCTAAAACTGCCGCTGCTGTGTCTCCAGTGTGAAAGCCCGAGGGCTTTCACACTGGATCGGTGCGCTGACAGGAGAGAAAAAAAACTCCTGCAAACAGCATCTTTAGAGCGGCGAAGGAGCGGTGTCACCGCTCCTTCACCGCTCCTGCCCATTGAAATCAAGCGGCACTTTGCGGGCAGTTTTAACCCTTTTTTGGTCGCTAGCGGGGGGTAAAACCGCCCTGCTAGTGGCCGAATACCGCCGCTAAAACGACGGTAAAGCGCCGCTAAAACGATGGTAAAGCGCCGCTAAAAATATTGGCGTTTTACCGCCGACGCCCCCACCGCCCCAGTGTGAAAGGGGCCTTTGTTATATTGCACCCATTTGCTAAAATCATTTGGGTTAATTTTTTTTCCTCATTAATGTACACACAGCACCCCATATTGACAGAAAAACACAGAATTGTTGACATTTTTGCAGATTTATTAAAAAAGAAAAACTGAAATATCACATGGTCCTAAGTATTCAGACCCTTTGCTCAGTATTTAGTAGAAGCACCCTTTAATCTAATACAGCCATGAGTCTTTTTGGGAAAGATGCAACAAGTTTTTCACACCTGTATTTGGGGATCCTCTGCCATTCCTCCTTGCAGATCCTTGCAGATCCTCTCCAGTTCTGTCAGGTTGGATGGTAAACAGTGGTGGACAGCCATTTTTAGGTCTCTGCAGAGATGTTCAATTGGGTTGGAAGGTAAACCTTTGGCCCGGTCTGAGGTCCTGAGCACTCTGGAGAAAGTTTTCGTCCAGGATATCCCTGTATTTGGCCGCATTCATCTTTCTCTCGATTGCAACCAGTCGACCTGTCCCTGCAGCTGAAAAACACCCCCACAGCATGATGCTACCACCACCGTGCTTCACTGTTGGGACGGTATTGGACAGGTGATGAGCAGTGCCTGGTTTTCTCCACACATACCTCTTAGAATTAAGGCCAAAAAGTTCTATCTTGGTCTCATCAGAGAAGAATCTTATTTATCACCATCTTGGAGTCTTTCAGGTGTTTTTTAGCAAACTCCATGCAGGCTTTCATGTGTCTTGCACTGAGAAGAGGCTTCCGTCGGGCCACTCTGCCATAAAGCAGCGACTGGAGGAGGGCTGCAGTGATGGTTGACTTTCTACAACTTTCTCCCATCTCCCGACAGCATCTCTGGAGCTCAGCCACAGTGACCTTTGGGTTCTTCTTTACCTCTCTCACCAAGGCTCTTCTCCCCCGATAGCTCAGTTTGGCCAGACGGCCAGCTCTAAGAAGGGTTCTGGTCGTCCCAAACATGTTCCATTTAAGGATTATGGAGGCTACTGTGCTCTTAGGAACCTTAAGTGCAGCAGAAATTTTTTTGTAACCTTGGCCAGATCTGTGCCTTGCCACAATTCTGTCTCTGAGCTCTTCAGGCAGTTCCTTTGACCTCATGATTCTCATTTGCTCTGACATGCACTGTGAGCTGTAAGGTCTTATATAGACAGGTGTGTGGCTTTCCTAATCAAGTCCAATCAGTATAATCAAACACAGCTGGACTCAAATGAACCATCTCAAGGATGATCAGAAGAAATGGACAGCACCTGAGTTAAATACACGAGTGTCACAGCAAAAGGGTCTGAATACTCAGGACCATGTGATATTTAAGTTTTTCTTTTTTAATAAATCTGCAAAAATGTCAACAATTCTGTGTTTTTCTGTCAATATGGGGTTCTGTATGTACATTAATGAGGAAAAAAATGAACTTAAATGATTTTAGCAAGTGGCTGCAATATAACAAAGAGTGAAAAATTTAAGGGGGTCTGAATACTTTCCGTTCCCTCTCTCTCTCTCTCTCTCTCTCTCTCTCTCTCTCTCTCTCTCTCTCTCTCTCTCTCTCTCTCTCTCTCTCTCTCTCTCTCTATATATATATATACACACACACACAGTATCTCAAGTGAGTACACCCCTCACATTTTTGTAAATATTTTATTATATCTTTTCAACACTGAAGAAATGACACTTTGCTACAATGTAAAGTAGTGAGTGTACAGCTTGTATAACAGTGTAAATTTGCTGTCCCCTCAAAATAACTCCACACACAGCCATTAATGTCTAAACCGCTGGCCACAAAAGTGAGTACATCCCTTTTTTGGTTTATAGCTGGTGACTCCACCTTTTCCAAATTCACTCCCGATCTGCCATTCTGATCTAGGCCAAGATGGCGAGTCCTGCTCTCGCAGCCCTCTGGAAACCCCAGAAAACAGCCCATTCACAAAAGGGACAGAAGTGAAGCTGCTGCGTCATCGGCAGCCTGGCTGTCTGAGCCCAGAAGAGAAAACCAACTGGAGTGGAACAAAATGGAGGCATGGGACATTGGCACAGACAGCTAAACAACAGACTGTTGTAGGACATCGCTGGATCCGCTGGGCAGGTGAGTGTGTGTTCCCAATTTAACCACTGCATTATACTATACTGCAACAGGGCGGCTCCTACAGTCACAGCAATGTACCCGTACATTACTGCCATGTGATTGTACACAGTGGGAGTTTGTCAGCAGATCCTGGCCAATGATTAACAGCCAGGACCTGCTGATCGACTGTGTCAAATCACATCCCAGACCCCTGTGTTGTCAATCAACAAAAGGCTCTGTACAGAGGGAACAATCTCTCAGTTTCTTATCTCTGCAGGCAAAGAAAGAAATTGATCTGTGGTAAAAGCAGCACACTGTACACACATTACACATTGTTAAGAACACAATTAACCCCTTGATTGCCCATAGATGTTAACCTCTTCCAGCCAGTGTCATTAGTACAGTGACAGTGTATATTATTAGCACTGATCACTATAATAGCGTCACTAGAGATATCAGTGCCAGTTAGCTAGATCCCACAAAGTGGCAGTTAGTGTCAGATTGCCCGCTGCACTACCACAGTCCCACTTTAACCTCCCTGGTGGTAATCCTGAGTGTGGCTCGGGGTTAAATTTCAGTACCATTAGTGGTAACCCCAAGCCACACTCGGGATTACACTGCAGGATCCTGGTGCAGTGTACTTACCTTGTCCCCAGCATCTTTGTCCCCTCGCTGCGTCTGTGGGCTGTGTCCTCCGCCCAATGCCTCTGTGTGCCGGGCTCTGCTCCCTGCGAGCGTCGCAACACATGAGGCAGGGCCCGGCGGCAAATTCAAAAATGACAAAATTCATAATACATACAGTACACTGTAATCTTATAGATTACATTACTGTATGAAATCATTTCACCTCCCTTTTATCCCTAATGCTTTGTCCAGTGCCCTGCATGCAGTTTTATATTATATATACTGTTCTTTCTGCCTAGAAACTTCAGATTGTCCATGGCAACCGAAAAGGGTCCCTTTACATCAAAAGTGGTTTTAGACCAGCTAGAAAACAGCGATAGTAAATTAGAACACTTGCAGAATTGAGCGAAAGTGAATCACGGGGAAATACATTTTATTATTATTATATTATTATTTTTTATAATTATTTATAGTTATTTATTATATTATAATTTATGATTTTGTGTTTCAAACTTTATCATCCCTGGGATGTCTACTAGACTTTTGTTTGGACAGATTTAGGTGAGTTTTTCCTAAGAATTACAGGCCCAAATTTCTATGCAAAACAATTGAACTGCTTTGAGACACAAAAATCTGACATAATCATACCGCCAGGGTGGCTAAGTCGCTGGTCACCGCCATTACTAATATGAAAAAAAAAGAAATAAAAATTCCATTGTATATACCATTGTTTGTAGACACTATAACTTTCATGCAAACTACTTAAAGCGGGGGTCCCTCGAAAATTTTTTTTTTAGATGTCAGCAGCTGCAAATACTGCAGCTGCTGACTTTTAAAATAAGGTCACTTACCTGTCCCGGGGTCCAGCGATGTCGGCACCTGGAACCGAACCGTCCCTCGGTCCTCGGGTGCTGCCGCCGCCATTCTCAATGAGGGAATCAGGAAGATAAGCGTTGCGGCTTCACTTCCCGAATTCCCTACTGAGCATGCGCGAGTCGCGCTGCGCTTTCTCAATGGTGCCCGCTATCTCCTGGGACCTGTGTCTTTCCCAGGAGACGACGGGGGAGTGCGGGACTCCCCCTCCCCCCTGAAAGGTGCCAACTGTGACACCGGAGGGGGGGAGGAATCCGATGAGCGGAAGTTTCACTTTTGGGTGGAACTCCGCTTTAATATACACTTATTGGGATTTTGTTTTTTTTACCACGCAGAATATATTTTGGCCTACATTTTTAAAGGAATTCGATTTTTTTTATTAATATTGAATATGTTTTATACCAGAAAGCAAAAAATATTGTTTTTTTTTTCAAAATGTTTTGTCTTTTTTTTTTATATAATAAAAAACAAAAAACTCAGTGGTGATCAAATACCACCAAAAGAAAGCACTATTTGTGTGAAAACAAAATTATATAAATTTAATTTGGGTAATGGTTGCATGACCCCACAATTGACAGTTAAAGTAACATAGTGCCGGACAGCACAAAAATGCCTGGTCATGAAGGGGGTAAAACGTTCCAGAGCTGAAGTGGTGAACCCAGCATAAAAGGTAAGTGGGGATGGTGGGGAGAAAGAGAGTGAAATTCCTCTTTAATGGAATCTCAAAAGCAGTTTTTTTTTAAATCCACATTTTTACATCTACAATGCTTTTTTTTTCCTGCCCCCCAATTGTACTCCTGCTTTGGCACCCTGTCACATTTGCTTTCAGTGGAGACTATGAGGGGCATGTCATATACCACTGCTGTGACCATTAAGAAGATGCTCCAGAGCAATTTCAGACCCATGCATGTAGGTATAAAGTGGCAGTCAATCAGAGAGTAAAAATAAAATGTAAAAAAAAATCATGGCAATTGTTTATGATACCTAGTAATTTAGAAAATGAAATGTCATCTACTTTATTTCTCAAATATATTGGTATATTGATAAAAGCTTTTCCATTGTGCATTTTTGTTATTGCATTTGAAAACTGCATACCTGGAATCTTTTGAACCTGTACCAATGTTTTTATTTAATGGAAGCTCAAAGGCTCAAATTTTACCAACA
Organism: Lithobates clamitans; assembly: GCA_037952925.1. Lineage (NCBI taxonomy): Eukaryota > Metazoa > Chordata > Amphibia > Anura > Ranidae > Lithobates > Lithobates clamitans. Next base: position 2,344,122 of record JBBGZY010000965.1, on the reverse strand, counting down.
TGCACAATGTCTGCAACCTATAAACACTGAGAATTTAATTCCCAATATGGTTGTGAGTTCATTGGTGCCAGTGAAAAAAAATGTTTGCTTAGAAATGTGATCTTGTTTTAAATTTGGTATTTTTTTTATGTTCAAGGGCTGTTTTTTTATTAGTTGAAAAATCAATACATATTTAGTTATAGACTTATGGTCATAAGTTATTGATTGCATTTCTGTTTCCACAATGCAATCTCATAATCTGATCGATCGATCAGGATTCATGGGCACAGCATTTCAGTACTGTCAATTGATGCAAAACGATTAATAATTTTTTGACCTGGTCAATCGACGATTGATTAAATTTGATTTAAATTGAGTCTAAATCAATCTAAAGGAAAGTTATGGCTATTTGATCTGCGAATCAATCAAAATGATTAGATAAAAAAATCAAAATGTATATGGCAGCCATAAGAGTTGACCAGTTTTGCGATCTAATCAGGCTCTAGTATATTTTACATGGGTTGACATTGAACATGCTAGCAGGAGAGGAGAGCAGAGTGAAGACTCATCAGTATGTTAGCCTCGGTTCACACCAGAGGCGGCACAACTTGCAGGTCGCCTCACCGAGGCGACCTGCACACGACTGCCCGGTGCGACTTGCAAAACGACTTCTGTATAGAAGTCTATGCAAGTCGCCCTCAAAGTCGTACAGGAACCTTTTTCTAAGTCGGAGCGACTTGCGTCGCTCCGATTAGAACGGTTCCATTGTACTGAACGGGACGCTACTTCTCAGGCGACCTAGGTCGCCTGACAAGTCGTCCTAGTGTGAACCGAGCCTGACTGCTTCCACAATTTCTATTCAGCAACCTGGTGATGTGTTTTTGACCAAGCTCTACTGCAGGGCTTTGTTATGCTGTATTTTGCAGGGGTACCTGGATCACACAGCTGGCTAAACGTTATTACAAATCCTTTGGAAAGTAAACCCTGTATTTTGATGCTTTTCTGGAATTCAGTGCATCCCTCTTTTTGGGTGGGTTATGAGAGATGGCCCTTCCCAAACAGGATATTGCACTAAATGTATGGGTTTGATTTGAAAGATGGCATTGCCTCCATTCAGGACAGGGCCTCTGTGAAGGGACGAGATTCCCTTCCTGAAAAAAACAACCAGTAATCTAATCAAGATACAGTAATTGGGAACAGAGGAACTACTGCAGCCAGCATATAACATTAACCATAAGTATATAGAAGCTTTATATAAGAAAAGATTAAGAATAGTACATACATCCAATGTACCAATGTTTATCAGCAAAGGGCATGTTAGGATTCCTGGTGGCATTGTGCACATATATCCAGGTATACAGCATATAGTTATTAATAGAGATACCGCCAGATGAATGTAGCAGCAAAGATCAGTTGCAGGGGTCCCTCAATATGATGATGATGCAGTGTCCGTTTTTGTGTAAGAGACAAGATCAGAGGTGATGGGGAGATCCTCCAACTGTTGTCTAACCAGCCAGGAATGCAGATTCGTACCAGGCAAAATCATTGTGTGGGACTAGAGCTCAAAATCTACTTTACATCTTACTCCCTAATAGTTCCTAATCTGTCATGCAACTGGACCTCTAACTGCCAGACATGGATGTTGGATACCTAACTTGGCTCCAGCCTATGCTGGTTATTAAGCCCCAAACTAAACTAGATATAGAAACCCAGCCCAGAAGAGACAGGGTTAACTAAAATAACAGGAGCTGCATACATATATAGTGATATGGACTACCAGCAGAAAGTACCATACCTTTCAGTGTTTCTGGACATCGCTTTTCCTTTTGGTAATCAGTGTAACCAGTGACCTCATATCTGTGTGCCCAACAAAGTGAATTATGAGACGTATAGTTTTCCTTCTTGGTTGCTTTGCACCCATGTACTCTAATAGGGCGTACACACAGTCGGACTTTGTTCGGACAATCCTAGGATTTTTTCCGACGGATGTTGGCTCAAACTTGTTTTGTCTACACACGGTCGCACAAAGTTGTCGGAAAATCTGATCGTTCTAAACACGGTGACGTAAAACACGTACGTCGGGACTATAAACGGGGCAGTGGCCAATAGCTTTCATCTCTTTATTTATTCTGAGCATGCGTGGCACTTTGTCCGTCGGATTTGTGTACACACGAAAGGAATTTCCGACAACGGATTTTGTTGTCGGAAAATTTTATCTCCTGCTTTCCAACTTTGTGTGTCGGAAAATCCGATGGAAAATGTCCGATGGAGCCCACACACGGTCGGAATTTCCGACAACACGCTCCGATCGGACATTTTCCATCGGAAAACCCGACCGTGTGTATGGGGCATAAGACTACACATCCCAGGGGTCTTTGCTGTAACATAAAGATTGCTGGGAGTAGCTATAAAAGGACCGAAAAAGCTGGTGCAGAGATCTCTTCCTCCTGGGCCTGACACAAGACAGACCTCTCTGTGCAACAGGAAGAAAGGTCGCTGCCTACCACGCAGAGTCTTACTTCCAACCCGAGGCCTAAGGGGCCTATCTCTATTATTCGCTGTCGGACATCCTGTCACCAACATCACTCGGATTGCCTGCCTGTCGGTGTGGGTGCGCGTGGCAAGCTTTACATCAGAAGACCGAAACAGTGGATCCTCTGCACAAGTGCTGCTACACGAGTTCCTGTCCAGAAGACATCTGAGCGATTTGGTTGTTGGTGAGAGGGCAAATTGCTCGACCTTTATCTATTCATTGCCACCATTCCAGAGACACTTTGCACAGACATCTTTACCCAAAGAACACTTTACTGCATTGCTTGAACAATGTGCTCAGACGCCTTTAGATATTCACCACAATAATTCTATTCATTTCATTATACCCAAACAGATTACAGTTAATGAGCTCCAACTAGCCGGGGAAGAACATCAGATCTGCAACGTGGAACTCTTTTACCATAACTTATAGAAGGGCCCTTATATTACTCTTTGTAGACCTGCTCCCTTCTTTAGGATATCATAGGCTGGCTAGAATACATCCTTCTCAGTGTGACAGCATAAGTAGTTAACTGAAACATCCACTAGGAGGTGGCCTCTGATCAAAGGGGAGTGCACATACAGCTGTGCTCATAAGTTTACATACCCTGGAATACTTTATGATTTCTTGGCCATTTTTTCAGAGAATATGAATAACACAAAAACTTTTCTTTCACTCATTGTTAATGTTTGGCTGAGGCCATTTATTACCAATCAACTGTGTTGACTCTTTTTAAATCATAATGGCAACAGAAATTACCCAAATGACCCTGATCAAAAGTTTACATACCCCAGTTCTTAATACCGTGTATTGCCCCCCTTAACATCAATGACAGCTTAAAGTCTTTTGTGATATTTGTGGATGAGGCTCTTTATCTTCTCAAATGGTAAAGCTGCCCATTCCTTTTGGCAAAAAGCCTCCAGTACCTGTAAATTCTTAGGCTGTCTTGCATGAACTGCACATTTGAGATCTCCCCAGAGTGGCTCAATGATATTGAGGTCAGGAGACTGAGATGGCCACTCCAGAACCTTCATTGCTGTAGCCAATGGCAGGTCGACTTCGCCTTGTGTTTTGGATCCTTGTCATGTTGGAATGTCCAAGTACGTCTCATGCGCAGCTTCCCGGCTGATGAATGCAAATGTTCCTCCAGTATTTTTTGATAACATACTGCATTGATCTTGCTGACATCTTTGACCAAATTTTCTGTGCCTTTGTAGCTCACACATCTCCAAAACATCAGCAATCTACCTCCGTACCATTTCATCATAGGCCTTGTTGACTCCCCAAATGTAGCGTTTATGGTTATGTCCAAAAAGCTCAATTTTGGTCTCATCACTCCAAATTACTTTGTTCCAGAAGGTTTGAGGCTTGTCTCTGTGCTGTTTGGCATATTGTAAGCGGGATACTTTGTGGCATTTGCGTAGTAATGGCTTTCTTCTGGTGATTTGACCAGAAGTGCCTCCCTATTGGGAAGTGCCTCCCTATTGTGCATCTTGAAACAGCCACACCACATGTTTTCAGAGAGTCCTGTATTTCACCTGAATTTATTTTTGGGTTTTTCTTTGCATCCCAAACAATTTTCCTGGCAGTTGTAGCTGAAACTTTAGTTGGTCTACCTGACTGTGGTTTGGTTTCAATAGAACCCCTCATTTTTCACTTCTTGATTAGAGTTTGAACACTGCTGATTGGCATTCCCAATTCCTTGGATATCTTTTTATATCCCTTTCCTGTTTTATACAGTTCAACTACCTTTTCCCGCAGATCCTTTGACAATTCTTTTGCTTTCCCTATGACTCAGAATCCAGAAACGTCAGTGCAGCACTGGATGAAAGATGCAAGTGTCTGTCAGGAGTCCAGAAACGCATTGACCTTTTATACACACACCCTAATTACAAGCAAACAGATCACAGGTGAGGATGGTTACCATTCAAATCCCTTTGTGTCAACTTGTGTGGGTGTTATCAGGCCAAAATCACCAGGGTACGTAAACTTTTTATCAGGGTCATTTGGGTAGTTTCTGTTTCCATTATGATTTAAAAAGAGTAAACACAGTTGACTGATAATAAATGGCTTCAGCAAAACACTAACCATGAGTGAAAGACATGTTTTTGTGTTATCATTCATATTCTCTGAAAAATGGCCAAGAAATCATAAATTCTGCCAGGGTATGTAAACTTATGAGCACAACTGTATATGTATATAATATTATTGTTGCTGAACAATTGTCTTGTCTCTTTGGGAGGAATTTGTTTGCTGAGTTGGCGCTGTTATCCCAGCTGAGCAGATTTATTATCTCTCTCTTTGAAATAACTCTCCTTATTTGGTTCAAGTAAAATATTTCAGAACCTAATTTGTAGTTGTTTGATTATTGCCACACAGTGCTACAAGGATGTCCAGACCCAGAGTGTCAGGTGGGTTGGAAGGTTCACTTGGTCATGGCCGTGCAGATGAGCAGGTACTTCTCAGCAGTTCCTTAGGGGGCCATGCTACATTTGGGGGCTCGTCCGAGATGCTATCTGCAGCAGGCCCCAGCCAATCTAGATTGGAACCGCAATCTGCAAGGGAAGCCGCATCCATGACCACGGTCGATTCTGGAGATCTCGGGTAGTGTGCATACTGAGAAGTAGATCAGAAGGTGCCTGAGAGCTCTGGTGCCAGGACACTGGGCCTGGAGACTGAAGCCTCAGAGGAGATGGATCAAGTCAGGGCACTGATAGAATGGCAGGAAGAGGTGCCAGTGTGATTTCAGGAGGAAGAGGTCTGCTTAACGAAGGGAAGACTGCGCTCCGAAGATATGAAGGGAGACCAGAAGAAAACCAAGAAAGGAGGAGGCAAGTCATCATTTCTCCCTCACCCGTCAGTGCCTAAGCAAGACACAAAATTAAACCCCCCAGAGCATGGAAGTGGGAACAGGAAATCAATGCACATCTTGCTAAACAAGCAGTTAAATCACAATCATTGCCTCCCAGGAGGCCTGTTAGAGTACACACCCTAGAGTCACCTGGGGGGGAACCTACCCAAGAGCTTAGTGGGGCCTTCCCCTATAGTATCAATCCAATACGCAAGCACTGCTGGAGACTTCTATCATAAGCACTTGAAACATCCCCTTGTGCAAACTTGACGAGCTAGAAACTTGGGGTATCGGGACTCGGAAGTTCCCTTACGATGGTTACATACCTATCAGAATAACCTTTGACTCTGCCCTAGCCGGAAGACCAGAGACCTTCGATACGTTGGCAGTGGTATGTCCTCGACCGCCTGGAGCCAGACAAAATTCTCTACTGATAGGCACTAATACCAACCTGGTAAGAAGGCTACTCACTCCCTTGGCCATAGAGGGTGCTCCTGTTGGCAAAATCCCTCATTTGGGGCAAGCATTTCAGAGAGTATTACAAGAAAAGCAGGCACCTGCTGAAGGAGTGGAAAGGTTGTGGCTACTGGACACTCAAGAGAGGGTGCTATAGCCTGAGGAAAGAGCCTGCCTAAAAGCCACCGTTAACTTGTCCTGGGACCAGCCGGTGGTGGTAGAAGCTGATGCCACAGAGAAAGAAGTCGGGATAGAGCTAGTTCCACAGATTGTACCCACTCAGGCTTTGTTAAAGAGTGGGGGGCGAATTGCTGTCAGTGTGCGGAATGTCACTAGTCACCCAGTCAGCCTGAAACCTTGAATGGTGATTGGGAAATTGAGTGCTGTCAACCCGGTATCGAAGAATGAGACAGCCCAAGTGGGAGATAGAAGAAACGCCAATGCTTGCTGCCCAAGCCACCCCCTTGCCTGGGAAGGAAGGATTAAAGCTCAAATAGCTTGATGGGGGAAAATGTTCTCGAAAAATGACTTTGATGTGGGCTCTGCTAAGAGTGCTCAACATTGAATCTGATTGACTGAAGATAAGCCATTTCGAGAGAGGGCAAGGCGGGTCCCCTTATGCGATTTGGAAAACCTTTGGGAGCAACTGGCTGAACTGAAAAGGTCAGGAGTGATTAAAGAGTCCCAAAGCCCTTATGCTTCTCGGATCATGGTGGTGAGAAAGAAGAATGTGTTTCTCCGGATGTGTATTGATTATCGAACCTTGAATCAAAGGACTATCCTAGATCAATACACGACTCCCCCTATAGAAGAAGCCTTGCAGTGGTTATCAGGGGCCAAATAGTTCAGTGTGTTGGACTTGAAGAGTGGATACTACCAGATCCCTATGCACCCAGAAGACCAAGAGAAGATGGCCTTTATTAGCCCACTGGGATTTTTCGAGTTTGATTGCAGGCCCCAGGGATTGACTGGAGCTCCTGCCACGTTCCAGTGACTGATGGAGAATACAGTGGGTGATATGAATTTGGTAGAAGTATTAGTCTACCTAGATGACATCATCCTGTTTGGCCAAACCTTGGAAGAACATGAGGCTTGATTGGAGAAGATTTCCAACGATTACATGAAGTGGGTTGAAGCTGTCATTGGAGAGGTACCAATTTTATCAGACCTCTGTCACCTACTTAGGACATGTGGTATCCACAGAGGGGATAGCCACTGACTCCCAAGAACTGGAGGCGGTCACTTCTTGGCCCTGCCCTACAGTCACCGAATTGAGGTCGTTCTTGGATTTCTGCTCCTACTACAGACAATTTGTGAAGAATTTCTCCCAAATTGCTCGGCCATTAACGAGATGCTACAGAAGAAAACGGACAGAGAACAGCAGAAAACCCAGAAAGGGGGGAAGCAGGAGCCTAGGGAATCTATCCAGGACCAATGGACAGTGAAGTGTGAGAGGTCCTTTGAGTGGTTGAAGGAGAGTCTGGTCAAGGCTCTGGTGTTGGCCTACGCTGACCCCTCGAAACCTTAACGAATTACATGTGGATGCCAGTAGAGATGGTATTGGTGGAGTGTTGTACCAGGAGTTGGAGAGGAACCTCCGCCCAGTAGCCTACACGAGCCACAGCCTTACTCCTCCTGAGAAGAATTATCCGGTGCACAAACTGGAGTTCTTGGCTCTCAAGTGGGCCGTAGTAAATAAACTCCGGGACTACCTGTATGGAGCCGCCTTTGTGGTGAAGACTACTTTATCTGAGTTCCATTATAGTTTGAAATATCAGCCAGGAGTGGGAAATAGAGACGCTGATGCTCTTTCCCAAAGACCACACTTCACCCAGAGTGGTCAGAGGAGTTGGGTTCACTTGCCTCCCAAAGGAGTCCAGGCTGTGTGCCAGGGAGTAGAATATAAACACAGGGGAGCCATAGGGGCTGAAGCTGTGGAAGTCACCCCTGTGGGAGTACCAAAACACTACTGTAACCTGACTCAAGTACGCAGCCAAGAACTGCCTCAGTTGACTAAGGAGGACATGAGAAGAGATCAGCGGAAAGATCCGCTAGGGAATCTAATAAGGAAGTCACTATCGACTAAAGACCCTCGGATGTTGATGAATAGCCCCATTGAGGGCGCCAAGGCGATTCATAGGGAATGGGAACGAATGAAAATGGAAGAGGGGATCATATATCGAAGAGGTCCCTCCGAAGAGACCGAAAGTGTAAGTCAGCTGTTCAGACTGTGTTAACCACCCTCCATGATGACTACGGTCACTTAGGCCCAGATAGAACTTTCAAGCTAGTCAGGGCCTGATTTTACTGGCCGTCCATGAGAACGGAGGTGGAAAGCTACTGTTGCTCTTGCGTCAGGTGTATCCAGAGAAAGACTCTACCCGGCAGGGTCGACCCAATGGGCTATCTACATAGTCAAGGGCCAATTGAGTTGGTGTGCATTGATTTCCTGTGTCTGGAACCTGATCTGAGTGGGAGGAGTAATGTCCTACTTGTGACAGATCATTTCACACAATATGCCCAGGCTTTCCCCACCAGGGATCAACAAGCTAGCACAGTGTTCAAGACCCTAGTGGAGAAGTTCTTTGTTCATTAAGGGTTGCCTCAGCATCTACACTCAGATCAGGGCCGGGACTTCGAGAGCAAATTAGTTTGCAGACTGTGTGAACTTTTGCACATAAAGAAGTCTAGAACTACCCCTTATCACCCTCAAGGTGAACCACAACTGGAGCGTTTCAACCGCACTCTCTTGAACATGCTGGGAACCCTCCCACTAGAGAATAGAAACAACATTGGGCAGACCATATCGCTGCAATAGTACATGCCTACAATAGCACCTCGAATGATTCTACGGGATACTCCCCTTACAGACTGATGTTCTGGAGAGAGACTAGTTTACCAGTGGACCTAGCATTTGGAACATCCATAGATCACACCTCTCACGCCTCTTATAAGGGATACGTTGACAGGCTAAGGAAGAATATAAAGGTAACTTATGAGAAGGCAAAGGAAGCCTCTACCATCAGGGAACAAAGGAATAAAAGGAACTTTGATCTTAAAGTGAGAGTCCAGAATCTACAACCTGGGGATCGGGTGTTATTGTGCAATCTAGGGGTGCCAAGGAAACATAAGCTAGCTGATCAATGGCATTCCCAACCTTACATTGTTTGCAAACGACTGCCCAGACTTCCTGTGTATCAGATTAGACCAGAAGGAAAGACTGGGCCTCTAAAGACTTGGCATCGGAAGCATTTGTTACCTATCTCAGAGGCTGTCTGAATACCTTCAGTCCCCGTCCCCGAGCCCCTTCAGTCTCCAACATTGAGGCCTCGGGTCAGAAAGCCCTGTCCTCTCACATCTCCGGAAGAAGAAAACCATGATGAGGAAGTACCTCTGGATTTGTTGTGGGTCCACCCTTTGGGAGATGATTTCCTTGTTCCTGAGGCTGAAGTAGAAGACTGTCTAGGGACAGGCCTTCACTTGCCTGACATTGAGGCCATGGCTCCCTACACGCTTCTGGAAACTAAGGAAGTCAAGCTGGAATCTAGTGAAGTGTCTGATATGGTTGATGCACTCATCCCTCTTACTAACATAACAGAGGGAGAGATAGTGCCCGAACCTGAGCCTGAAATAGAACCAGAACCTGAAATAGAACCAGAACTTGAGGCAGAGCCAGAGACCGAGGTAGGCTCTGAACCGAAAGCTGGATGCAGTTATTGGGGAACGGAACAGGAACCTGAGTCACTGGAAGACATACACTTTTGGCTGTGACCTAAGATATGTCCCCCAAAGAGGTTGACCTATGACACTCTTGGAGAAAACTCAGATGAACTCATACCCACTGCTCAATGTCCCAGTCAAGCACTTGCCTCTTTCACGGAGTCCTTGTTGAAGGATGACCTTGATCCACCCTCTGACACTATTGGGTGGGCCACTGATCTACTTTTGGCCTGTCATAAACTTAACATGACTTCCTCCCCTGTTGATGTATATAGTTTGTTATCAGAGGATCCTTCATTAAGCCAGTTATTAGCAGCTACAGCCTCTAGTTTAGTAGACAATTAATTGATTAGCTTCCTGCAGTAAAATGATTCTAGGTTATGCCCTGTCTTTAGGGACCATAGACTTTCAAGTGGGGGGAGGATGTAGCGATATGAACTACCAGCAGAAAGCACCGTACCTTTCAGTGTTTCTAGACATCGCTTGTCCTTTTGGTAATCAGTAGTAACCAGTGACCTCATATTTTTGTGCCCAACAAAGTGAATTATGGGACGTATAGTTCTCCTTTAGATGGTTGCTTTGCACCCATGTACCCTAAGACTACACATCCCAGGGGTCTTTGCTGTAACATGAAGATTGCTGGGAGTAGCTATAAAAGGAGCAAAAAGCTGGCGCGGAGGATCTCTTCCTCCTGGGCCTGACGCAAGATGGATCTCGCTGTGCAACAGGGAGAGGTTACTGCCTACCACACAGAGTCTTACTTCCAACCCAAGGCCCAAGGGACCTTCACCACTAGGAATCTATTGCTTTCATTATACCCAAACAGATTACAGTTAACGAGGACACAGATGGAAAAAAAAAAATCTGACAGAGGTTATAACCTTTCCTCGCTCTATCCAAAATGAAAAAAAAAAAAAGTTTTGCCTTTAGTTCTACTTAAAATAGTTGTAAAGTCTCAAGGATTTTCACCTTAATGTATTGCTTGCATTAAGGTGAAAAACCTCCTGTTGGGCAGCTGCCCCCCAGAGTCCCCCTTTTTCTTACCTGAACCTAATCGTTCCAGCGAAGAGCACAAGCCCAGCAGCTCCAGCCACTGTCTCGGGTCCTCGTTGGACAGATTGATACCAACGGGAGCCATTGGCTCCCACAGCTGTCAACTAAATCCAGTAAAACGGGAGCTGTGGGCGGGGCCGAGTCCTGCCGTCTGTTACAATAAACGCAGCAGCAGGACTTGGGAGCACGCCTGTAAGGGTGCCCCCATGGAATGCGGGTCACCATGGGTGCATTTGATGAGGAGGAGGAGTCAGGAGCGCTTCCAGGGGACCCCAGAAGAGGAGTATCGGGGCCACTCACTCTGTGCAAAACCCTTGCACGGAGGAGGTAAGTAGGACATGTTTGTTATTAAAAAAACAACCTTTATCACTTTAACCACTTGCTGCCAAATTACATACCTGGTACATCATTTGACTTCAAGTGGCTGTACCGGGCTGCAGGCATCAGCAGGGTACAGCTTTTTTAGAGCCGGCGGCCGTCTCTCTTGTAATAGCAACCAGAATGGCTAACTAGTCACTCAACTGGTATTACAAGCAGCTTGAGGGGATGTCCGCTCCTCCGGCCACCTTCCGCAGCTCTCTCGGGCTTTCCCATCCCACTGGGAGACCCGAGTTACTAGCCGGCACGTCTGCCAGCTAGCTGGAGACCCATACAAAGCTGGAATCGGTTTTGATCGGGTCTCCACTATGGTAACCCGGAAGCAATGACATGACATCACTTCCAGTTTACCTGAAAGTTAACGGTGCCATTTTTTGAAAATCGAAAGCATTTAAAAACACTGATCTTGGCATTTTGAATGCTTTCAAGTGCAAAGGAGGGATCTGGGGTCTTATTAACCCCAGATCCCTCCATTAAGAGTACCTGTCACATGCCTATCGCTACCACAAGGATCTTTACATTCCTTGTGACAGCAATAAAAGTGATAAAAAAAAATCAAAATTAAAGCAACAGTGTTCAAAAAAATTAAAAACATAAAGCATCCTTGTTCCCCTGTGCTAGCATGCAAGGGACATGGAAAGGGAGTAAGGGTGGAAGTAATTTTTTTTTTTTTGACGCTTACGATTGTAAAATCCTATTTTTTTTTTTTTTTCAGACGCTTATGATTGTAAAATCATTTTTTTTTTCTCAGACGCTTATGATTGTAAAATCATTTTTTTTTTCCTCAGACGCTTACAATTGTAAAATCATTTTTTTTTTCTCAGACGCTTACGATTGTAAAATCATTTTTTTTCTCAGACGCTTACGATTGTAAAATCATTTTTTTTCTCAGACACTTACAATTGTAAAATCATTTTTTTTTTTTTTTTATGCTTACGATTGTAAAATCCTTTCTTTTTTTTTCTCAGATGCTTACGATTTCTAAAATCTTTTTTTTTTTTGACCCTTACGATTGTAAAATCATTTTTTTCTCAGACACTTACAATTGTAAAATCATTTTTTTTTTTTATGCTTACGATTGTAAAATCCTTTCTTTTTTTTTCTCAGATGCTTACGATTTCTAAAATCTTTTTTTTTTTTGACCCTTACGATTGTAAAATCATTTTTTTCTGACACTTACAATTGTAAAATCATTTTTTTATTTTATGCTTACGATTGTAAAATCCTTTCTTTTTTTTTCTCAGATGCTTATGATTTCTAAAATCTTTCTTTTTTTTGACCCTTATGATTGTAAAATCTTTTTTTTTTTGACCCTTACGATTTTAAAATCATTTTTTTTTTTTACCCCTACGATTGTAAAATCATTTTTTTTTTTGACCCCCTACGATTGTAAAATCTTTTTTTTTTTTGACCCTTACGATTGTAAAAAAAATTTTTTTTCTCAGATGCTTACGATTGTAAAATCATTCTTTTTTCCTCAGATGCTTACGATTGTAAAATCATTTTTTTTAATGAGACGCTTATGATTGATACATTGTAGGGTAGATAACTTAAAAAAAAAGAAAAGAAATCTCATGCCTTAATGTATTTGGCCTGTAGGCGGCAGCAAAGAGCAAGTTTCCCTTTATTATCCAGACAGCGCTCCGAATAGAAGTAGACAAGTTGGAGGCGCAGAACGAATGAGCCCCCTACACTCACACACATATACATATACATTCACACACACATACACACACATACACGTTACCATGTAGACTAATGATACCTGTCCGTGTAAATGGGACAGCAATGGCGGAGCTCTCCTTTCTAAACCTATAAAGAGCAGTAAAAGCGGCTCCAAGCTACGATTGGGAGACATTCCTTATATTTTGGTAGTAATAACAATAATATAAGTGAAGACTGATATCGGAGGAACGAAACTAAAGGCAGGTAACACTTTAAAGCGAGTTCCCAGGAAGAGAAGCCTGTGTCGGTGCGGTCTGTGCTCACATGGTGTCGGGTAAGCTGTCTCTGGAGATGTGCGGGGAGAACAAGAAGTAGAGAAGCCAGCAGATGGCGCTATTGCACCGTGTCCCCCCTGTGCGTCCAGCAGATGGCGCTATTGCACCGTGTCCCCCCCTTGTGCGTCCAGCAGGTGGCACTGGCGCTCCTGGAACTGGCAGCGTATGACGTCAGTCTCGGTACACTGTGCTTAGTCTGACACTCTCTGCACTCTGCAACTTTCCCGTGCTTGGAGCAGGCTGGAATGAAGAGGGGGAGAGAAGTATGTCGTGATCAAGGGAGAAGAGAAATGTACCCGCCTGGCTACAAAGGGAAGGAGAGCACACTGATCTAAGGAACTATACACAGCGAAACCATGTACCTCCAACTGCTCCATGTGCTCTTGGTCGCCCCCCTGTGTTTCCCCCTGGAGACTGAGACTCCCACAGGTCAGTCTTCTTTGTTCCTCCCCTTCTCCTTCTCTCACACTCCCCCCTTCTTCTTCTCATCACTTACTACTCCTCCTCTCTCCCCTCTTCACTTGTTGGCTCCTTTTTTCTCTTCACTTTTCTGGCTTTTCTAGTTTTCCTCTTCTCCCCCATTTCTATGTCACCCCCTCTCCTCTTCTTCCTCTCCTCCTCCAAGCTTTGTCTACTTCTTGTACCTTTTTTTATTTCTCCCTTCCCATTCACTGCCCCCCTCCTCCTGTCACCTTACCCCCTTATCTTCTCATCTTTTGTCTGATAGCAAATGCAATTAGAGACCCTTCTTCACACATCATTGCCCTTGGCTACTTAAAAACACACACACACATAAATGAATATATATATATATATATATATATATATATATATATATATATATATATATATATATCTCTCTCAATCACCTGATTATGGTTATTGTATAGTTGAATGGTTATTAGTGGAAATCAGATGTAGTGGCAGGCATGCACATCCCTTGCCTCCAGCTCCAGTAAAGCCCCCTTCCTTTCTAGACGTCTAAGTTTAGTCTACAATTCCGTCTGTCTTTGGATTTTTTTTTGGCTCCACATTTCACACCTGTGCCTCCATTTTTGTCCATGCAGGTTTGCTATGCCATGTCATATGCCCACGCAGATTTGTAATATTTATGGCCTTTTTTATTCCTTTCTGTAACTTGGATACTTTCTAGACCTTCACTCCCTTTCCTTTTGTAGTTTTGGAGCTTGCTTTTGTTATTTTGCATCCTTTGCTGGAGTTTATCAGCTAATCCTGGGAATAACATATGGTGAAATGCATGTAGGTGCTGGTGTTTTTAGTAGCCAATCACGGCATCGCCTTAAAGTGTATCTAAATGGCAAAAACAAATGTGTACAGTAATATGTATTAAAACCAAAAAAGTAATAGTTACATAGTAGACGAGGTTGAAAAAAAGACAATAATATATTGCAGCTTGCCAATCATTAGATGTTGTGGCTGCATTTTTTTTTTTTTTTTCTTTGCCTTTTTTCCCTGTGGTCTGACCAGTAACATGCCTTCTGTATTAGAGTGCCACTCCTCTGGATGAAAGAGCACAGGGAGCACAGTAGACAGCAACATTTTTAAGGGGGACAGAAGTGTTACATGAACAAATGAAAACTGATCATTGTAAGCACCCCTGTCAGCGGTAAATAGTTTGTTCGATCCATGTAAATTGATACATTCTGCTGGAGAAAAAAAACAAAAAAAAAACAGAATTGCTGGCTGGATCACCAGATGAAAATGAAGAAAAGTCACTGATCACTAATCCTGAAAAAACAATGCAGCTAAATACCTTATTTTACAGCCCCGCTGTGCGGTCACATGACCTCCCAGCGCTCTCCTTCCCCGATCTGAGGACTACAGTGGGAGGGGTTGAGATTCCCCCTCTAACATCAGCTGGAAGAAGAGGAGAGAGGCGGGAGGTCACATGAGCGCACAGTGGCGCTCTGAAATAAGGTACTTCACTGCATCATTTTAAAAAAACAGACACTGCACTGTATATCTTGCTATAACAGAGGGGATTCCAGGATTTGTGATTAGTGATTTTACAGCCACAGCAGAATAGCTCTGAAGAAGAGGGGACACCCTCAAAATGCGTCAGCTGCTTTTGGACTATATATCCCACCATTGTTAGTGGCCAGCTGATCTTGCTGGATGATGCAATTGATGGACTTTATACCACATTCTTAACTCATTACTTGTTTGTGAGTATGTATTTTTATCCTTTATACATTAAAGTGTTTCAAAGGTAATACGCAAAGCTGGTGTGCCCTCTGTTCTTTTTTCCTTTTAAGTATCTTGCTGTAATAGAGGGGATTCCAGGATTTGTGATTAGTGATTTTACAGCCACAGCAGAATAGCGGCGGGAGGGGAGGAGCGGGGAGGAGATGGCTAACACACACAGACTACCGAGCCAACAGGCAGGGAGGGAGGGGAGAGACTCAGAACACGCTGCGGGATGATGGAGGCAGTAAACTGACTACAGTATCATGGATCAGCAGCCATGATTACCAAGGTCAGCACACTAAGGGGGACATGGGAACAGGTAAGATCAACCAGGTATTTTAAAGCATAGAGAGGGACAAATTACACAGCACAAGCACTGTGCTGTATATTATGATTTAAAGGAACAGAATCCTTTTTTTATTTTTTTAATTTTTTTTTAGATTTAAATACACTAACGAATTGAAGCCAAACTCCAGAATACACTTTATAAGCTGTTACAGCAAAAAAAAAAAGTTCCCTTTTGGGATAAAGGGTTTTACATGAATAAATAAAAACTGATCATTGTAAGCACCCTTGTTAGCGGTAAATAGTTTGTCCCATCCATGTAAACTGATACATTCTGCTGATGAGTTTGAACATGTGAAAAACAACAGACTTTCTGACTGGATCACCAGATACAAAAGAAGAAAGTCTAAAAAAAAAAAAAAAAAACAGATACAAAAGAAGAAAGTCTAAAAAAAAGAAGAAAGTCTAAAAAAAAAAAAAAAATGAATGCAGCCATCACATTAAGGCTGTGTTCACAAATATGTAGCGCTGTCAATTTCAGCAGCACTTTACATATATATTGTATGTTTACATCAGTTCTTGCTCACAACAAGCTTACAATCTAAGGTTCCTAACTCCCATTCATCCATACACATAGTAGGACCAATTTAGACAGAAGCCAATTCACCTACCAGCATGTCTTTGGAGTGTGATACAATACATGTTTGCTTTTGAGTTTAATACGGCTTTAAATGTACATATCGTTACAGCTGAATTGAAGGTGTGGATTATGTTGCATAGTTACATTGGTCCAGCTTGGATCAACATAAGTGTGCACATTTTGTACCTGTGGGATCCCTGTGGAAGTAGAGAATCGCTGTAGGAGTCTTTGCTACAATAGTGATCGCCAGTGTTTTCCATGTCCTGTTCTGAGTGGCTGCCCCGCTGCATAATGAGGAAAAGGAGTTGCTCGCTTGTCACAGGCACCATTCACAGAACACCTTGTATTTTTCTCAATGCAAGGCATACTGTGAATGGATGAGCTGGGGAGGCAGGGCAGTGACATCACAATCTCCACCGCATCCAATCAGAGAATACTTTGCATTTGTTGAGAAAAATAAATGCAAGGTGTTCTGTGAATGGCGCCCATGCTGAGCAAGCGAGTGACCTCTTGTTGTCACTAGACAGCAAAGCAGCTGCTCAGCATGGGACCCAAAAGATGACAGCAATCACTGTAGTAATGGTGACTGCGGTCCCACAGGAATGGCTTATGTTTACTTACATTGCTCTACGCTGGAGCTGTAACTATGCAATAAAACCCATACCTGGAATTTAACTTTATATTTACATATTAATGTACTTATTTCAACTTACCCATCATTGGATATGTTGGCTCTATTAGTTTTACTTTTTTCAGATTCCCCCCCCCCCCCCCCCCCCTTTATTTTCACCTAGTGTTTGTTGTTGTCTTATTTTAATTCAAAGACAATAACTGTGAAGGTTAATAACAACATTGTTTAAGGTTTTAGTTCAGTGCACAGGAGGTTACAAGGATGCAACATTTCTGGTAGGATCAATAGAATTTTTTTTTTATAGTTGCAGAATATGTACTTGGCTACAATAAATAAATAAAGATGGTCATACACTGAGCGAATTTTGTTTTGTGGGTGGCCCTTCAGCCTGACATCCTTTGCTTGGAAAATTGTTGGCTGTTAGAGTACAATAGCTTGCACTGCAGATGCAAGCCTGGATGAAGGAATCTGTAAGTTGAGCATACATGTTTTAGTTTTTTTTTTCTTTTTTTACGTTCAACCTGAAAAGAAAGAAAGAAAAAAACAGATTCCTCCATCCACAAAAACAAGGTGGATGGAGAAATATTACCGCTTGGGCATCGCATTTAGACAGTAGCACCCTCCGCTGTCAGCATACACTGATCAGCGGCTGCAGCTGCTGATCAGTGGAGCATTTTTCAACATATTCCTTCAATAGAAGTCGATTAACCAAGTCAGCTCTGGAAGGTTTTACTCCCTTCATGACCAGGCCATTTTTTTGCCATTTAGCACTGTGCTACTTTAACTGGTAATTGCTCGGTCATGCAACGCTGTACCCAAATTAAATTTATATAATTTTTTCACAAATAGAGATTTTGGTGGTTTTTGATCACAACTGGGTTTTTTTTTTATTTTTCATTATATAAACGAAAAAAAGACAGAACATTTTGAATTAAAAAAAATATTTTTTATTTTCTGCCACAAAACATATCCAATTAAAAAAAAAATTCTTATTAAATTTATGCTAGTCTTTGATAAAAACAAAAATCCCAATAAATGGGTATTGATTGGTTTGCATGAAAGCTATAGCACCAACAAATTATGGTATAGATGGTGTTTTTTTTATTATTTTTTTTATTTTTTACAGTGATCAGCAGTGGCGGTGATCAGCAACTTATAATGGGACTGCAATAGTGTGGGGGGCAATCTGACACTAACTGAAACTAGGGGGGACTGACTGACTAACTGCCACTGACATCACCAGTGACACTAATACAGTGATCAGTGCTAATACTATACACTGTCACTGTACTAATGACACTGGCTGGAAGAGAGTTAACACCTAGGACAATCAAGGGGTTCAAATTCTGCCTAACTATGTGTAGTGTGTTTACAGTGTGCTGCTTTTTCTAATAGATCTCTAAGTTTCTCATCCCTGCGAAGCAGGGATGAGAAACAGAGAGGTTGTTGTTACTGTACAGATTGATTGATTGTCAACACAGAGCTCTGGGCTGTGGTTGAACACAGCCAGTCAGCAGGTTCCAGCTGTGAATCATTGGCTGAGACTTGCTGACAGGCTTCCACTGTGTACAATCACAGCAGCTGCTGGCAGGTGGGGGGGGGGGGGGGGGGGCGAGCATGCGCACACCCCAAATTCAGAAGTGGGCAGCAACGTCCTGGTACACCACTTTGCCTGTGCGGGCCAGCCGTCCACAGTACATTGCGGATGGGCAGTCCACAAGTGGTTAAACAATTGATTTTGGTTGAGTGGGAGGGGGAGCCAACACAGGGCTTGAACCGGGCAAATTCTGATCAGTGCATGGCCAGCCTAATGCAGCCATCACATCGAAGGACCAGTAGGCTGCAATAAATAACATGTTTGTTCTTCGGTTTAGATATCCTTTAAGACATTTATATTCAGTAAATAGTGCAAGGAGCAAAGTACTTAGTGAAAAGCGCAGTAACCCACAGCAACCAATAACAATTTGCTTTAATGAGGACAAGATGCATTTGGTTTGGTCTGTGTTTGTTTGCTATTAAATTGCTTCCTTAATTGATACAAGTATATTATTTGCTTTGTTAGTAAATAAACTCCAGGATGTGGTTAGTACATTTCTATTCTGAAAACAACCCAAGCCAATATTATTATAATTTCTTCTCTTCTTCGTCTCCTTCGTAGTTGTTATTGTGTCCATCTCTTATCTCGTTCCACCCATTTCCTCCCCACATTACGTTTCTCTTTCACCACCTATGTTGCAGCCAACGACTTCCCATGATCCCTTTCACTTCACTTGTCTCATTGGTTTCTTCACTTTTTTTTTTTGCTTTCCAAAACACCTTCCCCTCCTCCACACCTTTATTTCCATAATCTCTTTCCTCCTTGCTATTTACGGTTTAAAATACCTCTCTTTGATGTTTTCCTTTTTTCCTTTCTAAGTGGGTATGGGAGGGGTATGTGCGGTGTATGTATACTGGGAGGCTTTTCCAGACGACCTGTAAAGTTTGAGTTAATGAGCCTTCACAGTTAAAGGCTTGTGTAGTGTTTAAAAATGAGTTTGAATCCATTAATTAACTGCTGACTTATTAATAATTGATAGAACTTAGACTTGCTGACACAGGAATAAACACTTAAAACAGAGATCTGTGGAGAGCGATGAAGGAGATTTTCAAAGCATACGAGTATACTGTGTTATATACGTTAATAGAGAGATGGGAGGAGTCAGAGGGGACGCATATATGGAAAGGTAGAAGTAGGTGTAGGGAATAGTTGCTGCATATGGAGAGATAAAAGGACCAGTTCTGTGCAGAGATAGGAGGAAATATTCCAGGGAACGGTTATTTGCAGAGATGAGAGTTGTAAGGAGCTGTTTGTATGCCGAGGTAGCTGGAGGAAATATATGAAGAGGAGACTGTAAATATATGGAGAGATAACAGTTATATGCAGAGATTGGAAAAGTTTTAGAGGCCGATATGTTAAAGGGAGTTATAGGGAGAAATTATATTGCAGGAAAGGAGATCAGTATCAAATACACGCTGAGATAAAAGAAATAATAGGAATCAGTTATATAGAGCAGGGGTAGGCAACCTTAAAGAGGTGGAGAGCTAGCTGAACAACATGGGAGAAGTCAAAGATCACCAGGCACAGTGTCGCCTTCTCACACCTGATTTAAACCTGTGATTGTCATACTACCATGTCGCAGTCACGTGCGCACGTGCATTGCATGGCAATCATGAGTTTCATTTAAATGGTGAGGAGGCAACATATCACCTCCTCACCACCTGTCAAACACACTCAGATCACTTTTTAGAAGACCAGCAGTGCTTGCTGCACTTGTGAATGAGCCCTTACTTGCTTTCGGAAGTACCACTCATATGCCCCGTACACACGGTCGGATTTTCCGATGAAAAATGTCCGATCGGAGCGTGTTGTCGGAAATTCCGACCGTGTGTTGGCTCCATCGGACAATTTCCATCGGATTTTCCGACACACAAAGTTAGAGAGCAGGAGATAAAATTTTCCGACAACAAAATCCGTTGTCGGAAATTCCGATCGTGTGTACACAAATCCGACGGACAAAGTGCCACGCATGCTCAGAATAAATAAAGAGATGAAAGCTATTGGCCACTGGCCCGTTTATAGTCCTGACGTACGTGTTTTACGTCACCGCGTTTAGAACGATCAGATTTTCCGACAACTTTGTGCGACCGTGTGTAGACAAAACAAGTTTGAGCCAACATCCGTCGGAAAAAATCCTAGGATTTTGTTGTCGGAATGTCCGAACAAAGTCCGACCATGTGTACGTCCTATTAGGGCTCGCTCACATGTAAAACCCTACGGTTGAGTTGTGATTTTACTGCCCCAATCACTACCCCCTTTAGCTGCTGAGGCAGCAGCCAAAAGATGTACACATGCTGCAGCAGGAATTAAGCTCCCTGTCGCTTTTTGTGCATTCTACCGCCTGCAAATCATGGCCCATTCAAGTAAACAGGGCCACTCCTCATGGGACAGGAGCCAGTACTACAGAGGATGCATCGGCTTATGCGGCTCTTGCTCCCTACTACAGCTCCAAGTAGTTCCTCTGCACTCTGATGCTCTGGGATGGGGATGGCGGGTCAGCAAGCCCAGACCGGTCACCTGTCCGTGATCTACTGGTAGATCGTGATCTACGGGATGCTGACCACCAATATAGAGAGATAGGGGACAGCCATATACTGTAGATAGTTATAGGGTTCTGTAATAAGCAGAGATAGGAGTAGTGATAAGGATCAGTGTTTTGTGATGATCATGTGGAGTTATAGAGATATATGCAGTGATAGGAGGAGTTATAACTGATCAACTCTTCTGATATCTACATAGAATTGATCCCTATATGCAGAAATAGGACTAGAGGCATTTGCTGTAGGGATCAGAAAGATGCAGAGATAGGAGGAGTTATAGGGGGCAGTGATATGCAGAGATCAGATGAGTAGGGATCAGTTATAACTCCTATCTCTGCATCTTTCTGGTTCTTATAACTCAACTGTTCCCTATATCAACAGGTCATGTTTTCAGACTTGCCATTATTTTGCACAGGTGATTTGATCAGTTTCACTGCCTTAGTAATTACCACAGCCGTTTCATCTGAGGGAAATGCTGAAAACACAACCTGTTGGGGGGGACTGGAGTTGAGAAACATTGCTCTATATAAAACTCCCTATAACTTCCTTTTTTTTTATTTAGAACTGATGCCTCTAGTTTTTATCTCTGCATATAACTGATCCCTATAACTCCTCCTGTATTTGCATATTTCTGATATCCATAACTTCTCCTATCTCTACCTGTAGCTGATGCCTCTAGCCCAAGGGTCTCCAAACTTTCTAAAGAAAGGGCCAGTTTACTGTCCTTCAGACTTTAGGGGCGCCGGACTGTGCCTAGTGGGAGTAAACAATCCTCGATCTTTGGTATTAGGGGGAGGAATAGTGCCCCACCGTTGATGTCATTGGGAGGAATAGTGCCACATGATTGGTGTCAGTGGAAGGAATAGTGCCCCATTGTAGGTGTCAGTGGCAGGAATAATGCCTCAATGGCCAAATAAAGGCAAGCAAAGGACCACAGTTTGGAGACCATTGCTTTAGCCCATCCTTAATCAACCAGGCCTGGAGCCCTAGGGTTCCCCCAGAGGTTGTTAGGGGTTCCTTGAGCAAGCAGCAATTTCTGCCATTTGGATAAGTTACCACTGAAAACAATGATCTTTTTAGCTATCTGTAATAGGAGAATTATTCCTGCTGACCACAAATATAAGGGACATTCTTCTCCTTCATCTTCACACTAACCTACATTGAGCAGCCATTTTTAGCAGGAGTTCCCTAAGACCAAAACATTATTCCAAATGTTCCTCCATATTAAAGTGGTTCTAAATGCTCGATTTTTTTTTTTTTTCTTTCTTTAAAATAATAAATACATCATACTTACCTGCTCTGTGCGATGGATTTGCACAGAACAGTCCTGGTCCTCCCCTTCTTGGGTCCCCGTCGGAGCTTCGTGCGAGCTTGCTCCTGAGCCACCTCTGTGTCTATGGCAGTGGTCCCCAATCTTTTTGGCACCGGGGACCGGCTGTGTGGAAGAAAATTGTGCCAAGGCCCGGGGGGAAACATTTTTTTCAGTGGGCAATTTATCGGGGGGCAATAGCTTGTGTTCTAGTGTTGGCGCTTCAATCATCACAGTACCATGGTTGTTATAGTGTCAGAATGATTGAAGCACATTATTTCTTGTATTACATTGTAATATAAATAAAATAGTTCAACTCACCATAATGCAGAATCAGTGGGAGCCCCGAGTGTGTCACTTGCCACGTCGTCTGCCACCAGATGCAGCTTGTCACTTTCCACGTCGCCTGCCACCAGATGAGGAATGTCACTTGCCACGCTGCCTGCCACCAGATGAGAAATGCCACAATGCCTGCCACCAGATGAGGAATGCCACGCTGCCTGCCACCAGATGAGGAATGCCACTTGCCACGCTGCCTGCCACCAGATGAGGAATGCCACTTTCCACACTCCCTGCCACCAGATGAGGAATGCCACTTTCCACACTCCCTGCCACCAGATGAGGAATACCACTTGCCACGCTGCCTGCCACCAGATGAGGAATGACACTTGCCATGCTGCCTGCCACCAGATGAGGAATGCCACTTGCCACTTCAACTGCCAGTGCCACCAGATGTGGATTGTCACTGTATTGGTGGCACTGGTTCATTTAGCACAGAGGACTGCCTATTAGCACAGTGGTCGTTCTTGAGTGAGGGCAGGAGAGCGGTGATGCAGGGCGGGCGGTGAGAGATGATGTCAACTCTCTGCTCCCTGCCGCACCTCCGACATTCTGCACACTGTGGGAGTGGAAGAGCGGTAATGCTAGGTGGGCAGAGAGAGATGATGTCATCTCTCTGCTCCTGTGGCACCTCCGACATTCTGCATGCTGTGAGGGCAGAAGAGCGGTGATGCTAGGCGAGCAGAGAGAGATGATAACATCTCTGCTCAACAGCCTGCTTCTTTCATCTGCCCGCCTGCCTGCCTCTCTGATCCACCGGGCTCTCTCACCCGCCCACCCACCTGCCTTGCAATGTCATGCCTGGCTGCAGAGGTCCTAGGGCCTGGTGGTGGGAGATCCCTGGTCTATGGGACACACAGAGCGTGGGTCAGCCCCACCCCTGCTCCCTCCCCAATGGCTCCTGCTACCGTGTCTCAGTCAGTGAGGAGGGAGAGACCCAGGAGGACTTCTTCTCATGTGCACATTGCTAGATCGGCTCGAGTTAAGTATTGGGGGAGCTGCACACTGAAGGTTTTTTACCTTCAAGCATTGAATCCAACCATCTTTAAAGGTTGAAGAAGGCTGCTCTAGACCCTATCTCTGCATATAACAAATCAACGCACCTGATTGTTACATAGAACTGATCCCCATATGCAGAGATTGAGCCTAGAGGCATGAGTTATAGAGATCAGAAATATGCAAAGATAGGAGGAGTTATAGGGATCAGTTTTATGTAGAAATGAGTTGAGTTAAAGTGATCAGTTTTATGCAAAGGTCAGATGAGTTATAGGATTTTTAAATTTGCAGAGGTAGAAGTTATAACTGATCAACTTATGCAATCTCTGCATAGAACTCATCCCTATAACTCTTCCTGTCTTTGCCTATCGCTGAGCCCTATAACTTCTCCTGTCTCTACCTATGGCTGATGCCTCCAGCCCCTATCTCTGCATATATTTGATCAACTCATCCAATGTCATAGAACAGAACCAAATATGCAGAGATAGGGGCTAAAGTGCATGAGTTGTAGGGATTGGAAATATTCAGAGCTAGATGTTATAAGGGTCGGTTTTATGTATAAATTGTATGAGTTAAAAGGATCAGTTATATGCACGTTAAGGGAATTAAAACATGAGCTGTGGGTAGAGATAGACTGAGTTGAACGGATCAATTATACGTGAAAATTGTAGGAATTATACGTACAGCAGATTCTTATTACAACTCCTATCTCTACAAGTAACATCCATATGATACCTAATTTATCCCTCCATAAAGTGGCGGCCTGTCTATTAGGAGCGCATGGGTGCTCCCCCCCACCCCATCCATGCATTCGGCCCCCTGATAAACATACAGGGTGCCGGACCATGGATTCAAATTGGGGGGGGGGGGGGGTTAAGCATGTTATTAGAGCCGGAGGCTCGAATAGGCTTAAAAAGACCCAGCCCAGTTGTGTGAGAATATTGAATGATTATTCGCTATTCTCACACTAATCCTGCTCCCGGCCAGTCAGGAAGCGGGTCATGAGACCCGTCACCCGATTGGCTGAAAGGAGGGATGATACTATTGGACACCTAGCATCGGGGAGGAGGAGAGAAGAGTGCCACTGGGGGGGGGGGGGGTGGAGTGGTTGTTTGCCGACCTAAAAAAAACCCAAAAAACAAAAAAACTGCCGCCACTCCATATGGATGATCCCGATAACCTCTCCTACAAATGTAGAGATGGAATGAGGTATCATGGGGATCAGTTATATTGAGAGTTATAAGTGGTTAAAGAGATTGGCTATATGGAGAGATACTGTACAAGGAGTTTTAGGAATCGGAATTATACAGATCAGCTGTAGAGAGGTAGGCAGAGTTACAAGGGTTAGTTCTATGGAGATCTTTACATGAATCAGAGATATATGGTAAGAAAGCAGAAATAGTATAGAACATATAATGTACTGTATGTAATATGATATACAAAAAGGTTGAATTACAGGGATTATTTTTATGGAACAATAGTAGTGATTTATCTATAATTTGTAGAATGTTGGAAGAATGACATTATTGTGAATATTATTGGCAATATAAGTGTTTTGGTTTAACCACACAGTTAATCTATATTTTCCTACCTGTAGAACCTGTGCAGTAATTAAAAACAGAATGTAAAATTCACTTTTATAGATGGGGTTCATTTGATCAGGATGTGAAATGAAGAGGTTAAATTTGACGTTATGGTCATAGCACCCCAGACTCATTATTTCTGGTAATATCCCTTCCTTTCCAAAGAGATCAAAGTCCTTTCTTTCTTTGGTGGAAGCATCTTTATGACTGCCTGATCTCCTCTCATCAGTGTTCTCATTATGTCGGGGCTAGAAGGTCTGTGACCTAAAGATTGCAATGTGTGAAATGCTTTTGTTGTGTAAGAGACTGACTATGAGTTTTTGTATGACATATATTTTATCTCCATGTTGGTGATCACACCAGCGCAGTATTGAAGATGGCAATACTGGTCATTGATCCTAACACACTGCCTGTTTCCACCTGTGTAGTTAAACAGAAGCACAATGAAAAGCCACCATGCATTAAAGATAGAATTGTCTGCAGCGTTCTCATTGTGTTAGAGGAGTTAATGGTACACTATTAATAAGGTTTTATTGCGGTGACCTGTGCGTAGCCTCACTGTATGTTAATTGAATACACCATCGAATACCCTGAACAACAGTTGAATACCATTGGTTAATAATTCTACGTGTTTTCATTAATTGGGATCTGGACTTGTAAGTTTTTGTTATGGTAAGCTAAGGAATGCTGTACGCCCCTATTTAAAGGGTCTGTGCAGGCAAAGTATGAAAAGGCTTTGCATTTCAAAAGATTTCCTTACACACCTCTGAATCATCTCTGTATTTAGATAACACTTGTCACATCCTGCTACTTCTGGTGTTAGTTATGGAAGTAAAACGGTGTTAGAGACATATAAGGGAGACATAGAGGGTTGCACATGGACAGTTCTGTGCAGAGAATTATGATGTCATGATGTTGATTGATGTAAAAATCAGCCAGCTGAATGGGAGTAGGAGGGCAGTGCACTAGTACTTAGTTACCTGCTGCCTGATCACTCTGCATTCTGGTTCTACTTGACTTCATATACTGTATTAGCAGCGTATAGCTTTGAAAAAAAACATTTTTTTTATTTTTTTATACCTAATATGTAGGCATTTTCAGTCTTCTATTGGCTTTCATATTGTTAATGGAGCGGTCTGCATTGGAAGAAAAAGCCATTATATTACATACGCTGTTTTGTATGAATTTCCTGTGTCAATCTATTACAGTTAAATAACTATGACTATAACTTATATCTAGTGGGAATGGCATCTTAGTGGAGAAACGTCTCTGTTTTGTACTGCTGGACATATACCAAATTGGCTGAACGTGGTACAGATAAAGCAACCATTGGAGGGGCAAATTGTGCCCCTTCCATATCCTCCTGAATTATCTGAGGTTGGACTGGATAAAAAGAAATGGCCCAATCTAAAATGTATTTTATGGGCATTGCATTTCCTTTCTCCCTCTCTGCCAGCATTTAGAATAGAATAAAATAGAAGGAAACAGGAATGTGCATCCGTTCTTTTTTTATATGATGCTGGCATTGGTCTCAAGTGGTGCACAAACACCCGGGTCCTTTGTGAGGAGGAGCCCCAGTAGAAAATGTGTCATTTTTAGAGAATTCCTGCAATCAGATATTTGTTAACTATGTCAGAACTATTTTGATGATGCCCCTTTATGAACAGAACAATGTTCAGGTTGTAGCGATGTGACAGGTTTGTGTTTTCTTTTGTCTACCTATAGTGTACGTAAACCCCAACAATTTAAAGCGTTTGTAAAGGATTTTTTTTCCTTTTTTTTTTTCTTTTAAATAACAACCATGTCGTACTTATCTGCTCTGTGCAATGGTTTAGCACAGAGCAGCCCTGATCCTCCTCTCCTTGCAACCACTGCTGGTGCTCTGGGCCCCTCCCCCTTGCTGAGTACCCCCAGTGCTATAGGGGGAACTCAGAATTGCTGATAAGGAATTCTGCACTTTCTTGAACTTTGCTGATTTGAATACTTTATTTTGTGAGTTATTCTTTTGTATCCTCCATTTGTATGTTATATTTTCACTTTTTGGGGAACCTTTCACAGAAGCTGTTGCATGGCATAGTGAACTGATAAATGGATGCATTAGCTGGCTAACATTGCTAGTGCTAATTCCAGCAACTGGGTAACATAGCTTGTGCTAATACCTGTGCAACTTTAACTACTTAAGGACCAGGTCTATTTTTCAAACTTGGTGTTTACACGTTAAAATCTTTTTTTTTTTTTTTTTTTGCTAGAAAATTACTTAGAACCCCCAAACATTATATATACATTTTCAGATCCCCTAGAGAATAAAACGGCGGTCTTTGCAATACTTTGTCACACCATATTTGAGCAGCGGTCCTACAAGCGCAATTTTTGAGGGAAAAAATACACTTTTTTAAAAATAAAAAATAAGATGACAGTAAAATTAGCCAATTTTTTTAAATATATTGTGAAAGATAATGTTATACCAAGTAAATTGATACCCAACATGTCACGCTTCAAAATTGCGCCCACTCGTGGAATGGCGACAAACTTTGACCCTTAAAAATCTCCATAGGCGACCTTTAAAAATTCTACAGGTTACCAATTTTGAGTTACAGAGGAGGTCTAGTGCTAGAATTATTGCTCTTGCTCTAATGCCGCGTACACACGGTCGGACTTTTTGACTGGACTGGTCCGACGGACGCCGAAGGACCAAATCCGGCAGACAATCCGATCGTGTGTGGGCTTCACCGGACCTTCAGCGGATTTTTCCAGTCGCAAATCTGACAGACTTTAGATTTGGAACATGCTTCAAATCTTTACGTCGTAACTCAGCCGGACCCGGAAATCCGCTCGCCTGTATGCTAGTCCGACGGACAAAAACTGACGCTAGGGCAGCTATTGGCTACTGGCTATCAACTTCCTTTTTTTAGTCTGGTGTACGTCATCACGTACGAACTTTTGTGTGATCGTGTGTAGTTAAGTCCGTTCATTATAAAGTCCGCCACAAGTCCACCAAAAGTCTGTCGAAAGTCTGTCGGACAGGCTGTCGGACTTTTGTAGCCGAGAAGTCCGACTGTGTGTACGCGGCATTACAATCGTGACCATATGTGTGGTTTGAACACCGTTTCCATATGTGGGCGCAGCTTACGTATGCGTTTGCTTCTGTGCCCAAGCTCGGCAGGACGGGGCGCTTTACATTTTTTTTTTCTTATTTATTTAACTTTTTTATTTTTTATTTTTACACTGTCTTTTTAAAAAAACTTTTTTTGGTCACTTTTATTCCTATTGCAAGGAATGTAAACATCCTTTGTAATTAAAAAAAAAAAGCATTACAGGACCTCTTTAATGTGAGATCTGGGGTAAAAAGACCTCAGATTTCACATTTACACTTAAATGCAAAAAATGAATTAAATGTCTTTTTACATTTTCATTTTAATTTCCCCTTTAAGACCATCGGGCGGAAGTGACGTTTGACATCGCTTCCATCATCCAATGTTATAGAGCTGCGTGGGGGCCATCTTTCCCTCACTTGGCTCCAGATCTGTCAGGGGAGAGGACGCGATCGTCTCCAGTAAGCAGCGGAAAACGATAAAAGTGATTTTGTGGTGATTCCGCCGCGGAGACCACTTTTATCAGAAAGAGGACCGTCTGCCGTTTAAGAATATACCGGGGTTATGGCAGCTATCTGCTGCCAATACCCCGGTACTCTACGTCAAAGTACCGATGTATAACGGCGGTGAGCGGTCCATTCTCCATTCAGGGCAAAATGACGAAGAGCCTTGAAAGCTCATTCACCAACTGGCTTACAGTCACCAACAAAAGTATTGGTACCCCTACACTTTTTCCCAAAGAATCCCTAATTGCCATAATAAGATGAACCTGCTTGAATAAATAGAATACACAATACTTTATTCCATTGTCGACAGATAAGACACTTTGCATTTTTTTAACATTGTTTCAAATATTGAAACAAATGAAATTACATGAAAATAAATATTGTTACTCCCAACACAATATTTCATAGCACACACTATTGAGGAAATAGCTGCAATTAAGCACTTTCTGTAGCTTCGAATAAAATTTCTGCACTCAACTTGCAATTTGTTGCACTCTTCCAAATTTAAACTGCTCCTGTTGTCTAAGGTTTGATGGGTTCCCCTCCCCTAACTGTGAATTTCAACTTTTTCCATATATTGAATTCAGATCAGGGCTTATAGCAATCCACTTCAGAACAGTCCAGTGTTTGCCTTTTACCATTCACGGATGTGTGGTTTCAATCATTACTCTGCTGCATAACGTTTTATGGCTGCATCTTGTAATTCCTCACAATGGACAGCAGTATATGGTGGCAGCGAGACCCAAGTGAATGAATACACAGGCTCTGCACACTGTTTGGCCCCAGTAATTCTGTGCACATGAAGCCTTATGCATCCTAGATAATTTTTTCCTGCTTTTAGATGTTCCACGCTTGAAGTGGTTGTAAAAATGGTCCCTGTTCCTTTAAAGCATGAATAACGGCACAGTCCTTGTGCTGTGTAATTTGGCCCTTTGTATCATCTAAAATACCCGGCTGATCCTGCCTGGTGCTGCCCTCCCCTCTGTAAACTGACCACATTTATCATGGCTGCTAAGCCCGTGATACTATGGTCAGTTAACGTGCCTCTGTCATCCCGCTGTCTCTCCTCTTTCCCCCTCCCTGCCTGTCAGCTCTATGTCAGTGCCCCCCCCCCTCCTACTGCTGAAATAACTGTGTACTTTATAGATGCTCCTCTGTTCGATTATGTTATGTGCCCCATTGTATGTTCCATATAAAAAATATGTAGCTGTATACCTTATTTCAGAGCACCTCTTGGTACTCACGTGACCGCCCGTCACTCTCCTCCTCTTCTTTCCTCCTCCCGCCTGACGTCAGCGGGGGATTCTCAGACCCTCATGCTGTACTTCTCAGATTGGGAGAGGAGAGCGGCAGGCAGTCACATGAGCGCCGAGCAGCGCTCTGAAATAAGGTATACAGCAACATAATTTTTATATAGAACATACACTGGGGCACGTAACATCATTGAACAGAGGGGAATCTATAAAGTACACAAAGTGGTTTTACAACCACTTTAAGAGCAGGTTTGGGTGCATTTAGGGAAAGCTGAATTCTGTACATCCAGGATCTGAGTACATGCATTTAGCCATGTTTAGGCCCCTTTCACACAGGTTGGATCTGGTTTTGCTCAGCAGGGGATCTGTCTGCTGATCCCCTGCTGACCTGAGCAGAGTGGCTGGATGACAGTTCCGTGCCCACTCCAGAAATGGACACAGCCTGCTCTACTCTATGGGCAGCCTGATGTAAACAGACCAATTGTCCGTTGCCCTCTGATTCGATCCAGCCAAATGGAGGGGAACGGATCCCCATCCATTTTTTCTTTTTTTTGCCAGATCGGACTTGGAAGTAGCTGGGTGTAAACGAACGCAAGTCTGTTTACATCTGGCGCTTCATAGAGAAGAATGAAGGGTCCTAACGGGTCTAGCTGAAAAATGGACAGCTGGACCTGTTCTAACTTCACATGTGAAAGGGGCCTAAGGATGTCTAATCAAACATGACTAAACACACTAAACTGACTGCACCTAAACACAGGTTAACATACATCGTGAGTGGCACAATTCAAAAATCATTGCATGTATTTTTATGGGTTTGGGTATATCTTCTGAATTCATATGAACTCTGGCATGACAGTACCAGTGTGAATGGGGCCTCAGAAGTTGGGGTCCATTCTCAACATAACAGTGCATTTGAATGCAGACAGTGGGCTATGCACTATCAATGCCCCCCCAAAAATATGTCTGTTATTATTGTAAATGTGTGCATTGAGGTGTAATTACAAAGGAATGGCAATACACTGCAACATATGGAGTGTTTTTTTTGTGTGTTACTATAATCTTATAATACATATTATGATGGGCATTAAAAGATGTGTTGTGTTATGTCCTTAAATGTATTCTTTTTGTGTGTATAAAGTTGATAACTAGTGTTTTCTCATATATTTGGCCCTATACATACTTTATTTTTAATAGTGATTCGTATATGCTTGACTTACTGAATTACTAATTTAAATTATTTTGGTCACCATTGGATCTAAACCGTTTAAAGCCATCTTTTCTGAGGGGCGCATAACACTTTAATTGTCATGAGATTACTGTAGGGAGATTACAGGGAATTCCACTCGTCCTCTGCACACAGCACACTATTGTGGAAACCCTGTTAGTAGCAAGCCTTTGCATCCTACAACTTGTTTAAACAGGCTTGGAGAGGCAGACAAAAGAAGGTTTTACAGTTGCACAGGGGGAAGTAGAAGTGCAGGGTGCAGTGGAAAATGAAACCACCAAGAAAGACATAGAGGAACAATATGTCTGGAGTGAGGACAGCTGGGTAGAGCTCCAGAAAAAACAAGCCATTTAAAGTAAATGCTAGCATACAGTAGGATCGAATCCTGTTTTTGGTAGGATATCTATGGTTCTGATTCCAATGCATGACTTTCCGATGAACAGAAAAGCTGCCCATACATATGTAGATATTATAATGAGGGCTAAAAAGTGCGAAAAAGTGAACTTTCGTATGAAAATTCTCAGTTTCTCAGATGACTTGACAAATCCACTTAAGGACTGGAAGGATTTGCCCCTTAATGACTAGGCCAGTTTTTGCGATACGGCACTGCATCGTTTTAACTGACAATTGCGTGGTCCTGCGATGTTGTACCCAAACAAAATTGATGTCTTTTTTTCCCCCCACAAATAGAGCTTTCTTTTGGTGGTATTTGATCACCTCTGTGATTTTAATTTTTTGCGCTATAATCAAACAAAGAGCGACGATTTTGATATTTTTTGCTATAATACATATCCAAAAATAATATATAAAAAAACTAATTTATTCTTCAATTTAGGCCGATATATTGTTCTACATATTTTTCAAAATCGCAATAGGCGTATATTGATTGATTTGCACAAACTATGGGATAGATTTAGGGACTTTTATTTATTTTTTATTGTTTTTACTGGTAATGGCGGCAATCTGTGATTTTTAGCGCGACTGCGACATTGCGGCGGACAAACCTGACCCCAAATGACACTTTTTGGGGACCAGTGACATTATTACATTGATCAGTGCTATAAAAATGCACTGATCAATGTAAAAATGACACGGGCAGGGAAGGGGTTAACACTAGGGGGCGATCAAGGGGTCAAGTGTGTTCCCTCAGCGTGTTCTAACTGTAGGGCGGATGGGCAGCCTGGGACATGGCAGAGATCACCGTTCCCAATCACTGGGAACAATGCCCACGGGCACGCTCCTGCAGTGTGAGAGATTCGCGCAGGAGAGCCAACCTGCAGCAATACAACTGGTTAAACGCACTTCAAAATTGTGTTTGCTTTTAACATTTGATTTTGGAAAAAACGGACTTTCTCAAACAAAAACCACATTTACTGTTAGAAATCTTTTCAGTTGAGAAAACATTTTCATTCTGCTTCTTTGAATTGCACATCCTGCGACTTCACTGCAGTCAAAAATAAATTTCGGTTTGACCCCACTAACAATTAGAAATGTTCTTAAAAATCAACATTTCAAACAAAATTTTACTAGTCTATGGGCAGCTTAGACCCCTTTCACACTGAGAGCATTCACCGTTAGCGCTAAAGCGCTCGCTCGTTTTAGCGGCGCTTTTGCAGCATTTTTCGGATGCTAGCTGGGTGTTTTTTTTAAGGTAACGTGATTGGAAAAAAGACCCACTTTGCTGCGCTTTCAAAGCGCCATTCATTCCAATGGGCAGGGCGTTTTGGGATCGCTGAATACAGCACTCCCAACCCACCCTAAAGATCCTGCTTGCAGGACTTTTGGTAACGTCCCGCAAGGGCACCGCCCGAGTGTGAAAAGTCACGCTGGAATGAATGGGAGGCGGGGAAAACAATAGAATCGCGCTAATTAAATA
Source organism: Lithobates clamitans (assembly GCA_037952925.1). Classification (NCBI taxonomy): domain Eukaryota; kingdom Metazoa; phylum Chordata; class Amphibia; order Anura; family Ranidae; genus Lithobates; species Lithobates clamitans. The sequence continues at coordinate 2,311,072 of JBBGZY010000965.1, read as the reverse complement.
TTAAATATGGATTGAAAAATCAATAAATAGTGAGCAAACGTACAATGGATACAGTGATGAATCTAAACGACTCACTTCATTACATATATAATCGTGCTATACCACAAAAATGTGACATGTGAAAAAACTTATATAAATCTAGTATATAATATTAAAAAAAGGGGGAAGCCAAGGAGTTTAATCCTTGTAGATGTAAAGTCCCATTAAATAAAGTGACTTGTGCCAAATAGATCTTGAGAAGAAAAAGTCCGCCACCAATAGAGAAGGGGTGCCTGCTAACCGGAGCCCCATGATCCCCCACTACAGAGGATCAGGGGAAGCTGGTATGTAAAAACTCCTGTAAAGTATGACCAACGGGGCAACTTCTGGGCTAATTTAAAGATGATAGCTGTTTCTAGACTTCCTCTGTAAGGCTCCTGGTGTTCCCAGCTCTCCTTATAGAATGGTGGACTCAACCATGGATGCACATAGTAAGAGAGAATAAAGGCGCTTCCATAGTGTAAAAATCTTTTGGTTTATTAAAAGGTAAAGTAAAATGAACACTTACATCAATAAAAATGAGCAAGCCTTGTTTGTCTAGTGCGCCGGCCGTAGCACACAGACTAACCCGTCCTGCTGAACGATCAGTGGAAGACCCGTGGTGACGTCAGCGCGTCGCTCGCCCTACGCGGCGTTTCGTGATAGGTCACGTCGTCCAGGGGCACGGGCGGCACGCTGAGTCACCTCCCTAAATACCCATACATTTAACCTGACCTCGTTCTGAGCTTAACCACTCCTTAGGTATACACGTCAGCGCTGCACGCTAATGCTGACTACGAGTTCCCTACGGCCAATTGGGATTGAGAACATTATTGACCGACAGTTTCCTAAATGTCTTACATTAAAAAACATCCCTTAAACGACAAAAGGAGGCTGGCAATGAACTTATTAGCAAACATTTATATAAAAGGCTATATAAAGGACAATGTATTAAGCTAAACCGGAAGCTAGCTAAAAATTCTCTACAGTGTCACCACAACCGCCACATTAGGAGCCACCAAGTGGTTAGGTTTGGTATTGCCACCCATTAAGGGTAAGTTGAAGACAAATAAAGATGTATTTAAAAATCCAAAATAATTAAAAATGATTAAAAGGCCTTTACAAAAATCCAAACAAATCCCTTTTGAAAGGGATTCTAATAAACCAGATAAATTCATCAGTGCATAAAATTATAATTGAAACCATTTGCTCTGATAAAAACAAATCTAGGATAACCCTAAGATTATGCCGAAAAAGAGAATACGCCCATAGGGCGTAACCATGATAGACCGCTTCCTAAAGCAGACCCCAAATATTAAGGTCAATACAGTCACCCCACAGAATCTGATTCTATCTGGATAAGTCAAACCCAAAATGAGGTCTGATAAGTGAACAAAAACATTGTAAAATAATACAAACCCCTACTATCCCCAGGGTCTCATTGTCTATTACCAAAATGTTGGGAACCCCTCCAAACAAAAATATACAATGAGAATTATATTATTTATGCATTATTTTTGAAGGCATTCACATCCGTGTCGACATTCAAGCCAAAGGGGGTATAGGTCCTAAGTCTGTGGATCCAGGCCATTTCTAGCTTAGAAATTTCTCGGACCAGTGAACTCCCCCTGCAATGGGGTCTATACTTATCTATTCCTACGAATAGAGTATTTGATGGATCCCTACCATGAACTAGGTCGTAGTGCCTAGAAACTGGATGTTTTTTAAAATCTCTTCTAATATTACCAATATGCTCATTGCTAGGGAGGACCAAAAGGGCTATGCATGTACGACTGAATGAGCATATTGGTAATATTATTTTTAGCGCTAAAACGCATAAAAACTGCCTCAGTGTAAAAGGCAAAGTGGCACGGTGCGCAAAACAACGCACGTCGCTGCATCATCCGCGGCTAGCGGGCACGTGCCACGGATCCCGCGGACTCTATGTGTCCGCCGGCGGCTTGACATGGAGAGGCAGAACGGGGAGGTACCTAATGTAAACAAGGCATTTCCCTGTTCTGCCTAGCAACATGACAGGGATCTACTGCTCCCAGCGATCGGTGATCACTGTAATGTTCTAATGAGCCCATCCCCCCTACAGTTAGAACATGCTGAGGGAACACAGTTAACCCCTTGATCTCCCCCTAGTGTTTAACCCCTTCCCTGCCAGTGACCTTTACACAGTTATCAGTGCATTTTTATAGCACTGATGGCTGTATAAATGCCAATGGTCCCAAAATAGTGTCAAAAGTGTCCGATCTCCGCCGCAATGTGGCAGTCACGATAAAAATCAGTGGCTGATAGGGGCATCTGGCAATTTTTTTTTTCTACCTCTAAACTCCCCTGCATGTTGGCCTATGTAGAGGCAGGGGCATTAACAGATGTTCAGGAGCAGCTGTGTTTTGGCTGAAAAAAACGCTTGACGCGTGTAAACATGTTTGAATGCACATTACCTCTAGGCAAGTTTAGCACTTAAGTGATAATTCATTTCAGTGGCCTAAATGCGTTACATTTGTTTTATAAGCGTCAGGTTTTTTTAATATGCCAAAATGCTGCTGCAAGAAGGAAAGGCGTCAAGGAGAGATGGCAAAACGTCTAGTTTAAAAACGCTGTTTTAGGCCCCTTTCACTGTGACTTGTCCTGTGACTTGGGACTGCAAAGTCGCATGACAAGTCGTTCCCCATGATTTCCAATGATAACCATTCATATATGTGCGACTTCAAGTCGTGCCGACTTGAAAGTAGTCCCTGTATTACTTTGGTCCGACTTTCATGCGAGTTGAGGTCCATATACCTCAAGTTTACACAGCCATTCCCTGAAATCGCGGCCGCAAAATAGCGGCAAAATCGCTCGACTTTAAAGTCGTGGTAGTGTGAAAGGGGCCTTACAGGTGATTGACATCACATTTACAGGTGCTTAGAGGCAGGGCGTTTAGACGCAGAAAAATACCCACATGCACGTTCAGAGAGGAGCGTTTAGGCAGAAAAAACACAAGAATGTGCATAATCAATCGCACTTTAATGCATTATAATGGCCAGAGTAAATTAATATGCTAACCAATAGAATGCATTGAAAGGGGTCTATGCATAGAATGCATTGAAAGGGAATGAATTGACGCGAAGAAGGTGAACGCGTGCGTATAAACGCTTGTGAAAAACTCGGCTTTTACCTGTTTTTTTTTTTAAGCTGCTTTTCTCCTGTGAGTAGTATAAGCATCCAAAGGAGCTCAGTGTGCATGAAGCCTGATTGATTTTGTGTGTTCTACCTGGACAGTTTTTTAACTCTTGACCAAAGAGATAGTTTAATGCATTTTAACAGCGGAAGGATGCAGCAGTAACAAACATTTTGGGAGATGCCAATTATTATTTTATAGTAAATAAATAGAAACTAAGGGTTAAAGTGAAACCTAGAATCATGCGTTATAGGTGCAGTAGAGCAGAGGCCAGCCATTTAATTAGAAAGAGGTTAAAAAATGGAGCAGATAAACTGTACAAGCTTTTTGCAGAATGCTTTCTCTGCCTTGGTTTAATTGATTGGTTAAGCATTACTAGAACACCACAGGTTACATGACTCCTAAAGTGACTGTCAACCAATGAATTCTTCTTCTACAGCAGAGAAAGAAGATGAAAGAGAGTGTACTGTTTTTGTCATTAGAGGAAATAGAAGGGAAGAGGTTAATGTTCTCCTCTATCAGCGATCCCGCTGACTCTACAGCTAGATGGACCAGACGCTTCGGGAAACAATAGGGACTCTGCTAATCCCACAGACAGCATCCTAGTAAAATCCCCCCTATTGTGAGATCTGGGACACTGTCTGTGCTGTAGGTTGAGGGGGAAGGGGGAAGATAGTTAAGTTGCTTAATTAGAAATATGCAAAAAAAACCCTATTTGTGTGGTACAGACAGATAAGTGTTTATAAATCAGTAAGATCAGCACACTGGAGAGAATGTCTTCTTCTATCTACTTGGCATCCTTGCTTTTGTTTTCTTAGTGGGCGGAGGATAATAACCATTGAAATCATCGTTAAGTAGTTGTTAGTGGGCTATCGCACTAATATGTACGCGGAATGGCACCCCAACGCACTTGTACAGTAACTGCCAACAAACCTGCAGTACAGCGAACCGCAGTGCACATAGGGGGTCATTTATCCATGCTGTTGCAAAGCAACGCAGTGCTAAACGTGAGCAGTGCGACAGATGTAAGACAAGGTTATGGGCAACTTTATTCATCAATTCCTCCCCCTGCTATTTTAAAGTAGCACTGTGACAGAATAAAACCTGCCCCTGACCGCTTAGAAATTGTGCGTCTGTTTTGAGTGAAAAATATTTCACAGACCTATGCAAATCTTTCTCAGTTTGCTCCTCAGGGTGCAGGGATTGCAGATACACTTTAAAACTGTTGTAGACTTGGCTAACTGACACACGGTCTGATTTGTGTCTAAATTTGCTGCTAATTTGATATACGTTCTTCAAAGCATGTAATGTGTTGCACTGTATTGCTGAAAGTGCTGCAGGCATGTTTTCTTCATTGTCCGTTAAGGGACACAGGAAGACAGACCTTTGTAGACCTTTGAGTTATACTGTATTACAGAGCGAGACCCTCTCACTGTGAACATGGAGGAGAATATGACACAGGATTCACATTAAGGGCCAGTTCACACCATAGAAACGCAGTCCAGATGCGTTCCAGGTGCTTTTCTGCATGCGTGTTTTTGATGTGTTCCAGTGCATTTTTGATGCATTTTTGGTACGTTTATGATGCAGCCCATGCTTCCCCCCCCCCTCTTTTTTTAACCTTAAATAAGGACAAGTGTGTGTGCAGTGCGTTTTTTGTGCATTTAGGTGCGTTCCATTGCATTTTTGATGCGCTTTACAGCGTTCCAGTACAGTCCAGTGCAGAAAAAATGCAGCATGTTCTACTTTTTTTTTCTGGAACAGGAATGCACTGGAACTGCAAGCACTGGTGTGAACTATGCCATTGAAAACCATATGACCAACTTTTCATGTGTTTTTGATGCAAAAAAAAAAATGCACTGGACTGCATGTGGTGTGAAACGGGCCCTAAGGGTTAATGCAATGTACCGGCTTATCGCTTCTGAGCGGTGAAAGCTGTGTTTTTGCTTTTCCCCGGATTCTGTAGTTCTGGATCAGAACCTTCAATACTGTGTTCGGATTTTACCTGATGCCTGCAGCCTGTCTGAGTACACAGGTGTGCAGGGTCGTTATATACTCAAGCCTGAGAATAGCTCAGGGCTCCCAGTGTGGGAGACAGAAGGTCTCTTCCAGGGGTCAGAGGAGCCCCAGCCAGTAGCCAAGAGACAAGAGGTCTCATCCAGAGGTCAGAGGAGCCCCAGCCAGGAGCCAGGAGCCAAGAGACGGGAGGTCTCATCCAGAGGTCAGAGGAGCCCCAGCCAGGAGCCAAGAGACGGGAGGTCTCATCCAGGGGTCAGAGGTGCCGCAGCCAAGAGACAGGAGACGGGAGGTCTCGCCCAAGGGTCAGAGGTAGAGGCCGACCGATATATATCGGCCGATATTTGGCCTTTTTTAAGAAATCGGCATCGGACGATTTTTGTGCAAAAATCGGCCGTTTACCACCCAGATATCAAACACCAGCCAATGGGATGGGATCTGGGCAGGCCGCTACGTGTATGTGGCCCCACCCACTTAAGCAGCTTAATCATTTGCTGGTGTTTGATAGCTGCAGGGCCCTGCCTACCCCAGGTCCCACCCACCCCCGACATCACCCTAAATTCTGACAGCTGGTCTCTGCATTCAGTTACATATAGTGTAACTGAAACTGACAAATTGGCTCAGTGTGAAACCTGCCAGTTCCAATCAGTGCCAACTGCCAGTGTCAACCAATGCCACCTGCCAGTGACACCTGCCAGTGCCCATCAGTGCCACCTGCCAGTGCCAATCGCCAGTGGCAACCAGTGCCACCTGCCAAAAAAAGAAAAATTGGCTTAAAACATTGGCCCCAAAAATCGGCATCATATATCGGCCATCGGCCGGCCCGATTTCTAAATGTCGGCATCAGCCAGAGAAAAACCCATATCGGTCGACCTCTAGTCAGACGAGTCCCAGCCAGGAGCCAAGAGACAGGAGGTCTCACCCAGGGGGTCAGAGGACCCCAGTCAGAAGCCAAGAGACTGGAGGTCTCATCCAGGGGTCAGAGGTACTCCAGCCAGGAGATAGGAGGTCTTGTTCCAGCTGTCAGGTGGGCTCCTATCGGGGTGTCAGGAGAACCCCTATTCAGCCAGTAGTGGTCTGTTCAGCAGGACGCTGCGATGAAATGCTAAGAGAGCCAAGTGAACCAGTAGAGCTGGACAACACAGTCTGAGGGAATGGTAAGAGAAGCAGCTGTGCTGCCAACAAGGGAGCGAAGTGGCTCGGTATTTTCTTTGACTGTTCATATTGATGTGGAAGAACCCCTGCATGGGTAACTGATGTCTATATGAACTTTCCATTTTATTTAATAAACTCATTGTAAAAGCACCTACCACATGAGTATAATCTCCCCAATACCACAACTGCCACCTTCAGGAGAATTGTACACTTGCAAAAAAATATGTAAAGCCAGCCCCCATATAAACCTGCCTCTAACTATCATGCCATCATTTTTTGCTAGTGTCCCAGTAATTTGGGTGCGTTTTCTAACTATATTTTACCAGACCTGTTTTACCAGAAGAGACTAAAATTTTATTTTTCTGCCTCAACACCAAACGCTATGTCTGGCGAAAATCCAATACAGCTCACCATCCAAATAACACCATTCCTACAGTAAAGCATGGAGGTGGTAGTATCCTGTTATGGGGGTGTTTTTCTGCTGCAGGGACTGGAGCACTTATCTGGATAGAAGGAAAAATGGATGGGGCAAAATACCATCAAATTCTTGAGGAAAATCTGCTGCCCTCTGCCAGAAAGTTGTCAATGGGAAAGAAGGTTTACCTTCCAACATGACAATGACCCAATGCACACAGAAAAATTTACCATACGGTCGTTGAAGAAGAAAATGGTGAGTGTCCTTGCATGGCTTAGTCAGAGCCCAGACTTGAAACCCCATTGAAAATCTGTGGAATCACTTGAAGACTGCAGTCCACAAATGGTCACCATCAAATTTAACTGGACTTGTGCAGTTCTGCAAAGAAGAATGGGCAAATATTGCAAAGTCTAGATGTGCAAAGTTAGTAGCTATATATCCCAACAGATTAAAGGCTGTAATTAAAGCAAAAGGTGATTCTGTTTTTTTATTTGTTTTCTGATATGTTGGTGTTATATCTTTCGCATGGATGTTAGAAGTTTCACTGAGTAAATACAGCTGGATAAAACAAAAACTGTGTCGGTCTTCATTTCAGGCTGCAAAGCAAAAAATTTGATATATTTTGGGGGGGGGGGGGGGGGGTTGATTCTTTTCTATACTTAAAAAAACATTTTATTTACTCACCCTTTAAGAGTAAGTTCCTGTTTGCCTTGATATTCCTTGTTATTCCTGATGCTCGAGTGAGTGCTTGGAATGTGTGCAAGCCTCAACCTATAAGATCTTGGGCTGGGTGGAGGATCCCTATTCATTTCCCTCTATTACAGTAGTACCACATTGACAATCACAGTCTACCTCCTAATCAGATGGCAGATGCTGAGGCCAACAATCCTGTGGTCTATCTTTTGAGCCCTCCACTCAAACCATACCAATCCACAAGTTTATTTGTTTATATTGCTGGATTCTTTACTGGTGTATATCCTAACAGCAGGGCAGCCATCAGAAATTTTTGGGCCCCTTACAAAGCTTTAGGCATGGGGCCCCCCCGAGCCTGACCAACAACATTTCCCCAGGGCCTGCCCATGGGCCATCCCACCGAATCCACACATCGACCACCCTACCTTTATGCACTCAGCCCCACCCTCAATCCTGTATATATGTCAGCCCCCATTCACTACTGTATATATGTCAGCCCCCCCACACCTGTATATATGTCAGCCCCTCACCTTTTTGTAAATATTTTATTATATCTTTTCATGTGACAACACTGAAGAAATTACACTTTGCTACAATGTAAAGTAGTGAGTGTACATCTTGTATAACAGTGTAAATTTGCTGTCCGATCAAAGCAGCTCAACACACAGCCATTAATGTCTAAACCACTGGCAACAAAATTGAGTACATTCCTAAGTGAAAATGTCCAAATTGGGCCCAATTAGCCATTTTCCCTCCCCGTTGTCATGTGACTCGTTAGTGTTACAAGCTCTCAGGTGTGAATGGGGAGCAGGTGTGCTAAACTTGATGTTATCGCTCTCACCCTCTCATACTGGTCACTGGAAGTTCAACATGGCACCTCATGGCAAAGAACTCTCTGAGGATCTGATAAAAAGACTTGTTACTCTACATAAAGATGGCCTAGACTATAAAAAGATTGCCAAGACCCTGAAACTGAGCTGCAGCACAGTGGCCAAGACCATACAGAGGTTTAACAGGACAGGTTCCTCTCAGAACAGGCCTTGCCGTGGTCGACCAAAGAATTTGAGTGCACAGGCTTGGCATCATATCCAGAGGGTGTCTTTGGGAAATAGACGTATGAGTGCTGCCAGCATTGCTGCAGAGGTTGAAGGGGTGGGGGGAGGGGTCAGCCTGTCAGTGCTCAGACCATATGCCACACACTGCATCAAATTGGTCTGCATGGCTGTCATCCCAGAAGGAAGCCTCTTCTAAAGATGATGCACAAGAAAGCCCACAAACAGTTTGCTGAAGACAAGCAGACTAAGGGCATGGATTACTGAAACCATGCCCTGTGGTCTGATGAGACCAAGATAAACTTATTTGGTTCAGATGGTGTCAAGCGTGTGTGGCGGCAACCAGGTGAGGAGTACAAAGACAAGAGTGTCTTGCCTACAGTCAAGCATGGTGGTGGGAATGTTGTGTTCTGGAGCTGCATGAGTGCTGCTGGCACTGGAGAGCTACAGTTCATTGAGGGAACCATGAATGCCAATATGTGCTGTGACATACTGAAGCAGAGCATGATCCCCGCCCTTCGGAGACTGGGCCGCAGGGCAGTATTGATAACGACCCCAAACACACCTCCAAGACGACCACTGCCTTGCTAAAGAAGCTGAGGGTAAAGGTGATGGACTGGCCAAGCTTGTCTCCAGACCTAAACCCTATTGAGCATCTGTGGGGCATCCTCAAATGGAAGGTGGAGGAGCGAAAGGTCTCTAACATCCACCAGCTCCATGATGTCGTCATGGAGGAGTGGAAGAGGACTCCAGTGGCAACCTGTGAAGCTCTGGTGAACTCCATGCCCAAGAGGGTTAAGGCAGTGCTGGAAAATAATGGTGGCCACACAAAATATTGACACTTTGGGCCCAGTTTGTAAATTTTCACTTAGGAGTGTATGCACTTTTGTTGCCAGCGGTTTAGACATTAATGGCTGTGTGTTGAATTATTTTGAGGGGACAGTAAATTTACACTGTTATGCAAGCTGTAAACTCACTACTTTACATTGTAGCAAAGTGCAATTTCTTCAGTGTTGTCACATGAAAAGTAAAATATTTACAAAAATGTGAGGGGTGTACTCACTTTTGTGAGATACTGTATGTCAGCCCCCCCTCACACCTGTATACATGTCAGCCCCCCTCACACCTGTATACATGTCAGCCCCCCTCACACCTGTATACATGTCAGCCCCCCTCACACCTGTATACATGTCAGCCCCCCTCACACCTGTATACATTTCAGCCCCCCTCACCCCCGTATATATGTCTGTCTCCCCTCAATCCTGTATATATGTCTGTCCCCCCTCACTCCTGTGTATATGTTAGCTCCCCTCACTCCTGTATATATGTCAGCCCTCCACATACACAAATCTGTAAACACACAAAGCTCTGACCCAGAGGTAGCCAGAGGTGGCAGTAAAGAGCTCGATGTCTGAGCTTAATGACACAGAGCAGCAGAAGCTGCCGAGATCGTTTCACTATTGCATAACACGGCTCCCTGTCTTCTCCTGGCCTTGCTGAGCCCCGGGGCCTCTTACAGTTGTATCGGCTGTCCCCCCTGATGGTGGCCCTGCCTAGCAGTTTGGAGTCTCAGGATTCCCCTTGTAGCTCTAATATATAAAATCTTTTTTCTGGCATTACTACACTCCAGGTGCTCTATTCCAGATTTGTTTGTTTCCTGCTTCCTGGGATTTCTGATTTCTAGGATAGTAGAAATCTGTACCTGTTAAATCATATGATCCCCCATTCACTGATGTAGCAGAGATAATTATTCTGAGCTACACTCCTTGAGATGCTTTACCTTCTCAGGCCCTATCTCCTTTTGAGGGATTTTTGATTAGCAGGAATCCATTTTAACTACTACCTTGTCCTCTGAGAGCCTGACTTTTCTGAGTACTCCAGAAATACACCCTGCGGCATTTATGGATATACCTATCTTAACGCCAGGTTATTTTCTTTGCATCCTCAATGTGGAATGCCCTAAAGACCTTCACCAAAATAGACAAGATTTTTGGAGCAGGAGCTGGTAAATTGGGACTCCATCACCTACCGTTTTTAAATGCATCTCTTCCTATTTACTTATTTATGTAGATGGGAACAAACACCTTCCATAATATATAGCGCGAGGGGGTATGTCTAGTCTAGTCTATGCAACCAAAAGTCTGATGGATGGTATATGTAGTCCACAAAGATAAATGACCAGAAAAATGTAACATATAAAATGTATTGTTCAGAAGATGGTCATAAAAAAGAAAAATATAAAAAACAGTCTAGTCTAAGTTCATGACATGATTTGAGGAAAGGCTACATCTGAAATATCATGATGACAGCCTTGTGACAGACTGCCTGACACCACATTCACCATCCCTATGCCATACATACACCAGCGGATCTGGTGCCGTTCCCAGCATCTGAAGCCACGTCCGGCGCGCCAACTAAACAATCTCAGCAACCCGCATTCAACTTGCGCAGCCACTTCCCAGTTCCGGGAAGCCGAGCGGGCCCGCTGCTTCCCGTAGTAGCTGATGTCACATCATATGCAATGTTATACTGCAGCCGGAGACACCGTTCATCCCGCACCATATGGTTGACGTTCAATGGGCTTCTTACAGCACCATTTAGCAGCAATTGGTCCAGCACACCATCAGGGGGACTGAGTCATTCTGCCCGGGTGGACTATCACCTTTCTGCTCCCCTACAACTGTTTCCTGCACGGTATGTAGAGCTGCACGATTAATCGTTAAAAAAAACATGATTTCGATTCAACCCCCCTCACGATCTCTATGCAGAATTTCCCGATTCATTCATGTAACAAGTGTAGAGAGTTTTCTGCTCACTCAGCTGTCAAAAGAAAAAAACAGGCAGCCTGCCAAGTTTCCACACTGGTATAGAAGGTCTCATGCACACTGGACATTTTTGTCGTTTTCACAGCCGCTATTTTTGGCTGTAGACGTTTTCTTTCTACAGTCATTAAACTCCATGTTATCCTATGTGTCCATGCACACATAGGCTGTGATCAGCAGTTTTGGGCAGTGGCGTTTTTGTACAGTAAAAAAACCCTACATCTGAGAGATGTTTTTCAGCTGTAAAAACGCTCTTGGGCCCCTTTCACACATGCGGACCGTTCAGATCCGCCTTTCAGTTTTTCAGGAGGATCTGAACGGTCGCTCCATACAGCTCTATGGAGCGTCGGATGTCAGCTGACATCCGATTTGCTCCACAAAATCCAGACGGATGGATGTCCTATTTTCCATCTGTCGGGCGGATCAGATCGGATGAAAACGGACAGGCGGTCCGTAATCATCCGAACCCTCCATAGGGGAGAGCGGTCTCTCTAACAGGTCTGTCCCTGCACAGAGTGCAGAGACGGACTTGTCATCTGCCGGCTCAGCAGGGATCAATGGAGTGTTCCCCGCTGAGAAAGCGTAGTAGCAAAAACGGACGCTGATAAACGTCGATAAACGATCAAAAACCTTTTTTTTTTTAACGTTTTTGATCCATTAAAAAAAAAAATTATTTTCTTAAAAAAAAGCTAATAAACACTAAAAAACGCTATTGTACAAACGTTGAAAAGTTGAACAACTCACTGCAAACTAAAGCTACTGACGTTTTTATAACATTATTTTAACATCCAGTGTGCATGAGGCCTTAAAAAACCCCAAAACTAATGGGTTCTGAGAGGAGTTTTTCAGCTGTAAAAACGCTCTAACATCAAAAAAACGCTGATAAACGCAGATAAATGCTCAAAAACGTGGCTCACCAGCCTTTTTGCCATTTTTGGTCCATTGAAAAAAAAAAAAAAGCCAAAAAATGCTAATGCGGAAAAACGCTAAGACACTAATAAACGCTAAAAAACGCTGTTGCAAAAACGTTGAAAAACTCACTGCAAAGCTACTGGTGGTTTTATAACGTTATTTTAACGTCCAGTGTGCATGAGGGCTAAACATTGTAACTTTTTGTTGTTAGATCAAAGGAATAAACTTCGGTCTGGAAGTTTAACAGCTTAAAGACACTTTTTCTGACACTTGTTTCATACAAAGGCAAAATCAGTATTTTTTTGCTAGAAAATTACTTGGAACCCCCAAACATATATTTTTTTTAGCAGAGACCCTAGGGAAGAAAATGGCGATTGCTGCAATATTTTATGTCATAGTGTATTTGTGTAGCGGTCTTTCAAACGCAATTTTGGGGAAAATCTACACTTCAATTAATTTAAAATAAAACTAAACAGTTAAGTTAGCCCAATTTTTTGGTTTAATGTAAAAGATGAGGTTACGCCATGACAATTATGAGAGAATGGTGATCTTTATTCTAAGCAAAAAAATTGTGATTCTCATTTTAGCCAAAATCATGCAGCTCTAATGATATGTGAAGTCAGCCTTGTCACACCAATTTGGGATGATGGCATTTTGGATTTGTCATGAACTTAGACCAGTCTGTTTTTAATATTTTTCTTTTTTATGACTATCTTCTGAACAATACATTTTTATATGTTACATTTTTCTGGTAATTTATCTTTGTGAATTACATATACCAGCCTTCGGACTTTTGGTTGCATAGACTCATACCCCTCCAGCGCTATATATTGAGGAATTTTGTGTTTGTCCTGGCACCTCCTGGGTGCTAATATTTTTCCTCTCAGCCACGGGTGGTAATTCAGTATTGTTCCACATTCTATCTGATTATCTCCTGTATAGCGCCTGAATACTTTGTGGTTACTTTATTTATGTAGATGCAAAATTGTGGTGGTACAACTTTCTCATACTTCCTCTTCCCATACTTTATTTAACATTCACCTTCTGTGTGGAAACACTTGGAATTTAATCAACATAAAAAGCTAGTCTTTTGGGTCAATCAGTTCTGCTAATTTAGCCAGAGTCTGACCAAGGTGGTATTCCTTTTTTCTTTTCTACTCTTAGGGGTTGATTTAATAAAGGCAAATAGACTGTATACTTTGCAAAGTGCCATTGCACTCGGCAAGATTAGTTGCTCCAAAGCTTAGTAAATGAGCAGATGCTCTGCTGACTGCAGTTTTTTTTAATTTTCCTTGCATGTGATTGGGTATTCTTTGCAAAATGAAGATTCACCTCATTTACTAAGCTCTGGCGCAACTGCACTTTGCAAAGTGTACAGTCGATTTGCCTTTACTAAATCATCCCCTAACACTAGGTTCACACCTATGTGTTTTTTTTAGTGCGTTTTGTAGTTTTCAGAAATGCACTATGGTCCATTTATTATGGTTTCCTATGGCACACGTTCACATTTATGCATTTTTGGAAAAGGTCAGGGACGTTTTTTCTGCAGCAGATCGCGTTTTGCATTTAATAGACTACAATGGACCCGCACCAAAAATGCAGGTGTTGCTTTTTCACATGCGCTTTTTTTTTTAACTTCATAACAAACTGTAAATAGCCAGTTGTCAAGGAAGGGGCAGCCACCGCGTCCGTAACAACTGATGAGTCATCAGGTGTCAGCAGGGTTCCCCGTTGACAGCTGAATGTAAAAAAAAGAATTGATAAAAAAAAAAAAAAAAAAATCAGGGGAAAAAACAGCGTGGGGTTCCAATCCATACCAGATCCGAAGGGCCTGGTATGGATTGGAGGGGAATCCCACGCCAAAAAAAATAAATAAAAAAATGCATACTAGACTCTCCTATCCGAGCATGCAGCCCGGCAGGTCAGGAAAGGAATGGGACGAGCGAGCACCCCCCCCATCCTGAACATACCAGGCCACATGCCCTCAACATGGGGGGGGTGATTTGGGGCAGGGGGGCTCAGCCACCCCCAAAAGCACCTTGTCCCCATGCCCCATGTTGATCGGGACAAGGCCCTCTTCCCCACAATCCTGGCTGGTGGTTGTGGGGGGCCTGCGGACAGGGGGGTTATCGGAATCTGGAAGCCCCCAGATCCCGGCTCCCCCATGTGAATGAGTAGGGGTACTGTGTACCACTTCTCCAAAAAAAAAAAAAGGTGTAGTGTAAACAATGACAGGCAGTTTTTTACAATTCTGTTAAAAAAACAAAACAAAAACAATGTCCCCTAAAGTAAATACATCATTAGTCACGTCACCCGTCACCCGTCACCCGCCACCCGCCACCACCCCCAACCCAAAAAAAACAATGCTCCACTCCCGCCGAAGGCTCCTGCTGTCTGCCAGCTCCTCCGCTTGAGAGTTCTTAAATAACTGTTGTGGAAAATTTCTATTTATGTATGTTGTCAGATGCCCCCCAGTGTCAGTTTTGCTGCAATACTCTCATGTGAGGGTATTCGCACATACAGACGCTGGTGGAAGACCATTGGATGCGAAAACCTTCCCGTGGACACGGTGGATCTGTTTGCTTTTTTAAGGATGTCTGTTTATGTCTCTCCAGGGACCTGGCCACTCCATGGCGACCACATTTCAACTCCTAAGTAAACAAGTTTGCGTACTTTGGGAACCATAGTACTTTGGGAACCATAGTATAACCATACAAAATTATGGCCCACTGGGCCATGGTATAGTATGGTTCGCATCACTGGTAGCAGTGGGAGTGTGCACACGGTTGTGTTCAAAGCCATGTGCTTGCTGCATGGTTTTGCACACCACCGTCTGCACACGTCACTACTGTATTTCTATTTGAATATATGCATATATGCATGTGTGTCATTGGCTCTTTTGAATGAATACAAATTCCTGGCTGATTCTGAAGTCAGCAGCCTCTTTTGTTATCCATGTGTTTATTATAAATAAAAGCCACCTGGCTATTTTGCTCAGGATTTGCACTGAGATTGAGGTGATACCAACGTCTGTTTGTGTTGCTTGGAGAGAAAGAAAGGCGCGCTTTCCTGGCACTATATAAGAGAGCTTTTTGTGCTTTTAAGCGCAAAGAAATTATATGCTTATAGGGAGAAGCTTAGATTTACCCTGACATTAATGGTGAGCTAGGTAGGAGTCGAACCTAAGGGGCGGGGTCACCCGCTGATGTCAACAGGTGACCCCGCCCCCTTGTGACGTCGTCGGCTTAGCATGACCCTAGCTGATGATGCCACAAGGGCCCCTGGACGCCCCCCCCCTCCTTTTCCTGACCTGCCGGGTTGCATGCTTGGGGAGGCCCCACACCATTTATCTTTTTTTAATTTTGGCATGGGGTTCTCCTCAAAATCCATACCAGACCCAAAGGGAGAGCAACTGAGAGTTGATTGAACAAGCTAACTTCAGCTTGTTCAATTTAAGCTTTGATATTGGTCCTATACTTGTATGGTCTGCAGACAGAGTTTTCCTCGGTGGAATAGTGTAACTCTGGAAGTCTTTGAAGGACCTAATCCCTTTCATACCCCTTTCTCTCCAATGACGCAGTAGCTCTGAGATCAGTGTTTCAGAGTTTGCTCCTGTGATGTTGGAGGTGAACAGTAACAGCTGGAAGTCGGAGGGATGGTATGATGCAATCTCTGGGAGTTTTCCAGTCAAGCTTCAGGAGGTACGTAAATGGGCACATATAGCAAGAGCTCAAATCGGCTGCAATTTTGGCTTATTTACAGAAATCAAATGAAATTCAAGTCGTAAATGGCCAGCCTATGGTATCCCAGGTTTCGGGCTGTTTCCTTTTTTGTTGACCTCCATGCTGTTGGTCAATTTGTTCTCTTGTTTAAAGATTAATAGTGCCTCTTTTGTCTTATGGTTCATGTTTGGTTGTTCTCTACATTGTCAGTTGGGAGTCGCAAACCCATGTAGCAATTCATTGTGTAATTATCCTGTTCACCTGGACATGGTGACTCTCATGGACTCTCAATGGACAATATAGAAAATAAGATTTTTACTACTGTAAAATCATTTTTTTGGAGTTTATTGAATAACACCGCTCCCGCCCTCTGTCATGGCTTACTTTAAATGTACTGCTTGTTTACAAAACTGAGGCATTAGGCACGTGTTTCCTCGTTAACCACTTTCCCTAAACCGCCGTAGCTGTACTTTGATGTAGAATATCAGGGTTATGGCAGATAGCTGCCATAACCCTGATATATTCTAGAACGGCGGGCGGTCCTCTTTAAGCTAATAGTAGTCTCTGCGGCGGATTCGCCGCAAGATCACTTTTATCGGCCCACCCACCTCTCTTGCCATGCTCTGGTGAACCCTGCTGCTTAAAGGAGCCGCTAATCCGATCCTTTCCCCTCAGAGGCTGTGAGTCGAGTGAGGGAATGATGATGGCCTCCACTCAACTCAATGACGTTGGATGACGTCAAGCGTCACTTCTGCCCAGCGGCCTTAAAGGGGAAAAAAACTTTTATTGAAAAAAATACTTTTTTTTTATTGCATTTAAGTGTAAATGTGAGATCTGAGGTCTTTTTGACCCCAGATCTCACATTAAAGAGATCCTGTCATTCTTTTTTTTCAATTACAAGGGATGTTTACATCCCTTGTAATAGAAATAAAAGTGATCCAAAGAAATCTTTTTAAAGGGACAGTGTAAAAATAAAAAGTACTTTCTCTGTTTCTGCTTTTGGATGGACGCTGGCAGAAAAAGTAATCTTCTATATACATTTTCAGTCTAACAGTTAAATAAAACTCACATTACAACAACTTGCTTGTCTAAGTTGTAGCTACAACTAACCATTACATACAGTGAAATTAATTCATGAAAACTGGAGCAAAAGAAATCATTGTCCAATAGATTCCATGTTTCATTTTCCCAGGGCATGTAATAAAATTGTGATGGTAGTGTTTGTTCCAGTTTACCAAAATCAATCTCATGCATGATTATTTAATAAGGCAGCACTAAGGTCAAACTTAGTATACAGAATGTAGTAACCTAAGAAATCCAATCAGATTTCAGTTTAATCAAATTAAATTCTTGGCAAATAACAAAGACCCTGCAGTTCTGTACTCATAAATAAGTAATTTGACTTGGTATCAGTTTATTGCATTCCCTGTACAACAGAGCTCAGAGTGGGTGAAGAATAAGCAGCACAAGGAGACAATCATTTCATATACTGACAGAAGGAGAAAGCAGAGTGAAAGAGCGATGAACTCATCACTGTGCTGCTAAATGTCTAGTCACATGTGGGAGGGGGGTGAATGGCCATGGGAGCTTGAGCTCAGAGGAAGTGGATTGAAAGACTCTGGCTGCCATTTTAAAAACTCCGGCTGCCATTAAACTTGGTAGACTGAGGACATCTAATGCCTAAAGTTTTGCTTGAAAATTTTGTGAAAATTAAGTCGTGAAATACATTCAGGATGCACAACCTACCTAGTCCTGTCTTAAATAAGCAAATGTGTAATTTTTCTGTACCTGAAGTGTTTCCTTAGTTTGGTGAACAGGTAGCATATGTAGCACCCTTGTCCCTAAAATAGGGTTACAGGTAAATTTAGTTACGCTGGGTGGTAACCAGCCTGGCTAATTGGTAGTGTTTAAGTGTCAAATGACTAATGTGTTAATTCCATTTTTAGTGTGGCTTCTCCCTTTTTGTCAGTAGGTTGCACTGTTTCCTTTTGACATTAGTATGATGAGCTACAGTATATGCAAGTTATGAATAAACATACTTTTCTCAGCCAATCATATTTTCTGCGTTGCATGCTGGGAAAAGCTATTCAATGGAACAAAGTCAGGTGACCAAGTCAGTGTACAGTTCCTGGCTGCTAGGCCTGAAACCTGAGGCCTATACAGGTGGCTGCTGGCTGCTAGGCTTGTCCGGGGCCTACATGGGTGTTCAAGTTTATGCAGAGGAAAGCCTTCCAAAGATCCAGAAACAATTCTAGAGGGATGGCGTTCTGAGGAAGCACCAGTGGTGACTCTTCATGAGCTGGAGGCTATGAAGTGTCTGGGAGGACTTCAAGAGAGAACTCATCCAATCTGAGACGAAGCAGTGAGTCAAGTTCAGTTACTAGAGGAGGTAGCCTGTCCCTATGAAGTACAGATGTGCTGGTTCAGTTTAAAGGCTCTTATACCTGTACTGCTGTCTACCTTATCTACCTATTTTTGTCTAAGGAATCTGCCAATCTGCTTGTTGCTGTTCGTTATTAAGGGTGTCCTGTGCCCAATCTCCTCTCTCCCACATTTTTCCTGTTCAAAAAATAAACTTCAGTCTGTTTAAAACATAAAAGTGACTGGCGCCCAATGTTCTTTCTTGTTCACCACCCCCAATGCCCACAAACCTGCACCCTGAGAATGTACGTCAGCCATCCCTACCCCCGGTAGTCACCATCAGGCTCCTGGAAAATCGGGGTAGGCGCTACACATACGTAATTCATTTTGGGACTGTTTGGGACTGTAAAAACCTAAGTGCTACTGCAAATTGTAATGTTCAATTACAGATATCCCAATCTATAAAGATTTCTGATTGGTTCCCATGGAATACTGCACTTTACAAATTGTAATTGCATTTTGCACAAGCATACTGAATAATCCCCAAAGAGCCTCATTCATATTATATATATATATATATATATATATATATATATATATATATATATATATATATATATATATATATATATATATATTATAATATAATTTTTTTTTATTTAATATATATTAAATAAATAAATAAAAAAAATGTGTCATATATTTATATATTAGATTTTTTTTAGGAGTGAACCCCAAGTGATACTTTTGTGCTTTACAAACCCTTTTAAAACCTTTTATTTTTTTCTATTAAATAAACAAATGTAGAATACAAGCTCATAAAAAATGATGGTTGTGAGAAGACTGATTCCCCAGCAGCAGCTATGCATCTGACTTTCCAAATCTCCACCTACTGCAGCCATGATAAGAGGGTTTCACTTTTTCCTCGGGATTTTCCATTCATGCATCTACTGTATTTAACAAGAACTGCAGCCAAGACCTTTGGCAGATCTCTCTAATGGAATTTATTCAAGAAATAGTATAAGAAGCCATGAGTGATTTAACTCATTGCTTCTATACCAAAAACTAAAATACAATTTTTTGGTAGACTAGAGATATTTTTCTGTATTTGGAGGAGAAATTCTGACAGAGGGATACGTGAATTTTGTGTGTAAACCAAAAATACGCATACACTTAATGGTTACTTTATTAGGTACAGCTGCTAATTGTCACAAAATACCAAAGAGCGAATTATGTGGCTGCAAGCCAGAACATAAAGCATGTAGATAGGGTTGGGAAGTTCAGTTAGTAACCAAACACAAATTTGGAAAAAGTATGATTTCTTTGACTTTTTTACCATGGGATGATTGTTGATGCCAGTGTGGTGATAATTGTATCTCAGAAACTGTTGACCTCCTGAGATTTTCACATTCTATAATCTCAGTAGTTAACCTTGGGCGACAAACACTATCCATTGACTCTTCTCCAGTGATGCAATTTCCATGTTCACAACTAAAAGTGAATCCTTCAAGTTCAATCAAATATCTATATACAAATATTTCATGGAGGGGGGAATCACTGTTAAAAGTATTCATGAATAAACTACCTAAGGAAACACTGGATTAGACTCTACCTCCCCCGGGAAAAAAGTTAAAATTATATTTATGAAACCCCCAAGAACAATGCTCCAACCAGCAGATACACATTACAAAAGCTTTATTCAATACACTAAAAACTATAATATTTGACACACATTTTAAAATCACCAAAGATGCCTTCCTCTTGTATTATACTGTATCACAGTAGGGTATTAGGATATTCATGAATATGAGCCGAACCGGTTCGAGTCGCACCAGAACATGCGAACAGGCATGCTTTGAAGTAGCCCCCCAAACCATCTTATCCCCATGTTGATGGGGACAAGGGCCTCATCCCCACAACCCTTGCCCAGTAGTTGTTGGGGTCTGCAGGCGGGGGGCTTATTGGAATCTGGAAGCTCCCTTTAACAAGGGGACCCCCAGATCTCACCCCCCCCATGTAAATTGGTAACAGGTACATTGTACCCCTGCCAATTCACAAAAAAATTGTCAAAAATAGTAAAAATGACAAGAGACACTTTAGGACAAGTTCTTTATTAAAAAAATATAAAAATAAAAATGTCCTCTATGTAAATCCATCTCGCGCCACCTGACGGAAAAAGTAAAAAATCCATGGGAGGCTTCTGCCGAGTGACGCTTCTTCCTGATGACAGCTGTTATATAGCTGATGGCGGGGCCACCTGGTGGCGTAAACGGGTGACCCCGCACCCTCTCTGACACCACGTGACGTCAGAGGAAGGCGGGGTCACCCGTTTGTCACCCAGTGGTCCTGCCCTCAGCTATATAACAGCTGTCAAAGCTTAAACGTGCAGTGGAGGCGGAGCTGTTGCGGCTTTTTTTTTTTTCTTTTTTCAGTCTGTCGGGTGGCGTGAGATGGATTTACATCGCGGGACATTTTTATTTTTTAATAAAGGACTTGTCCTAAAGTGCCTCTTGTCATTTTTACTATTTTTGACACTTTTTTTGTGAATTGGCAGGGGCACAATGTACCCGTTACCAATTCACATAGGAGGGGGCCGGGATCTGGGGATCCCCTTTTTTAAAGGGGTCTTCCTGATTCCTATAAGCCCCCCGCCCACAGACCCCCACAACCACTGGCAAGGGTTGTGGGGATGAGGCCCTTGTCCCTATCAACCTGGGGACAAGGTGCTTTGGGGGGCTACTCCAAAGCATCCTCCGCATGTTGAGGGCATGTGGCCTGGAACGGTTCAGGAGGGGGGGTGCTCCCTCATCCCCCCCTCTTTTCCTGCGGCATGCCAGGTTGCGTGCTTGTATAAGGGTCTGGTATGGACGCCATTTTTTTTTTTTTAAATTTGGTGCAGGGTTTCCCTTAATATCCATACCAGACCTGAAGGGCCAGGTATGGATTTTGGGGGGACCCCACGCAATTTTTAAAAAAAAATTATAGTTCGGGTTCCCCTTAATATTCATACCAGACCCAAAGGTCTTGGTAATGGACTGGGGGGGGGACCCATACCGTTTTTTTCAATAAGTTTTATCTATATTGCTGAGACCCGACAATACATCACAGCCGTGATCAGTTTTAAATTACTTTTTTTTTCTTTAGAATTGTAATTTTGCTGTGGTATTATTCTAAACACAGGAAAATGTGCCACTTTACAGGCATACTATAGACCCCCCCGGCATGATATTTAAAGGAATATTTCATTTGTATTGTATCACTTTAAGCAAGAATAAAATCACTGCTCCTGAGAAAAACGTCCGTTTTTTTGCATTGATACATGTCCCCTGGGGCAGGATCCGGCTACCCAAACACTTTTTTTGACAATAACTGGCATATAAGTCTTTAACCACCTCAATACAGGGCACTTTCACCCCCTTCCTGCCCAAGCCATTTTTCAGCTTTCAGCGCTGTTGCATTTTGAATGACAATTGCGCGGTCATGCAACACTGCACCCTAATGAAATTTTTATCATTTTTTCCCCCACAAATAGAGCTTTCTTTTGGTGGTATTTGATCATCTCTGCCTTTTTTATTTATTGCGCTATAAACAAAAGAAGAGGGACAAATTTGAAAAAACACAATATATTTTACTTTTTGCTATAATAAATATCCATTTTTTTTTCCCCTCAGTTTAGGATGATATGTATTCTTCTACATATTTTTGGTAAAAAAAATCGCAATAAGCGTATATTGATTGGTATATTGATTTGTTTGCGCAAAAGTTATAGCGTCTACAAAATAGGGGATAGATTTATAGCATTTTTATTATTTATTTTTTTTTTTTTTACTAGTCATGGCGGCGCTCTGTGATTTTTATTGTGACTGTGATATTGAGGCAGATATATTGGACACTTTTGACACATTTTTGGGACCATACACTTTTATACAGCGAAGGAGTTAACACTAGGGGGTGATTGAGGGGTTAATGTGTGTCCTAGGGAGGTGATTCTAACTGTGGGGGGAGGGGACTGACTGGGGGAGGTGACCGATCGGTGTCCCTATGTATGTACAAGGGACACACAATCGGTCTCCTCTCCTCTGACAAGACGTGGATCTGTGTGTTTACACAGATCCACGGTCCTGCTTAGTTACTGGGCAATCGCGGTGCCCGGCGGACATTGCGGCCGCCGGGCACGCGCATCGTTTCCCCAGTGACGCGTGCCCCCTAGTGGGTAGGGTACGAGATCACGTCATATGACGTCCTCCCAGAATGAGAGCTGCCTCGTCCCACCGTCATATGACAGTGGGCGGGCATCTAGTGGTTAAAATTAGCACTTTTGGTTTTTCATGTTAGTGTTCCATAGACTTTAACAGTGTTCTGTGGCTTTCAAATTTGCCGCGAACACCGCATTATGTTCGCTGTTTTCGGCAAACAGGCTCAAACATCAGGCTCCTCCCTATTCATGATAATATTATATAGTCCAAATATCTATGCCATGTGTTAGAGTATATTGATCTCAAGGATATAAGGCTGGGGAATCTTCAACATTCATAAACCATAAAAGTCCATTCGAGATTGTTCAAATGGGATGTGCATAGGGCTGAGAAATGGCCCAAATTTCCTTGTTCCCTCTTACTGCTTTCATCTTCTCATAGTCTTCCTCTGGGTCTGGAGTCTTCGGCTGTGTTGATTGGCAGGACAGGAATGACATAACTTCCAGATATGCGCACAGTATTTGTTTTGCCCTGGTACCTATGGCATGCAAAGATTGTATGTTGAGATATGCATATATTGTATGGCTTGGTGTACAGTTAGAAAAAAATGTTAGCTGGCCGGGAAAAAGCATTCATGGCAGAGTTTCTTCTGCTATAAAAAGCTACCTGTTAATTTTTTTAAACAATGTAACAAACAAATAATGCATAGCTGGTGTTAAAGTGGTTCTATAAAGGCTCAAGGTTTTTTACCTTCGTGCATTCTATCTAAAAATTATACTTGCTGTTACCATTCTGTTATTCTTCTTTTTTTTTTGCCTCTTATGACACTGACTTGTACTGAATCTCTGTTCAAGTGATAAGATGAGGGTGAAGATGAGAAAAGTTCCAGTTGGCTTATTTGGGAAAATTGTCTGACTTCTGCTCTAGGGAAGCAATGTGTTGAGGCAGCGAAAGGCAGCACTGGCAGGAGATCGGGGAATAGAGCAGGAGAGGTTAGTAATGTTTTCAGGGGTCAGTTAATCCCTCATACATCACCAGACACTGCATTTTTATTTTTCATATGTCAGCCATTAAATTGGTATGAACACTTCACGAACAAGACATAAAAAATAGAAGTAGTTTGGCAGGGTTTGTACATAGCAGATAATATTGCCCATACAAATAAAGCATAACGCTGAATGTCACTGTTGTAGCTTAGTAGCTGGAAATGCTATATTATGGGTTTATGTGTCTGGCAGTTTTTTAACACCATTTCAAAATACGAGTTGTAGCAGGAAGCAACCAATCAGATACCTTGTTTAATTTTTAAAAATGAAATTTGTTTGCATACTGTGCAAAGAAGATGAACATTTGCTCCACTTTTCATAAACTAGACCATATGTTCTCTCTCCAAATATTGTCATACACTTTAAAATGTCAGACCGCTACCAGTTGATAATCTCACTATCAAAAATTGTATTTTTACTTCGTACATTGAAATGTCCATGCTCACACAAGGTTGCTACGGTATCTACAGAACAAAAATCTACACCCCCAAAGTAAAATAAAGCAAATTTTATTCACAAAGTGGAAGATGTAATTAGGGCAGCAACTAACGATTATTTTCATAATCGATTAGTTGGCCAATTATTGTTTTGATTAATTGGATAATAACCTTAAAAAAAGTGTGGTGTATAATTTAATATGTAAAGTTTAAAAAAACACAATTTTGTTCTTCAAAATCTATATGCAGTGGTAAATATAAATAATCAACTACATGATTAGGGAGTAAAATCTCTAATCCACTCTGAGAATAACAGACAGAAGAGATATACTGTATATACTATTGGAGGTTGAATCTGGTAAATATCATCAGACTCAGAGATCACATTTTTTGTTTAGACCCCATTCACACTGGGGCACATGTAATGTGCCCTGCTCCCACGTAATGTGCCCTGCTCCCACGTAATGTGCCCTGCCTCCTTGAAATGTGCCCTGCTCCCACGTAATGTGGCTTGCCGTCATGTAAAAGTTTACTTTAAATGTAATAGTAATGCCTTCTATTACCTCCAGTCTATCATCCTCCACCTTCTCTGGGTTCAGATGCTGATCTTCCCTGCACAGACTTTAAAGTCATATTTTTTTTTAAAAACAAACATGGTATACTTACCTGCTCTGTATAATGGTTTTGCACAGAGCGGCCCCGATTCTTCTCTTCTGGGGTCCCCCACCGATGCCTCTGGCTCCTCCTGCCTTTAGAGTGCTGCAAATTATAGTATAGTGTGCCCCTATAGCAAGGTAAAAAAACTTCTGCTTTTAGACCCACTCACTTCCTGCCCAGGACTACATGTTCAATGAGGCATTGCTCCTCACACATTCACATGTTGTCAGGCACTTCCTGACATGTATGGATGGTGTACTGAGCTGTATGTGTGCTGCACTGTATTTCCTGATATGTAAACAAATAATGCATTCTGTATGCAGGCCAAATAATCGACTGGCCGATTAATCGATTATTAAAATAGTTGACAGCTATTTTCATAATCGATTAGTTGTCGATTAATTGATTAGTTGTTTCAGCCCTAGATGTAATAATGTCTGCAAAAAATAGATGAAAAATCCAGAATCCATACAGTATCCTTGCTTGACCCTCCAAACCATGGACCAATACAACAATGACATTTAGTTCAACCCATTAGGCTCTCCAGTCATGCAGACCCACATCTTTTTCTCTTGGGTAACCAAGTTATGGGTCTCATGGCACAACGGAAGATATATTGGTCAGGGTGCTTCTGCGCTTGGTGTATGCCTACCTGCGGGGGAAGACCTAAGAATAATTCTAACCTTCTTGCATGTCTAACAGTTCTGTAGGTCAGTGGCCTATTTCAATGTTTCTCATCTCCAGTCCTCAAGTACCCCCAACAGGTCATGTTTTCAGGCTCCCCATTATTTTGCACAGGTGATTTGATAAGTTTCACTGCCTTAGTAATTACCAAAGCCGTTTCATCTGAGGGAAATCCTGGAAACATGACCTGTTGGGGGTACTTGAGCACTGGAGTTGGGAAACATTGGCCTATTTGACATGAGTTACTGTTTGAGGACTGGCAGCTTCTAATAAGAATGCCCAATGGCTCGTGCACACAGCTGTAAGGTAACTGCACAATATCCTGAGTCTCCATAAATGCATTTCTGGGACCCACCCCAAAGATAACAATTAGACAATGTGTTTGTGCACAGTTATGTGCCAGGGGTTGTGCAAAACACTCACATGCACACAGATGCATGTTCTGAATGCAGTTAGTCTCTCATGCGTCATGAAACCCACAACACACAAGTGCATACAGATGCATTTTCTAAGTGCTGTCTATGGGTGGCTAAATACAGCAGCTGCGGGTCCTGGGAAATTTTTTATGGAGGCTCTGGATGATGTACAGCCCCTTACAGCCATGTTCATCACTGTTTTCTATAGATACAAGGTTACTTGTTCAGTTGTGCAATCTTATGTAGTAAAAACTATGGGGGAGATTTAATAAAACTGGAGCACTCAGAATCTGGTGCAGCTGTGCATGGTGGCCAATCAACTTCTAACTTCAGCTTGTTCAATTAAGCATTGAGGAAAAAAAAAACAGAAGCTGATTGGTTTCTATGCAGAGCTGCACCAGGTTTTGTGCCCTCCTTTTTTTTACTTAATCAACCTTTTATACTTCTCTACCTCATGAGATACTGATGTTATGCTGCACCATTCTCCTCTGGCCAGTAGGGGGAGAGCTAAAGCCAAGCAAGTTCTATGCGGAGCGCCGAGAATGCTGAGTTGTATTTTGAGATGGCAGCTATATAATGGCTACACTTTAATGGGTTCACTAGAGATCCCTATAAGAACTGTAGTAGGAGAAATAGAGAGATGAATTTAATAAACTGCCTGGGAAAAGTCAATTTTTGCTATAGATACACGGTTACTTGTTTAGTTGTGCAGTATTATGTAGTAAAAACTATGGGGAAATTTACTAAAACAGGAACACTTTGACGCTCATACACACTATACAACTTTTGTTGTCTGATTTCCTTTATATTTACTAAAACCATGTAGTGTAAGGGCCTGCCTGATTGCATACAAATTGAAACTCTTAAGGTTTGACCTCCTATCATATGGTTTTGGTAAATCTGAAGGAAAAAAATTACAGAAAATTGTATAGTGTGTATCAACCTTTAGAATCTGGTGCTGCTGTGCATGGTGGCCAATCGGCTCCCAACTTCAGCTTGTTCAATGAAGCTTTGACAATAAAAACTGGAAGCTGATTGGTTTCTATGCACAGCAGCACCAGATTTTGCATGCTCCAGTTTTAGTAAATCAACCCCAATATCTTTTCATAATTGTTTTTATACTTAAACAAATTGCCTTCACCATTCACATAAAAGGTTTACATATCAATATTTTTTTTTTTAATGAATTGGACATAAACTGTAGCCTATATACTTACATACAGTGACAAAACATTCACTTTCATACTGGAAGGTATCTCCTCTGTCTGTGGAGCCCATATTGGTAAACTTACACCAACCTGTTTTATATCAGTTATGCCAACATTTTAGTGCTAGACATGGACTGCTCCTGTACCTGTGCTGGAGATAATTTAAAATAAATACTTTCTATATAAAGAAATGTAGGTGGTGCAGCAGTGTTCGGCAACAGCTTGGGGAATGAAGATGTACATTTACTATTCTTTTAGGCTTATATCTTGCATTAGAAAAGATTAGCTCTATGTAATGTGACAGTATCAGGCGATACACCTAGATTTTCCTCACCTTGTACAATATTAGAACTATAATAATAATAATAAGGTGCACCTATCATTCATTTTTACATTTCACATGAATCAGGACACCTGCCATAATTACTATAACACGCTATTATTTTGAGTAAAATTTGCCTTAGAGTAAACAAATTATCACACGGGCTTTGGCTACCAGGAGCTTTGTGAATTTCATATGTCTTTAGAGAATCTGGGAATCTGTTGTCTTTGATTAAATATACCTTGCTAGGGTTGCAATGAGATTATTGTCATCCAGGCAAAACCAGAAATCAGAGCTTGCAAGTGCATTGAGAAAATATAGCTATATATAGGAGTTGTCATACTTTCTCATTGCATTTGCAAGCACTAATTCTTTTTCAAACAATAAATTGGAACTTGACCCCAAAGGTGGTACTTTTTTGGGAAGGGGGTTGGGTACCCCGTTTTGACAGGAGATCTGACTGGAAGTTCTCCTCCTCCCCTCCCTGCCCGCAACCTTCTGGGACATATCACAAGTTCAAGATGGCTGGGACAAAGCACATGCGCAGTGGGGAGTTAGCTGTGAAGCCACAAGGAATAACTGCCCCCAGGAAGCATGCTGGCACCAGGGACCCAAAAACTGGTGAAAAAGTGGTTCAGGTGGTTACTACAATGTAATACTGACACATAATCACACACATAGGTTGGACTTGTGTCTTTTTTCAACCTCACCTACTATGTAACTATGTAGGTGTAGATGGCACTGGACAGGTGAGTGTCTTATTAAAAGTCAGCAGCTACGTTATTTGTAGCTGCTGACTTTTTTTTTTTAAGCAGGGTAAAGAACAATTTTAATGTGTACTTGTCATGGGAAAAATATATGGAATGCTATTTCTGATCAGCTTCTAAAAATGTCTCTGTATCTTTGGTTTAAAACTGTAAGCAGCAGTTAGCATAAGGATTATATCTTTATACCTCTGACATCATCATTATGTTATGTGGGTGGTTACCAAGGGCTCTGTGTGTTTTTTCACCCCTAGGTGAAGAGGAACACAATGTTGGATATAGGTGATGCTTGGCCGTGGTGTGAAAAGCTGGTTAAATGGAAAAATTGAAGCATAGGTTATTATACCATATTGTGTACATAAACAAGATTGCGCAGAAACCCACTCGGGGGCATTGAGGGTACCAGCCCACATGCTGTAAATAAAGCTGCCACAGTTGTGTGGTCCCCCAGACAGGAAATGCCACCTAGAAAGCTTTCCAGGATGACTTTAGTGGACAATCACTCTGTAGTGCTGATAAATATCTATTATACAAGGACAAAGAACATAAAGGTGCACAATTGTTAACATTCCGTGTAGAAATTCAATCATGCCTGGAGATGATCTTTAAGCACTTCTGTGTCACAGAGTCACATTTTATCTAAGTGCCTAATACCAATCCCAAGGTTGAACCTGAAGGGGTAAAAAAAAAAAATTGGCATTCACATGAAACCTGCACAGAAGATTTTAATGATAAATAACGCTTTTACACTCCGAATTAAAAGTAAAAGACAACAAATAAAACTAAATCCTTGCTGTATGTAGGGGGAGTAGGCAGTGCAATTTTTATTGCCTACATTTTAGTCTTTAAAACTATAGTTTCCCTTTGAATGTAATAAATACATGCCCCTAGCTTCCCTCCTTCCCTAGAAAATTGAAACCACAAGAATTTAACCCTTCCATCACTCGTCTAGTTAACTTATGGGAGCAGTGCAGGATTAGAGCAAGCGGCTACCATCCAAGATTGTTCTTTCTGGTCATTTGATATGTGGTGTGTAATACTAATGGTGGAGTTTTAAAAGCACTTTCAAAATATACATATGTATATATTTTCTATATCGGGAAGATCTAAGGACAAAACAACAGTTCAATATTTTGTTAATAATGCCATAAAAAACACAATGTCATAATGATTTACATCCCAAATCCTTTAATTGTTACTTCTGCCATGTAAATTAAAGTGCACATTTATGGTTGACGAATTAAGCAGTGCTGTTAAGTATTAAATGTCAAACAAATGACTTAGTGGGAGGTCTGGAAAAGTTTGTTGTAATGATATTATTTCAAAGTAACAATTCTAAGCTGTCAGGGTGCCAGCATCTGTGTGCTGGGCTTGGCGATAGGAAGGGGCTTGGTAGAGGAGGAATGGAAAGGAGCAGACTCATTCGGAATAAACAGGGTTGGGCCATACTTACAACTCCCAGTTTTGTTGAATTTTGGCTCGGTCTCCTGACTTCTTAGCCTCCTTCTCATGCAGCCATACCTTATTCCAGGCTAATGTTGCACATGTTTATGCAGGTTGTTATAAAGGGCTTTTATACTTTTTTTTTTGTGGAATTTATGAATTCCATATGTTTTTTTGTAATGTGAATATAATGTGATTGTAAACCTAATTTTTTTAAAAATAACAAACATGTCATATTTACCTGCTCTGTGCAATGTTTTTGCATAGAGCAGCCCTTATCCTCCTCTTCTGGGGTTCCTTGCTGGCACTCCTGGCTCTTCCCTTCTACTGAGTGCCCCCACAACAAGTTGCTTGCTATGAAGGCACTTGTGCAGGCTCGATCCTGTCCACTGACAAACAGTGTGGCTTGGCCCCACCCCTTGCTCTCTGCTCACTGGCTGTGATTGACAGAAGCTGGAGCCACCTAACTCTGCCACTGTTTCCTTTGCCAGTTCCACTTCTAGGTGCTGTAGTGCTGTAGTATGTGCCCACGCCGACTCCCCATCTTGATGACTTTATCGTTTTGTGAAGTCTCTTTCTCCTAGAACCTTTGCTCTCTGCTGTAGAAAGAGGACCTGAAACCTGAAATTATGGGAGGAGCCCGGTGGATATTTAAGCTGGCTGCTCAACCTCGTTCTCTGTCGGTTCCAGTGTGCGATACTATGCGTCGCTGGGCCAGCCCTTCCCAGCTCACCTTGTGTTTGTGAGTCTGTTCATTCGATTACACATGTCTTACAGCTTCCTCGTACGTGCTCTTTATCGGCGGTTCTTGTTCGCTGTTGCAGGTAGGGTTTGTACCTTTTCGTTCATATGCAATGTTACGATTCGTTATGTTTCCTACCCTGCATCCCTTTCGTTTTAGCTGCCTCCGAGTTATTGTCGGTGGTGTCCCAACATAATTCGGCACAGGTGTAGTAGAATTGTATGTTGGCCTTGCTTGTCGTCCCATGCCACAAACATACCTTTCATTTTTAGATCCAAGCCTCCGAGCCACCGTCGGTCTTTGTCTGATTTCACTCGATACAGGCTTTGTTGCTCATAGGATTCACAGTATATGGGGTTGCCGTCTTATAAATTTGGAGGTGAGCATGTATTGTTTGCACGGGTTCTGTGGCTGATTGAGGTGGTAATTAGACCCACCTGGTGCCATGTCTGCACTTAATAAACCTGGGTGATTGGTATAGGTTCGGTTTAGAGTAAGGGGTGGCATATACTCTGCAACCAATTCTTATCATTTTCACTTCATACTTTTCAACCAATTTCATTTACCCTACTACCAATTCGTATCAGATACGTTGCATACCTACCACAGTCCGATTAGAACCTAGTCGCGTCAGTGGCACAACTGTTCGTATCAGACACGTCCTGCACCGATTCATACTGCTCACCCTCTTACCCTACAAAGGATTTGCTGTTATGTCATCTTTACTGATTCGTATCGTTTCATGCCATACGCATCACTCTGATTCGAGCCTAGTCGCCTTGGCGGCACAACGCTTTGCATCAGCCGATTCATAGCGGTTCGTACTATACCCTACAATTCGTTATTTATATAATTTTTTCTGACCGATTCTTAACGCTCACCCCCATACCCTACTAACAATTTGTTGGTTCACTCACGGGTTCATTTCACTTCGCACGCATCATTCCTATTCGTGCCTAGACGCCTTGGCAGCACAACGCTACGCACCGATTCTTAGCGGTTCATACCCTACGATTCGTTATTCATATTGTTGCCCTGACCAGTTCAGATTGTGTCAGCAGCTTCATGCATCACACTCCACACCGAACCTAGTCGCACTGACGGCACAGCGGTTCGCCTCACACGCACTGATTCGTAGCATATCCTAAGATTTGTTACCCATATCATTGCTCTGACCGATTCGGATCGCGTCAGCAACTACGTGCATTACACTCCGATCCAAACCTAGGCACATCAGGCGCACTACGGTTTGCATTGGATACATCCCGCACCGAGTCATACCGATCATCCTCATACCCTACAAACGATTCGTTATGTCATCACTTTCGTGCCACACGCATCACTCTGATTCAAGCCTAGTCACATCGGCGGCACAACGGTTTGCATCACTCGCATCCCACGCACCGATTCGTAGCGGTTTGTACCATACCCTACGATTCGTTATCCATATCATTGTTCTGACCGATTCGGATCGTGTCAGCAGCTACATGCATCACACTCCAAACTGAACCTAGTCGCATCGGTGGCACAACGGTTCGCATCACGAGTATTCCACACTCAATTCGTTACGCTCCCTATCATGAATCTACAATTCGTTACGTATGCCATTTTCACAATTTGTTCCTACACATACAATTTCCGCTATCCTTTTCTTTTCGCATATCAGTAGGTTACCTTTCTTGCAAATGCTGCAAAAATATGCATCTTGCAATTGCTGCCAAAACACGCATCTCAGCATATACCCATTGCATTCGCTTTAAACATGCGTCTTGGCATAAACTCCTTACGATCACTGCAAATACACGCATCCCTGCAGTTGCCCATTTTGCAATAACTGCAAATATGCATCTCAGCCTAAACTTCTTGCAATCACTGCAAGTACACGCATCTCAGCATTACCCATTTGCAGTCGCTGCAAATACATGCATAAAACATGCATCTCAGAGTAAACTCCTTGCTATCGCTACAAGCACATTCAGTGGCACTCACACGGCCACACTTCATTTTAGTCGCACTTAATTGGCCGCTCGTCTCCAGTGGCATTCATACGAGCCACTCATTATTTTCCATCTGTCTCTCTCCCTCAGGTCAGTCGAGTTCAGGTTCCATCCCGTACCAGGTTGGACGTATTTCCCAAAAAAAAAAAAAAAAAAAAACGCAATGATTGCATCTTTACCAGGGCCAGTCGCCTACGAAGGGGACAAACAAATAAGAAAAAAAAAGGAGTTTCTGTCACATATGTCTATACATGACACACCCATTTCGAAGGGCGACCCTTCACCCCGCAGACAAGGTCGCTTAACAGTAGGCTTGCTGGCAGTGCAAGTGTTAGCAGGCCGAGCATACGTCACCCACTACAGACAGCAACATTCCTACGTAGGCCGTACTAGACTTCAATTTCACGCTCCAGTACGCCCTGGGGTTCTGGTCTGTAGGTTTGTGCTCGCCACAAACGGGCACCCGAGCTATTGGTTATCTGGCCAGTCACCTCCTGGCCTACCTCGGTCGCCTCGCACTCTTCTGAGTTTTCTAAATTCTCACTATACATAGTTCTGCCACAACAGAACTCTGTCAGCTCCTGTCTATGCCTATCATTCCTTTTTCTATTCTTTTCCCCTTTTTTCCTCCTCTGAGTTTTCTCTTTACCGCTCCGCTCTCTATCTAACGGCTATGACTCCTCTTAACATGAGCACCCCTGCCTAGCCAGAGCCATGCTGCAGGCTGGCAGCGAGCACTTCTCACCTGCCCCTCTGTCTCCCTCCACAGGCTCAGAGCGCGGCAGCGCAAGTCCCTCGGGGGATGGACTATCCCCAGATGCATTTCTGAGCTGAGAAGCAGGGATATTCCCTTTCCTGCTATGGCCAGGAAGGCAGAGCTGTTCTGGCCCAGCACCAGCAGACATCCTTGCAATCCATCTACGGAGCCATTTCCCAGATGCATTCTGTGGTCTCCTCCTTAACCACAACAGACTGCACATCCAGACCAGAGTCACACTTTGGAAAGTTCGCCCACCCTCGACCCTCCCGGACCTGGTCTTAGTCTCGATGACAGGTTTTCCTTCTGCAGGTACACCAGGGGGATATCTCAGTGCTTGTCAAATCGAATGACCCCAGGCTCAGTTGGAAGCTGTCAGCCCCCGCGTTCGCCCCGATCTTCGGGATGTTCAGAGACGTCTTTTTGTTTAACCTCCCCCAGCAGGAGGGAGGAGCTGGACTTGTACCTTCATTCAGTGTTACATCTTGCTTACAAATATGGTGCTTTAGCCTTCTACGACTACCATCAGTCATTTTCAGCCTAAGCAGCGGCAAGACTCGCCCAGTTCCAGTACTGACTGGAGTGTCACAGACACGCAACTGTTTTGTCGCCACTTTGCTGGTCTTCGTTCCCCACTCTGTGCGATTTGCCAATCTTCCACCCACACAACAAATTGGTTCTCTCAGGCAGCCGCAAGATGCCCCTTCTTAGTCTATGACTTGTCTGCACCTCATTTCTCACATATCCCTAGTCAGAAGTCCCTGACTCCTTCTGAGGAATTTTCTCTTAAATGCACATCAGTTGACCTGGCCACCTAGGCCATCATTAAGATAGGCACCGGTGCCTGGCTATCTAAAGCGGATATCGCAGACACATTCTAGCTCCTGCCTATTGAGCCACCCCTCTGGCGGTGCCACAGCATGAAAGGGATGGATTCCTACTATTTTTCACCAAACTGGCCTTTGGGTCTAAAGACAGCCCACGGCAGTTTGGCGTTTTCGCCCAGTCTCTCACTTGGATCCTATCACACCAGGCCCAGTACCACAGGGTTATCCATTATCTTGATGACTTTCTGCTAGACATACTCCCGGTAGATCTAGACAGGCTAAGAGTGGTCTTCAACAATCTCAATGTGCCTATAGCCGAACACAAAGTGGAAGGCCTGGCACATTCCATCACTTTCTTAGGCATCGTCCTGGACACGCAGGCTAGCCTGCCTGCTGACAAACTAACCTGTGTCAGTCACAGGGCTGTACTAAAAGACAGCTGCAGTCCTTGATAGGGATGCAAAATTTTGCAATGAGGATTATTCCGCAGGGGCACTCACTCATGTCACAGCTCTTGGTCTTTCTCGCCCGAGTACAGGACCCCGACCAAGTCCTCTGACCAAACCCAGTAGCCATAATGGACTTAACTATATGGGTGGAGTACCTCACCAACTGGAATGGCAAATCCATGTTTATTCCCTCAGTATCAGCCCAGTCGTCACAAGTAGTCACAGACACTGCAGCCACAGGCTTTACTGCTATTTTTGGCCACCGCTGGTCCCTGGCCCCCAGAAATCTGCTTAATTCCTGGTTTTACTCGATCCTTGTCCTTGTTTGAACTGTACCCCATTATGGCAGCAGCCCAAGTCTGGGGCCACACGTGGACAGGTTAGACAGTACTCTTCACCACAGACAACCAGGCTACGGCTGACATCATTAATAAGGGTAGATCCAAGTCGCTCCCCATCATGCCCTTCCTGCTCAGGCTGGTGCAATTATCACTACATCACCAATTTAACATTTACTCTGAGCATATCCCTGGCAAGTGCAATGCCGCAGCAGATGCACTGTCTCGCATCAATTTTGTCTCATTCTTCCAGCAGGAATCCGGAGCCGACCCATCATCCACTCCTATCCCACCTTGTTCTCAACTAACATTGGATTGAAGCCACATCTTGCCAATGCAATCCGGCTCATTAACCACTCGCTGTCTAGAAACACACTTAAGGCTTACCACACGGCCTGGAACACCTACTGCAGGTTCTTAGCCGCTTGTCCTGGAACCACAGAAGATGATGTCACTCACGTCCTAGCCTTCATATCTTATTGCCATACACAGCTGGCTCTCACTCATAACACTATCGGGCTGTACCTAGCCAAGAATCCCGGAAAGCCATCTGTGTTCACAGCCCATACAGTAAAAGCCCTGCTGCACAGAATTCAGAAGCAGCAACCCGCTACCAACGGCAAACGCTTACCCATCACAAGCGCTATCTTCAGGGGCATATCCGAAATCCTCACATGTTCCCCCTTTGGGCTCTTGCCCAGCCTGGTCATCCAGGTTGCCATCTACCTGGCCTTTCTACGGCTTCCTATGACCTAGCGAGTTCACCTCTGGTAGAACCAGTAGTCAGGTACTGAACAGACACCTAGTGACTCACTTCCCAAATCATTATGTCCTTCATCTTACGGTCTCCAAAACGCAACAAACTGGACCTGGAGTAGATATCAACTTATTCAGGACCAGCAACGCCTGGTGCCCATTAATGATCCTTGACCGTCTGCTCTCTCACCTTCCCAGCCAGCCAGTCTCCAGCCTCTTACTGCCTTTTCCGGTCAACCCCCTACTGGCAGTCAGTTTATCAAACATGTTGGGATCCTACTGCCCAACTTAGGTCTAGACCCCGGGCGGTATTCTAGACATTCCTTCCGGATCGGCGCAGCATCTCAGCAGCATCTCAGCACGGAGTACCAGACCATGTGATCAAGAAGCTAGGCAGATGGAAGACCACCTGCTTCGCCAGATATATTCCGAACCCTCAAGTGGAGATGGCCCTAGCTTTCTCCAAGCTTGCTCAATGAGCTTAGAATCAATAAAGATATATGGCCTACCTGCCTATTTTTGGCCCCTTTTCTTGGCTTACCTACCAGACGACCAAAAGCCACACCTCAGGTCTATTTATGTTGTAAGACTTGTCACGTGTTAATGTGATCCACATCTGTCTCGGTCTTAGGGCTACTACAATATATTATTTATATATATATAATATATATATATATATATATATATATATATATATATATATATATATATATATATATATATATATATATATATATATATATATATATATATATATATATATATATTCTATATCATCTCACAAAAGTGGGTACACCCCTCACATTTTTGTAAATATTTTATTATACCTTTTTATGTGACAACACTGAAGAAATGACACTTTGCTACAATGTAAAGTAGTGAGTGTACAACAGTGTATAACAGTGTAAATTTGTAAATTTACTGTCCCCTCAAAATAACTCAACACACAGCCATTCATTTCTAAACTGCTGGCAACAAAAGTGAGTACACCCCTGAGTAAACATGTCCAAATTGGGCCCAAAGTGTCAATATTTTGTGTGGCCACCATTATTTTCCAGCACTGCCTTAACCCTCTTGGGCATGGAGTTCACCACTGGAGTCCTCTTTCACTCCTCCATGACGACATCATGGTGCTGGTGGATGTTAGAGACCTTGCGCTCTTCCACCTTCCGTTTGTGGATGCCCCACAGACACTCAATAGGGTTATGGTCTGGAGACATGCTTGGTCAGTCCATCACCTTTACCCTCAGCTTCTTTAGCAAGGCAGTGGTCGTCTTGGAGGTGTGTTTGGGGTCGTTATCATGTTGGAATTCTTCCCTGCGGCCCAGTCTCCGAAGGGAGGGGATCATGCTCTTCTTCAGTATGTCACAGTACATGTTGGCATTAATGGTTCCCTCAATGAACTGTAGCTCCCCAGTGCCGGCAGCACTTATGCAGCCCCAGACCATGACACTCCGACCACCATGCTTGACTGTAGGCAAGACACACTTGTCTTTGTACTCTTCACCTGCTTGCCGCCACACACGATTGACACCATCTGAACCAAATAAGTTTATCTTGGTCTCATTAGACCACAGGACATGGTTCCAGTAATCCATGTCCTTAGTCTGCTTGTCTTCAGCAAACTGTTTGTGGGCTTTCTTTTGCATCATCTTCAGAAGAGGCAAACTTCTGGAATGAGAGCAATGCAGAACAACTTGATGCAGTGTGCGGCGTATGGTCTGAGCACTGACAGACTGATCCCCCACCCCTTCAACCTCTGCAGCAATGCTGGTAGCACTCATACTTTTTTTTCCCAAAGACAACCTCTAGATATGACGCTGAGTACGTGCACTCAACTTCTTTGGTCGACCATGGTGAGGCCTGTTCTGAGTGGAGCCTGTCCTGTTAAACTGCTGTATGGTCTTGACCACCGTACTCCAGCTCAGTTTCAGGGTCTTGGCAATCTTCTTATAGCCTGGGCCATCTTTATGCAGCGCAACAATTGTTTTTTTCAGATCCTCAGAGAGTTGTTTGCCATGAGGTGCCATGTTGAACTTTCAGTGACCAGTATGAGAGAGTGAGAGCGATAACACCAAATTTAACACACCTGCTCCCCATTCACACCTGAGACCTTGTAACACTAACGAGTCACATGACATCGGGGAGGGAAAATGGCTAATTGTGCCCAATTTGGACATTTTCACTTAGGGGTGTACTCACTTTTGTTGCCAGCGGTTTAGACATTAATGGCTATGTGTTGAGTTATTTTGAGGGGGACAACAAATTTACACTGTTATACAAGCTGTACACTCACTACTTTTTGTAGCAAAGTGTATTTTCTTCAGTGTTGTCACATGAAAAGATATAATAAAATATTTACAAAAATGTGAGGGGTGTACTCACTTTTGTGAGATACTGTATATATGTTACTGTTTTTTTTTACAAAT
Organism: Lithobates clamitans; assembly: GCA_037952925.1. NCBI lineage: Eukaryota > Metazoa > Chordata > Amphibia > Anura > Ranidae > Lithobates > Lithobates clamitans. Next base: position 2,273,266 of record JBBGZY010000965.1, on the reverse strand, counting down.
ATGTTGTGTAAACATGAATAATTACACTACTTATAATAGTTTTAGAACATTTTTTTCTTACTGGGGGGGGGGGGGGTGTTCTTTGGATGAAAGTTGAAGAGCCAATGCAAATCTATGGGTCCCATCATGTTAGATGACACTCTAGAAAATACTTCAGTTACAAGGTATCCAAACCCAAGAACAAAAAATGTATATAATATACAGCTTATATACAGAGAATGTCCTTTGAACTTATGAAACAAAATTCAAACTTTTTGGCAAGTCACAGTAGAAAAAAACGCTTTTAAATAAAGGAACATAATTTTGACTGAAATTCTGAAGGAAGCGTCCTAATATTAATGGGTTGCTTTGCTGCCCTTGGAACCAGGTGCCTTGAATCTGTGCGGGACACTGTGTCATAAGAAAAATATGAAGGCATTCTACAGCAAAACTCAATGCCGAGTGATAGAAAGCTGTGCCTCAGTTGCAGTTTATGAGTTCTCCAGCAGAATAAGGACAAAACAAACTGTGCATATAAAAGTACCCAAGAAGGGTGGAAAAGCAATCATTAATCTATTATAACCTTTATAGAAAGAATTTTAACTCATAGTTGGGAGGGAGCCCATCAATCCTAAGACAACTGCACCGGTTTATTCAGGGGAAAAAAAGAGCTGCTGATTTATTGTAGTTATTGCCTTAAAGGGATCTGTTATAAAATATTAGATGGGGGAACCAATAATTGTGTTCATGCCATTGAATTTTTTTATCCGGTACAGGAGTATGTTAAGCCATGGACTATGGAATCAAAATGGTGGATGTCAGTTTCAACTTTTTCCATGGCAAAAAGTAGAGGGTTACCAGTACTTTTTGTCATGACTGAACACAAATGTGCCGCTGCTCTTTAATTTACTGAAAGGCAAGCTCCGAGCCAAAATCGGCCCCAGGGCACTGAGGGTAGGCGGCCTACCGGGAAATTTCCCAGTATCCTGGTAGGCCAGTCCGACCCTGCTGCTGTTATTGTAATTCTGTTTTTTTTTGTTTTTTTTTTGTGCTGACCATATGCTACCAATTTTTTTTTTTTCTACTTGTAATTTAATATTTGGGTTGTGCACAGCTTCATGAATTAATGACACAACACTAGTATGCAGGAACAATCCCTAGAGTAGGTAGCAGAGAATTTTCACTGTTTGTCATAAAAATTGATCAGAGACTTTGCTTTATTTGGCCATATATAACCTTTAATTGCCCCTTATTGTAGCTGTATTATAATGGTTGATCTTTTTAGACTTATAATATGCCAATTATTACCTAGTGTATGGAGCAAAACATCTGTTGCAGTTAATGTTCATCTTCATGAACAATGATTGATTGCATGCTGGATGGTAGAAGCAATTGCACAGTGATTGCATTTGTCAATATATACAGTTGTGCACATAAGTTTACATACCCCGGCAGAATTTATGATTTCTTGGCCATTTTTCAGAGAATATGAACAACACAAAAACATTTCTTTCACTCATGGTTAGTGTTTGTTTGAAGCCATTTATTATCAATTGTGTTTACTCTTTTTAAATCATAATGACAACAGAAACTACCCAAATGACCCTGATCAAAAGTTTAAATACCCTGATGATTTTGGCCTGATAACATGCACACATGTTGACACAAAGGGGTTGGAATGGCTATTAAAGGTAACCATCCTCACCTGTGATCTGTTTGCTTGTAATTATTTTTGTGTGTGTGTATTAAAAGGTCAATGAGTTTCTGGACTCCTGACAGACCCTTGCATCTTTCATCCAATGCTGCACCCCAATGTTTCTTGATTCTGAGTCATGGGGAAAGCAAAAGAATTGTCAAAGGATCTATGGGAAAAGGTAGTTGAACTGTATAAAACAGGAAAGGGGTATAAAAAGATATCCAAGGAATTGAGAATGCCAATCAGCAGTGTTCAAACTCTAATCAAAAAGTGGAAAATTATAGGGTTCTGTTGAAACCAAACCACGGTCAGGTAGACCAACTAAAATTTCAGCCACAACTACCAGGAAAATTGTTCGGGATGCAAAGAAAAAACCCACAAATAACGTCAGGTGAAATACAGGACTCTCTGAAAACATGTGGGGTGGCTGTTTCAAGATGCACAGTAAGGAGACACTTGAAGAAAGATGGGCTGCATAGTCAAGTTGGCAGAAGAAAGCCATTACTACGCAAATGCCACAAAGTATCCCACTTACAATACGCCAAACAGCAGAGGCAAGCCTCAAACCTTCTGGCACAAAGTCATTTGGAGTGATGAGACCAAAATTGAGCTTTTTGGCCACAACCATAACTGCTACATTTGGAGAGGAGTTAACAAGGCCTATAATGAAAGGTACACCATTCCTACTGTGAAATGCGGAGGTGGATCGCTGATGTTTTGGGGATGTGTGAGCTATAAAGGCACATGAAATTTGGTCAAAATTCATGGCAAGATGAATGCAGTATGTTATCAAACAATACTGGAGGAACATTTGCTTTCATCAGCCAGGAAGCTGCGCATGGACGTACTTGGACATTACAACATGACAGTGATCGGAAACACAAGGCCAAGTCAACCTGTCACTGGCTACAGCAAAATAAAGTGAAGGTTCTGGAGTGGCCATCTTGGTCTCCTGACCTTAATATCATTGAGCCACTCTGGGGAGATCTCAAATGTGCAGTTCATGCAAGACTATATTTAATCCAATAATTTAGTCCTCAGTCTACCCTCTAAATCAGGTTAAAAGCCTCGGAGCTTGGGTGGTGAGTATTAGGAATCATAGCCTCTTATGTTTTATCATTGGAAATTAATTTAGTAAATATTTTCTGGAGGTTACATTATAGAGAGACATTATATATAGGGATTGCTTGCATCAAAAATAGTGTAGCACCCTCTACCATAGGTAGGTGCTAGCATAGGATTTTTCGCTAGGGTAAACTGTCAGCACAGGTAAATTTAGGCAGGCCTAGGCTTTAGGCTAGGCCTGTTTGTTTTCATCTGGGAGTGGTTAGTGTAGCAGTGGGTGTGATCACCTGTACATTAGTTCTGAGGCACCTCCCCTGCTTCCAGTGAGAATGTTCTGGAAAAGGGGCAGGGCCTAGAACTAGAGTGGCAGGCAGCTCATGTGAGGAGCCCTGACCAATCCCCAACTGGAATTGGCAGGGGGCAGGTCTCCCATATAAGCTGAGGTAACAGGCCACTGGGAGGAGTTGTTGGTCGGGAGAAGTGAAGAATGGATTACTAGACAGCAGCAGGAGGGCACCCCCATCTGGGGGGGGGGGTGCCAATCGAGGGAGGAGGCCCAGGAGAGCTGTGAGGGAACTTCACCCTTACATGGTCATGGGTGAAGTCTTCATCATTACACAGTCATTGATGAGTAATTCCTGGAGCTGAGGGGCAGGAGAAGCTGTCGGAAGGTACGGTCTTCACCATTGACTCTGGGCAGAAGAAGGTCAGTGAGTGTACAACTCAGGGGTGGAGGGAGTAGAGTGGAGGGCTGGCTGTGGAGAAATGCCAGGAAGTCTATGAGGGAACTTCACCTTTACACGGTCATTGGTGAAGTCCTCATTACACGGTCATTGATGAGTAGTCCTGGATCAGAAGAGAGACTGCGGCGAATAGTGTCAAATCGATGCGGCCCGAAGGTGCAGGATTTGCAAGCTGGGCTAGTTGGGAACAGTAGTCCACCGTTCAGCACATGCCCACTACTAGAAAGATTTATCCACCCGATGAGTCGATTGTTTGCTCCCCCCGCTGGCCACTGGCAGAAACCGTATCCTAAAAATTCGACATGCTGGGTGTACCCAAGTTGATCAATGGATCATACATGGTTTGTTCAGCTGGGAATCGGCAGAGATTCAGACCGTCTTTGGCCAGCTTAGGTGTTAATCTCCAATGCTATGCCTTTGTGTTCTGACAGAGGGACTGTTCCCCCCCCCCCTCCCCCCCACAAGAACATATTGATCAGTGCTGATCGGATGCTGGTTTTCCAGTGTGCTCATTTGACAGAAGTCGGTTGTGAGACTGGCTTCTGAATAACAGACATCTGTACATGTGGGCCAGAAGTTGGCTGGTTCCTACTGAGCTGACCGATTTCAGATGATTTTTAGCCCTTGTGTATCCAGCATTACACATACTAGAGCATGCAGGCAAGTATATATGATACTTAACAAATACAGTTTATTTGATGCAAGGTCCACTTTAATGTCTACAGTAGTATTAGGATATCCATAGCAAAAGCGGAAAGTTTAGTTACAGTTTGTCAATATATGGAAGCTTAAAGTGTCACTAAATCCACAGCATAATAAACTATCAATAAATGGTGTATTGCATGCTGTTTATACTCACTCAGTCACTATGAGATTTATTTTCTGTATTCTGCAAAAAACCTGGCTGATCCTGCTGCTCTCTGTCTCCACCTTTTGTTAATGTTCCCAAATCAGCTAGGGATTTTGAAGCTGTGGTGGCAACTCTGCACATGCTCAATTTTCAATGAGATTCTGTGAATCCTTCCAATCACATCTGAGCAGCCCATGTGAGGATAGAGTCACACATGTGGGTGTATACACAGTGGTAAATGACAACCCACTCCTTCCCTCTTCCTCCATGCCCACTAACCAGCTAAATACAATTGGGTCGGGATATTAAATGTAGGTTAATGGTGGCTTCACTGTGACCATGTGACAGCTGTATATCGATTAGGAAAAAGGTACTTCGATTTTTTTTTTAATCAAATAATTACAGTGCTATCATCCATATACAGGAATAGAAGGGACAATGTAAATTAAATAGTATGTGTTTGCTATCACTTTAAGTCCAAAAGCATGGTGCACCATCAGTACCTTCACAACAACTGCACCTTCGTAAAAGTGAATAATTGCAGATTTGTTTTACACAATGCTACAAAATCTGTGTGATCAACCCAAGGATCAGGATTGGTCCCTCACATCCCATATGCAACTTTTGTGTTGGGAAAAATAGTTACTAAAGTGTAAAGTGTTACTAAACCCACAATAGTAAAATCAGTCTGTATACGCAGTAAAGCATGCTTGTTATACTCAGTGTGGAACCTAAAGGGTTAATTCTCTGCATTGTGTATAAAGGCTATGTGATCCTGTCTCCTTTGATCCTCCTCTTTAACTGACTCCAACCCATCTCATGATAGAACATGAGTAAAAGGAGTCAGGCTGCACATGCTCAGTTTGGTGTCTAGTGCTAGAGAGTTTTTTGTTTTTCTTGGGGGAGTGCATGTGATCAGCACAGGGCAAATCGGCACTGTCCAGACAGATCAGGGGAGAATAAAAACTCCTACAAGCTTTAAGCAGAGACTGATACAAGTCACCAGAACTGCTATATTCTGCTGATGAGAAAAGGTATTGATCAGTTTATATTTACTAAAGTAATTGCACTTCCATGTTCTGTGTACTGTGGGAGACCAGATATCGTCAATGCAGGTTCTGAATACTTGAAGGTCAGACATTCATGGCCTAAATTTTGAACGATTCAACAGAAATAGTCTGAAATTTGATGTGTTGGTGGCCCTTTTGAGACCACCGAGCTTGACAAACTTCAGTTGAAAAATAAAAGAAGGTAGGTGAGCGACTCTCAGCTGAGGGCCGCTTTCACACGATAGTTCCGTATGTCCATTTTTCATCCATCTGTTGATGGATGAAAAACGGACATACATGTATCTCTTTGGGATAGCGGACGTTAGCGGATGATTATCCGTTGACATCCGTCTTCGCTAAGCTCTGATATTTATGACAGAAGAAAACCCTATTTCTTCTTCTGTAAAAAAAAAACGCAGCGAACGAAAAACTGATACGCTGACATCTGTTTTTAAACCCCCTCTTTTTTTTCCTCATTAAACACACTGTTCATAGCTGGTTGCTAAGAAGGGGGCCGGGAAGCCTGCCGTCATGCCCTTAACAACCGATGAGTCATCAGCTGTCAGCCGACAAAAAAAATCATGAAAAAGACGGCATGGGTTCCCCCCTAGGTCCATACCAAGTCCTTCGGGTAGTATGTATTTGGCAGGGACCCCCCCACGCCAAAATTTAAAAAAAATGGCGTGGGGTCCTCCCCAAAATTTATACCAGACCCTTATCTGAGCATGCAGCCCGACAGGTCAGGAAAGGGAGGGGACAATCAAGCCCCCCCTCCTGAACCATACCAGGACGCATGCCCTCAACATGGGGGTGGGTGCTTTGGGGCACTAAGGGCCTCTTCCCAACAACCCTGGCCGGTGGTTGTCGGGGTCTGTGGACGGGGGGCTTATCGGAATCTGGGGGCCTCCTTCAACAAGGGGCCCCCCTATGTGAATGGATACTGGGCACATAATACCCCTACCCATTTTCCAAAAAGGCCATGAAATGTAAAAAAAAATAAGAGCCGGTTTTTGACAATTCCTTTACTAATAGCTCTGTCTTTACCTGGTGCTGTCTTCTCCACCGCCGTCTCTTCCCACCACCGTCTTCTCCTGCCATCTCTCCCGGTGCCTTCTCTCCTGCCGTCGTCTTCTCCTCTTTACGCTGTCTTCCCTGATGCCTTCTCTTCCGCCGCCATCTTCTTCCTCGCCACCGGTTACCTGCTAAAAAAAAATAAAAAAGCCACTGTTTTGTTGCCATCTTCCTCCGTTGTGTTGTCATCCGCTGTCTGGCATCTGTTATATAGCCATGGGGTGTGGCCATCAGATGATGTCACCCAGAGAGCCCGCCCCCTGTGACGTCACAAGGGTTGGCTCTCCGGGTGACGTCATTGGATAGCCACACCCATGGCTATTTAACAGATGTCAGACAGCAGTCCTCAGGGAGGACAAAAAATTTTGGCTGGGGGCTGAAGGGCCTGGTATGGACCTGTGGGGGACCCCACACCGTTTTTTTTTTTGTTTGTTTTTTTTGCGTTTATTATTATTTTTTTTTTTTTTTAACATTCAGCTGTCAGCTGATGACTTATCGGTTGTTAAGGATGTGGTGGCCGGCTTCCTGGCCCCCTCCTTGACAACCAGCTATATATAGCGTTTGAAGTTCAGTCACTTTTTTTTTTTTTTTGTAAAAAAACGGATGTCAGGGGATATGAAAACAGATGTAAAAATTGACATCCATATCCATTTTTGATCCGTTTTTTACAAAAAACAAACCGTGACTGAACTGAACAGAAAAATGGAACGTCCATGCGAAACCAGCTAAAAAGTGACTGCATCCAATCAGATGCAATCACTGAGCAGGTATTCTGACAGTCAGCTGCTGACAGAATACTAATGCCGCGTACACACGAACGGACTTTCCGCCAGAAAAAGTCAGACGGAATCATTTCATCGGATATTCCGATCGTGTGTGGGCTTCATCGGACTTTTTCTTTCGAAAAATCTGACGGACCTAGAAATAGAACATGTTTTAAATCTTTCCGACGGAATCAATTCCTATCGGGAAAACCGTTTGCCTGTATGCTATTCCGACGGACCAAAAACAACACAAGGGCCACTTTTGGCTACTGGCTATTCAACTTCCTTTTTCCAGTCCCGTCATACGTGTCAAAAAAAAGTCAGTTTATTCGGACGGAAAAAACGGTCGTGTGTATGCTGTATAAAGCTGACGGGAGATTTCTCCATAAACACTAATGGGGAACCTATTGATTTCTCTCCTTCAACCCTGGGGCTTAGCGGGAGAAATGAAAGCATGTATGGCTAGCCTAATTTTGTAGGCTAATAAATTTGTGATCATGATGTGTTTGGGCGTTTTATTTTCCCAGCCAAACAGCTATTACCTTTTCAGACAAATAATTATGTTTGCAATTGTTTATTGCCAGGTCAGATAGCATGATCAAGGTAAACACAACCAAACAAAGAAAACAACATTAGCAGTTTAATCACAAAGGCAACAGAGGGAATGACGCTAATAGGACTGATTGTGGCAGTTTTATCACAAAAATATAATAAACAAATAATTTGTTTAGCATATCACACAGCAAGCTTTGCACAGGCCTCTCTCTAATACAATTTTGCAGACCCAGTCTGTTACTGGTGTTGTACAGTTAAAGACCTCTTGTTGAAGGGAGAGGTGGATAGTGTAATGACTCTGGTCCTTTGATTTGCAGTTTGCAAATCCCACAGTTCACTTTTAAAGGCTCATGGTCAGCCTTTGACTCTCTGGATGTCAATGACATTGATCTAAATGTATTTATAAATGGTGTTAATGAGTCTATTACTGTTTAAACACAACTTTTACCCAAGAGTCACAACAATTTCTAACTGAGTTCCACTAAAAATGTGTGAATTCTGGGTGAAAGCAGTGTGAATTTTGTATGAAACCATTTATAAGGGCTGGTGGGTTATTGGAAATGCTGAGCAATTTTGTTTTTCTATGTCCCCTGCGTGGGCTTTCCGAGCGCCCCGATAGGGTGGTGCATCTGTGTGTGACACATAAGTTTTTGTGTTAGTTAATTCATGATTGAAGTTGATATTACAATACGCTATTTTGCTGGTTATGCCTGCCATTGATATATTGATATCACCCACCTGCACTATGGGACCTTCTTTTATCTCTACTTTGATACTACTGTTTGTGCACGAGTTGTATACTCTCTCCCCCTTTCTTTTTTTCCCATAAAATCTTAATAAAAATATTCCAAAAAAGAGTGGAAAGGGGTTTGGAACTTTGAATGAAGCATGTAGGTATAAAGAATTCAGTTTATTGTATAAATTAACATACAAACGCATAATCACGAGTAAGTGTATATCCAATACAATTATAATAACTGGTACAGTTCATAAAAATGTGTATCGATACATACAATATAGACAGGTGGCCCCATGATTATAAACGATTAATATCAAAAATTATACATACTGACAGATATCAATTGAATCATAGAGACACGGCATATAATAGCTTTATGCATTGCGCGGATTGATCCACTCTTCAGGAGCATGCGCGTGAGTTCAATAAAATTATAATAGGAGTTGCTTAATAAATTATTATTATTATTTTTTTTTTTTTTTAATTCCAGATACTATTTGATTTCCAAATCATTTAACTCTCTCCTCTGCAGTCAAAGTAATACAGGTTAGGCAAGACTGTGTATGGATAGTGAAGGAGCGGCAACTTACTGCTGAGGTCAACTTTGTGCTCTCTCCTCCAATCACCAAAGCTGGCTATACTGTACATGTATTGAAATTTGGCCTCTTCAGCAGGAACCAGACGACTTTTGTTCCATGTATGGCTGTTGTCGGTTATGAGAAGTCGATCTATTGATTGACTTTTCATGAACGAGCTTGTATAGGTATATTTTCAATTGATCAGCACATGCAGCTCTGATCAGTGTATTCTTATGTCTAGTACACACAGGCCAAATGTCAGGATTCCCACGCAGGGGTAATAAACACAGTACAAAAACAAAAGTCCTTAAAACAATTTTAAGCCTCCTGTCTAGAAAATAGACCTCACTGGGTCTGCTCCAGTCCTGCAGACATATTCCCTCACAGCCCGCTTGTCTCCTTTATCAGCACCAACCTGATTTATGGAAGTCCAATTATACACCAGGTTGGGAGAAAGGTGTGGCCAGTGCTTATCCCCTTACATCCTGCTACAGACCTCTCACTGCCACCCATTTACCTTATGAACCTCAAAATTCTATGTGGCAGATACACTCCATCGACAACTGACAGGGGCAGTCTGTCACAATATTTAAATGAATATATATAATATAAATATATACACACACAGTGGGGACGGAAAGTATTCAGACCCCCTTAAATTTTTCACTCTTTGTTATATTGCAGCCATTTGCTAAAATCATTTAAGTTCATTTTTGTCCTCATTAATGTACACCCAGCACCCCATATTGACAGAAAAACACAGAATTTTTGACATTTTTTGCAGATTTATTAAAAAAGAAAAACTGAAATATCATATGGTCCTAAGTATTCAGACCCTTTGCTCAGTATTTATTTGAAGCACCCTTTCGATCTAATAAAGCCATGAGTCTTTTTGGGAAAGATGCAACAAGTTTTTCACACCTGGATTTGGGGATCCTCTGCCATTCCTCCTTGCAGATCCTCTCCAGTTCTGTCAGGTTGGATGGTAAATGTTGGTGGACATCCATTTTTAGGTCTCTCCAGAGATGCTCAATTGGGTTTAAGTCAGGGCTCTGGCTGGGCCATTCAAGAACAGTCATGGAGTTGTTGTGAAGCCACTCCTTTGTTATTTTAGCTGTGTGCTTAGGGTCATTGTCTTGTTGGAAGGTAAACCTTTGGCCCAGTCTGAGGTCCTGAGCACTCTGGTGAAGGTTTTTGTCCAGGATATCCCTGTACTTGGCCGCATTCATCTTTCCCTCAATTGCAACCAGTCGTCCTGTCCCTGCAGCTGAAAAACACCCCCACAGCATGATGCTGCCACCACCATGCTTCACTGTTGGGACTGTATTGGATAGGTGATGAGCAGTGCCTGGTTTTCTCCACACATACCATTTAGAATTAAGGCCAAAAAGTTCTATCTTGGTCTCATCAGACCAGAAAATCTTATTTCTCACTCTCTTGGAGTCCTTCAGGTGTTTTTTTTAGCAAACTCCATGTGGGCTTTCATGTGTCTTGGACTAAGGAGAGGCTTCCGTCGGGCCACTCTGCCATAAAGCCCCAACTGGTGGAGGGCTGCAGTGATGGTTGACGGTTGACTTTCTACAACTCCCGACTGCATCTCTGGAGCTCAGCTACAGTGATCTTTGTGTTCTTCTTTACCTCTCTCACCAAGGCTCTGCTCCCCCGATAGCTCAGTTTGGCCCGGACGGCCAGCTCTAGGAAGGGTTCTGGTCATCCCAAACATCTTCCATTTAAGGATTATGGAGGCCACTGTGCTCTTAGGAACCTTAAGTGCAGCAGAAATGTTTTTGTAACCTTGGCCAGATCTGTGCCTTGCCACAATTCTGTCTCTGAGCTCTTCAGGCAGTTCCTTTGACCTCATCTGCTCTGACATGCACTGTGAGCTGTAAGGTCTTGTATAGACAGGTGTGTGGCTTTCCTAATCAAGTCCAATCAGTATAATCAAACACAGCTGGACTTAAATGAAGGTGTAGAACCATCTCAAGGATGATCAGAAGAAATGGACAGCACCTGAGTTAAATATATGAGTGTCACAGCAAAGGGTCTGAATACGTAGGACCATGTGATATTTCAGTTTTTTCTTTTTTTTAAATAAATCTGCAAAAATGTCAACAATTCTGTGTTTTTCTGTCAATATGGGGTGCTGTGTGTACATTAATGAGGAAAAAAAGTGAACCTAAATGATTTTAGCAAATGGCTGCAAAAAGTGACAAATTTAAGGGAGTCTGAATACTTTATATATATATATATATATATATATATATATATATATATATATATATATATATATAGCTCTTACTGTGAAAAAGCCTTTCTGTGGAGGATAAATCTCTTTTCCTCCAGACGTTCTTTATGATGACCTTAAAGGGTAAGTTCACCTTTTACAGAAAACTCAGGTCCCCCTCCTCGCCCCCCCTCTGTCCTGCTGACCTGGACCATGGATATCTCTGGTTCTAAGCCCCGGTATATACGTGCCAGGAGCCTGGTGCTTAGGGATCCCCTGAGCTGAATGTCCAAAATGTCCCTCGTCAGGAGGGATGTTTGGGAGCATTCTAATTGGTCAGCGCCGTCACATGTGAAACAACAAAGAAAATAATGATCAGCGCCGTCACATGGGCTGCGCCGACCAATCAGCAGCCGCATATCGCGTCCTGTCAGCTACGGAGAAGACACATGGCTGCAGAGTTTTTCTAAGCCCCGGGCTTCTGGCGTGGATATACTGGGGCTTCGAACCAAAGCTTGCCGCAGTCCGGGTCAGCGGGACTGGGGGATCGGGGGGCATGGAGGGGGACCTGTGTAAGTTCATCTTACAGATTTTTCTGTAAAGGTGGACTTACACTTTAAAGTGAATAACGTTACACCAAGGTCACTATATGAACCACTTATGTATTTGTACATGTTGATCCCCCTTACTCTCCTCTTCTCAAGAGAGAATAAATTCAGTTCCTCTAATCTGTCATCATAGCTGAGCTCCTCCATGCCTCTTATCAGTTTGCTTGCCCTTCTCTGACCTTTCTCCAGTTCTCTGATATCCTTTTTGTGAACTGGTGACCAAACTGGACTGCATATTACAGCTGAGGTCTTACTAATGAAAAATTATGTTTCTCTCTCTGGAGACTATACCTCTTTTAATACAAGAAAGGATTTTGCTTGCTTAAAAACTGCAGTCTATGATCTACCAGAACACCCAGATCTTTCTCCACCATTGACTCCCCTAGCTGTTCTTTCCCCTAGTATGTATGATGCATGCATGTTTTTAGCCCCCCAGGTACTTTACCTTTATCAAAATTAAACCTCATTTTACACAGTCTCTGAATCAAACGGTGCATTAGGGTCTGCTTGTAAAATGGAGACATTCTATAATGACATTATTGCAATGCATAACTTGGTGTCATATGTAAACATAGAAATTGTACTTTTATCCCCGAACTCTATATAATTGATACTGTAAATACTGTAGGTTAAAAAGTAAGGGTTCCAACACTGAACCTTGAAGTATCCCACTAAAATCCTTAGACCATTCACAGTATTAATCATTAATCAAAATATTTTGAATACAGTCTTTTAGCCAGTTTTCTACTGATTTGCAAGTTTAAAACTATGCGTATACACACACTGTTTTTTTTCATTTAGCTAGCAGGCAAGCAAGGTGAATGGAGAAATCTTCTGAGAGCAGAAATCCTCCCCTTTCAAAATCAGGGTGGATTTGATTTAAGTCAAGTTGATTTAAATCACGATTTAAATCATGATTTAAATCACTAGTAAAAAGGCTTAAATCAACTTGATTTAAATTATAATTTTTAAAGAGCAACTTCATCTCTGTCCCGCAGTGGCTCCTCCTTCGACCTGCTGTTGACTCAGACAGTCCCATTCACTTTAATGTGACAGCTGGTGATGTGGCAGTCACACAACAAGGTGAGGGATGTGGCAGCGACAGGTGAGTGGATGCCCACTAACAAGCGCTGCCATGATGGATCTGAAATGACAGGTGCTCTTTAAATGTAAGGACTCATTCTTGCTGGTAGTTTGAATCTTTAATATTTGCAAACAAAATTAAGGTTTTCTATTTAGAATAATAAGCTGTCAGGTTAGTAAAACAGCGATATCGGAACCAATTCAATCATACAGTTTTTAGTATACATAGATTTGCAAAACCATGGGATAAAGGAATATTACTGAACTTTGTTTTATCTCATGGTTACTGTGAAAAAGTAAATTATTAATGTATCTTAAATAGAAAACTATATTTAGATAGAATTTTACTCCGAAAGCATTTTATTAAAATACATTTGATAAAAATCTAAATCAGATTTAAACAAACAAACAAAAAAAATCAGATTTAAATTAAAAAAAATCTGATTTGTTTTTTTTTTTTTTTCATAAATTTTTATCCACCCTGGTCAAAATGCACTGATCAGCGCTGCAGCAGCTGTTTTCCAGCAGTCTTGTTCTACAGAAGCCAATCTACTGATCATCTTTTGTCCGGCACAGAGGACCACACACAGAATGAAATTTGTCCGGTCCCGTTGAACCAGTGGAATTTCAATCCATGTGTTGGCTATGTGTGACTCTGTATCAGACTTGCTTGCAAAATCCAAGTGTACTATATCCTCTTACTCCTTCATAAAGAGAAATAATCTTTTTATGAATATTTTGGTCTTTTATGAATCCATGCTGTCTGTTGCTAAAATATTGTTTTCTAACAAAAACATTTCTATATGGTAATTTATCAAACTCTCATGTATCTTCCCCAACTATACAAGTTTAACTAACCTGGCTGTACTTACCTGGTAAAGGCTTTAATCTTTTTTTTTAAATATAGGGAACACATTGGCCTTGCGCCAATTTAACAGTACCAAGTCAGTAGATTCCATAAACTAGAAACAAACCAGGTAATTAACTAAGCTTTCTGCTTTAGAAAACTGGTGCAGGAAACTGTCTGGAGCAGTGGCGTAGCGTGGGGGGTGCAGGGGGTGCCGTGGCCCCGGGCGCGAAATTTAGGGGGGCGCCAGTTTGTGTCACTGGCTGCCTCCTCATAATTTCTCGATCCTGTGTCCCCGGCCCGGCCGCCATGTTAAGTGTCCGGCACCCTGTGATTGGGCGTATGGGGGTCATGTGAGGCGTAGGGCTGGCCTGTCCTAGATCGCTCCTGAAGTCCCGCCTCCGCACATGACCCCCCATACGCCCAATCACAGGGCGCCGGACACTGAACATGGCTGCAGCCAGAGCGCAGGGGAGAGAGGAATGTGAGCCACCGCTGTCCTCTCCTCCTCCGGATCGATGCAGCCAGGACAAGAAGGTGAGTGAGAGTCTTGTTACTGGCCCGGGGGGCGAGAGAGAGAGACTGTAGGCAGGATAGTGTAGTTTAGTATGGAGGTCAGTGTAGTGTAGTGGTCAGTATAGTGGTCAGTGTAGTATGGTGGTCAGTGTAGTGTAGTATGGTGGTCAGTATAGTGTAGTATGGTGGTCAGTGTAGTGTAGTATGGTGGTCAGTGTAGTGTAGTATGGTGGTCAGTATAGTGGACAGTGTAGTATGGTGGTCAGTATAGTATAGTGTAGTTTAGTATGGAGGTCAGTGTAGTGTAGTGGACAGTATAGTATAGTGGACAGTGTAGTATAGTGGACAGTATAGTGGTTAGTGTAGTATAGTATAGTATAGTGGTTAGCATAGTGGTCAGTATAGTGTAGTTGAGTATGGAGGTCAGTGTAGTATAGTGGTTAGTATGGTGTTTAGTGTAGTGGACAGTATGGTGGACAGTGTAGTATAGTGGACAGTGTAGTGTAGTATGGTGGTCAGTATAGTGGACAGTGTAGTATAGTGGTCAGTATAGTATAGTGGTCAGTGAAGTGTAGTATAGTGGTCAGTGAAGTGTAGTATGGTGGTCAGTATAGTGGACAGTGTAGTATGGTGGTCAGTGTAGTGTAGTATAGTGGTCAGTATAGTATAGTGGTCAGTGAAGTGTAGTATGGTGGTCAGTATAGTGGACAGTGTAGTATGGTGGTCAGTATAGTGTAGTATAGTGGTTAGTGTAGTATAGTGGTCAGTATAGTGTAGTTTAGTATGGAGGTCAGTGTAGTGTAGTGGACAGTATAGTATGGTGGTCAGTATAGTGTAGTATAGTGGACAGTGTAGTATAGTGGTCAGTATAATGTAGTATGGTGGACAGTGTAGTATAGTGGTCAGTATAGTGGTTAGTATAGTGTAGTTTAGTATGGAGGTCAGTGTGGTGTAGTGGACAGTGTAGTATAGTGGTCAGTGTAGTGTAGTATGGTGGTCAGTGTAGTGTAGTATGGTGGTCAGTATAGTATAGTGGTCAGTGTAGTGTAGTATGGTGGTCAGTATAGTGGACAGTGCAGTGTAGTATGGTGGTCAGTGTAGTGTAGTGGACAGTATAGTATAGTGGTCAGTATAGTGTAGTATGGTGGTCAGTGTAATGTAGTATAGTGGACAGTGTAGTAACTAAGCGGGTAGGCCTGCTTTATTCACCTTTATTGTGTATAAATAACTCTCTACCATATCAGTTTTGAGTCATCGGGTTATTTTATGTGAATATCATTCCCATTATGAACTTAAGCTAATGAATGTATTTAATACATTTGCCTTCTGTTTTCCCCTAGTTACCCACTTGTAAATGGATTACATTATTATAACTGCATTTTTTACTAATAATGTATTTGAAGAATCCTTTTGGGTTTGTCCTACTCTTTTGTCCATTTATTAATTTTGTGGCCTTTTTTACATATTGTGTTATGTTGTTTGTTTAGGTGGGGTTTCAAACATTGTCATTTTAGGGCTGGTTCACACCAGATGCAGTTCAGTGAATTTATATTCTGCGTCCAAAAAGGCATGGACAGTGTTTAGCACCAATTCCAATGGCCCTAGCTCACACCAGTGCACTGCACTCCAGTGCAGTCAACAACAGTAGAAGTTGCTGCATTTTTTTTTCTGTATGGAATGCATCTGGAACATGGCAAGACACATAAAAAACATATCGAAATGCACATGTCCTCATTTGAGATAAAGAAACAACAAGGGGAGAAAACGCACTGGAACAAGTCAAATACAGAGCTTCCTCTAGTGCTTGATCTACATATATCTATATTTAATATGAAAAGAAAAATATAAGCAGGTTTGTGAAACTGTAAAATGATGTTGTATGGCTTTTTAAAAAAAAAAAAACAAGCATTATACTCGCCTAGGTGGAATCAGCATTGATCTGATGCTGCATCTGTCCCCTGCCACCTCTGTAGTCAATCTCCAGCTCTGTGCTCTGCCCCTCCAGTGCTCACTGGAGTGCTGGGCTGTGGATGGGGGGGCTGGCTCAGGCTCTCAGTGAATTGCTGGGAGGCTGAGCCAGGTGTCAGTCCAGGGTTCTGGGTAGATCCCGTACAAATGGTCAGGCTCTTTTTAGAGCCTGGATCAGCCCTGTGATGTCAGATGATAGTGGACTTTAGAATTAACTGCACTCCTGTAATCTGTAGAAGTATACTTCTCCTTTAACCTCCCTGGCGGTATGATTATGAGTATGATGTCAGATGTACCACTTTGAGATTTTGATGCTCAAAGCAGTACATTGTTTTGCATGAAAATTTGGCGTTTTATATTGTACGCCTGTAATGTCTTAGGAATAACACACCTAAATCTGTTCAAACAAGAGTCTCGTAGAAATCCGGGGTATAATAAAGTTTGAAACACAAAATCATAAATTATAATATAATAGCTATAAATATAAAAAATAATAATACATTTTATTCAATAATGTAATAAAATCAAAAAAACAAGGGACAAATGGGAGGTGAAATGATTTGATACAGTAATGTAATCTACAGATGTTTTTCTGAATTGCTGCGGTGCTCTGCCCCACTCGCAGGGAACGGAGCCCGGAACAGTAACACGTCGGGCGGAGGACACAGCGGGAGGGCATCGCAGGATCCTAGAGACAAGGTAAGTATCTGTACCTGGATACTGCGATACAATCCCGAGTGTGGCTCGGGGTTACCGCTATTGGTACTGAAAATTAACCCCGAGCCAGACTCGGGATTACATCCAGGAAAGTTTAAAATTGTTGGAGGCTTTAGCTGGATTCCAAGTTGTGACTACTAGTGCCTTTGCACTTTTTTCTGTGGGCGCCAAGCATCTGATACTCAGTTGTATGCTTGATATGGTTAATGGACCTTCGCTAAAGTAGTTCTTTGTACAAAACAAAAACTTAGGGATACGGGAAGTAAGTAATCAGGTTGACAAAATGATATGTTATATTTGATATTTCATATTTTTTGTGAACTGTAACTTGAGCTCAGAAAAAGGTGGAAGCAAAGGTGGAATGGTTGCCCACAGCAACCAAAACAGATTCCTTATTTCATTTGAGAAAAGAAGACAACCAAAGCAGTTGCTATTGTGGCTTCAGTTTTCATAAATCAAGTGTTCATTATTTTATGCAGTACATGAGAATGATTTTGTTATCAGAACATTGCTAACAGTGGCATTAAATCAGAAGACAATTTGGCTGGAAAAAAGAAGCAAAGAACATGTAAAAATGGAGCTTTTGCTGCTAGATGCCTATTAGATCTATGTTTTATTTTCTCCTTGGAGGAAGACAAACGTAAAAAAGAAAAAAGATTGCTTGCTACTAGTAACAGCTGCATTTTTGATACTGTTGGAAGACCCGATATAACTTAAATGTAACAATAGTGAATGATATAGGTCCTCGATTGGACTATCACCTAGCATTGCTGTACTTTCTGTTAGAAAACCTGCAAGTATGAGATAATGTACTAATCATCACTCAGAGCCAAACTTATTTTTGCTTTTAGCTTATCGAATTATTGTTTGTTATCATGACAGTGCTTGATCTTACATTTGACAACAAACGTATTCTTATAAGATATGCATAGAATAAAAGAAATACACCAAATACTGTGTGAAATACACTGCTCTCATTGCCTCTCTACCCCTCCCCATTTAACACAGGCTGTGAGTTTTTGTTTTCTTCTGTGCACGTTTGGCTCCATTGGCGCTGTTTTTCCGTCATTGTTCGTTATGACTTGAGCTACCTTGTCCTTCCTCTGACTTTTTTAATTACATGTTTTGGTGCTTTTTTTTTTTTAAATTTCATTCAGCCCGCAAGCTGAAATGAAAAAAATAAAACAAATTCCCTTCATCCACACAAATGAGGTGCACCCCAGCACCTCCTACACTTAGATGCCTGTCTTCATTTGCATCCCAAAAATACATCAAATTTGGATTGCTTGTTGTTTTACCTACAAAATGTGTTCATAGTATTATGCACACTGGACGTTATAATAACTTTATAAAAATGCCAGTAGCTTTGCTGTGTTTTTCAATGTTTTTCAGCAATAACGGTATTTATCGTTTCTCAGAGTTTTTCTTCTAAATCCATAGGAATTAAAAATGTTAGACACCGGTGAGTCGTGTTTTTGAGCATTTTTCAGCATATTTTGATGTTAGAGCGTTTTTACAGCTGAAAAACTCCTCTCAGAACCCACTAGTTTTGGGTTTTTATACAGCCAAAAAAATCCCCAGCCAAAAACAGTTGATAACAGTCTATGTGTGCTTGTACACATAGGATAACATGCAGGAGAGTTTATTGAATGTAGAAAAAAATGTCTGAAGCCAAAGACAGCAGCTGTAAAAATGTCCAAAAAACATCCAGTGTGCATGAGGTCTTATAGTAAGCTGATGGTAAAAAAAAACAAGCTTTCCATCAAGTCTACCCTAACATTTTTGTCTGAGGATATTTTGGCCAAAACATGTTTCATTCTTTTACTTCTGATTAACTCACTACCTCTGCTGTATGTCTGTCGAAAGCATCTACTATGCTTTCAGTAAAATAATACATTCTAAGGCAGGCCATAAATGATGCCATTTTTCATTTTACGACAACTTAGTGATTATTGGTAGCGGCTATAGCCGCTGACAAGAATCGCATGTAAAAATCCGACATGCTGGTTGTACCCAAGTGGATTGATGGATCGACTTGGGCACAATCATTCTGCCCATACGTGGCTCAAATCTCAGCCAGTCCCTGCTGAACCGGCTGAAATTCAAATCATCTGTAGCTGGCTTAAAGACAGTGTTAAACTTACCTCCTCCTAAGTCATGCTCTTGTGTTCTTGATGTAAGTTTCATATTGACCATACTGCCCTCCTAAACCTTAATCATACCTTCAAGGAAGTTAATGGTTTTAATAATGTCCCTTTTTCCTTTTTTCTTTTCAGTCACTCCTGATAGGTTTAATCCCTCAAACATTCCTTATCTTTGTTGCCAGTCGCTGGACTTGTCCTATCTTATTATTATCTCTTCAAAATCTGTTTGTAAGTGAGGTCTCTAGAACTGGACATAGTATTCTAAATTATGTCCAATAAAGATCTGTGTCGGGGAATCAGGACCTCCTACTGGTAATCCATCTAGTGATATACCCCAGAATTCTATTTGCTGTTTGCTCATCTTATCATTTGAAATGAGCACTCCCAAAATGTTTTCTTCTGTAGTTCTGGGCTAGACTACACTCTCAATTGTGTACTCTGGGAAAGGATACTTTTTCCCTAAGTGCATTAGTTTTCATTTTGAAACACTGAACTGCGTTTTCAACATCTCTGACCAATTTCCAGCAGTGGAATGCTTTGGTCTCTTCCTCTCCAGGACCTTTCATTTTCTTCCTCCAGTCATTTTCAGATTATAAATCTTTTATGTTTCCCCCTGAAAAGATAAATACATGTACCAAAACCCATATCCGAACTATAATTTTCCTTGGAGAAAGCTTAGACGTAAATATATTTTAGCAGCGCTGCTGTTTTAATCCCTGGAAGTTCTCCTGGCAGTCTTCTACCTTTGCTGCTGATGTTGTTGCCGTTAGTATTAGATTTTAATCATTTATATAGTGCTAACATATTCTCAAGAGCTTTGCATGGCATCAACACCCGTCTCTGAAAATGCTTACAATCCAATTCCCCTAATACATCTCATACAAAGTTAGTTTATGGTCAGTTGGGTGGAAACGGATTATTGTGCCAGGATGGTGGACCTGGGTAAAACGCACACAAATTTGTAAAAAATGTACTTCATGCAGGGCATCCAAGACACAAGAGCATCCTGGAAAAAACTGGCTGGCTTGTTTTTATATTTTTATATTATTATTCGGTACAAACTATTGTGCTGTGTCCATAAAAAGATATCTTATGGATGGAACCAATCAGGTTGCCATTTCAGGTAAAGCAATGAGACATCTGGGGCTTGGCAGAAAGATAAGCTGATATCGGGGGGGGGGGGGGGGGGGGTTGAAACAGAAAATGACTGCAAATACCTTAGTTATATCATCTGAAAATTAATGAAGTGCATTGGGAAAAAGTTTTAAACACTGCAGATTTTCCACAATTGCTACTCTTAAATTGAACAGATGCAGGTCTTTTCTTTGTTATCCCAATGTGTGAAATTTCAGCTTGCCCATACAATTATCTTCATTAAATGGTATTGAAACAACATTTTGCTGCAGTAAAGGTATGCCTTTTCATTACATACAGATAAAACAAATTCATCCATCTGTTGTAAATTTTAATAGTAACTGTAATATTAAATGCCAGTTTTAGTTTATTTAATCTGTGCACATTCTGATCCCATTTAAAGATAAGCAGCATTTTATTAAATGTGTAAGCGGTTTATTAGTCACTTACGGTGCTCCATTGTCCATTATCTTTGGAAAACGGTTCAGCATTTTATGAAAGTGGCATGTACTGACTACAAGATGTGCTATTAGTCACTTAAATAGCATTTTATGGTGGGTGCAAATTTAACACATCAGCTGCATTAAAACTATTCCACAGGGATGAGCACAAAATAGAGCAATGCGACTAATCGGAAAGTACATTTTTAGAACTTTTATTTAATAGATAGGTAGTGAAAATAGATTTTTTTTTTTTTTACTAATGTGAAAAATTTTAAACTGTATATACTCGTTCTCCTATATTGTTTGCGTTGCTTATATTTTGCACATGGCGCTAATAATGTTTTGCACATGACCATCCTATTCTATCACGTACTTGCATTCCTGAGACTCTAATAAGACACTGGTCTGCCTACGTACTTCTTCAGTTACTTCCCTTACCATAAAAGCACAATTGTAATGTTGATGTGATACCTAAGTAAGTATTTAAATAAAAAAAAAAACCTGACATGCGCTGAATTAAGTTATGGATATTTGGATAAATGCTAAATGCATTTTTTTGTGTTTGTTCCCTACTAAGGTAATTATCAATATTAGGATAGGAGTTGCCCATCTAAAAATTTCCAAGACACTAATATGAGTTCAGTAATCCGTATTTTAAAGTTTAAACCTTAAAGTGGATGTAAACCCGAATTATTTATTTATTTATTTATTTTTTATGGATATCATACTGTAGAGTATAAGATTTCCTATCATTTGAGCCCAGTCTTGCCACACAGAGTTAATCCATCTCTGAGCAATCCTCTTTTATTGTTCAGTGAGAAAAATCTTGACAAACTGAGAAAAACTTTGTCAAATCCTCCCCCCTTGCTGTGAGTGACAGGTGATTTACATATCTCGTGCACTAGCCTAAGACATGCATTATTTTTTAATTCCCTCCTCCACTTCTTTCTTCAGCAGCTCTGCAAGGATTGGCTGTTCCACACCTCAGCATGATTGGGCATGCTGAAGTCATGTGGGTACTTTCCTGTCTTTTCACTGGATGTTAGAGATCATAGCAGAAGTTCAGTGTAAGAAATACACAGGAGAAAATGCATATTGACAAGGGCAGTGTAGAGGTGGGCGGGGAGTCTACTGACATCACGACTCCACCCACCGAGCTCCAGACAACAGACCCACCCACAGAATCTGCAGTTTTTCGGCTCTCATAACAGACAAAGGGGAGACATTTGACAGGTAAAGATACGTGCAGGAGGCATG
The DNA here is from genome assembly GCA_037952925.1 of Lithobates clamitans. NCBI lineage: Eukaryota > Metazoa > Chordata > Amphibia > Anura > Ranidae > Lithobates > Lithobates clamitans. The sequence goes on along the minus strand of JBBGZY010000965.1, from coordinate 2,251,236 downwards.
TATATCCTTATAGATAACCCCTATGGCAGTAGTTTAGAAAGGATGACATTGGGTTTACATCCACTTTAATATTAAAGTTATGTTAATCACTCCCTTTCGGTTTGTTAAATATACCAAAAAGTGTTTTTTATCTGTTGGATAATAAAATGTCTGTTGATCCTACCAAAAACCATGTGTGCTGATAGCTTTTGTTGGTTAGCTTTAATTTTAGCATTTCCACAGAATATCTCCCCTGTGCTATTGCTGAATGGGGTGGGGGAGAGAGTGCTGTTGTCCTGTGTTAGCATAACTCTGATACAGTATGTTTTGGGAGCAATGTCGCAGTAAGAGGGGAAGTTTGTTAATTGCAGGATCACTTAGTCAAAATAAATGAAGAAAATAAAAAAAAACAATGCAGTCACCAAATTTGAGCATTATGGAGACAATATCTAGTAGTCACTTATGAAACAGTTGATGTCAAACTCAATATTGTGTCCTAACGGCTATAACGTCTGCACTTCATGTATCCAGAAGGATTCACACTGGCTGAGGGAGATGACCTTATTAGTTCCCCTCCGTTGAGGATGATATTTTTCTATTCCCCAAAATGGAAGAGAATAGGGAACTTTGTTATGATGGGTGGCATAATGCTTGGAAATGCTATGCATGGGATACCCCTTAACAATATTTTGGACATGTTCCCGGATTCTTTTCCACATTGGTCGTTTGAATTTGACAAGGGCACTGCAGGGCATAAAATACCCTCTCTGTTCTACATGTAATGCAGTCCCTTATTTGATATTCTTTTCCCGTGGCTGTAGCTATAAACTTGTCCCTTTTTTTGTATTTTTTCTCTTTGTTCTTACACAAGCATAACAATGTTTACATGGGAAGAAACCTTTTCCTGAAAAAAATTTAAAATCTGGTATTTTTGGGGGATCTACTATATTCCTTGCTATTTTGTCCCGTAGTGTTGAAATTCGTCTGTACTGTATGTAAGTTTTGGGCTGGATGCAAAAGGTGGATCAGCAGGGATGAGTGTGCCAGGACAGGTAGATGTGTCTCATCTCTGCTTTCTTGCACCACTCTGCATATCCTACATATCATAGATGAGAAGAGGATACAGCAGTGGAGCAGATGAATAGGAGGGTACAGCGATGGGGCAGATTAGCAGTGGGAACCGTGGTGGGGAAGAAGAGAAAGGGGGTTATAGTGGGGAAGATGAGCTGATGGACAGGTGAGAAGGTGGTTCAGTGG